>BDMC01000016.1:0-600000 GCA_002003505.1 Xylariales sp. No.14919 | reverse complement strand
GAGCACTTCTGTGTATTGCCCTTCTTCCTTGGTGGAGGGGAGAGTGACCGGTGAACAAGGTGCTAGAAATAGCGGAGAATTTGTCAGCTGCAAGTGACATGTCGCATATGGCAGGTCGGACGTTGTGTCGGGCCATGTGTCGCGAGGATGCTGGGACCAACGACTCGATGAAACCAGCGTCGAAACTGAGGTTCCCACGGTTCCCACGGTTCCCACCAAGCCAAGCCGTCTCGAGCCGCTGAGGCGGATTTGGGCGGAGTAGCATCGGAAAGTTGATTGGCTATGAAACCACAGCCCGGTCGAGTGCCAATGCACGTTGGAACCAACATGCCTCCGCTACGATCCTACATCACACAGCCTCAATGAGCTACGACGGGATCCGGATGGGTTTTGGGCAACGCGCGAGGTTTTTTCGTTAGTCCCGCCCGGATAGTCGGTCTTGTTGATTTAAAACGGTGAAGTGTGGTGAAGCAAGCGTCGGTGAAGCATGTGGTGAAGGGCGAGGCAGCCCACGCAACAAGCCACAGAAGCACAGCACAGCCACACGACATAGCATAACCTAGTCTGTACCTACTTTTCCGCTTTTGCCCCACCACACCACACCACGCCACGTCTAGGGCCCCCCCCCCCCCTCCCCATCGATCGACCCCACCAACACCAAGCTTCTTCTGGAACCCATTAACGCGTTTTCGAAGTTGAGCGACGCGTCCTAAAATTACATCGCCAGCCAATTCATCGCCAATTAACCTCGTCATCGGCGTTAGCACCGCTCTCCATACCGAAGGGTCAAGGTTCTAGAAGGCGCCCCCCCCTGCATCGTTTGAGAAAAGCGAGTATTGCGGTTCGGGTGCGGGAGGGATCCTTAGTCCACCGACCGCACCGTACTCTCTCCGTTTCGCCATGGACGAGGACCAAGATGAGCTGCCGGGCCAGTACAACGACGGGAACCGGGCCTTTCTGCAAGCCTTCCTCGCCAGGGGGACCATGACCTTCCAGGAATCCCAGCCCATCCTCGCCGCCATCTTCACAGCCCAGGAGAACGAGGAGATAGAGCCCGACCAGATCACCCAGGAAGACTTCGACTCGTACGTGTCCGCCGTCTCGGCCGCCATCTCGCCCTTCGACCTGGAGATCCGCAGCGCCATGCACCAGACCCGCAAGGAGCGCGTCTACGCCCTCGTCAACACCACCTCGGACCCCATGACCCAGTTGGCGACGCTGCACTCGGCCGACGAGATCGCCTTCGTCAAGCGCGTCATCGACGCCATGTTCGAGCGGTACAACACGCCGCGCATGGAGGCGCTGTGCCTCGACGAGATGCAGGCTAACAAGCTGCGCGCGCGGCCGGCCCCCGAGCACGGCGACGACGTGGACATGGAGAACGGCGAAGCGCCGACGTCGCAGGCGCCCAAGGGCCTCAAGTCCAGCGAGGTGGAGACGGTGATGCACAGCATGGTCGACGAGGGCTGGTTCGAGCGCAGTCGCGACGGGTTCTACTGCCTCAGCGTGCGCGCGCTGCTGGAGCTGCGGTCGTGGCTGGTCGAGTCGTACAACGACCCCGACGCCGAGGACGGCGAGTGGCAGCGCGTCAAGTTCTGTGAGGCCTGTAAGGACGTCGTCACGATCGGACAGCGGTGTGCCGAACGCGACTGCCTCGTCCGGCTACACGATAATTGCGCCGACGCCTTCTTTAGGACGAGGAGGCGGCGGGACTGTCCCAAGTGCAGCAAGGAATGGACAGATAGGCACTTCGTGGGCGAGCGCGCGGTCACCGAGACGGATGCGTATCAGCGCGGCAGGAGACGGAGCGGCAAGGGCGCGCGGCATAGCAATATGGCGGAGGAAATCATGCATAACGACGAGGAGGAGGGAGGTGAGGACGAGGGTGATGAGGAATGAAGGAATGGAGATACGAAAATGTGCGGATGAGAGAGTACGCCTCGGATCCAAAAAAAGAAAAGGAGAGAGAGACGGAAAATATGAAATGAGACGGCCTTATTGTCATGAAGATGTTCGAGATACCTACTGCCGCTTTACGGATTTGGCTGTTCTGCTTCACTCACGAGTCGCGGCGAGAGATGGATAGATGGATGGATGGATGGATAAGCTCGAGGCCGGTTCTACGGACGGATGTACAAGATGCTGGATTTCTAATTGTGTTATTGTACATTGTTGATACCCGATAAATGAAGCACCTATGCGGCACAGACTTTCTCCCGCATGTTTCCCCGCGCACTCATTTCCATCTTTTCTTGCTCCCATTCGTTTTATCAACACGATTTGGGGTAAAATATAGCTAGCTACAAGGGGGCCTACAAGGGGCCTTAGGTAGTGTAAACCGGAGCTTAAGCAGGTACCAAAGCTTTCGCCACACCTCAGTCCAAACCGCACAAAGTGGCGGTGCAATCGTGGCGGCGTAACTGACGTAGGTACCTTAGGTAAGTTGAACACCCCAACAGATGGAGGGCCTCCCACTGGATGATTCCGTCATTACTTAGCCAAAAGAACGGTTGCCTTCATAATAAAAAGACAAGCTCGGCTTACATTTCAACTCTCCTCACTCTTGCCGCACCTAACCCATCAAGACCACGATTCTTACCGTCCGCGCAAGAACCAATCGTCGCAATCCCCACACCTCAGCACAACGCCAAGATGCTGGAATTCTTCACTTACAAGAAGGTGAAGAAGCACCGGGAGCAGAAGGCCGCCGACAAGGAGAAAGAGGCGGAAAACGGAAACGGAAAGGGGAAAGAAAAGGAAAAGGCAGCCGAGGACGATAAGGACAATAAAGCGGGGGCCTCGCCCCAGATCGTTTCCAGCCCCCCGGAGGAGGATGACCCGGTGGAGGGCACGCCGGTGCTGGACCGCGAGGACGAGAAGTTTCTCGAGCAGCTGACATCCGCGGACGCAAGCCTGTACGCCGGCTCGCACGAAGACGAGGCTCCTCCGCCGCTCCCCCCGCGCGTCAAGACGCCCGTGATCGACATCGACAGCGACAGTGACACGTCCAGCGTATCGAGCAAGCAGGGGGACAAAGACGGCGGCGGCGAATCGAAACCACATTCAGAACCCACAACAAAAGGGAAAGAAAAGGAATCCTCCTCGTCCCCCGCCAAACCCAAACGCTTCACCTTCTCCCTCCGCCGCAAGCCGGTGCCAGCCTCGGCATCGGGTCTCGCGCCCTCGCAGACCCTCGCGGTCCCGCACTCCGAGGCAGCCGCCGAGCAGACGGATCTCGCGCGGGTCCTCGACGACCTGGACCTGTCAGCGAAGAACAACCGGGCGTTCTCGCTATCGTCCGAGAGCGCCGACATGGCGCGGCGCTTCACACAGGTCCTCAAAGACCTCGTGAACGGGGTCCCGACGGCATACGGCGACCTGACCTCCCTCCTCGACGACCGCGACGGCGTCCTCGCACGCACCTTCGAAAAGCTGCCCTCGGGTCTCAAAAAACTCGTCGCGCAGCTGCCCGAGAAACTCACCTCGAGCCTGGCGCCCGAGCTCCTCGCCGCGGCGGCGGAGGCGCAGGGGCTGGACCCGGAGCAGGGCAAAGAGGGCGGGCTGAAAGGCGCCGCGAAGCGGTTCCTGACCCCGGCGACGCTGCGCGAGCTCGTCACGAAGCCGGGCGCCCTGGCGGGCCTGCTCAAGGGCATCGTGAACGCGCTCAAGACGCGCTTCCCGGCCTTCGTCGGCACCAACGTGCTCTGGAGCCTCGCCGTCTTCCTGCTGCTCTCCATGCTCTGGTACTGCTACAAGCGCGGCCGCGAGGTCCGGCTCGAGCGCGAGGCTTCCGAGGCCGAGGCTGCCGAAGGCAAGGCTGATGGTGAGGGTAATGAGGAGATTGAGGGGCGCCCGCGCGTCGAGGAGTTGCCCGATGATCCCATGCTGGCTACGGCTCCTAGCGCGGCCGCAGCTGCGAGCGCGAGGACGTGAGGAATTAGGCTCATTAGGATGGGAGGAGAGTCAGTTCTGTATGAAGGATGAAGTATAATGATGTATTTAATGCTATGGCGATACGACCATGACGATGAAGTGATACCCGGACTCCCTTTTTTTCTTTTTCCCTTTTCTTTTATTTCTCCTTTCTTATCTCTCAATAGGGCATATATATATAATGTGAGATTTTCAAAAGGATATAGATAGATACTACGAAAAATCGAGTCACTTTTGTTGTCCATATAGGACCGGCAGGCGGCAGGTTAAGATATAATATCATGTAAGTAAAATAAGCATCAATGAATAGACGAGTCGACATCCCTGGATTAGGCAAGGTAAATGAGGGGCTACCGGCTAGTCTAGAAATCAACACCAAGTAGTTTAAATTCACTTGCAAGCATCAAAAAAAAATAATAAGCCAGTGCAGGTCAATCGAGAGGCTGCCCGCTAATTCGTATAACTATATAAAGGGTATTGCCACCTAATGCAAACCACTGAGTAGGCAAATCGGCGAGTACTTGGAGAATCAACGGAATACCATTCCGGGGATTCGTCGTCAGCCTGTAGCGCTGCGTCTTACTCTTCTGAATCTATGTCATAGGTCGATGATATTAATCCACGACCCTCTCCCGCCTTTCTTCATTGCCCCGAATCGAGCGGGTATCCGATGTGCCGATATAGTAGATGGCGAGGCGGCAGAAATCAAGTCGCTTGTGCCCCGGTATGATGTGCAAGGCCCCGCGTGCTGTTTTTTTCAGGCGTCTGTCCGGTGAGTTCGCCGAAAATCTCGCCGCGGACGTATTACTAGTAAGAGGTGGCGCATGGTCGGTACATACCGGAGTTCACCCGATTTTCTCCGTGCATGTGTTGTTCTCACCTTGTTATAGGCAGGGGAGGGTAAAGAGTGGGGGGGAGGAACACGCTTCGAAAGGATGGCTAGGATGGAAGCTAATCATCTTGGACCAATTCTTTGATTTCCTCACTCGCCGGCGCAATGCCGACCGGCTCGGCTTTTTCGTCACGTCCGCCGGTGCGATCGAGGACACGCGCGCCATCCTGCATCCAGAAGTCGACCTCGTCGACGATATCGGCGACGACATCCTCGACGATCTGCTCATCGTAGCGATCGGCGACGGCCCGCGTCTTCTCTAGCTTCGTCTGCTGCGGCGCGCCCACACGCACCGTGTCTTCGTCCACATCTACCATCTCCACATCATTCTGCGGCGGGGCGTATCCGGGGGGTGGGTACCAGAAGTCGGGTCCGAAGTTGGTCTCCGCCGCGCCGCCTCGGAATACGCTGATGGCGGGGTAGTATCCGAGCATGCCGTCGTCCTTGCCTTCTCGAGCGCCGACTTGTACTTGGGGTTTCGAAGCTGGCGGGAGGAAGGCGAGGAGGTCGGTAAACGGGGTGCCCATCAGCACTCCGTTCTTATACACTTTGATGTAAGAATTTGGTAAGGTCCGGAGAGCGGGGACGGCATGGTTGGGATTTGGTTTGTCACCCGACCTATTACCTGTTTGGCCAGATGCGCCTACTGGGGATGGGTTCATCAAGTCCTCTAGTTCTTTCGTCGTGTGATAATCTATCTTTTCAAAGTAAATGTGAGCCTTGAATCGGATAGGTATCCGATCTCGAATAATGTTGGCGGCTTCGATAGTGGGCTCTTCCTCCTCATTTATGTCAACGGCGGGGTTATACTGCCCTTGGGCGATTTTTCTGTGTAGATGTTCGGATGGCAGTCGAATCTCCAGCCCTATGACATCGCCTTCCCTCACATCCTCGCCAGGGGGGAAGAAGTCTTTGGGTCGGGACATGTGCACCTTCTGACCCGCGACATCTCTAAGGCCGTAGCTGTAGGCATCGAAGCCGACAGGGGCGTCGAGAGACGCTTCTCGTCTGGCGAAGCCTATGCGTACATGGCCATGCGACTCGGGTTGATAAGCTCCGTCCTTGCTCCCACTTGCGTTCTTCGTTGCACCATCAGCTTTCAGAATCCCCCTGGTAATCTTGCACTCCCAATACCACGTTCCCTCGCGCACGGCGATATTCGCTCTCGCCATCCGAAATCCCTTGTCCGTCGTTACGTGGCGTCCCGACTGGTCGAAGTACATGTGTGTAGAGGCATCTTCAAAACTGATATGGGGGCCGTAGGGCTCGGGCTCGGTCTGGCGATAATAGAAAGAGGAGGGGAAGGCGGGATCGGCAATGCAGTGTAGGTAGTGATAGCTCTTCTTATTATAGACACTTGAGATGGAGGTTAGCGAAACTTTGTCTAGTGCCCGTTTCGGCACGGCGTTGGCGTGCGTGGGGGAGAGAGGCGGAGCAACTCACTGTTCCGAGGTCTCGAAGAACTGGAGAAGAGAGCCGTCGGGAGAGGGAACCTCGTGATGATATGCAAACACAGGTCCTCGTGACGGATCGAAGTCGGAGGGTTTGGGGGGGGCTAGCTTGTATCGCAAGGGCGAAGACTCGCTGGGGACGGGATCCTTGGTTTTGGGATCCGGTGTCGCTCTCGAGCTATCGGTGCTGGCACCGGCGGTACTGGTACCTGCACCGGCCTTGGACTCTCGCTTCTTCAGCGTGTCCTTCTTCGTTCTGGCGGGCTTCTCACGGGCCATGGCAGCTGTATCGTCGTGGGGCTGTGGGTTGAGCAGGTTGAGATTTGCACTGGAAGCCGGGTTCGAGTTTGGGTTCGAGTTGGAGTTGGAGTTGGAGTTGGGATTTGGGTTTGGGTTCAGAGGCGAAGAGATGGGCGGCGCATGGTCATCTTCTAGAACTCTCTTTTGGGGAACGACGCCTACGGGAAGCTGGGGGGGCGGCACAGGCGTTATCTGCCTCTTGGGCAGGTCGTCGCTGGTCGCCATCTCGCTGTTGTATCACTATAGCTACCTACCTAGGTACCTAAGACACTATATGGCAATACCTAGGTAGACATATTTCAGATCCAAGCGCGCGAAGGACAAGTGTGAGGGGATGTACTAAGTATAATCTAGGATTATGACGCGGGATTGCGCAATGAAGGCTGACGATGTGGGGATTCTCGTGTTTCTATATGGGAATATTGGACGGCACGCAAGCAGGGACGAGGTGAATGAGGTGGTGGATGAGGTCTAATGTGAGTTCCTTGGAGAGAGTTCGTTGTAGGAGAAAGACAGGTCAGAAGCAAATTGACGGCGAGAATGGATGCGACGCCAGGAAGCTTGGGTTAGCGCGTTGGCGTACCTAGGTAGTTTGTACCTCAGGCGGTCACCTACCTAGATTAGGTACCTATCAATGCCCCGTAGTGAATGTGCTAGCTTAGGTACCTAACTACCTAGGTAGGGTAATTGATCCTACAGGGTACCGATCTACCTCACTGTAGGTACCTCACTGTAGGTACCTCACTGTACTAGTAGGTGTTCTACTAGGGTTCTAATACTACCTAGGTACCTACCTAAGAGGTTAGGTAAGTAGTAGAAGCCCCCACATTCTCAACCCCACCTTACAACCCGCCCAACCTCAGGTCAATAATCAGGTACAGAGGTACAGGATCGAAGAAGCCGCCAATGATGAAATATTCCGATATCTGCAATAGGCAGAGACCATGCCAATCCATCCCGCTGCGGCTGGTGGTGTCATGGTGAATGGGAGAATGTACAGGAGTAATTGGATAGATACGCTGTTAGTGACATTGTTGGTAACATTGGTGAAAAATAAAGCAGCGCTGAGGCAGGTACCCAGGTAAAGTTCTGGCTGAGTGAACACACCAATATGATTGGGAGGAATAGACTTCATTCGTCCGACCTATAAAAAATATGATTTTCTCATCAGGGGAGAAGAACATTCATTCCCCTCGGCACCTGGATTGAAACGCTCCTTTATTTATTCACCGCCAGTACCACCAACAAATAAAAAAGAGACGTCAAACACCAACGTTGTGTGTCATTGACAAGGAAAAAAGGAAGAACGACCAGCACGGGACTCGAACCCGCAACCCTAGACTGACCTCTACACACCAAACAAATGATGAGAAAGTAGGAGGTCTATACGCTACCATTGCGCCAACCGGTCGTCTGGTATGACGGTGGGCATTCTAGGATGGCTTAAGTATCCAGAGAGGTTAGCGGGAGGGGGGAGGGGCCAAGGGTCTTGGCACCGGGGGGATATATAGGCCGGAATGAGTTAGACCATCTAGTCTACCCACCTAGGTAATTTAGTCTAGGTAAGCACTTGAGCGTATCTAGTCGAGTTCTTGTGAAATACCTAGGTAAGAGAGGTATGATTTATAGGACGGACGCCCTGGCTCAACGATGCGATCGTCTTATCTTATAGGTACCTTAGGTAACCTCGTACAAGCACCTACAGTACGCATGGCGGATAAACCACCTAACGTCGTTGGCCAATATAGGCTATAGGCTATAGGCACTAGGCACTAGGCACTTGCAGATAAGGCCCCCAGTCTATTTCTCGGGGCTGGGTACTCAGTTGGGACGCCCGGAAGTATGATAACATACCAAGCACAAATGAAGTAACGATGTGAACATGGTCAATTTTTGTTGGTGCACTACTACTAACCACCAACAGTTTGAATCTAGTTGCGACATAACGCCAGTTATCTTATTCAATCAATCAACAAGGCAGTTCTAGTTCTGCCTCGATGTATTTCTTCTATATCTACCTAGGTATCCTCTTAGTGTCGGTACTGTCGTCATTGAAACAAGAGTTTGCCCAGCCTTTATTTATACCTGAATAAGCCTAGCAGCTGAATGAACTTCACACGCCAAGACTGTCATGCCATCTCGTGCCATCTCATCTCATCTCATCCTCATCCCGTGCCAGCTCGCTTTTCTACATAACATCCCATCCCATACCATCCCATCTCATTTTCACCAAGCAACATCTCCCTCACCCTCTCCCTACAACCAACACAGCCGGCGCCGGCGACGGTGACGGCGTGGGCGACGGCGTAACAGTAGCAGTAACGTTATCATAGCACTTGGCATCGATGTGACAATAGCAGCCCTCGGAGCACATGGCGCAGTACGCGGGGTCGGGCGGGTTTTCCGTCCAAGAACCTCCAATGTCCACGAAGCCGCACGACGACGACTCGCGCCGGCAGTACAGGCACCGGCTGCACTCGGCGAAGTCGAGCGGCGCGGCGCACCCGTTGTTGCAGTACAGCCCGCACGACTTGCAGCTCGCGTCGCACGACGGCCACTGCGCTAGCACCGCCGCCGGTAGCACCGCTGCGAGCGCAACGGCCAGGAGGGTCGGGGCGCGCATGCTGGATATGTAATCGGTAGGTACACTGAGGACTACCTTTTTCTGAAAGGTGGGTTGTTGAAGTTTGTCGCTATGCTGTGCTATGCTGTGCGACGCGATGTAATATGAAAGCAACGAAGCTTGAGAGTTTCGGGTGTATACCGGTGTGACTAAGGCGCCCGTGTGTCTTACACGAAAAGCAAGTAAACAAAGAGGCTCCGAGCCCGAAAAATCAAAGGCCGCAGTGGATTAAATAAATAGTCGATCGAGCAACAGGAGTAAAGCAAGTCGTTGCCTCCCTAGGCAGGTCCATACATATATATATATACACTACACTAACCAACACTGCTAGTACAACAAAACGTCCTGGATTAATTAAAAATTAGTCTAAAAAGGTGAGCTAAGTCTACGTCTCCAAAAGGCCTTATACCCGGAATAGATCCCGGCTCCCTTCACGAGCGGGCTGCATGCAGATCGCCCAAATCCGGGCCCCGAGCTTTCTCAGGACTCTGGGATCCCCCCTCGCCTAATTCCCGTAATCGGTTAAGTGAGTCAGCCGTCAGGTATCGAGACTTACACTATCTACCTACCTAGGTATCTAGTATAGACCACCTAACCTCCTAGGTTAGGTTGCTTTGAGTCGCATTTACTCAGGCCCGCTATTTTTTATTTTTCCACCATGCTTGAATACGGGTTTCACTGACGTCAGCGCATCATAAAATCCCATCGGATTGTGCGGTAATTATCCATACACATATTGGGAGTCGGTGTGAGCATCATATAACGCCGCCCGGCCTAGATGCTTCTCAGCGTAGCATCTGCGCCGTGGCCGTTGCTCGATACGAGATCAGTCACGGGACATCCCGCAGTGCACTTTCGCTGCTAGTGACGCATCTAGATAGCCAGCTGTAACGTTATCTTCACAATTCCAGCTACGACCCAATACCACGGTCCTGCCCGCGTTCGTAGAGGAGAATAGGTGATTTTGTAAATTGTCGTACGACCGTACGATTATACGAGAGTTCGACGAGAAAAAAAATTACTTCATAGTCCTTCGTGTCGTTATCCTACCCACCTCGACCGTGGTGACCTTCAAGCCAGCTGACGATATGCCACATCCCTGATTCGCATGCGGCACGGTAGATATTGCCCCATCTCCCCTGCAAGCTCTCACGTCTGCGCCGTTCCCCACGAGCCATTCGAGCGCCCACAAGTTCCCACTCACCGCCGCCTCTAGGCAGCATAACCGTCTGGGCTGCGGCTAGAAGCTGAAGCCCCGTCCTTGGCAAACAAAACCACCTACAGGCCGGGCGGTCTTGCGAATCTACTTACATCTAGAATATTGAGTTAGCGTAATGGTATTCGGAGACGGTATTATCGAAGCCACTGCTCAACGCTAACTTACAATCCACACCGAGAATTTACGTCTGCGCCTGCTTCCAACAGTAGGCCCATGATTTGTTCTATATTTCTCGGGCCTTAGGCCATCGACGATTCGCCACGTGCTGCGCAATGCAAGGCGGATCCGCACCTTTGTCAGCGTATTAAAATTCATACGCTAGGATGATCATGTAGATAGGAAACAAATTTGCTTACTTGCCAGCTATTATGCGCCCGTCGGCGCCGCGCGAGAGCAGTAGTTTCACGCCATCAACACTATACCGGAATGCAGCAGCGTGTATGGCGGTGTCAAGTTCACCGCCTACCGCATTAATATCCGCACCGGCTTCCGCGATATCTCCCAGTGTCGAAGGGTAGAAATATGCCGCCGCCTGTAAGGGCGTATGATACTTGCCCCCGGCAAGGATCACATCAGCGCCATGTGTTAACAACATGTGGACGAGTAATCTCCCCATCAAGGCTACATTATTCTCTACTAACGCTTGTGGTAAGAGGGGAGGGGTAGGTGGTCGGAGCTTTCACGCGGTCAGTTGAATCACCAACTTGCAATTCCATAGCCACCGGAGCTGGATTGGCATTGGCCCCCCGGGACAGTACCATCTCAACTATAAATCTCGGGTCGTGAAATTTCCTATTCTTCTATCCTTGAAAGGCCGTGCGGAGTGATGTCCCGAGGAGGGACTCCACGGTAGTTGACGTCTGCTCTCTCGAAGCATATCGACTATCTCATAGCTATTGGCCGCTCTAACAGCCCTAGCGAGAGCACCGGAGGGCTTAATGTCACTACCGTAATCGAGCAGAATCCCATCCACCTTCATGGCCCCCCCTTTCACAGGCGTAGTCTAGTGATTCTCGGTGTTTCTCTTTGGAGACTTTCGCTCCCTTCTGTACCAAAAGATCACGAGCCTTGTAGTTTCCTACAGATACGGCTGTCTAACGGCGTAATCAGCTGTAAAATATGCGGCGTAGTGATACATCAACGGGCCGCGGCGCCCCACACGCAACGCACAAAATGCCAGAGATGACTTACCCTTATGCCGCAGTTTCTGCCGTCGGAAACACCCGGAGAGAGTCCGAAATCAAAGAGCTTCCTCATATCCACCTACGGCTATCTCAAATGGGGACCACGTCGCCTTTCGGTTTACAGCTGCGCCACGCCGTATGAACTACCTAACAATATCCGACAGGCCGTGCGAAATGGCGAAATGAAGAGGAGCCCACCCATAACGCCTTTCCAGAGCATTCACATCCGTATTTCTTTGGAGACTCGCCAAGGTAGCCTTTTCGTCCCCACTCATGACGGCCGCGTAAAGAGGCGAGCAGTGAGTGGTGAGGTAGCCCGCCGGGGCATTTACCTCGGCATTTATATCAATGTTGTTGCTCCGAAGAACTCCTCGTAGAACATACGGCTCTTATTTGTGAACCATATTTGCGGCGGCCACAGCAGAGGCATCATAGTCAACAAGACCACATTTTAAGAGAGTCCTTGCTATGCCGAACGCCTCGAGGAACAAAGCCACCGCAAATAGCCCTTCGAATGCCGTATGCAGTCTATTGTTGTTAGCGACCGCATCTAGCAAAGTATAAAAAATGGTCGTATAGTATCAGACGATCGATCACTACATAGCAGCCTACAACGTTGAGTTTGATAGATGGTCTTCAGATACGTCAGAGAGCCTCTCGACTTCCGCTATCAGCTCGGATATGCCCTTTTCGTAATCCGCAGCCGATAACAAGCGACGCGGGGTTTGCGGGCCACTTCAATATAGGTGAGAATAGCACTTGCAGTGCCGTTAGCCTCCATACATCGTGGAATTCGGATGTAGTAGAGGGGAATAGTAGAATATTGCTAAAGACCAGTGTAACTAAACAAAGGTGTAGAATGAAGTACGGATGGAAGACGGCATGTGGGCGAGAGATGCAGTTATCTCGACACTCTACTCTATAATAGCTGGACACAGAGGTAAGCCGCAGTGACTGGACGGGGGCTGCATAGCACCCTCTCTGCGAGACACACATTGGGAAGGGTTTAGCTTGCATATTTACGATGGAGATAATTACCTGTCAGAGCTATTGATGGGACGAGAACTGGGGGGCTGATATGATTTGCGAGAATTCATTGTGAAGGCTGTTTTTCTTTTCTTTTTCTCGGCAGCTTTGCGCCCACACTCACGGCCATCTCACAGTTATCTCATCGGTATCTCCAACCTACGTAACCTATCACCAGTAAGGTACGAGGGCCAACGCTAACTACCAAGGTTGAGCTCTTAGGTACCTAGAGTGCGTATCTTAGGTAGTACTCATACTCCCTATCACGTATGGGAATTCAAATATGTAGCTATTCCGGGTATTTTGCAAATGTGACTTGACTCATACATACATGACAGGTATCGACAGACCCCCCCTTTGTCCTCCTCTGACTCCCTAAAACGCCTCCCTTTGCTTACCGTGAAATACAACCGATGAGTCGGTGAGCGAAGACACCGTGTGCACTTTGAACGCCAACAACAGACACAATTATGAAACAGACATATCCTCTAGGACACAAGCGGTACAAATGCTGTATACGGCAATCACAATAGCCAGACATATAGCGCGTTCATTCTGCTACGTTGAATCCGCTCCCTCATGTTCACACAGCCATCCCGTTCTCCATCACTTTCCGGCCTTTACTATCGTACGTAGTAATGCTGAAGGCCTCGTAGTCGTTCTTATCCCGCAAGTCGTCCTCGTTCATATCCAAGCCGGCAAGGACACCTTGTCCGGCCTTCGGCCAGGCGGGTGGGATGGATTCGACCGAGGATTCGCGCTCTGCCTGACCCTGAGTCTCGGCAGAGCCTTTCCTCTTCCCGCCCGACTTCGTGTCGGAGGCCTTCGTGTCGGGCGTGGAGACCGCGCTGTTGAAACTCGCCGGACCAGGCAGCCTTACCTCCGCTCGGGGGAGAGCGCCGGCTGCCGTTGACCCCGCGGAGCTTCCTTGTGTACTCCGTTTCGCAGACGCCCCCGGCTCCTGGGCGGGGAAGATGGGGAGATCAGGGTGTAGCTCCGTGCTGTACATTATGATGTTGACCAATTGGGCGTGGGGGATATCGGTGAGATATTTCCGTCTCTATGCCATGTTTAGTACGATGGAACGTCGTAGCCATAACGATACGGGGGAATGACGGACCTGGTCCATGCTCTTCGACGCCCAGCTGACGCCTTTATACTCGACGAGCATCTTCTTCTTGGCCAAAGCCCTCTCGCGCTTTGCCAGACAGCGGCTACAGAACCACGAACGACTCTCGTCACTGACGAAATCATCATCAATGTATGGATCGTGGCACATCTGATGCCAGCAAAAGTTGCAGCCATCGCAGAAGACAATCTGGTTTTTACTCGGGCTCAGTCCCCTCGTACATACCTTGCAGAGAGCCTGCTCCGCGGTACGCTTCCCGTAGCTCTTTCGCTTTTGGGAGCCTGCGGAATCCACTGGGTTGAACTGTGCTGGTTTCTGGACTTGCCGACCCGATTTTGTCATAGTAGCCGCCTTCTGTGCCTTTGCCGCATCGGTGTCAGTGTCGGACAGGTCCGTCAGGCTCGACGACACCTCCAAGTTCTCTTTCCCTCGCTTGCGCTTCGTGCCCCGTGCTGCCTTTCCTTTCTGCTTAGGTGGAAGTAATTTGGAAGCTGTTGGTTTTGTGAGGAGGGGCTTTGCCGCTCCCGTAGTGGGCGCGGGTGCCGGTGTCTTTAGCTGAAGTGAGCTATCCGTAGAACTGGGCGGCGGCGGCGGCACCTTTTTGGGGGTAGGCATGGGCATGGTCAATGAAGTATTCATATTCATAACGAGGCGTCTTTTTGCATCCTCGAATGCTGACTTCTCGATACTCCTCGCCATAGACGACGCGGACGAAAGAGCTGCCGACAAACTTCCCGGCTTACTATTAATACGCGACAGAATCATTTGAGTAGCAGCAGAGAACTGTGGTATGTAGGGCCGTTGTGCGGCAGAGTCTGTTGAGCTCGGCTCAACACTCGCGGCTGAAGTCGGCGTTGGGCTCGGCGCTGGACCCGTAGCGGGTACAGCAGGTAGGGTTGCCGCGGGAGGAGCGCCATCCGCCACGGCGGACGCATCTCCACTCGCGCTCGTTTCCGGAACTTCCTCCGGGGGTTCCCGTTTAATCTCCATTTTGGCGTCGCGGGAGTCAATGTGGAATCCAGCTGATGTACTACGGCGACAGGCTCACAGGTCAGACTGCAGACGGGGGGAACGCTGTGAGTGAGTCACCACAGCGCGCAGAGTCAACCACGGCCCGGCCTCTTTCGTAGGGATTCAGTTGGAATATTGATGACAATTCGAAGTTGTAATGTCCGACCGATGCGTTAGCCGTGTAGAAAGATGGAGTGATGGGATCGGTGGAAGGTGAATGCAAGGGAAAGTGAAGGTGGAGAGAGCACACGTGACCTCCACGTGACTACTATTCATGTTTGTTTCATGGTGTAGGAGTAGACTAGCGTAAGCGGGCGGTCCGAGCAGGCTCAGGTGATGCTACGATAGGATCTATAGTTGTGTACTGAATCTATGGGCAGCTATTACAATTTAACGTAGTTGAAGCATCCGTATGCGTGTGGCTTGTCGAAACCGAACAATAACTATCTAGGTTAGGTACTTATCATACGAGACTACCTCGGATACCCAGGCACGGTTCCTTCATCCCGACACGACACGGCTTTAGGTGCCGAGCAGACAGGGATAGTTCTCTTTCCATTTTGACAGCCTTCTACTTTTACTAATTCATTGGCTTCGCCAGAAATGACAAGACAATTTATTCAGAAGTGGTAGTAGGGAACGGGGACAGTTCATAGGCACCTAGGTTAGATAGAGAGGGATGATAAAGCTACGGTACGGCCCGTGTTTTTTCTTCTTCTACTCAGTATAGCTCGAGCCGACCAAGCAATCAACAGCCCCCGGCAGCCCTGGAACCCCCAAACCCCCACACTAGAGCCCCCCGGCTATAGTGGGTTAGGTACCTGTCTAACTTACCTAGCATTCAACTTTATTACAACGTCAGAGCACCACGGGATTCCCTAGTATCAGCCCAAACGCCTACAACATGACGAGCTACCACTACCCTAGAGGCTCCGCCACGATACCGGAGAATCCTATCTCGGCATACCGAACGACGATTCGATTCGTCCCTTATAGTCGCGAGGCCCTAGGATTGCGAATCCCCCCGCGCACGAACGCCTATCGCCGAGCGGCCTCGTAGGCAATAGCGACAACATCTCCGATCCCCGCCCTCCACGCGACACCCCACGATCGGCGAGTTACCGTATGGCCTCGAGGCGCCTGCGCAATATCTCACCCGGCCCACATTCTATCTGTTGAGCGTCGAGCTGAAGACTCGGTACGGACGTGGTAGTCTAGACGTGCGACCGATGCCAAACTATCAGCGACGAGGACGACTATTCCTCTAGTTCATATGCCGTATGGAGGAAAATTAGAGAAGCCATCCCAGGAATACGCCCTTGACCCTTCGTCTTTCGCGGGATTGGGAGGACTAGGCGTAGTAGGTGGACCTGAGGGGAAGAGCAGCAGTACTACCAACCGTGATGGCGCCGCCCTTCGCTCGCCGCGTCATTGCGACCGGTACGTAATCCCAAACTAATTAATGCCTAGGTTGAACGGGGTAAGTATCAGGCCACATCCTCAAGTATTTCAAGAGCCGGAGGCCCCCGTCTCTCCACCGACGCATCCACGGCACGATTCTCCATCACGATTCTAACTCCTAGTAACTTGATAGTACGTACGTATTAGAGAATGGCTGGTACGCTCATCTTAAAGACGATCGATACCATTTATAGTAACGGGTATGGTATGATACAAGGCATTGTATGCCAACCTCGTATTAATAGTAGAGATTAAGTTCGCTATATACAAGGGCCGGCGGAGTCTGTTTGTAGAAACTCCAACAAGCTCCCCTTAAATAGATTATGTAGCACAGAAGCATGTTGCCTTCAGAGTATTTACATTCCGGCGATCTTCCCGGCTCATATCACGGAGTATGTGCTCCACCATCCATCTATGGTACAACCCACGTCCCTTCTCTCCAGCTACCCGGACGTACGCGATGGTGGAGGCGGCGTTTGTCCTTGTGCCACCCGCGTAGGCCGTTGTTTTCGACGCTAGTGCCGTTTTCCGTGCAAGGTAGCTGCTGAGGAACTCTGGGTATCCACCCTCTGCCAAATTGACTGATCTCGAAGCGAGGGAGGCCGGTATGCTCCGCTACTATACCTACCTGTACTACCGTCTCCCTCACAGTCAATATGCCTGTTTTCCATTTGAATTATCCTGAATATAACCACCATCTACTATACTCGTATGCGTCTCCGCTACGTCTGACAACTAGTGCACTCTGGCTAGCACATAGTCGTCCTCGCCAAACACTAGGTCTAGAACTGGCGGGCGTGCAGCCAGGCGTTCTCAGGGATAGTGCACATTAAAGCGCCGCGCAGCGACGGCACATCCGCGGCTCGACTCAGAAGAAGCCAGGGGCCCGCGGTCTCGGCGCGTGGACGCCATCCACGCGGGGCGGGGGCCACTCGAGACCCTTTGGGGACCTGCACATGTCGGAACATCCGGGCCACGAAAGCAAGCGCATCACCGCCTCAATTTCTTGCTCGCAGCCTCGACAATCCCCTGAAACGACCGTTTTGGCCCCCGCCTCTGCGCGGGCCTGCTCGGCGGGCTAGAAGGCACAGTCAGTTGGGACTGTGCGGGCGACTTCTCGCCCTGGGACTGGGACTGGGACTGCGAGCCGGCGCTGCCGGGGTCCGAGAGGAACCTCGACGACGCGAGGCTAGACCCGATGCCGCTGTCCTCGAACAAGTCCGCGGCGGCCGCGTCCCACGTATCTGCCGGCGGGTCCCCCTTGACGGGGTCCCCCGTGTCCTTCCAGTGCCAGTGCAGACTCATGTTGTGCCCGAAGATGACGGCGCCGGCCCCCTCCAGGTCCACCTGCGGCTTCTTCTGCAGACTGCCGGTGAACTTGAGCGGGAACAGCGCCTGCACGGGGTCGTGGTGGTGGCTGCGCTCAGCGCTCGCGCCCGCCGCCTTCGTGCACGGGCAGCTGTCGAACGTCGCCCGCTTCATGTGCCAGATGACGTTGTCGCATAGACGTCGCGGGTTCGACACCGCGTCGCCGTCCTCCTCCATGATCTCCTGCAGATGCGCCACGCACGCCGCGAGATAGTAGTTGTCCTTCGGCACGGCCGACCAGCGGCTGCAGACGCGCTCGCCGCCCGTCGCGCGCGGCTGGATCAGCTCGCCGAACCCGCGCCCGAACAGCGTCACCGCGTGGATCGCCCGCGTGAAGTCCACCCAGCCCTTGCCGATCGTCGGCAGCGTCGTCACGCGCGGGTAGATCGGGTCGCCGTCCTTGACCAGGTCTTTGAAGTCCCAGCCTTCGAGGTGCTGGCGGGGCCGGATTTTGAGCTGCAGCCCGCTGCGTCGTTCCACGTCGGCCTGGTGGTCGATGAGCTTCTCCAGGGTGTTGTAGATGTGCTCGATTCTATCCTCGAGGCGGTAATGTCGGGTTTGCCGCCTCGACGTGCTGGTTGTTGTCGCGCCTTCTCTCACGTTCTCCTCGAACACTTCGGTCTTGTCCATGTACAATGTTAGATTGCGGTTGTTCTCGTTGATCAAGACTTGAAGAGAGGCGTCGGGCCGCGATAGGTCGTCTGGATCCTTCAAGGCGCACGGATCTAAGAGCCATGCTGACCCAAACTTCTGTTTGCTGTGTTCCAGGGAAGCCCGCAGGATATGAAGCAGGGCGCTGGCCCCGTTGACTAACCAGCCCCTCTTATCCCCCTCATCCCACAAAACCATGTGCTTGGAGGATATGCATTGCAGCTTCGCGAGAAAGCCGTATCGGGTGATGTGCACGGGTTTCTCTCTGTTCCCGAGAGTGAAAGCCGCCGTGCCAGTGACGAACTGACCAGCTGATACCTCGACCTTTTCTAGCATGTGGTGAGAATGTACTTTACGCAGTCGGGATCTCTCTATGTCGTATGTCGCACGAGTCGTCCCTAGTAAAGAAAGTATTGTCAGCGATGTAGCCTCACTATGAAGGTAGAGTACAAACCTACCGACGATAGAGGTCGCGTCAGCGCACCATCCTAGCACATGACGGGATTTCTCAAGATCTGCTTTTGTGACGTCCGCAGACTCGACGGTGGATGAAAGATAAGAAATGCGTTTAGCCGGGTTCCGGCTGCATAGAAGATGCCAGACTATCAAACCCTCGGCATGCTTAGCTGGTACCAACATGGTGTTGAATCCTTTAATGAACATCTTCGAGTCGAAGGTATTGATGTATTTAGTGCCCGTCAAAGCAACCATAAGCTCGAGTGGCATTTCCAAGCCTGTGCCTAGTTCCTGCCTGAGCATTATGGGGAACCCCCCGGCAATGACAGGCCTTGAGAATAGGTAAGTCCAGCACTGGCCATTCGGAATCTTCCCGCCCGACTTCGCTCTTTCCATGTTGTACTCGATGAGAAAATTTACAGTGCGTGGCGGGCCGCGTGACATGGTGCCGCGTATGGCGTGGGACGGGGTGCAGATGTATACGCTAGTGTCGGGACCTGGTGGCGATGGCCTCAGGGCAGAACCCAGCCACGCCAGTTGCTCTCCTACTTCTGCTATGAAGTATGGGAGTCCTGATGCCGTCACGACTACAGCCAAGCCGTCGACAATGGACGCCTCTAGAGTCAAGCGACAAGGGGTGCTAACTGCGATACGTAAGTATTGGAATCATGGAGCTAGGTTTACTTGCTTCAGAGGACACTACTCACAGAATAGTTTCGTCTTTCGTTCAGCGCTCTTCAAGGTCTCCTGGATAAGTTTCAGTGTCTGGGATCCGGTGAATGGCCACATCTGCGCCATATACTGTCGGCATGTGAGGGCTTGTGCATGGGTTTCGGTTCCTGTGAGTGTAACGGCGTTCGCTATGGCTTCGGAATGGGAAATGCTGTAGTCTTGCTGGTGGAGAAACCCCATGATATCCCAATTTGCAGTGAACGTTACTCGAACTTCCTCTGGGGATTTCTTTCGGCTGATATGATTACTTTGAGGAAACGCTGATTGGATTGCGTCCCTGAGTCGATTGATAATGTCGTACTGGCCTTTGGATAGGATGAGATCTCGGCGAAGCCGCGCAAGCATCCACGCATAACTAGGGTCCTCGGCGAGGGTCTTCCTATACTCGTCTAATTCCGGTATCGTTAAGCCGAGCTCTTCCGGACGTTCTCCGTGGACTGCAAACCCGGGATCATCCTCCGGGGGCTCGGTTTCAAACTTCTCGAACCTGGACTCATCCGTAGATGCTAGCCATCGATCCATTACCTCCGTTGGTTTTGGTTCTCGGGTAATAGATGTTTGAGAGTTTAAATCTTTGGTGTGGTCGTAATGGCATCTGAAAGACGATGTAATTGCCCTAAGAACAATCGCGTTAGCCACTCACTCTTCTACAACGAGCAGAGAGTGATTAATAACAATACAGGTCAACATAGAAATGGGTGTTTATGAAAACCAATGAACCGGGTTGAGGCTCATCCCAAGATGTTACCCAGCTTAAGAATATTTCAACATACAGTCTTTGTTTGTGGATGAAAACCATCATGTCCCGCTGAGCCTGTGTCTGATTCTGGTAACCAATATTGAGAGCCAAGGCCTTCAAGAGCGGAGGCAGAGAACTCGACAGCCTCTCAATCATCTGAACGCTTAGTTGCTTCCCTCCGATCTTTGTAAAGAGGTCATCTGCGAAGGTGTCAACGTAGCTTTCGGTTCGCATATCCGAATGACCTGCAACTTCAGTGTACACAGTCTGTATGTCATCATCCTCACTATCACTTTTGGGCCCGGACTGGCTCAGTCGGCTCCGGCTACCATATGACACAGTCGCATATCCGGAATCTGAAGGTGAAGGCTCGATTTCAGTACTGCGATGAGCATTTTGGTGGGTGGTATTAGTGTCTGCTAAATTCCTATTAGGCTTTAGGATTACAGTTTCTTGAACATGTGTATTCGCGCGCAGGACCGGGGATATCGGTGAAACAAAACAGTGTAGTTTAAGGCGGACACAAGCGGAACACGCTGGTCGCTTTTCGTCGCACTTGATCTTTCTCCGCCTGAAGACAAGGAATTATAGTTAGCTAGCATTCAAAGAGGACCGGTACGGCCCAGAGTTGATAGACCTTATATGTAAGAGCACCTACCTGCAACCCTCGCAGGCGGTTCCCAATGTCTCCTTGCCGCCACCGACTTTTCCGGTATATTTGGCCGGGGCTTCCTGTGGAAAAACTGGGGGCTGAAGCTGTTTTCCGCTATGTTGACCAATCACTTGGGAGAGTCTGTCGTGATCGACTGGGAACTTGCAAACCATGAAGTAAAGACGATGTAAGTCACGGCTCTCTGCATATTCCTCGTTTAGCCAGTTCGTAACGAGAGTTGCCCACTTGAAATTGCCCGACGCCCTTTTTTCCACTTCAAACCGAATGGTCTCTGCGACTTCGTCATTCCCGATGGTTAAGTTGTCGTTCAAGTACTCCGCCATCGCATTACTACGTGCTTCGAGAATATATTCTAGACCTCGGGGAATCTTCAGGTGTGGGTAAATGCGCCGGCTAGCCAGACAGATACGCAGCTCGGTCTCAGAGGAGGCTGCCCGATCACAAGTCATGGTTAGGTGCGTGAGAATATCCGGGATCCGTGATACTTCGCATTCGTCTAGTGCGTCGACGAAAAAAATGAGTGAACCTCTGCCGAAGAGACTAATAGCCGTATTCAGAAGAGATTTGAGCGTTCCAATATCCCAACGAGGTCCGACTGTGGCGGTGTCAAGTACACGTTGAAGATCTGGGCGTGCTTGAAGCAGTTGTACCAACAGTGATCGATACAAACCAGCTTCAGACTTTTGTAGTTCATTCCCGCGGAAATCGAAGAAAAAGGAGATGATAGTCGCCTTTTTGAACGACTGGCGGGTGTATGATACCATGAACTTCATCAAACTCGACTTTCCCAAGCCTGGATTTCCTTTGATCCAAAGCATACCGTTGTGGCCCGCATGCTTGCTAGTATCGAGCCAGCTACGACATGGGCGTTTATCTAAAAACCAATAAAACGCCTCAGAGCTTTCCTTGTCTACCGTTATCTGGCTTGCGGCCGCTTGTGGAAAGCTAAGCGATGAGATAGCCGTTTGTCTAAGCTTCTCTATTGCCCCCGGCGCCTCGGGCTCGTGGGGAAATGAATTGGCGGGACCCGGGACATCGTTGGGAGACTTGGTGTGTTCTAAACTCAGATAAGCACTTAAACTAAGCATCTCAATATAGACGGCGGAGAACTATACCGCTACTATCCCGCAGGCCTAGCCAGTAGCCCGGCGGAGCATCAAGTTGCTTCCGTAGATCCTTTGGCGAGGAATGGAGCCGATTGAGAGCGTTAAGTTCCCTTTTGAGTTCGCCTATAGTCATCTCAGGTTTTAAGCGGACGCCGCGACCCAGCTCCTCTCTCAGGCGCCTCGGAATATGACGACCCTTTGCGACGTCGACAATTTCGAAAAGACGAACACTGTCTTCCAGGCTTATAAGAGCTGGGCCAGTCCAGCCGGTCTCTTCCTCGAGTATAGCCAGTGCCCTGACGACGGGGTCCGTGGGTTCCCTGGGGGCGTCGGAGCTGACTTGAGTTTCGTCGGCTAATTTTGGAGCCGTCGTACGGTTCTGTGTGTTCTGCGATATAGGGACCTCCTCTTCGCTGGTATCCGTTTCATATACATACTCCTCGGAGAGAATTCTCTTGCCTTTCTCTTCCCAGGCTTTGACCTTGCTGACCGGCTTCTTCGGCCAAGCTCCCTTAAGATTGCTTGGAAAGGGAAGCCTAGCCTGGGATTCGACTTCCTCTATCTTCCTCGACGTGTGAAGGTTTGGCGCGGAGGTTGAGATAGACATTGCTTCCCCTTGCGCCTCGAACGAATCAATGTTACCCTTATCCCCGGGCTCTGGTTCCTTGTCCGAGGGAGAAATCAAATCGGATGAGGCATTGGAATTAGATTGTGGTTCCGCATCACGACTACCTGAGCCGTTCGGTTCGTCCAGCATCGTGGGGGCCAAGAGAACGGGGCAAGTGTAGCAAATGGATCTCGATGCGTGTATGAGAATTTGCGAATAAAGAGTAACTCTGTGGGATATCGCAGCATCATCCGGTATGGCGTGTATGTAGATAGATGTACCATGGAAACTTGGACAATTCTAGACGCACAAAGCATGATAGAGCGGAAAACAAAATGGGGAGCAAGAAGCGACGCACTGTTGCATGTTTTGCTGAAGATCGGAGCTGAGTCACCTGTTTCCGCCCCCAAATTCATCTTTGCCCCCCTCTGCATAGGAGGAGGTGCTCAGCCCATGACTTCCACCCACGCAATACACATCCTTGCCGACCGGATTCCGGCCAGGATAGACAGCACGAGCGAGGATTTTAATTGTGTACACCGGCCCCCTCCCGCTGACTATCGACATTAGAATCAATTAGAGCCCATTTCTTTCTCTTCTCGGGAAAATACGGCCGCTGTGAAAGTCAATCGCTCTCAATGGCATTTAATCGAAAGATTCCAGTGCTCAACGAGCAAGAAAACTTGACCGTTCGTGGAGGCCCTGAGTACTCAGGAACACATGCACTACGCGTAGGCTGACGGCCCACGCAGGCAACCAGGCCGGGGGGGTTAGAAGAGGCGTCCTCGGTAGGCCGACAACGAGGCAAACTAGGCAACCCGGGTGCACGGGTGCACGGGCGGACGGGCGGCTAACGCACCATTCAGAAACCGACGCACAAGAAGAGGGGGTAACCGAGACCACAACCACAATTCAACGGGCCACATCGTGAGGCGCACCGAGCGCTTAGGGAGATTTGATTACTACTCGATACACAGAACGACGAGGAATTCATGATTGATTACCTAGGTACGTAGACATAATAAAATCCGATTCAATACCTTAGGTAGGTAGTACCTAATCGAACCAAGGGTACGGGACTACACCGAAGAGGTAAGTTCACTGCCCGTCGCGTGCTGCCCATGTCCGTTCGGGGGAATACGCTAACCTAGTAGGAGGTAGTAAGTAACTGACAAGCCACCCCTAGACAAATCGGGGTTAGCCGAGTAAGCCACTTAGTATAGACGTTGAGTAAGGTAGTAACCGTGCGTAGCATTTTACACATTAAGACCCTATAACCTTTGGTTGGGATTATCTAATTAAAAGCCGCGGAAACTTGCGTATAATCCAGTTATTGCCGGGAAGGAATTGATTCTTCTTATATCCCCAGCATCGAAATTAATTATAAATACTTATTGATAGCTAGGAAAGTGCGAATAGAACGCTGTCGTCGCTGCGTGCAATCACGTAGCCGAGAGTGAAGAATTGCCGCCTATTGAATTTGATAGTAGGCTGAGAATTACTTAGATATACCAGGTAGGCTAGGCAAGTGTTAAAAGGCCGGCATGGGGGTGCAACAAACACTTATTTTTACGCAGGGAGCCTATACTATCTACGCCCAGTGCTACTACTAATAGTATACGAAACATCTCTTTTCTCTATAGATGCGACAGTAGATACGTGGATAGAGAAGAATTCGGTAAACAAAACGATCATCTCAATCATAACGCATATCTGCCTAATAATATAGGTAGCGGGAAGTGCGCGGCGGGAAATTAGACGAAATTATACAATACGACTTAGTTGGCGCAGCAATCTCAAATTCAGAGTTATAGACGGGACGAACTCGTGCAGGTCGTGCGAAGAAGGAGGGTACCCAATTGAGGCTGTGTCTGAAGTACCTACCTTAGGTAAGGCAATACCCGCCTATACTGACAGACATACTGACATAGGTACTGACATACTGGCATACTGACGCTATAATACCCGAGTAAGAGGAAGTTGAGTGCTGATAACGATAAGCAAAAGGCAATTTATGTGCAGCACGCACCTTCTATCCGTAGAGGGCAGCCAACAGATACGGCTGGTTGGTTGCCTTGGGCTTGACGGTCCCTAGAGGGAGCCGTGAGCTCGGGCGAATGTTGCTGTAAGATGAGCCCCGGAACTCTTCCATTAGCCTACCTAGGTATCCCTGCCTATCCCTGCCTATATACATGCCACTGAGGTAGGTGCCCATCGATATCTAAGGATATATACGAAGGGAAGACCTAGATGCTGCCTCCTGGTTAACCCGAGTTACCTGACGGCACCGGTATCCTTTAGCGCAGAAATAGCGTCGCCATCCAGCCCAAGCAGCCCGCCCAGCACATCATCGGTATGCTGCCCCAGCGTCGGCGGCGGCGTGCGCACGCCCGGCGTGCTATGGCTGTACTTGACGGGCGTATTGACGACCTCGATCGGC
This sequence comes from Xylariales sp. No.14919, assembly GCA_002003505.1. NCBI lineage: Eukaryota > Fungi > Ascomycota > Sordariomycetes > Xylariales > Xylariales sp. No.14919. Next base: position 574,999 of record BDMC01000016.1, on the reverse strand, counting down.
CCGCACTCGCCATGCTCCACCTCGACCACCATGCCGCGCGCGCGGGTGTGTGCGTGGTGCAGCGTATCGTGGACGTCGTTGACGGCCGCGTACGGCATGCCCTTGCCCTCGAAGACATCCAGCCACTCGCGCGTCGTCCGCGTCACGCTGATCTCTTCGATCGCGGCCTCGAGCTCGTCGCGGTGCGCCACGCGCGCCGAGTTCACGCTGTACCGCGCGTCCGTCTTCCACTCGGGTCGCCCCAGCCCGTCGCACAGGATCCCGAAGAGCCGGTCGTTGCCCCCGCCGAAGAGCACGTCGCCATCCTTCGTCTTGAACGACTTGTACGGCACGATCGACGCTGTTGGTAGACGTCTGGGTTAGCGAGGTGGTTCGGGCCAAGGCGGATTAGATCGTTGTGTGTGACTCACGGTGTGCCGTTCCCCATCGCCCCGAATCCCGCTCCCCGCTGATCAGACAGCTGCTTGCGATGTTGGCGAGCGTCGCGGTCTGGCAGTCGCTCAGCGCCACGTCGATGTGCTGGCCGCGCCCCGTCTTCGCACGCGCCAGCAGCGCTGCCATGATGCTGTTGCTCGTGTACAAGCCCGTCGTGAGATCCGTCACGGCGACGCCCACTTTGACCGGCGGCCCGTCGCGGCTCCCCGTGATATGCATCAGCCCGAACTCGGCCTCTACCATGACGTCGTACCCGGCGCGGGGCGCATACGGGCCCGTCTGCCCGTACCCCGTGATCGAGGCGTAGATGAGCGTCGGGTTAATCTTGTGTAGCGTCTCGAAGTCCATCTTGTACTTCGTCAGGCTCCCCGGGAGATAGTTCTCCACGAGAATGTCGCATTTGGCGGCTAGTTTGTGCAGGATCTCCACCCCTTCCGGGTGTTGGAACGACAGACCCAGCGACTTCTTATTGCGATTCACCTATTGACTTGTTAGTTCAATCTCTATGGCCCTGACGTATAAGCCCGGAGTGGCTTGTGGACGTACGCCGAGGAAATACGCTGACTCTCCGGGGCCCTTGTGCTCGGACCCTGCTTTGTATGTGGCGTAGGGCGGCCCCCAGGCACGAGTGTCATCACCACGTGTAGGATGTTCAATCTTGATTACCTCTGCCCTGGCGGTTGATGAACGTAAGTACTCATGGTCCCAAAAGCGATTTGAAGTCACACATACCCTAAATCGCCTAAGATCTGAGTACAGTAAGGCTATAAGAAATTATTAGCTTGACTCTTTGGCCTTACTTGCCATTTGAACAGCGGAGACGACCTACGCCGGCAAGGACCCTCGTCATATCGAGGACCCGGTATCCCGCCAGAGGGAGCGTCGCGTCTGCGGCTGAGCCCGTCTGTGCGACGGACGACTGACGGCGGACGAGGAACGACGAGACGTCGTTTCTCCTTGCCGAAAATCGGGCCCCCCGGCCGACGAGAGACAGGGTTCGGCTTATGGGTAACATGGCGCGACTCGCGACTGCACGCACGCACGCTTCGAGACTACCTACCTAAGCGAAGGAACGAACATCTGCCGATTTAACCCCCTGTGCTACCTGCTACAGTATCGAGCCTAGCAACTTGATGGTGATGGAGTTGTCGTTGTGGAAAGGATAACGTTGCGGTTACGACGAAGACGCTAATACGGCGCGGTTCATGAGAGGCGTGGTAACTAAACCGTTACTAGTAATTCGCGAGTCTGCGAACTCCACAAACTCGGGCCGGATCGGCTCGGCCAGCGGGTATCTATTTCCGGATGCCATGCGCACTGAGCATTGTTTTACAATACATCTTGTCCTGGTAGTACCGATCTCCTGTTGTAGAACACCGCCATTGGGCCGGGACTTGGCATGGCTGGTGGTGGCGATCGCATTGATTAATCAAACATGTCTGAACTACGCCTCGCACCGCATTTACCACCCCCAGCGTGCCGCGCCGCACCGCGATTGAGGAACAGTGCTCAGCTGATCGATATAACCCCCTCCGCGCCAATATTGGGGGCTCATTACCTAGGTACTATCGCGGGTCGGGGTCGCTATATGTAAAAGGGCTAACATACAATACGCTAAGTATTGACTACCTATAACCGTCAATTGAATCCCCTTGGGGCATCGGCATAATCCAATATGCCCTGCACACTTAGCATAACATAGTATTTATATTTAAAAGGGCGCGCATCGATGAACCGATGCCTAGAAATAGCGCTTTGCGTATTGGTGCCTACTACGCAACTGAGTGTGGAAGGGATAAGAGGCGACGGCGATGAGCAGCCGGTCGTGGCCAAGCCAAGAAGGCTTTTTTTGGTGGTCCCTGTCGCTTCATTCTTGATTAGCGATTAGCGCGCCAACCCGCATTTCTGCATTCCGCATTGCCTGTGCAGTCCCTGTGCAGTCCCTGCGCAGTGTACTTAGTGAAAGTTCACCAATCACCCAGGGCACACAGCCGACTCGCAATTGACATATATAGTATTTGACAGCCACTGGGTAGATACTAGGTAGTATGTAGGTAGGGAAACATAGTGAAGGCAGCCAGAAACAAAGGGCAGAATTCCCTGGGGTCATGCGCAAGTGCCCTGCCCTGCCAGGCCCTTCGAGCCTCATAGGCTTGGTAGCAAGGTTCAACGGTCGGGTCTTGAACCCCGGCAATGCCTCGTTTCTCGCCCGCCACAGCCACTCCCACTCCTACCCACACCGGAACCCGCTTCGTAGACATAGGATGTGGTTGGTCCGAGAATAGCACTATTATCATGACATGCTACCCAACGTGCATAGTGACGTCCCTTAAAAGTTCCCTGTGTGAAAAGGTATCGTATTGCGCGGCACCAGATTTGGCGAGATATGGGAAGGGCGCATTGCATTCCCTTGGAATCATCGAGTCACTGTGAATGAATGTATTCATATAGCCTGCATTCCCCCCGCCCAGCCGTCATTCCGTCGCTGGCAATGTCTATCTATCTGTCATCAATCACATTTCCAACACTTGAATTTGAATTTGGATAGTTTCCAAGATGGGCCTCATCTTCTATTCTCGGCGCGACGAAGGTGCAAGTCATTTACCTACTAGGTCTGATCTGCAATTGGACCAAAGCATGGGCAAGGGTGCCGCATACGAGGCCGTCGACCCTTGGATGATCGTGGTGATTGTCGTCGGCATTCTCATCATCGTGACGCTCGCCCTCTTCATGTGCGCATACTACATCAAGTCGCGGCGGCAACGGCAAACCAGCCTTCAGCCGGCCAAGAAAATGAGCGCGCCCTACTCACGGAGGCGCAAACTGGGCTTGATCGGGGCCGAGCAACAGACGGTCGGGGACTTGGAGCGCGACATGTTGATACGGAAGTCATTGGCGAGCCGACACTCGTTAGCGACGAGCGAACATATTTCCCAGGACTCCTCTCCATCTAGCAACGAGTACCGCCTGGCGGATCCGTTGGAGGGACATGGCGGCGACATGGCGACCTTTGCGGAAATCCCCAAGTCGTGGGAAGCCAGCGTCCAGAGCGACGGGATGAGTGCGACTCCCGGGGGGCTTGGGCTGGAGCAACACCCAGCGTTCGCGCACTACCTCTCCGTGCCAGAGCCTACGCGCATGTCGTCACCAGTCCGGGGTGGCCCCGCCGTCTATCGTCACATTTAGACCCCCTCCCGGCCGCGGACGGGAATGGCTGCTGCAGTAATAGTAGTAGCTACTTAGGTATCGCGGGGCTGTGGTGTGCTGTAAATAGAGGTTTGGGGGCGGACTTGACTACTACCCAAGACGGCACGGCACCCCCTCCTCCCTTCCCCCCAAACCTCTTGAGCACAGCCAGCGACGCCGCACAAATGGCATTGGGGAATTTAACGATTCATGGGTGGAGGGTAATGGGAGGAAATATTATGCGGCCAATTTACAATTTGTCCCTTTCTTTAGAAGGAATGTGAGCGTGGAGTTTGCGATGCGGGCATCTGTTTTACTGGGGCGTTTGCATGTAATAATGGACGGATCGATAATAATGAAAAATCCCCTCCTTTCTCCCCATCTCCATGCAGGAAGGAATCAAGCACCTTGACCTTGAGTAGAACAAAGCACTGCGAGGTACCCAATCAACTCTATTATTTCTCGGGGAGGATAAAGGATAAAGCAAGAAAGGATGGCACAATGCGCTTTGTCTCGCATCTAGGTTAGAAAAGCATCTAGGTACCTACAGTCCGAATATTTAAGTGCCGGGCACTTCAGCTTACTCCGGAATGAAGCAACGTTAGAATAAGTTAGAGAAACTTACGTACCTACCTAGTACCAACCTAGAATCTATATAAAGAGGCGTCAGGTATTCCAATTCCAACCCGCAGAGCAAAGGCGCGAGGGCAATAATTATCCAGGTTACCTGTGTTTACCTCCTACCTACTCCACTGCCGCCTCGGTGCGCTGTGTACCTAGGTATAGGTGAACGGTCACTAAACGGTCGCTAAACGATTCACTGGACAGTGCTATCCTATCCTGTCTTACCTATCTTATCTTATCTCTAGGTAAGTACCTAGGTACCCAACCCATTCATTCTAGGCTGAGTAACCTGGAATAGGTTAGCTGATTAGTCAGATTCGAACTCGTCGGCAACCCCGTCATCCTTCTCCCGTCTGTGTTTTCTTCACCATTCCAGGCATCTCTCGTCAGCTCTTCGAGTCCTCGCCTTCGCAACCTCCATTCTCCACCCTCTCCGACTCTCCTTATCTTGTGCGCTCTCGTTTTTTTTTGCATCTTTTTTTTTTTGATTTTGCATCGTCATCACCATCATCTCATCGCTGTCACTGTCGTTATCGCCGTCGTCATCATGGGTACGGCAGTCACTTCGCACTCGGACGCCTTCATTGCCGCCCAACAGAGTGCGAGCGTCGCCGCCACCGACGATGGCCAGATCGGGCTAAAGGAGCAGCCCTGGCAGCAAAACCTAAACGAGATTATGCAATGCCCCGATTGCCGCGAGTTTCCTCCGAATCTCATCGAAGAGTTTTCGTCCGGTGACATGGTCTGTGCCTCGTGCGGCCTCGTCCTCGGCGATCGCATCATCGACACCCGCTCCGAATGGCGTACCTTTGCCAACGATGACCAGAACAACGACGATCCGAGCCGTGTTGGTGACTCGGTGAATCCCCTCCTCAACGGCTCCCAGCTCGAGACCAACATTGCCTTCGAGGGTAAAGACGCGAGGGAGCTGCAGCGCCTCCAGAGCAAGGCTGCTAAGAAAAACGACAAGGACGGCAAGCAGAGCAATACCGCTCTGCTCGCCGCCTACCGCGAGATCTCCAACTTCTGCGATGCTATGAATATCTCAAAGACCACCCAGGATGCTGCTAAGCACATCTTCAAGATGACTGACGACGCCAAGTACTTCAAGGGGAAGTCATCCGAGGTCATCATTGCCGGCTGCATCTTCATCGCCTGTCGCCAATCTAACGCCCCCAGGACCTTCCGTGAGATATTCGCACTCACCAAGGTTCCCAAGAAGGAGATTGGGAGGACCTTCAAGATGCTGGAGAAGTTCCTCCAGGACGACAAGAACAAGACCTTTGTCCGTCCCATCAACAACGACGGCATGCCCCCAACTCTCAGTGCCACCAATGCCACCGAGTTGTGTGCGAGATACTGCAGTGGGCTCCGTTTCAACAACAATCATCTTATGGCGAGGATCTCTTCCGAACTGTGCGAGAAGAGCTCCTCGGTCAAGGACCTGGCCGGTCGTTCGCCTCTATCTGTGGCCGCGGCCTGCATCTACATGATTTCTCACCTCATGGGCGAGGGTAAGAGCTCAAAACAGATTGCCGCCGTGGCAGGCGTCAGCGATGGTACCATTAAGACTGCCTATCGCTTCTTATATCAGGCCCGTGAGTCATTAATAGAACAGGATTGGCTCTCCAAGGGAGGACATCTCGACCGACTGCCGACCAACTAGAAGGAGGACGGCTCCATAGAGAACGTTGGATTCGTAACGGAAAGCGAAAGAATGGAGAGGTTGGGTGTGGGGAGACGTAGAAGTGACTAAGAGCCGGTCTTGGCGGCTGTGAGAAACAGTCGGCGGTTCCTCCTACACCTCCCCCCAAAATTCTCGCATTTCTGATGTTTTGTTTGTACCATCACCATCCAGGGACTTGATCTGTCCTCTGGCTTCGCCAGCATATGCTTCGCATCACTGCTGCATCAAAATCTGCTCGGAGAGCATGAAGCACGACGTACTCGCCGCAGGGTGATTCCATAGGCCGCTTACGCTTCTTTTTCTCCTTTCTTTCGGCCAGCGATTTTCTGCATATTTTGCATAGGCCCCAAAAATTGTGTTCTTGAGCTCTTGAAAGATAGAGTCTCAACACCCCTTGCGCATTCTCCGTCGTCACGAGAGGTATCTTACGGCATACTGCGCACCGACGACCTCCTATCATGACAACCTAGATTGATTCTACCTTGATACGAGGCGTCTATATTCATTCATCTACAGTTGGCAGCGGATACAGGCAGGCAAGAGACAACGTTTACAGAGAGAATGCTCAGTTATATGAGGGTAACGTGGGCAGAGTCGGTAGACGGGGGAATTTGGTGTTGTACTATACGATCGCAAGTATCTACGATCATGCCATCACGTTTCCCCTTGACACTTGCCGCCTTTCTCCCTCTCTGTCTTCTGCTAGCCTCGCTAAGGTGACTTCTTCCCCTTCCCCGCTTTTGATCCCGACCGACCCCCTTCGGGCTCGGGCTACCTAACGTGATATTCTTAGTCGACGAACTCAATACATCCTTGATGACTTATATCGTGGACATCATGCGATTTGACTTTGCCATCCGTGCGCTACTAACTTTGACTTGTGTGTCGTGTATTATTATTTAAATAGACCTTTATATAACATAATGCGGATCTGTCAAGATCTTGTCGGTACAACCAAATATAACTTTCATGTTCTTCAAGCTATTCATAGTATAGTCTTAAAATGTGGCCAGTCCAAAAGATGTTGTATTAGGTTAGGTGCTAGGTAAGCTAGCTGTACGTACAGGGGGGTAACTTCTTAATATCTGGGCCTGTCACGGCGCAAATGGGAGATGAATGATTGACCTAGAAAATGTGAACTATAAAGTGGGATGGCGGGTGCAACTTAGAGTATATCGCAACAAGCTTCTGGCGGAAACACTCGGCCCGGCCCGGCCCTGCCCGCCTCGGCATGGCATCGGCTGTACATGCGATCTTGCGTTGCGCGGGGTCCTACTCTCTGTGAAAGGCTTGAGAGCTGCGTGTGCGTGGGCAGCGAGCGCAGGGTGTTTGCGACGCGGCCGGCTTCTCTTGGTACTTGATCGCGGTCCGGATCCGCGGTGCCGAATCTGTAGATAGTCGGTTTGGGGGACTGGCCGTATACTCTCGGAGGCAGTTTGTGCTAGCACTCTGCGCCAGGCGTCGCCCGACGCGCCCGTCTTGGCACACGTGGTTTAGGATTGGAGAGGTTTATGTGCGTCTGCGTCCCGTGGCTGGTTGGGGGGTACGCTCGCTGGGTCTGCGGGGCAGCTCAGGGAAGTGGTGGGATGCTATTATTGCCACTGGGAGAGGGAGGGGGGCTTCGATTAGTGATGATTGTACTTTAAGCTGCCTTTGAGTGAATGTGGGTACGGGGGAATGAGTGGGAATGAGGCTAGGTGGGAATACTCTGCGCGGCTAGGAGGCGAGGGGAACTAGTGAGGCCGACTGAGGGTGGTGCGGACGCCAATTGTCAGGTCAATTCGAGGCACCGGACCTCCTCGGAGTATCCGATTACATAAACGCTCCGGACGGGACGTTTTTAGGTTGCACGAGAGCGAGGTTTCGCTCCGTCTCGGTTATTAGGTTTCCCGTCAAAAATATACTCCCGTCAGTTAGGTATTGTTTCAAGCTGAGTTCTGTCAATGCACCGTCACGACAACCGGAGTGCATAGGCCCCTCACACTTAGGTAGTCTCGGATTGACGGCTAGGTATCAAGTAGTCGGTACCTACCCCCTAGAAGTAGTAATGGTAAAGAGAATGTCTATGTGAGGAGCTGGGTCCTCGCGGTCTCCCGTGAGTTAAGTTCTCATACATGTACTCCAAACTAGCTGCGACCTGCCGGTGGCCCGTCTCCAGTCCGGCGTCTTACCCCCTATCTAGCATCGACAGTCATTGTATCGTATCGACGACACTACTCGACATAGAAATCAAGGCAGCTCTCATAGGTCTGTGAGTTGCTGATGGACCACCAATACCACTGGATCGCACACTTGCCTCCCACATCGCACGCCGTGGCCAGGGTGTCTGGTATCGTGGCTTCAAAATCGGCTGTGTATTATCTGTTAGCTGGAGCTGTATCATAGAACGCTGTGCTCCGTATACAGAACGGAACGGCGGTCGAAACATACTATCGTTGCGTGGCGGTCCGGACTTCGAATCCGGCCAGTTATCCCAGCTGACGAGCGGGTCACCGATCACGGTGTTTGAGGCTAGGTCGACAACAGAGACGTTCTGGTTCGAGTGAGGACACGTCAGCATCATCGGATATGGCGCAGGCATAACAGGAGTGAGATGGGGCTTATGAAGTATGATGCGCGCATGACTTACCGCGTATCCAGGATGGTGACCTGCGACGAGGTCTATGTGGAAAGTAAGGACGTCACCGGCCTTCACCGCCTGGACGTTGTCCTCATTGTCCTCGTACTGGTATCCTCGGCACAGATAAGCGTTGCAGTTATAGTTCGAGTCGGCCGAGTTAACGGCGTTTTCAATAGGGCCGGCGAGATCTATTCCGGTTCAGTGAGTACTTGTTCGAGCCGGGTATAGTTACTGATGGGGATGGATCAGATTACCTCGCTCGAGGACGGTGGTCACCAGGGATCCGCAGAGCTCGACTTGCTTTGGTCCAGTCTAGAGCGCCTTGTTAGAAACATGGCGGCCATGAACAAACAGTAAGATATGTGTGGAGTTGATGGGTCTTACACCTCGAGGAACAGGCGATTGCATCACTGCATGGCTTTGGGCTCCGTTTATAGCGGCCAAGGAGAGCAGGCTGGCGAATGTGTACTTCATTTTCTCGAATATGTACTCTGAAAGATCTAAATATGATTAAAAGGTAAAGAAGGGTGGAATATAGGGAACCTCATGGACCCAAAGTCAGTCAGAACCGAATGCAAAATGCGTTTCTTAAATACAATTTCATGGCATTATATACAATACCCATTCACTTGGCCAAGTATATCAACCTCCCGTGACTGAAAAGGGAAATGGCCCCAAGTCGACGATCTTCTCCGACGCAGGAATTAAATCCACCAACGAATCCTCACGATGTGCGATCTGCTCCACTTACACCACGACCACTACTACAACATACGAACCAGCTCTTTTTTACAAAGTATAAACCGGTACGGGAAAGAAAAGAGACATGATACATTATTTTTAGCGCGAACTGCCACACCTTCTTAGACAAAGGCGGTGTGGTGTGTATGGCAAAAAACCCTAGCGTACTTTGGTACAAGTGTTTTGCACAGGGAATTAGCTTCCGTCGTACCCCGATGCTGAAGTCTCTGACACGTGCAGAGGGTTTTCCCCGCCTTATACCACGCGCTAGCTATATTGACACGAGTATAATACAAAACGTTAAGCTATTAAAAAGTATAGGGGACAGACGGCGGGAAGTCGGAGGGGGTGAATGGGACGCCAAATTCGAATGGCAAATACCCATCGTATTCCATTTCCGTGATAAACATGAAAAGGATATGATTGCAAAGAAAAGGCGACTCTCATCGTTATACCTCGTAGCGTGTATAATGTACGGACCGGTGCCCACTTCCATCATCGCTGAACGAATAGATAGGAAGGGGGGATAAATGGGGTATAGGCATAGAGAGTCCATGTATAGAGAGTAATTATACTATGTGTTTCAAGGAAGTAAGGTGTCTGAATTGGCTTCCCGGCCATTTCGCCCGAAAGACAGTTGGCGAGAATGTGACTACCCGAACCGATGATAAAGTACACGACACCCCTAGTCACCGGCGGTGGCCTCCTCTGGAATCTCTTAGAAGCGAATCCCGGGCAGTTGTTCTCCGGTTTTTGAATACATGGCTTTTATTACCTTAATTCCACGTGAAGTGAGATAAAAGTATCATAGAAGGTACATGCGTTTCTGGCTGTCATTACCTTCCCTGCATATCCCGACGCGGGAAGCTTAAAATGAAGCTTACCTACCCCGGATATGATGTGAAATTGACAGATGCAGGTACAAAGGATGGGGCTTGTTTGTCTTGGGTATACTTTATGAAGTATGGGGTCTCTATTGCGAGGCTATGTCACGATATGTAGTTTCGGTCAGGTCGTGGTATAGACCGTTACCCGGCCAAGTCACATACACATCATCGTCAACAATCACAATATTAAGGTCCGGTGAAAGTAAATATTTCTTCGAACGGATTCTCTTGTCGACTTTCACAAGATACTCTAGAGTCCGAGAGGCTAGATTAATTGCAACGTGGCCACATTCTCGAGGCTATAAATATGTGCCCTTCTCCCCCGAGTTCTGATCTTTTCCAATCTCTCTCCATCCCTTTTACATCTTTTTTTTCCCTCTCCATCCTTTCCTTCCACCACCCTCCCTACAACCACTTCTCCTTTCTTATACCACCACTCCTCCCTTTCCCCCATCCGACTTACAACTACCCTTCCCCTTCCATACCATAATCACTTCTCCTTTTCTATACGACACCATCTTCTCTCTTTCTGCACAACAGCGTTTTCTTTTTGGCACAGCGATCATTTCCTCTTTCCAGCACGCCAATTTCCCTTTCTTTTCAGCACAACAACCACTCCCCCCTTTCCATACAAGAGCGTCTTCTCCTCTTCAGCACGGCAATCCTTTCCTCCTCCCAGTACAGCGATTTCATTTTCTCCCCAGCACAACAGCCAATTCTCCTCACATGTCCTTCCCACGACACCTTCTCTTCCTCTATCCACTCTACAGCTACTTCTTCTCTGCGGAGTGGCAACCTATTCCCCTTCCCGGTACAACAACACCTTTCCCCCCTCAATCTATCCCGCGCCTTCTCCTCCTCTGTCCATTCTACATCTTCTCCCACCATTTATCTTTTCCAAAAAGAACCAGAAAGAAAAAAAAAGAATCAGAAAGAAAAAAAAAGAAGAAGAAGAAAAAAAAAGAAGAAAGAAGAAAGAATCAGAAAAAACAGAAAGAAGAAGAAAGAAAGAAAAGAAGAAAGAAAGAAAGAAAGAAAGAAAAGAAGGAAAGAAAGAAAGAAAGAAAGAAAGAAAGAAAGAAAGAAAGAAAGAAAGAAAGAAAGAAAGACCAAAAATGGCAAAACAAACACAAACAGAACGGACATCGGAGGGGGTCGTAAGACCTGGGTCAGTGGTGGGCCTCCAAGTTCTGACACCGAAAACCGAAACACAACAAATCTAACGGTCATTGGAGGGGGTCGCAAGACCTGGGTCAGTGGTGGGCCTCCAAACCTTTTTTTTCCCTTGCCATTCCTCTGTGAAAACCTTGTGCCTCGTGACCTATGTTGCAGCTGTAGTGATGTCCCCTAAACTATAATATGCCAGGTAAGTATGTAGTGCCGCCCAGCCAACCTAGAGTGATAGCCGTAGCGTAGAGCCTTGAGAATCTGTAGGGACTGTCTTTGGTGATTTAGAACGCCGTGCTTTGTTATGTGTGGCCTATGATGCAGAAATATGCGTGATAGTCTTGCCTGGGGTGTAAAACGGGTGCGCCGTCCCGATTAACGTGTATGTATGATAGAGGGCTAAAGAGGCGGGCTGTATCCTCGCTGGTTAGCTGGTAGCGTTAGTCTTTTTTAGGATCCCCGAAATCCACGGTCGGTTTGCGCGGTTATTATATACCATCATGGTCTGATGATAATCAGCGATTTCACTCAACGCTAGATGTGTCGGGGAGATAGAGGGGTATTATTATTTATTCTCCGCGAGTAGCACTGGTATAAATCAGAAGACTTAGAGAATTATTTAGGGGGTATAGAGCTAAGTAAACATATGTTGTTCAAGGTATTTCAACACAATGTCCCTCGAATGACGCCTTGTCTGTTTATTGGTCACACATGTACCACCAATGCTATATAGTGTGGCGAAGCTGTTTGGTGGCAAAGACGGCTTCTCGCGCAACAGTAATACTACGTATTAGTTCTTCTTCCGATGCGTATTGTGCTCTCTTCCTAGTTCATCAGTAGGGGGATGCATATATTGGACTCCCTCGCAGATATTACCGCAGTTAAGACACCAGTCCTATTGGTTCTTATTTTATTCGTTGAATAGAAGCTTGTGGCAAATGGTAAGGAGGATGATTGTAATAGCAATACCTAGAGATTAGGTATTCGGTACCTGCGTAATGACTAATACAGTCCTCGATTCCCCGTATTGCCGATGTACTTTAATTTCTTAAGAAAGAGGTATTTGCCCACTTAGCAGTAAGTGTCCTGGCCCTGCTAGAGGGACGAGGGCCTTTTTTCTTCTTCTTTTCATCTAATGCCATGATCTATTTATGCCGGTACATATGAACACTAGACGACTTTAGGGGGGATTGAGGTCCTTATTCGGTACGCGTCTTAGTCAGCTCAGCCCCGGATAGCCGTTCTTGGGCCGCTATCGATTACATTCACGTCCAGGGGGGTTTCCATATCGATTGGCTGAACAAGAGGTCATCTCCATCCAGCTCGGGCGGCCAAGTATCCGCCCCGCCTGCTGCATAGGTACTATTTTTCATCTCTGTCTTTGTTTCATCAGTCTGCCCTCATAAATCATACGTAGTTGCTTGATTATCCCTGGCCCCGCGCTCGATTGTTTATCATGGACCTAAAAGTCTTCAGGCTGCAGCAAATCCCAACCAACGCCGACAGACGGCTCGCTTGCGAGCTCGTGAGCGGGGCTTTGGGCATTGAGCCCACTGCCGTCTTCATATATTCGTTGGCACGCTCGGTCAATCCGTTCAATCCCACCAAAGTTGCTACCCTTATGTTTACCGATTCTAGCTATGTTAGAGACATCCTTGAAAAACCTCGAAACGGGTCGAATGTTATCAGGAATGGCGATGAGTGGTGCATCACCATCCAGGGTCATGGCCTCAACGAGCCCGTTACATTGATCATGGACACTCATTTTAAAGGATTGACCCCTTTAAACGACCCGAAGCTACATAACATTGAGTGGGTATTGAACGTGGCCTGCTCTAGTTATCCGGTATTTCTGATCTTTCTTCAGCTGTATTGCAATTTCGGGACTGGCAAGCCACCCTTTTGGTTCGTGGCAACCTAAAGGAAGCTCAAAATCCTACATGTGGATTCGAGATGACTTGCCGCGTTTACTTCCAGACGTCAGACCCATTATCTATGGTTACGACACGACCCTCCAGGACCGCAACTCGTTCCAGCTCGTTGGAGATTTATCACTCGAACTCATTCACCAGCTCTCCGCCCATGGCTGGTCTTCGGCGGGCTGCAAACCCCTGGTCTTCCTCGCACACAGCTTAGGGGGCCTCGTTTTGAAACAAGCGATAGTAATCACCTCAGACAAGCTAGATATAGATAACCCAATCGTGCGATCAGTTCGGGGAGCAGTGTTCTTTGGTACGCCTAACCACGGCATGGAACAGTCGCACCTGATGGCTTTGGTTAAGGGCCAATATAACGAACAGCTTGTTGCGGACCTATCGTCTAATTCTATATATCTCCAGCAGCTCGACAAGCAATTCACCGGACTTTCGTTCCTTCAACAACTACGGCTTTACTGGTGCTATGAAACGAAAGCATCGCCTACGGTTATCGTGAGTCCACGAATCATCACACAAACACTCTTACCATTTAATATGTCACCGAATACTACTTCTTTAAGTGGCCTTAACATGGCTAACTACTTCTAGTGCGACCCATCGGGAAAATGGAAAAGAGCAGGCCCTGAACATATTCTGGTTAGCCGGACATCGGCCACTCGGGGGGAATCAAGGCTAGATATGGTTATCCCAATCAATGAAGACCATTCGACCATGGTTAAGTTCTCGCATAATAGCGAACACCTCATAATTGTAGCGCAAAAATTGAAACAGATTGCCACACCAGTGGATCACCTTCATCAAACCGCAAATGGGATATCGGACACAGGTATGCCCTTTAATACACAGTCGTTAGGGCTTAGTAATTCATTATATTTATCTCCTGGGAGGGTTAACTGACGAGAACTGGTTAGGGATAACCCTAGGAGACGGCGAGAACAACGATAGAAGAAAAGAACAGGGAGATTTGGGTCTTCTGATAGCTTCGTTACGTACGCCTGACGAAAGTCAACGCCTGGGGCAGGTTGAGGAACGATTTTTACATACATTTGATTGGATATATGATCTGGAGGAAACACGCTTCAGTCATTGGCTTCAATCGGGGACGGGCCTTTTCTGGATAAATGGCAAGCCTGGCTCTGGAAAATCCACCTTGATGAAGTTCATATACCAGGATCGTCGAACCCACGAATTGCTTGACGACTGGAAGAAGGATAGAATGGTTCGGGCAGCATTCTTCTTCCATCACCGCGGAAATACGCTACAAAAGTCATTTGTAGGCTTACTTCGAAGCATTCTCTTCCAGATCGTCTCTAATCGTCGCTATCTCGGCCGTTTTCTTTTACCTTTCTACAAGCCAACAGAAGAGTGGAACTTGACAAATCTCCAGGGAGGGTTTCGAAATATCGTATTCCAAAATGAGATACCCTTACACCTTTGCCTATTCCTCGATGCCCTTGACGAATACGACGGGAAACCGGAATTTCTTTGCAAATTTCTTAAGGACCTTGAAGCAATACAGCCATCTGAAACAAAAACTATTAAAGTTTGTTTCTCTAGCCGCCCCTGGGATGTTTTTTTGGCCGCATTTCCATATACCCTCGGCTTTAGTATCCAAAATTTCACCCGGGCGGATATTCAAGACTACTGTCTAGGCTCTATTCAGGCTGAATCGGTTGAAAATCTCGAGGAGCTTATACCGAATATTGTTTCCCGCGCGAATGGCGTATTCTTGTGGGTAAAATTGGTAACCAAAGAGCTTGCAAACGCTACGCGGGATGAAATAATGTCGAAAGAGGAATTAAAAAAGCACCTAGGCGCCTTCCCTACAGAACTGGACGAATATTATACGGAAATTATCAAACGCATCCCGTATACGCACAGGTGGAAAACGTACGCTATGCTAGAAGTTATAGTGAGATCCGACGAGATACTAACTCTACTGGAGTGCATGCTTGCGGTTTTTTGCTCCCAAGCTAGAACTTACGACGAGGCAAGACGTGAAACGATAGCAATTAAAAGCAAAGACGGAGACAGCTTCGATGAATTTGCCAATCAACAATTCAGGAAATACGGTGGTGGCTTGGTCGAAGTAGTGGGCGACGGCGTACAAGTCCTTCATCAGACGGTGGAGGATTTTGTGAAAGACCCCAAATTCAAGGGACTGGTTCTTGGTGAACAAGCCAAGATCACGCCAGAGAATGGGCACACCTTCTTAGCGAAGACCGAGGTGGCTCGTTTTACGAGTATTGAAGCCCGGACTAGTAATAATGGGCTCTTAATCCCTGGGGGGTATCTAAGAAGTGCGGAACACACTACTGGTCGAAGCATAAAGGCTTTCCTAGATAGCGTTCCTGGCCATTTGTTAAGAGACGCCCTCCGCAAAAATGATATTCCCACACTCTCCTACGCGGCTAAGGCGTGTCTCTGTCTCTATATAATGGAGTCGCTGGACTGTACGCCAAATCTACTACGAGACACGAAAGAGACCCTTTTGAGCGACGCGTTCTTATTCGGTCAGGCCGGAGACTTCGAAGGTTGTGGTATGAGCCAAGACCACGTTTCTCTTACTCGTGTGTTGTTCGATAACGGGTTCACTTTGGAGAAGGATCGTGGCGCATTCGAAGGACTGATGCAAAGAATCAATCTCTACCCCGAGTCCCGCTACCCCGTGATTTTAGATATTGTTCAATTGTTCGTCAAGTACGGTCAGCAACTTAATATCAGAGTCATGAGGTATTACTCAGCTGCAGAATGCACGCCATTACACGCCAGTATTCGTAGCGCTTCACTTATTAGATTCCTATTAGATAGGGGTGTTGACGTTAACGCTTTAGATGGCCATGAAAGAACGCCGCTTGACTGCGTACTGCACGATATTACTACTGTCCGCTCGGCCGTCGAAAGACGGTCTTCCGAATCGCTCTCAGTACTACTCCAACGAGGTGGGAGAATAAATAAAACGGAGCGCAAGAAGTTGGAACAATGCCTCTCAATGTTGTCCGAAGCGGGGATGGAAACGGGAGAACTGCGCTTTGAAACCATGGACGGTATCTGTATCGAAATACAACAACCTCAACTTTATTCATCAAGCCCTTCCGACGCCAAATCGAGAAAGCCGAGAACACAGCATTCTCTCGCCCCGAAGTTGCGGGCCTTTTGCCAGATACAATGAGGCGTTCTGGGCTAGGATCTACGTTCTCATTGCCAGCACGGCGACGCTCGCGCGTTTACACCTATGCATTGAGGGCCGCGGCAAATAGACGACCAAGAAAGTCTGCGTGGTTTTCTCGACGAGATCTTGTGTTAGCAGGGACATGAGTAGTTTACTGTTAAAAGTTGATATGGGTTTGCTGCGTGTTACTCGTCTGGGGAGCGTTAATATCCTGGTACCTGAGCGCCCGGCACGGCTACCTAGCTAGCCCTTTCCCTCACCAGCCAACTTTTCCGCGTAACAACATCATTTCACATATAATTCTATCGACCTCTCCTGAATCTGCCTGATCTGTAGCAAGGTGGATAATTGAGTTGTAGATGAGATGGAGTGAATGACCTGGGCCGCCGGTGTAGTATCCGCCAAACAATGTCTTGGCTCTGTAGCCACGCTTGTGCTTGTGCGTTCGTCGTGTCACCTCGCTTAGCTTTGTTTGATTTTGACGTCAAGCTTGTCGGCTTTGCATACACACACGCGTGCCCACTACATGCGGCAGCGGCAGGTTGACCCATGACGCACGACGAAACCCTTACCCTCAGGTAGCATACTCTTCGCGATGTGGTCCGCGCCAACAAGCCGCTCTGGCAGCGGCCTCATCGATGGACACAGGCCCATCTGCAGACGGTGGGGGTCGATCGCTGGAGCGACGTTGCTGTTGGGGATGACCATTGCTAAGATGACGGCCTGTGGCTCCATGCCCTCATTCCCAAGATGCGCTTCCTTATGCGCGCAATTGGGTCTCTAGGTGGATCTAAGCCTTATGGGCTGAAGACTGGGGCCTTGTACAGCTTGCTGGTGTTCAAGAAGCCGCCACCGAGGCTATATCCGGACCTGAATATGCAAGCCGAGGCGGTTCCCTTCACATGCCACGACCGGGCCCTGAAGCTGGTCGTCGGCCGGCGCTCTTATCGGCTCTAGAAGGTCACGTAATTTAAGCTTAGGCGCTTAACATTTGCCTTTCTCGGCGCAGCGCTACTAATTCCCCTCTTGCGGTATCGTCGACTTGGAGCCCTGCATTGATTCCACAGAGCTTATATGAAGCCAAAAGAATATTGGGAACCCACTTCTGAATCAGCTGTCTGACTTCCACCCAGAAGTCCCTGTGCCACCAACGAGCTGTGTACATTCTGAGTGGTCGTCGGGTCTACAAATTCACGCATTCTCCCATGCGTCCGTGACGAGTCAGAGTCTCGCAAGAAACTAATCCACCCCAACACAGACTTCTACAAGTTGGTTCAGTCAGCCCCTCCCGAGCTACAGATGTTTGTTGGGGCAGATCCGGCCTCGGACCAACTCTAGGCTAGCTCTGGACTGGTCTCATGGACATAGAGCTAGGTACTCACGAACAGGATTTTTCAAGCTAGAAAGACTGCTATGCTACTAGCTTATAACTGCTACTGCTATAGCAAAGCCGCAGAACAGTCAAACATCTAGATGCGGTAGACAGCACACAAGTGTAGTTAGGGTCCTCGAACCCTCTTCAGCCAAGCTCTCAAGTCTCTTCCGTAGGTAGCGAGTATGTATCGCCTACCGATTGCTTGAAACCGGTACGCGAAACCAACACGGAGCGACTCGTCGCAGGCTTCCTTTGATACATCTTCTATTATTCTGCCCCCTATCATAACCTCAAGCCACAGCGCAGGCTTGAATGTCGCATCCACTTGTCCATTAGAATCTCAATTAAAGGTGGTTGGTACATCTAAGCCGAGGATGACAGTAGTCTGCGCCTACGGCGCCGCTTGGCACATAGAGACTGCGCTTACCGTCTTTCCCGCCTTAACGAGTGTTATTATATGGCGTTCGGGGCCAGGAGGTGGTTCGAGGACGCTCGCGAGGGGCGGCCAATCATCTCGGACAATTTGCTTGGTTAGATGACGGCTGAGGCGTTGGCGGGGCGCCTTACACGAGAGCTGCATGATAAGACTGCTAAGTGAGTTGTTTGATATGTCCCTTTTTGCTGTTGAGTTATAAGGATTACATTAAGTGTGCCGGATATATATTCAGGATTAAGTGTGGAGGGTCTAGCTAGCGTGGTATAAGGCAATATCTCCGTAATATATTAAATATATATAAAACAAAGTATCACTTAGCCCATAATGAGCTTTCCTTACGCCAGGAAGTTATCCAGTTCCTATTATTACTCTAGACTAGTCCGCAACAAGAGATGTGTAAGCACAGGGCCCCTGATCATTACGAACGAAATAATATGGCTCAACGGTTGTTGGGTGGCTTTGCATCCCGTAGTGGCGTCGCACCCGCCGAATACGTTGGGAGCTTTGCGTCAAATATTCTGCCGATCACCATGATACATGATTTTAATCTTGGGCCAGACCTCAAAATGATGCCGTCGGGTCAGAGGGGACGGCGCGTGTTGATGTAGCGTAGGCAGCAGTGTAGTATTCCCTTATCCTAGGTCTAAAATGCACCAGCGGTATGGGCGCATGCGCGTTTTAAAAGGCACAGGAGACATTAACTCTAGATAGCGAGGGGGTTGTTTGCTTTCGTTCCGTTTTATGTTAAAGGTTTGGAGTGTGAAGCCTGCTCGCGTAATCATGATGGTGGGATGACTTCACTGCAATAGCCCTCCACGAAACTGATAATTATCCCTAAGAGATCGTCAGCACCCTGGCCTTTTTGTATTTAACCATTGTGCAATACCAAACCGCCTTACTCCGTTTCCTATGTTAATCTCACGCCTTTCAATTTTCTGTCGAAGTGGGGTCGGGTCAAACCCTACACTACCGGACATTCAAGTAGGGGAAAATAACCAGGAGTGAACGAAACGATGGCGCAGAGCACGGCGGATTCAGACTTTTCTTTGTATTAACAGCCCCTGAGTAGGACGCTGCTTCCGCGTCTTCGGCAGCCGCATCCGAGGATAGGGTTGTCGCAATATTCAAGCAGAGACATTCCTAAACAAGCCCAAGCACCCTTTCGATCTCAAATTCGTGGGAACTGGGCTTTCCGGAAAGTTGGGAGAGCGATGGGTTCTCGTCGTGCTCGTCACAGCTTTGAGATTTCGGGAGCTCCACGCCGGGGGAAAATCTCAGAAAGGGTCCGTTACCATGTGGGAAAAAATCGGGCCCAAAGAGAAGTCCGTGAACCAAACAAGTTGGTAAGGGCGGGGGTTCATCGGAAGGTAACTATTTTGGGTCTTGAGGCCGCGTAGGAAAGACGGAAAGGGACCGGTAGGGGGTACGGTACACTACCCAATAATGATAATACTCTAAGTCCGACTTGGGCTTGAGATTGAAAATATGTGACAAGCCATATTTAGAATGTATATTTCGCGGCTGTGCGTGGCGCGGCACATTGATAGTCAAGAGGACGCACCGCAAGGTTATAAGTCAAGTATGCTTAGCCTTCTCTGTTACCCCGTTAGCCTAGGGTACAAATTGCCAGTGTCCTTCCAGTAGCTCTTTTACGGGCAGTGAATTCAAGCTCAAAATCCCCCTTTGCAATCGCCTGATACCCATATTACAACAGTGTACAATCCCCCCAAACAGAAGCATTAATGGATTTTCGGAAGACGGCTTTTAGCTATAAGTCGACTAGTCCCTTGTTATAAGTTGGAGCAGATAATTATCCCTTGGACAGATCACGAAGTTAGACCGCTTTTCCTGACATCATACGTTTTATATAGCTATAGAAGAACTCGATACACTATCAGAATTTATCTCGTCATATAAAAAAGCGTGTAGTATTAAAGTGAATTGGCATGCGTATGGCCGAGATCACGTAAGGAAGGCAAAGAAATAAGCCTCGAGCGATTATTCCCCCATCCAAAAGCACAGGAAAGCCATGTGGAAGTGTAGGAATTTGGCCTGCCTCTGTGTGAGTGGCACTTTTTCGACTTTTTAGCGAGAGTCAACCGTCCACTTCAATATCCCTCAGCTTTCCGCCTGCAGAAAATTTTCCCGGCCCCTAGCTCGTGCTTAATCCTGCCAGTTTCCAAGTCTCCTTTCCAAGATCCTAGCAATTGCAAATTTGCCGTATTCATTGGCAACTTTAATCGCGCCATCATACGGGGTCCTCTTTTGGATATAGCTCTCTGCACCCTTTTTGAGTAGTATATCTACCATGTCCAGTCGGCCGAACCTAGCTGCTACATCGAGCGAGCTCATTTGGCGGCCTAACTCATGACTCGAACTCGTAGCATGGACATCAGCACCTGAGTCTAGCAGAAGGCAAAAAGTCCCAATCGATCCATTCATGATCGCACAGTGGAGCGCAGTCCCGCGATAACATCCACCAGGGGCATTGATTTCCGCGCCCATGCTGAGCAAAAATTGAATAAAATGTACCGGAATTTGGACTCCCCGCCATGGTTTACAAGCGGCTTGAAGAGCTGTGCAGCCAATTCCCAACGCGGGCGCATTGATATCAGCGCCCCACTTAAGTAGTTGACGAGCAAGGTCTAGACGACCCTTCCGGATTACAATGTCCAACGGTCTCGTACTTTCAAACCGGTGGCACAACACTGATTCGTTGAAATTCACCTGTGCTTGTGCCGCCTTATATATAAGCGCATCCGGAGCCTCCCTGTACAAAAGCAGAGGCAAGAGAGCATCAGTGTGCTGGGCCCCGTTATCATAAAGTAAAGAAAATAGCTGGAACATCCGTTCGTTTCCTCTTGGTTGTTGGGTTCCCCATAACACATGTTCTAGAACGGTCAATATGCCGCACTCTTTTGTACAGTCAGCTCCATTCCGCAAAAGGAGCTCAACAATTTGCTGGCGATCTGCCGACAGGGATCCGGCTGCGCTGTGGAGCATATCATCCCCACCACTAGCGCAGCGGGTGTGAATCTGCGCGCCACGAGAGAGAAAGAATTCAACAGTTTCCAGATTGCAGCTTCGATCAATAGCAAGGTGTAGTGCATCCATGCCATCTTCTATTATTCCATCGAGCGATACCCCAGTCTTGCATAGCATATCGATTATTTCCTCGTCCGGTATAAAGTCGTTCGGGGGTCTACGGCCGATACCGTAGAGATACGGCATCTGCGGGATCGCTGCTTCGATGATTGCCTCAGCTCCATACCTATGAGCGAGGCCTTTATCGAAGAAGTATCTGACAATTTGTAGCTGCTCAACGTGCTCGAATTTCGACCATGACCACTTCGAAACGGCAGCCAAAAGAGGGTTGAACGATCGTATCTCAGATATCGTATCAGCCCCCATTTCAACGAGCATGCGGACTGCATTAAAGCGTTTTGCTACTGCCGCACGCATTAGGGGATGCCAATGCCGCCCGATCGCACCGGCCAATAAAAGGCCTTTGACATTCGGATCAACCCCGACTACGCCGAAAGAATTGATGGCGGCGACGTCGCCTAGTCCTGAGGCCACAGCTAAAGCGGCTTCCAGGAGTATCCACGGGCATGCATGTCGCCTTGAATCAAGGTAGAGTTCAAGTTGATGTACTCCCGCCTTCGCAGCCATAATTAATCCCGGTATTGTGGCGTGAGTCTGGGCTCTCTCGCTATGAGAGGCCATAGCTTCGTAGAGGTCGTATTCACCTGATAACCACAGACAATCCAAAGTAGAAAGGGTCACAGGGAGAGAGTCGGTATGCTGAGGATAGTTCCGGGGGTGGTCGGGCCAAATAAAAAACTTATCAAGAAAATGACCACGAGCGTTAATGTCGAAATCGAACCCAGCCATTTTCAATAAGTCGATCCATTGCGTTTCATGTGTATAATCCCGAGTAGATCGCACAGCATTGTAAATAATCTTCTTGTAGCTTTTCTCAAAGGCAGACACGTGATTACCGTTATCCGTAAGCGTTACTCCAGCAGCAACGAAATTCGACAGCATCTCGGCGTCCAAATTTTGAGCAATACAACACAATGCGTCGTCGGTAATGTCCCAAGACACACGTCGAACATACTTGCGAGAAATAAGCCGCTGGGCCATTTTACCTGCCTTTTTCGAGCCTAAAGATACTGTTAATTCGATCAGAGTTCCAGCGTGCTGCTGAATCCATTCGCTCTTATGAGATTCGAACCCAATATCGACAAGAGCCCGGAATGCGTCCCCAGACGGGAATTCTGTAGATAATTTTACGAGGTTAATCCACGCTGCGGCAAAGGCTGGGATGTCTAGAGCAAAAAAGGCTTTTAGGATCGGCCTATTGGCGTTTATCCCAAGAAATTCAAGTACTTCTTGACGGTCCGTTATCTCTATGTCTAAGCCATTGGCGAGGATCAGGCAAGCATTTCCAAGAGCTTGCAAGGATGGCTTGTAGGCGTGGATGATGGAATTCATGCCATTGTTGGCATCACCCAATTGTTGAAGAAATTGGGAGATAGGCGCTGTATCACGCGTGGGTGTGAAGTTCAACGGAAGTCTAGATGCAACCGACCCACAGGACATCGGGTCTTCGAATGGCCGCGGCTCGGCGGCCACTAACACGGTCAGCTTTGCAGTCTTACGGGGGATACTAGTACATACTGATTTGCATCAATATTTTGAGTGGCTGGGAGGATGGCACATCACATAGCCAGTGCACCGTCGAATGGGGGTTCGAAATCATCTGCCCCCAAGCGCCAGCTTCAATATTAACATTGGGCACATCTCGAAGGGCGCGAGGAACTTGAGTGGCGAGAGATTGCGCGCCGACCACGGTCATGTTAGGAGACGATGGTGGTGTCTTTAGCGAAATGCCTTCTGGACAATCAGGGGTTGGTCCTGCAAAGCGTTAGTGCTCTGATATCTAGTACTATCAGAAGACTCACCTCTCTCTATGCGATCTTGCACCTGGTTTCTTCTCTTATTTCTTGAGATACTCCTGTAGATTTTCCCCCAGTCTTGTAGGACACCACTCAAGAAGACGTCGGTATCCTTTCCCTCGCGCTCCTTCCTTTTCTTGGCACGGGCTTCAACCATGACCCATCCTTCAAGGCTTAATTTCTTAATGAAGCCCAAATAACGTAGGCCATACTCATAAGCCTTGACACTACAGCAAAGTTATCAATAAGAATATTGTCATCGTCATCTTTCCTGCCTTGTGTATCTACTCACTCAGCTTCAGGGAATCCATGATAGGCTTCCATCTCTTTCTTAACCTCTACTAAACTTTTGTTTTGCTCGAGGAACAACTGCCGAAGCTTCAACCGGTGCTGATCGAAGAGAGCGAGGTCCGGTTTCTTGGATGAAGCTCCGAGAAGGTGAGGCATCGTCGTAGACATCCTGCAATCCGGATATAGCGGATAAACGAGTAGCGGGTTTCCCAAAGACACGTGGAAGATAGTGGGCAAGGGAAAGAGACCATAGGCAAGAAGATATTCAAGCTGAGAAGGAGTTGACGAAGCACGGGAAAAGCATTCAAGGATGAAAAGATCAGAGAGGAGAGTAGTTGATGAATGAAAAAGGGAACCATGAATCAACAGGAAGAGACCGAAATATATAAACATCGGAGTGATGAGAATAGCATGAGATAGTTCTATCCACCGACTCTAGGGATGGTATGGGACCAGGTACGCGGGCTACTGCGCGGGGTGTGTCACGTCCCAAAGGGTATGCAGGATGTAACTAGGCACCTGTACACAACACCAATTTCCAGCGAATCACGCTGTCGGAAGGCGGGTGAGCCCCGCCGAGTCCCCGAGACACTCAGAAATGGAACTAGACCTTGGCGGCCTGGAGGAACATGGCTTCCATCGGCTTACCCATGTGCGCAGCACGAGCCAGGCATAAGTCCAATTTCCAACCAACTACTCGAGAGCGAGTGGAGAATTCCGCACGTTCCAGATGCCCCGAAGTGGGTAAGGCTGTGGTGAAGGAGGGTTGACGATTTCCAACCAATGATATCAACTTCCTAAAGAACAAACTAAACGTCTCACCATTGTCGCCGAGGGGAGTTCGGTGGTCAAGGCTTTTGTGAATACTGTCAACCAATTTCCAACCAATTATAATAAAGTCGTGGAGCGCAACTACTACTCGGCATGCACCTCTATGTATTGTGCCAATTTCCAGCCAGTTATATCGCCCTTACATTCTAGCAAAAGCCGCCCCCCCCCGGACCGCTTTTGGTGAAGCTACCATGATTGAGATGGCCAGACCCTAGAGGAAGATTATATAGAGAGGCTTCCCAACCCCGAATTTCTGAAGCTTCTTTACCTAGATGTGCCAAAGCTTTCACTCTATCATACGCCCTTACCAGCAATACACCCTCCAAGCTCCAATACCGGAAACGACTCGCCGACAACTAGTAAAAAATGTAGTGACATGGCGGCCCATGCACCCGTTACAGGTTCTTACGAACATACCGAAGGCCTTCAACCAGATCCTCAGCTGCCCGTTCGAATCTGGCGACCGGAGCACAGCCAACCTCGGGACCCAGCATCCCAAGCGTTATCACTAGCGCATCCACGCCGGCGGAGAGAGCCAAGAAACAAAAGGAGGATCTCACTGCTGTTGGATCGCAGTTTTGGGGGTACGTATTCTGCCCCCGTCACACCTAATGTAGTAGCCACCTGCTAATATCAGCCGGGACCATAGCATCGCGGACAGTGACTATGACTACGCGGCTAAGCTATCCATTGACAACCCACAGGCGATGACCAAGACCAAGTAGGGAGTCGAATTATCGGTCGGAGCGTGGTAGTAGCCGTGAACGCTACCAAATTTACGAGAAGTATCAATATTTGGGGCGGTATGGCTAGAAGTCATTCAGAATGAGCCTAGTTAAAGGGAGACACGAGCCTTCGCTAGTGTTGTACACCTATAGCCTGCGTTGATATAGCTAAATTCACCCTCTCGGGTGGAGCCACTGAGTTGACATTCATTTCGCGTATATGTGAGAATGTATTGCAATTATGTAGGTGTTGTGAATGTAGCTAGGTCGGATTAACGACCTTGGATATGTTATAGAGACGTAGCTCTATTACGTAGATACATGGTGCGTGGTACGTACGTGGCTCCTAGTATATGGGAGCCTGGTACACTCCACGCCTCTGCGTTCTATATAAGCACCACTATAATTATCCCTCGCGGTCTGACGGATGAACTTCCATTCTATTAAACCACATTATTTCGAACATAATAGCCTAATTCTGTTACTTTTATGTATAGCTCTGCTGCTATATTACGTCATAATGGCATGTGGCCACAGGTCACCTAACAACTTATTCTCTATACACATTGAACTAACTATTCGACTTTTTATCCCTTTTATTTAGCTTACAAGTTATATTTCATTTCTAATAGTTAAATATTTATTTAGCGTACTTGTAAGCGTATGCATTAGCACCTATAATTTTCTGCTAAGATCACATTAAGATATATTATGCTTTCATATATATATTCTAGAAATTCGGGGTAGCAGAGAACTTACACGAGGATAATTATTTTATTTCCTTTCGGCTGTCAAATTTCTCTTCCCTTTAACTAGGCCGTTCATTTTAGGTAAAAGATAGTCGAGGCCGTTATAATCCTTGTATGAGGGTGTAACGAAGACTTGTTATTGCGCAGGGACCCTAAAATAACCATAATAAGTGTTTATTACTAATATACAGAAAAAAGAAATGTCTTAGCGCTGTGACGAGTTAGATATTTCCCCGAACAGAAATCATAACTTGTGGCTACTTTCTCATTAATAGAGACATAACCCTCGACCGACGCTATTATCTCCACCGAGTGGCTAACGAACCACCCATCAATCCCTCATTTAACAGACCCTCTTCAATTCACCAGCTATAGCCCTATTCCACTCACAATAGGCTGAGTTCAAGGCTCACCAGTAGCCGGAGCCGTAAGGTCGACGGTTACATCGACCCAGGTACAGCCGGTGGTGTTATATCTCTCACCGTAAGACCCATTGAACACGGCGGACAGGAACTCAAACACTCGCGGTATACCATTGACAAATTCAGCCTCGTGTCCGCCTATCGTGTTGCGGTGATACAGGATATTTGCGCCGACTTTGCAATAATGAGATATGAGATCGTCAGATGTCGCGATGCCGTTGGCTAGATGCGAGAAGAAATTGTTAGTCGGTCTCTGTGCTCAATGGACTCCATCTCTTCGGTATTCACTCTCCTAGAAATATTTTCTCCGCTCTCTTTCTCTTGCGTACATATTTTTCTACACG
Source organism: Xylariales sp. No.14919 (assembly GCA_002003505.1). Taxonomy (NCBI): domain Eukaryota; kingdom Fungi; phylum Ascomycota; class Sordariomycetes; order Xylariales; species Xylariales sp. No.14919. The sequence goes on along the minus strand of BDMC01000016.1, from coordinate 548,409 downwards.
GAAGATGGAAGGGAGGGCTATATTTAGAAAAACAGCAGAAGGAACAGGAGAAATAGAAACGCGAAAACGAAAGAGGAGAACATACACTCGTCATGAATAGCCTTGTGCACGAACAACGGCATCTGCGGTATACCGTGGTAGCCCTGGAACTCATTATCGCCAAACACGCGCGCGAGCTCCGGCGCGGCGTACAGCGCCTCGAGCCCGTTCGTGAAGTACTCGCTTATGTTATGCAGACCGAAATACCCAATCGCCTCGAACGCGGTGAAATCGAGCGCCTGCAGAAACCCCGTCGCGTTATACGGGCCCGAGGTCTTGAGCTGGCTGACGAGGAAGTCCCGTGCCTCGGGGTATTGCGCCGTTACTATCGCGCGGCGTCAGCACTTCTTCCTTTACTATTCCGCGGCCACAGCTCCTCGGACCATCTGTGCAAGGCCATGAAAGGGGGAGGGGGTGGGTTCATGCTTAGATAACACTTACCTCCTAGTAATCCCGCCGGTATCATAGAAGACACATTACTGATCGGCTTGCGGAAGACCTCCGTGAGATCCGGGACGATGCCGCCGATCGCGGTCCCAGCGAAGTCCAGCTCGGGCGCGTACGAAGCCTGCATCTCGGCCGCGAAGGTGCTCGCGATCGAGCCGCCCGAATACCCCCACATAGCGTAGCGGGTCCCCGCGGGGTTGTCGTCTAGTTCGGCGGCCGAGAGCGCGGCGCGGACGTTGTCCAAAACGGCATGGCCGGCTTGTGGACCGGCGCCGAAGGACGCTGTGGGGCCTTCGAAGTCCGGAACTGTCACTGTGATTGTCGTCGGATTAGTTACACTGCAGGACACTTTCCGAGTCAAAATTCATGGCGAAAGAAGAGTGGGTGGAGTCGAGCCACGGATATGGGAATTGCGAAATAGATGAGGGCGATGCACCACCCCGAACGCATTGTCACCACACCACGCGTGGGATAACACTAACCATACCAACCACACCTAAGTGCGTCATCGATATAAGCCGTAAACGGCGCGACCCCCGGCACATTCAGCCCAAAGTTCGTGGCGAGGAGATAGCTAGGGCCAGCATCGATGCTGGCGGTATTGTACGGGATTTGAAAAGACAATAACGCCGCCTTGCCATCGGTCCCGTTTCTTTTCTCTCGGGGCGTCTTGGGCACGAGCAAGGTCGTGACAGCCCACGAGGGCCGGTAGCGCGTGTCCGTGGACCGGTACAGGATGTTATAGGCTGCTTCCGCCGCCACGATAGCCGTGATGTTACTCGGGTCGGGCCGGATGCGGAGGATCGTGCCTGGGGAGGCGGACTCGAAGTCGGGCGGCGCGGTGTACCATGGGTCCTGGCTGGGTGGGAGAGCTTTACCGGCCACCTCACGATGTTGTAGGCCGGCGCAGCCCCTGAAGAGCAGTAGGGGTAAAAGTGCACTGGCAAGCTGCATGTTGGATGATGGGGACACGTTTTCCTAAGCCTGTACTAATTGTGAGACGATATAATCCAAACCGCTCCTGAGACAAGAGTGTCACCCTTTATACTATACTGCTCCATGCCCAGCCCACATCCACCATTGGTGACGGAATAGGACAGGTCGTCAGAAAAGGCGGTATCATTTACCTACATCGAGGCCGCAAACGCTCGTACGACCTCTCATCTCGTTCCTCGTCGCGTTGCCAGCGATCAACTCGTCCAAACTCCGGCTCCACTCGGAGTTTACAAACCAGCATCCGCATATAAGAGCAGATTCTGCAGTGCATAATTTCCTCTTTAGGCACCTCGACTAGGATTAAGGCCAATAACACGACGCAGGGAGACGGCGGTGCATCTTTTGCGGTGAATCCCACCGCGGGCAAATAAGCACAATATACGCAGGTATCATACAGACAACTCCGCCAATACTGCCAAGACCACCTAAGCCCAATTAAGTAAGGCCACACTAACCACAACCAGACCATTAGATATAAAGACTAGTTGCAATATATATAAAGGACCAACAGCATAAGAACAAAAAGTTATAAATACAAAGAATGCCTAATAGCCTAATAATAAATAAAATATATAAAAATATCCTTAGATTATATAAAGCTTATACAGGTATAAATAAACAGTTAAATTCCTACTTAAAAAGTTTTAAAAGAAGTTTTTATAGCTTTAGTAAACTTTTAATAAATTATTAAATAAATATAACTAAGTTTATAAGCTTAATATAACTGCTTTTATTATAAATAATTTACTATTTTTAACTAAAAAACTTTAATATATTTACTTAAGCTACTATTATACTATATAGTATTTAGCTTAAAACTTTATAAACATAAAAATATTTTAGTAATATTATACCTTTTGTTTTTTTTAAAATACTGCTATATAATAGATTATTTTATATAAAATATTATATAAACTAAATATAACTTTAATACTTTTGTTTAATAATTAAGTAGCACTTAAAAGCTTAAGCAATTAAAAGCTTTAAACTTTTTTAAAATTGCAAACGTTTTTTAACTTATATTAAATAACTTAAATTTTTATTATCTAAGTAACTATAAGTTTAATAAAAAATCTTTTTTTTTTTATAATAAATACTTTAAAAATAAAAAGTAGCCTAACTATTTACTTCTTTTTAATTTTTTTAAAGATGTTTTATTTTTAGCTAAACCTTTTATTAGTTTTTAATAAAAGTTAGCTTTTGCAAAATCTTCTGCTTTAATATCTACTAGTTTAAAATAAAACTTAATATAAACCTTTAGCTTTAAATAAAATTTAGCTATATTACTTATATTTTTATTAGCTATATTTAAGCTTATTTATTTAAGCTAAATTATTTCTTTTTTTTTTGCTGGTTTTTTTTTTTTTAAAAACTTTTTTAACTTTATTAACTGCTTTACTATATAATATAATATAATACTTAAAAGTTCTTTTGCTAATACTACAACATTAAAAAATATTATAAAAATTACTTTTTATAATTTTTAACCTTATAAAAAAATTAACAACTAACTTATATTATAAACTAACGTTATTATTTAAAACTTTTTTGCTTAGGTAGTTAATATTTATTATTAAATAAAAGCTACTTATAAAGCTACATAGTTTTTATAGTATTATAATGCTACTATAATAAAAAAATAAAAAAAAATTTTTATAAAAGTATATGCTATTATATATAATGTTTATAATATTTTTATTAGTATATATAAAATAAATATTTAAATAACTTAAAAGTAAATTAAATGCTTTTAGTAAAATATAATATAGCAAAGCATTACTTTTTTTTAAAACGTTTAAAAAATTATTGCTTATATTGCAAGCAATACTAACTTTTAAAGTTAAACAATTAACTAACTTTAAAAAATAGCTACTTACTACTACTAATTATTTTATACTTTTTAAAAAAAAGTAGCAAAACAAAAAGCTATTTACTAAAAAATATAAGATATTTTTAATGCTTAAGCATAAATAAAGTCTACTAAAATAGCAAACTTTTATACTTTTATTTAAGCTGCTTTTAATAAGTTTTAAGTTTAATTAAAAAACTAACAATAACTTAACATAAATTTAATTATTAATAAGCTTAAAAAAAAAAAACTTTTTACTTTTTTTATTAGTTACTTTTTAATTAAATACTTTTTTTTTAATATAGCTATTAACGCTTAAATTATTAACAAAGCTTTTTAAGCTTATTAAGTATAATTAACTATTAAAGTATTTTATGCTTAGCATATAGCTATATATGTTATATTTAAACTTATTGCTAGCTTTAGTAGTACCTTTAATTTTAATAATTTTAACGATAATAATAACTTTTTTAAAAGGCTATTATTTTAAGAACTTTTATATAAACTACTTTAAAAGCTTTTATGTAAGCTTTTAGAAAATAAAAACAACTTTAGCAATAATAATAAATTAAATTATTGCTAAACTAAACGCTTTACTTAAGCTTTTATAAAAGCTTTTAAAAGCATTTTTTTTGTTATAACTACTTTTAATCTTATTTAATTTAATAAACTTTATTTTTATAATAGCAAAAATATATTTAAATTTTTGCTATAATAAAATAAAATTAAAAATTATATAAAAACATATATAGAAAGTTTTTTTTATAACAAGTATAAAATTAACTAAATTAGCTTTTTTTTTATAAATAAAGCTTTTTAATAATATTAATTTTATTAAAAATAAATATAACAAGTAAGCTTGCTAAATATTTAAAACGCTTATTATATAGCTTTTAAATTATAGTTTAAAAACTTATTTGCTATATATAAAAACGTAAACGCTTTAATAAAAGTAAAATACTTAAGCAATATTGCTTAGTTTTTTACTAAAGTTTTTAACTGCAATAATATTATAAAATAGTTTAGCTTAATATTTTAAACTTTTATTATAAAGTGCTTACTATTTAAATTTACTAAAATAGTTTATTATAATTAAAGTTATATTTTAAAAAATAATAGTAAGTTTTTTAATATAATTTAAAAAGCTAGTATTACTTACGAAAATATATTAGCATATTTTAGTTTGTTTTTAAAAAGCAAGTTTAATTTAATAAAAAAGCCTTTAAAATTAAGCTAACCTAACTAAAGCAAAAAAAATTGCTTTTACTTAAGCTATAATTAATTTTTAAAAAAAAATTATACTAAAGGTAATAAAAAAAATAAGCTTAAAGCTAAGCTTAATGCTAAAAATAAACGCTAGCTTAATATTATTACTATGCTTTAAAATATTAAATAGGCTTTTATTAACAAATAAAAAAAAAAGGAAATAAGCTATTAAAAGTATAGTTGCAATAACTACTATATTTTAGCTTGCTTTGCTAAAAAAAATATTAATAGCAAAAAATTATCTTTAATACTTAAAAAAACTTTTTCTGCTAAATAAAAAGCTAAAAATAAAACTAACTTTTTATAAATAATAAAAAAACTAAAAGTTAATATAATTAAATAAGCATTTTTTAATCTTGTTTAATATATAAAAATTAAAAAATTAGACTTAGATTTTTAAAAAGCTTTTATAAAGCACTATATAAAATATTTAAGCTTATAAATAGTAATACCTTATGCGTATATATAACTAAACATAAAGGTAATAAATTAACTAAACTAACTAAAAAAAAAAGCTTAAACTTAAAAGCAAATCTTTAACTTATTATTTTTATAACGCTTTTTTATAACAATAAAAAATACTTTATTTAAGTTTTGCTAAATATTAGCAATATAGTTTTAATAATATTATTTTTAAAAGCTAAGAAATAAAAACTGCTTTTTATTAAAAAAAATAAAGTTAAACTTATGCTTGCTTTTAATTTTATTTTTATATTTAATACTAAAAGATATTATACTAAAAATTTAGTTTTTAAACATTAAAAGGATTACTTTATATAACTTTTCTTTAAGTTAAATAAGCTTAATAATAAATATAATATAATTTTACTTTAATAGTAAATAAAAAAGTATACTTTTATATGCTTTTTTAAAAATATTAGCAAAATTGCATTTATATTTAAATACTGCTGCAAAAACTATATAAGCTGCTTTATTTTTTATTTAAAAGTAGCTAAAGTAATAGCAATTACTTTTTAAGCTACTGCTAAAGCTGCTATAAATAACATACTTAAAAAATTCTATAAATTCCTTTTTATTATAACTAAAGCTATAGCTTAATAACTTTTAAATTACTAACTATAAAATTATACTATTAAACTTATTAAAAGTAAGTTAGCTTTATAAAAACTTTTTTATATTATAAGCAATAAAAAACTTAATATTTTTAAACTATAGCTAAAAAAAATGCTAAAGTTTAAATATATTTATAAGTTAACTTTTTTTTATAAAGCCTTATTTATATTTGTTAAAAAAAAAAATCTTAATAATTTTTTGCAACTTATTATAAACTATTAAAAATTAAATATAGTTACTATGCTTATTAAATATCTGCTGCTTTTTATTATAAAACTACAAGCATAGTTTTATACTGCTAAGTTTTTTTTTAAAATAAATTTAAAAACAAGATTTAACTTTATTTATATAAAAAAAAAATATAAATAAAAAATAGCATTTTGCTATAAATATAGTTTCTTTAAGTATATAGTTATGCTTTTTAGCTTAATAAATGCTTTTATAACATTTTAAGCTTTTATAAACTATATTTTTTAAAACTTTATTAATGCTAGTTTTATTATTTATATAAATAACCTGCTTATTTATGCTAACTTAAAAAAAAAATATAACTATATTATTAAAAAAGTTTTTAAATGCTTTATTAAATATAATCTAGTAGTAGCTTTTTAAAAGTGCAAATAAAAAGTTAAAAAAATAAAGTTTTTAGGCTATATTATTAGCGCTAACAGCATTTTAATAGCTTAAAACAAAATTAACTATATTATTTAATAAAAAGTACTTACTATTTTAAAAAAGTTATAATTATTTATTAGCTTTACTAACTTTTATAAATGCTTTATTAAAAAGTTTTTGTTTATAGTTAAGCTATTAATAAACATAAATAAAAAAAACTATAAAAACTAAAAATAAACAAATATAATAAACAAAGCTTTTTTAAAACTAAAATATTATTTTATAACTGCTTTAGTTTTAGTTTACTTTAACTTATTTTATATAGCTTATATTAAAACTAATGCTTTTAACTTTGCTTTTAATATTATATTATCTTAAAAAAATAATAAAAAAAAACTTTATTTTATTGCTTTTTATTTTTAAAAACTTGCTTTAGCAAAAATAAACTATAAAATATATAATAAAAAGTTATTTGCAATTATTAATAAACTTAACTGCTAGCGCTAATATTTTAAAAGCATTAAATACTATATTAAGATTTATTTTAACTATTAAAACTTATTATATTTTATTACTACTAAAGTATTTAATAGATAATAAGCTTAGTAAGCATAATAACTTGCTATATATTAGTTTATTATTAACTATTATTTAAAACGTTTAAATAAAAAAGCTAATATTATATTTAAACTATTTTAATATTGCCTTAAAAAAAAAAAAAGTAAAAACTAGCTAATTAAATTAGTTTTGCAAAATAAACATTTTTTATATATTAAAAAAATAATATTTGTTTTTGCTATATTAGTATTGCTAACTTTTAAATGCTTATGCAGCTTTAAAATAGCTAACTAAACATATAAATTTATTGCTTAAATTAAAAAAGCAGCTAAAGATAATTTAAAATATTATATTTAAAAAAAAAACCTTTTAAAAATATAAAGCTTATTAACAACCTGCTATATAAAAAAAGTTAATTATAAGTACTTACTATTATTTAATAAAACGTAATAAAAATTAAATATAATATATAAGTTGCAAAGCATATAAATATAAACAAAATATTAAAACTTATTATATAAAACTTTTAATAGCTTAATATAAAAAATATAATATATAACTTTATATAAAAATATATAAAATGCTAACAAAATAAAAATTTTTAGTATATATTTTATAATTTTTTATAACTTATAAAACTATATTATATTTTATAGTAGTTTATTATAATAAACTTTATTATAAACTTACTTTTTTTTAATAGATATAATTTTATTTAGGTTATAGTTAATTTTTTTACTAAAATAAGATATTTTATATTTTTTAAAGTAAAAAAAAAAAAAACTAAAAACTTAATTAAAATTTTTGCTAAAGCTTACTAAAAACTATATAGTATTTTTTTTAATATTATTTTTAATAAAAATTTTAAATTTATAAGCTACTTTTAAAAAAATTTTTTTAAACTTATTAAAATTAAACCTTATATAAATATAGCTTTTTACTTTTAAATTAATAGTTAAATAAAATAACTTAATTAAACTTTTAAAATTTACTTTTAAGCATTTATTAATTATAAAATAACTAACTAAAAAAACTTTTTGCTAACTGCTAAATTTGCATATAATAATACTATTTTATTTTTAACTTATTTAATATTTTTTTATATAAACTATAGTTATTATTTTACTGCTTATAACTTACTTTTAAATGCTTTATATAACCTAGCTAACAATTTTTATATATACTAAATAACTTAAATATATAATAAAGCTAAAAAGTACCTAAAGCAATTGCAGTAGCATATAAAAAAATAAGCTAATTAATGCTATAAAAAAAACCTAACTTATAAAGTTAACTAGCTAGTTATATTTAATGCTTGCAATATTAAAACTAAAAAACTTGCTAAAAAGCTTAATAAAAAAATACTAAAACTTTTTAAAATTTAAAAAATAATCTTTTTTACTGCTATTAAACTTATTTTACTTAAAAGGTAAAAAATTTATAATTTCTTTTATGTTTTATTTATTAAGCTATATTGCGCTAGCAATTAAATACTACTTAACTTTAACTAAGTTTTATAAAATACGCTTTAAATAAAGTTAAAAAACTATTAAGTAGTTAAAATTAAAAACTTTATAAAAGCTTAAAAAAATATAAAATATTTAGTTAAATAGGAAAAATAGCTAGCTAAAAAGCATTAAACTTAAAAACTTTATAATTATATATATAGTAAAAGCTTTAAGTTTTTAATTTAAGACTACTATTAGTATAACTTTAGCAAACCTGCAAACTTATAAGCAACTGCTGCTTTATAACTTGTAAGTACTATAAATGCTTAAAGTTAAGCATTAAAAAAAAAGGAAATAATATTATATAAATAACTTTGCTAATACTGCTAAAACTACCTAAGCTTAATTAAGTAAGGCTATACTAACTATAACTAAACTATTAAATATAAAAACTAGTTACAATATATATAAAAAACTAACAACATAAAAACAAAAGGTTATAAACATAAAAAATGCCTAATAGCTTAACAATAGATAAAATATACAAAGATACCCTTAGATTATATAAAGCCTATACAGGTATAAATAAGCAGTTAGATTCCTACTTAGAAAGTCTTAAAAGAAGTCTTTATAGCTCTAGTAAACCCCTAGTAAATTATTAGATAAATATAACTAAGTTTACAAGCCTAGTATAACTGCCCTTGTCACAGCAGGAAACGAGCACGTTATCCCAGCGCCTTTTGGATTTGGATTCTTAAACCTTTGGGTCTTACAGGCCTATATACTAGCCTACCCTAGCTCTTCGTATGTAATATCGTGAGTCTTAGCGCGCGACGAGCCAGGGCAAAAGCTCGTACACTTTGCCGGATGGTGTATACCGCTAGAGTCCAGGGATGGGGGAACATTCCTAACCTAGATTAGGCGCTACGTAATGGGCTTGGACTAATTAAACTAAGTAGCGGTCTTTGCTATATGTAAGACATATTTGTTTTCGAGCGTGTGACTAGGAGGCGTGATATCATCTCCGACCTCCCTCCTACTAACTTGGATACCCAATGCGTCGACAACGCAGGTAGATAGATGCACAGTGAATTAGACTATTCGTATTGCCGAGTTGCGGGGTGCATGAGATCTGCACTCCAAGGGCCTAGGCTCCTCTCCACTAAAACAGGGCAGGACTAGCATAGTATAGTATGGTAGGTACACTACTCCAGAGGCTGTGGCGCATGCATTGGTCACAGCTGTGGAGGTGGCTGAAGAGTAAAAAAAGGGGTAAAAAAAAGGGACACTTGCGCAAGGCCAGACTCGAACCATGAGCATACGGTTCAATAAAGCGAGAGCGGGGAAAAAAGATAATGAAGCGAAGGTGTTGCTGACTCCACTACCATGAGGGAGATACTATTCTATGTCGGGTCTGCTACTTCGCTGGGAGTTGGTGCTTTAGTACTGTATATGAAGATAAAGTAGAGGGGAACAAAGAATGTATATTGTACCTCGGTATATAGCAGGGACTACCTAACTTAGCTAAATCACTACGGTACCTAGCATGGAGGGGTAGACGTTGCATAAAAGGGAATATTTAGTATAATGATCTATGCTTACGATTCGAGCGGATACCTTTCTTAAGACGTGCGATCTACTACTTGGCTAACTATCCAAAATACTGTTTTAGCTGCCCCTATTGAGCTCTTAGCTACTAGGTACTTGTCCGCTTCAGACGCTGTAAACTCACGACGATCGATATTTCTTTCTTCATAACTAAGTAGTCTTAGCCATGCGCAGAGGAGACTAGGTACAGTCAAACGCCGCTTTTTCGAGATAAGATGAGGTGAGAAGAGGACAGGTAGATAGATAGACATAGGTGTGCGTAACCTCGATCAACCTACAAACGGGATAAGGCGCCGCGCTCGCGAAACCGTTTGCGTAAACGCCACACCTCTCCTACGTGAACATACACGTAGCCACTATTTTCAGCATTACATTAGATACTACACAGACGATACCAAAATAAAGGATATATTATTTGAAGGAGCATAGTAAAGTCACATAAGAAACGGTGATAAGTACTCGTCGGGGCAATTTTACGCGCTTTCCGTTCGCGTGCAGTTTAGGCCTATAGATTGGGGAGACGACGATTGATAAGTATGTTTGCTCTAGCCTGCGAGGTCTCAATGGCATCTCGACCAAGTGCTGTTTTTAAATGGCAGCAATGAACGCGGCCGTCCGTCCATCTCTAGTATCCCCCCCAACGTATTCTGTTCCCTCGGAATCTATGTATGCATAGTCCCTACCGACCGAAAGAGTATCGAGCCAGAAGCAGATTCCTCGATCGCTGATCTAGATAGCCCTCCTCAACCCCTCTTACCCAGCCGCATCAAATTAGGTAGACGCCGTCTCATTACTCGTACAAAAGAATCTGAAAAATTGCCAGAGAAGACAATCATCGGAAGGTATAACTAGAAGCAGCGTTTCCTGCTTGACAGAGTGTAAAGCATATGAATCAAGCTTGTTTACAATACTGGTAAAACCGTGCTACGCAGGTGACAAAGTCGAGAGTATTGCTGGGAGGTGGCTGTGGCTGTGGCCCGCCCGAGCGGATAGTTGGTATATGGTCCCGGACACCTACTGATAGGCTCACAGTATCCTGCCTTCCCATTAACCCTATTCGGTGATGTGATCGTAGCTGTTAGTCCAGCTTAGAACGAGCTAAAAGGCTCGGTGTGGATGATCAACCAGAACAGTAGTCCTCCCGTTGGGCTAACCCCGTGAAGTAGACGTCGTTATACCGGCGGTTGGTTTTTCGAGTATGGGACGATGGCGGCATCGATAATAGGGTGCCGTCTGTGCGACATCTCCTGTTCAGTGCCCCACTTGCCCTTCCACGTCTTCTCCTTTTCCAACGCCTTATCGAAAGCTTCTCGGCATTCGGGTGGTAATTCGTCGAGGATGTCACTAGACACAGCCCCCAGGCCTTGGAATTCGGCGAGGAAGGCGGGGACTTCGCGTTTCTCATAGACTGCCGAGGATATGCCTGAGGGGGGCGTTTCCATGTATGTATCAATGACGGTGAAATTCCGAGGAATCCTGGGATCAAGAGGAGGGAAACCAGGGTTGGCATTGGAGTCTGTAGGACTAGACGAATCTATCACTTGCTCAATTCGCGCGTGGGTGGGCTGCATGATGGCAGGGTATTGCAGAAGGTTGGTGTGAACGTCGTAGACTCCCTGTATATTCTGGCGGCGAACAGCGGCGAGTTCGGCGTTGAAGCGGCTAAGTCCAAGTTAGCTTTATACTCGTAAAAGACAATCAGGCGGTCATACCTTGCCTCGCGGGCGTGCTCAAGCTGCCAGTTGACATCATTGACATTTACACGTCTCTTCTTGACGTCGACCTTACCACTTTGTGCGGGCTGGGATGGTGCTCCGGAATGGTAGACAGCGCTGGCGCCGTGCCAGGCTACATATTGATTCTTATTGTACTCTTCGCCTGCGATAAATCTGTCGTTGGGATCGGCAACTTCGCCCTCTACAACTCCCTCAGATCTGGCCTTGGTGACTTCGTAATCATCGACAATCCTCTTGCCGCCGACAACAATGAGGGCACCAAATTCCCTGAAGACGGAACGGGCCGTCACGACACCTATGGCGCGGCCCTTGTACGAATGGGGTATGATGGCACGTTCAATCATATCGCGCTTCTCCTCGTCATCGACGATGATCTTGTACAGCCGCTTGTGCTTCGTGAAGAAGAGGTACGAGTCCCTGAAACCAACACAGCGAGCGGGCTCCGTGGACAGCATGTAGAGTCTTTCCCCGCGACCGGCAATGGTGAAGGTTCGACAACGGTACTCACGCCCGTCTTGCAGATGACCCATCTTGTCGACCTTAGTTTCTCCCTCGGGGTCCTCCGGCAACGCGAGCTCATCGTCGACAATGTCCATAACATTGCCTTCCTTGTCGATGGCTTGCTGCGTAGGCTGATACGAAGCGCCCTTGCGGCCACCGCGACCTCTCCACCCGCCACGGCCGCGGCGTTTCGGGGGGTCGTTCGGGTCGCGCTGTGGAGGTTCGATGGGGAGGCTGTCCCAGTCGGGAGGGCGGTTCTTAGGCGGACGGCCGAGGCGTCGTCGTCGAACGACCTGTTGTGGCGGGGGAGACGGCGACTTAGGGGAAGGGACGTCTGATTCCTGATTTTCGTCCTGTTCTATGGTAGATTCGTCGTTCTCTTGCTCAGGCTCGGGCTCAGCGGCGGGCTGGGGCTCATCCTCGTGGGCATCTACGTCTGGCATGGCCTCATCTTCGATCTCGTCGAAGGTCCTAGGAGTACTCTCTAATTCAACCCCGAGCCACGGTTAGCTCCCCATTGGCGGCGACGAGTGATATAAATCTTGTCTTACCCATTTTTGCAGCAGCGCGCCGGGCGGCTGCACGGCCAGGACGTCGAGCCATACTTCGTCGTCTCGCGACAGCGGTCGGGTCGGTTCGATTCAAATGGGGGGGTGATGATGCAGAAACGGCGGCCGAGGTTGGCGTAGATGCGGCAGACGGCACTCAATACGCCGAATCAAGCTGCGCTGTTCGTTATGTTGGCAAGGAATGAATGAATGAATGATTCGGACTGCTCCAAGTTCTGGAGCACGGCGTACCGACGTTCTCCAAGATGGGGGTGGGAGAATGGCTAGAATTACGGCATAAATGTAGTTGATGAGAGTTTTGGTTATAGCACACGGCGGCAGGCCGCTGAGAATAGGATTTTGCGAAGCGGCGCGACAAGTCCCGAAGGCTGGGGAAGAGTTGGCGCAATGAGCAAGCTCGCGAGGTCGTCGCTTTTGACGATGGAGAACGCGCCTAAGATCGTAACAAGTTTAGGTAGGGAATTGGCGGTTGGCAATTGGCAACTGGAATGAAGGAACGAAGAGCGAGAAAGGAAGCAGAATACGCGCCTTCCCTACAATAGCTTAGCGCATTACTCTCGGGTTTCTCCACCGAAAACCGCAGGGATCAATCACGTAGGCCACTTAGGTGGGTAAGCACCACTTAAGTACTAAGTAGGTATTAGTGTGAATATACCTTTTATATACATGAGCCCGGCGAGACTTGTAAATAAACGTCTTACGTCCCTTACGTCGGATACTTACATATAAGTACTTCACTGTTGGCCAGCTAAGTCTCATCGCTTCGCTCCTTTATAGTAGTACGACACCGGTCTCATGCGCGGTGAGCAATCCGTTAGTTAAGAACGCCTTTTTACTCTTAGACTGAAGTCGCTAGTTGGCGACACCGTCTTCTCACTTGCTACTGGGGGGTTTAGATCCGAAGTGAACCGGGCGGTAGAAGTATGGACTCAATCTATAGTCCCGAGCCCCACCTCTGCACTTGGCTACCAGCTGCAGCACATGGTAGCTAGTCACGTGTCGATAACAAATTTCCATTGATACCTAGATAGCTAGACCTGTCACGTGTCGAAAGACCGAAACACTCCTCTATTCCAAATGTACCTGCTTATCTATACCTATCTCCTTTCTTCTGCCACTATAATATTACAGAGTTACCCCCAAGGAAGCACTTCTCATTTCTCCAATGTGATCACTATCCACCTCCCCGCGAGATCAATGTTATTGAAACAAGAAGCTGCCCGGCGTGAAATCACAGATCTCCAGACCTTTGTACTTTTCCCCGGTGAAATCATAGAACGATCTCAACTCCTCGAGATCCTGTTCCTGGACGGAGTATCGTTTCGGGTCCGTGAAATAGTTCATGACGGAGCTCTCATTCCTCGCTCCCCAAAGCACAGACCCCTGCTCCTTGGCCTCGCCAGTTTCTTTACAAATATCCCCAGCGAAGCTGTGGCGTAGGCCTAGGATGTGTCCGATCTCATGGGCTAGGAGGTTGGCTAGGCAGGGTCTGTTAGCCGCCTGCAGGGCCAGTCCGTACACCAATAAGGTGCCAGGTCCATCGTGAGGGAAGAAGGCTTCTGCATAGATATCCGGGCGATTATCCAATGGCAGATCAAGATACAAAATAGCGAAGGCAGCCGGGTGGTTGCGGGGCACCTGCTCAAACTTGACGCCGATGCCCTTCCACATTGTAATCGCCTCTGCTGCCCTAGCTGCAGTAAAGCGAGCATGGTCCGGCTTCTCAAAACTTTCCGCCAAGACGACGTACGGGATAGTAGCGCCACGCCGCCAGCGTGGAATGTATCCATAGACACCTATCTGAACGCGGGCGGCACCGTCGGCACGCATCTGTGTGGCGCAATGGTAGTAGCCTGCCTTGTGAGGTGAGGCTAAAGCGCATGCCTGAGGTTCTTGGTATGTGTTGATACCAATCTGCGGGCTGATACTATTTAGGATATTAAGGGGTTTCCGGGCCTCCTGGTCTTTCCTCTCCACGTTGGTGCTATTGTGAGCCGCGCTCTGGCTCAAGATTCGCATCCGGTAAGCAGGAACCGTGACGACAATGGGACCTCCGTCGCCATTAGTGGCGTCACAGCTGGGGGCAGTATCACCACTTTCGGACGACGGGCTGCCGACTCGGGCTGTGACGTCAGGTGCTATCTCTGCGTGGTGCTGTTGTTCGGCACAGCCAAAGAGAGGGTAGGACAGAATTGCGTTTAAGGAATCCATGTTATGTAATAGGAGTTAAGATAGTGATTTAAGGTTGTGCAGATGCTTTTGAATGTGTTTATACTCGGTCTTGAACTCGACGTCAGGCGTGCTTGGTTGGGGCTGCTTCTTCTAAGAACTGTCATGGCTCTACACCTTGTGGCCTACCTAGTATTTATACCCGAAGTGCTGTGCTGTCGAAGGTTCGTTATTGCGAGGTTAGGTGATTGCGAGGTAGAGTGCAATGCGAGGTCGAGTAGGTACCGTGGGCTCGTGTAAGCTATGCCTCCTGGCTAGCATCTGTCTACTGCGGATATTGGTGCGGCAACCTTTTGTGGCTTGTAGACCGACACGTTATACTGTACGAACCTTAGCCGCGCCGACGGTTGCTCACCTTTCGTGTGATGTCAGCACAGGAAAAGGTCGGCCTCTGACGGCATCGACCCTGCATGGCAATCGGATAAATTGACCACACATATCACAGCATTCACACTCAGCCCACACAAATTGGACATCAGTGCATTGGGAGCACCAACGTCCTGGCACTCTGAGGTAAGCCCGGGGTAGGCGGGGGGGGGCGGTTCCTCATAGGGCTGAAGCGAGTTGATATAGTAGACACTGTAGAATAGACACTGTACGGAGTAAGAGCCGCGGGATACCTCCTGTACTTACAGTAGCTCTGTACCTAACCTAACCTACCTAGGTTTAGGTAGTGTGGGTGAGGGTCGAAAGCTAAGAAATGATTATCTAATAATGACCCGCTTTTCTTTGACGCTCAGCTCACTCTTCGCTTCGCATTGCACGCATGCAAGTTACAGAAGCTCTTCCATTTCTTCATCTTCATCACGCACGGGCCAACATTCTCGCCATAGCCTCACGATCCGCCGCGCGACGTCCCACAGTACCTCACCACCCGACACGCATCACACGTATCGATACCACGCACTAGTCGCGGATCACATTTCAATAAGTAGCTTCGCTTCGACAATCCGGGACAGACGAGCTCCTACCCTCTTCCTGCGAGCAGCAACAGGCTTCTAAAAAGAATAAAAAAATAAAAAAATAAAAAACCAGCGAGGAGAAACAATAGAACAGTTAGAGCAAAAGGAAGAAGAAAGAACGACAAAATGGACTACCAGAACCGCGCGGGCTCCAAGTTCGGCGGCGGCGGCGTAGCCTCGCACAGCGCGACGAACGCAGACCGCCGCGAGCGACTGCGCAAGCTGGCGCTTGAAACGATCGACCTAGACAAGGACCCGTACTTCTTCAAGAACCATGTGGGCAGCTTCGAGTGCAAGCTGTGCCTCACGGTACACCAGAACGACGGGTCGTACCTCGCGCACACGCAGGGCAAGAAGCACCAGACGAACCTGGCGCGGCGCGCGGCGCGCGAGCAGAAGGAAGGCAAGGGGCAGATCGACCCGAACACGGGGCTGCCAGTGGGCGTGATGGGCGCCGGCTTCGGGGCCGCGGGCATGGTGCGCAAGAACACGGTCAAGATCGGGCGGCCGGGCTACCGCATCACCAAAGTCCGCGACCAGGTCACGCGGCAGCAGGGCCTGCTGTTCCAGCTGCAGTACCCCGAGATCGCCGGCGCCGCGGCGCCCAAGGTCCGCTTCATGAGCGCCTTCGAGCAGCGCGTCGACGACCCCCCCGACAAGGCCTATCAGTACATGCTCGTCGCCGCCGACCCCTACGAGACGTGCGGCTTCAAGCTCCAGGCCCGCGAGATCGACCGCTCCGGCGACCGCTACTGGACCTGGTGGGACGCCGACCTCAAGGAGTTCTGGGTCCAGGTCATGTTCCTGACCGAGCGCGAGGAGCGATACGTCGGTGTCCCCGGCTTACCGGGGCGGTAGGCGGAATGAAAAGGAGATCGACCGGCGGAGGGTTGGTTGGAGTTAGGGTTGGAAGGGTCTTGACTATCCTCACATGACGACGAGTAGACAAGAGGTCTAGGTTTACGCAGCTGTTGGCTTGGGAGACGAGGAAAATTTCGACCATCATCACGGCAAGTGTTACTGCGACCTCAACAGTACTATCTCTCGACTGACCAAACTGAAAGGTGTCGATGATTTCGCGTCCTGTACGTGAAGGATTCCAAAGGGATCCGCACGAAATAGCGATAGGAGACTCTATTATCTATGTAGCCACGGGCAGACAGAAGAGTGAAAGGCCCCGGTAATAATTGTAATACCAATCAATATACATCTTAACAATTAAGAAAGCGACTGTCCTAGAGCCGCGCTGCCGGCCTCCTCTCTTAACCGTCCCCGAAGAGCAGTCGCCACGCGTTTTTCGAACCTTCGTCATCATCATGACCCTCACTATCCTCAGGAGCCTGTTGATCATCACAAGCCTCATTATCACCACTCGCCCCTTCAGCTCCGTGACCGCTGCCTCCTCCCGTGGGCACGGCGCTAGCCCCAGCCACCAGCGGCGCCTGAGACCCGCCGCTCCGCTCTCCCCGTTGCTCTGACTCGTGGTGGCTCTCACGTCTAGTTGACAAGGCTCCCGTGAAGTCATACAGAGGAGTCCCCGCACTCCCCGGCAGCGTCATGCCGACCCCGAATCCCTCCATACAAGTACGCCATAATCCGTCTAGCGTGGGAGCACGAGGTATTTCCATGTACCGTCTACGCGCGTCCTCGTCATCTTCGGGTCGGGATTCGAAGCTACCTCTTCTCTGTCTAGGAGGGGCTTCGTCGGTCCTAGCTCCAGCTATGTCCATCGCACCATTGTACCACGCCAAGTCGCTGCCGCCACTGTGCCTCTTGGGCGTGGAAGGATACGCCGGGGAGTAGTGGAGGGATACACTTCCCGATATCCTTCCAGGGCCCTCATCGCCAGCCCATGGGCCTCCGCCCTGGCGCTGGTGGGTGTAGTTTTCGCTGATCACCGATTCGGAATAATGTTCGCTCTTCCCATCACTTGGTGCGTTTCCATTATCCGGTAGGATCTCAGGATTCACTACGTTCTCGGGGACTAGTACGCTTTTTTCTCCTAGTGCGTTTTCATTATCCGGTACGATTTCCTGACCTGGTAGGATTTCCTGACCCGGGACGTTCTCTTGACCTTGTACCTTCTCTTGGCCGGGTATATTCACTTGGTCGGGTACGTTTTCATTCCCCGGCGCGTTCTCGTTGCCCGCCACGCTCTCATCATCCGGTAAAATCAGAATGCCTCCTCGTCCCCCCGACATCAGTAGAGACTCCTGGTCCCCAGGGGGGCCCCTCCTGCGCCTCTCCTCTTCGTCCCTTCTATGCTGCCTTCTCACTCTCCTCGCTACCAACATGGGAGTTCCGGGCAGGTTTCTGTCGATCCAGAACTGGTGCACTGCTCTTAGGCGGCTCTGCATGCAATGGGGTAGCTCCGCCCAGATCCACGCGCGGAGGCTTCGTCCGTCCGTCTTCATGAAAAACCGCTTCACGAGGAGCGTCCAAAGTAGAGAAGCGATCACAACGAGCAGGAGGCCGCCGGCCACGCCAAGCCCTAGGCCTATGAAGAACGCCTGATCCACCGTCTTGCAGTGTAGCACATGTAGGGCCTCGGTTGCTTCGCTGAGATCGAAGCTCAGGCTTGGTTTCTTGCCGGTTGCCTCCGGGGGATATGCGCTTGGCGTTGTTGTGAGCGGTGGGGGGTAGGAGGGGCTTTGGTCCGGCAGCTTTTGGCGCCATTGGATCGACGTTTCGAAGTACGGCCGTGCTGAGATGGGGTATATGCCGAAGGCCTGTGACCTGTCGGAAATCAGGTCGGGGCCGCCGAAGTCTGGTGGGTGCTCCTGCGAGACGACGATCGTGTTCGCGAACAGTACTGCACGAGTGCGCGCCGCCTCTGGCGAGAGCGACGGTGCGAAAGACGTCGGGAATGTGTCCATAATCCGCAGCGGGTTGAAGATGAAGAAGCTATCTGTCGTGTCTGATTCCAGGCATGGCCATGTTAGTGGGTTCGTTTGGTTCGGCATGTCGTCATGTCGCCGTCTCTCCTCTCTTTTCCTCTCTTCTCTTTTCTCGTACTTCTCGTCAAGGGGGGGCCAAGAGGGCAAATCAAAAGCAGACGTACTCGTTTCCTACTGAACAAGGTTCTCAAAACGCCACTGAAGACGCACGGGCCAGCCATTGTCGGCGTTATTGACCCAGGTGATGTTGTAGTCCATGTTGTCAAGGATGACGGCGACGCCGCGACGGAAGGAGCCGTCCCCCTCCCAGTACGGGTAGGTGTGATTCGAGAACAAGCAACCGGGGAGCTCGATATTATTATTCGGGTTATTGGGCACGGGTTCGTCGAGGCACCAGTGAAAGGACGTCAGACAGAGCCCGCCATTGTCACAGTCCCGGGGTACCTGTATGAAAGGGGGGGCGTCTGCTCGAACGGGTGGGGAGAGATAGGGGAGGAATGGGAGGAATAGAAGGAGGAGAAGGGAGAGAGGGAGTGGGGGCTTAAGCATCGCCATTTCGTCCGGTATGACAATGGCGATTACCTCCCCGAGTGATAGGGTTGCTCCAAGAGCTGCTGCAGTGGTAGTCGATGATGTTGTCGGTAGAGGAGCTTGAGTAGTATGAAGGCGGAAAGAATAAAATACGTCCCAAAAAGCACGATAAACAACTCTATTGTGAACGATGCCGGGGGAGTAGTGGTAGTAATAGTACTAGATCTCGGGAATTCTATTGGCATAAGTTTGACGGGCGATATTGTCATGTGTGTGGTTGATAGTTGAAGTATGAAAGAAGATGCTTGCGAGCGTCTGAGGCCGGATGGGATAGATGAGTTGAGGGGAGCTCGACGGTGCTATTGTACGGCGCCTTCCAACGACCCGGGCTTTTGGCCTTTCCTCCCTACCTAAGTGATTTCTGGAGCATTGTGTGGGAAGTCGTGGCCAGATTACGATGATAGCAGTATTATTGGGTATTATTGTATGGCCGCCGTTATCTCCCTTGCTTTTATTTACCTAGGCACCTCTTTCCTGGGTATCTTTGATGATGGGATCGTCGCCTCAACAAGGCAGTAAAGAAACTCCAGCATCCGAGACTGCGCTATCGGTACACCTCCCGAGGCCATCGCATGCTACACCGAGTGACACAGCTAGGTACATACAGGTAACAGAATACGAGAATATGCCTCTACTGAATGAAGGAGGTCCTTGGACTAAGATGAGCCTAGCTAAAGAAAGGACCAAATATGGCTGCGTAATTTCTATCTGCATCAGGGTCGATTGCTAGGAGGTAGCCCTGGTCGCCTTGTCTATTTGATAATTAACACCTACCATGTTGAGTTACGATACCTGCATCATGCATAACGAGTGCAGATCCGTGTCGCGTGACAACGCTAACCTATTCTGATCAATCTTGAGGTGCATTTCACAGTTGCGCTGACACGTGACCACTCAAGACCTGCGTCTATTCAGCTCCTTACTATCTGCCCCTTCCTGCCACCTCCTCCTTATTAATTCTTGAAAAAACGATCGCGTTATTAGGATGCGATATGGCATCACAAGTGCCATTCGTACTTAATTCTCTATCACTGCGAGACAACAATCACTTGAACATAAAATACGCCGCAGCCGGGGTTGATCGAGAGTACCAGGTAGATCTTGATGAGCATCTAGGGACCACAGAAGGGAAATTTGTCGTCAGAGGCCGTGATTTTTCTCGAAATGCCAAGGATATCAAGCTTGTGAACGACGTGTTGCACGCGACCCTCAAGTCCAGCAATGGGGTTTGGTGGCGTGACCAAATTGGGATTGACGTTGAGCTGCTGACCGATGCCGGTCCACCTACCCTTACCTTCCGGTCTTTGGACTTCATGCGCCTGAAAGGGTGCAGGAATGTCAGAGTTATTGACGGGTTCCTTTTGGCATGCGAGATCCTGCAGAATGACTTCACCTATGCGGACGCCTGGGTGGACCTCGATGTGTTTTTGGGAAACGTTCGGGGCGCGTTCTCACGACACGGAGTCGGTTTTTGGAAAGGCTCGACTAACGTGACGGTAGTTGGTTCTACGTTATACGCGGATATGAAGAATCGTGAAGGGGTCTTATGCCGCTCCTCCATCAAGCTAACTGATATTCTCGAGGTTCGAGGCAGGCTCCTCGCGCCTCTTCGTACTACTATTAAGCCAGAAAGCTACGATTTTGAATCGGTGCGAGACACCGTTTCCGAGAGGCACTGGTTGCCTTTTGGCGGAAACTGTCGGTTGATATGTCATCGCACGGAGCGGAAGTGGTACCTGATTGCTCATTGCCCGGCGCCTGATGGCGTCATCCGCGAGTCCGCGATTGATCTCTCGATGATATCAAGTGGATACTACTATCTTATGCTCAAGAACTACTCTCAACCGACTGTGGCCGATGGATCAGAATTTGCGGCAATACCAACGCTAGAGAATGGCAGATTAACAGCGCCATATGTGGTCAGCCCTCTTCAAGAATTGACGTTCGCGATTGACTGGGCACGACCACAAGAATGGGCACTTAAGACTATTGACTTGAAACAAGTTCTGGTTAACAGCCGTGGTAGACTGAATTTGTATGCCTTATTATCGCAAAAATACCGCTATTAAGCAATTCAGGCTGACCTTAACCTCAAGCACTGCAGGTTCTCACTGTCTAGGATGTAGACATTTATTCTGGGCCGGCTACCTCTATAACACAGACGTCAGGCGTATACCCATCGATACAGAGGCTATTTCGAGGAAAGAGAACCGAAAAGCCTGTGCATTATGTCAATTAATCTACGATGTAACCCAAAGTTATCGTCGTGGTAATACTATTACCTGTGACGCATGGCTGGAGAGCAAAGATCGCACGCCGGATATTGTCCACCATCCCAATATCACCGAGCTGGTTATTAAGCGTACCGCAAAGAACAGTAGATTTAATTTACTGTCAAGAGCAGCACAAAAGGCGGAAGAAACTACAAGACTTACTATATTTCTCGAGCCTGGGGGGAAAGAGTACTATGCCAAAGGCATCCCAGACCATCTACGGACGCTGAGGATAAATCCAATGCCCGGCTATATATATCCGTTAAGACGTTGGGATATAGTCCAATCTTGGATCGCAGAATGCGTACGGGACCACAAAAAATGTCGCGATGATGCTGGAGCGGAACTTCCATCTCGTTGGCTCGATATCGGGACCAAACAGCATCCAGTTATTAGAGTAGTTACATCCACCAAAGGCCAAATGGGCACATATGCATGCCTTAGCCATTGCTGGGGAGGCAAAATCCAGTGCACCCTTAACGAACTTACAATGGAGAAGTTTTCGACTTCGATCCCCGAATCTATACTTCCTAGCATCTTTCGGGAGGCTATTTCCATTAGCAGGCGCCTAGGCATCGGCAGACTCTGGATTGATTCCCTTTGCATACAACAGGACAGTCTAAAAGACTGGCAAGATGAGTCGAGCAAGATGGGCCAGTATTACTCCAACTGCTTCATTTGCATCGCCGCGACTAGTTCACCGAACTCTTTCGGCTCGCTGAATATCGACAGAAATCCCAAAGTACCCGTAATCCGGACAACGGGGCGGGACGCTCAAACCGGGCCTTTCGCTCTGGTAGCTATCCCATCGGACACTGGCCTTGACATCGAACACTTTGTGCGCATCGACGACAAACACGAGCTAACGGCGAAGTTCCCCTTGATGTCTCGCGCATGGTGTATGCAAGAACGCTGGCTTTCCCCCCGCACGCTACATTTCTGCGAGAGGGAGGTGATCTTCGAATGTTCCACGATGACGACTTGCGAATGTGGAAGAGTCACGGAAGAAATCAAACACGGCGGGCAGGCCGCTGCCCTACTATTCCCATCCAGATCGATTATTAAGGATAAGCACTGGATAGACATTATCACCGAGTACAGCACCCGCGACCTAACATACGCCACGGATCGCCTGGTCGCCCTGTCCGGTCTCGCTGCGGATGTACAAAATCGCCACATGTACATTTACAAAGACGGAGATGGAGATACTGGAATACCCCGGTATCTAGCAGGTCTTTGGAGGGAAGAACTAGGGGTGTATATGTCCTGGTTCGTAGGTGAGGCGCTCTTTGTCATCAAGACCGAGCAAGGGGCGTCCAACGCGAAGGCGGATAAACCCACATTTAGGAGCAAGCCGGCAGACTACTTAGGTCCCTCATGGTCTTGGGTGTCTGTGCTAGACCCTGTTTCCTATCCACAGAGCTACGCAGCAGAAACCCAGTTTCGCCTGCTTACCGCACACGTTTCCTTGGCGTCGAATAATCCGTTCGGGCGGGTTCGGGAAGGCTGCTACCTTCGACTCCGCGGATTTGTGAAGGAGACTTCGTGGGCCGTGCGGAGGCGCGAGAGCGGACGCGAGGACTTCATCCTCCGCGATATCGTCGGGACACAGGCACTCGACCGCGAGAACGTTCGCGGAATCAGGTTTTCTCTCGACTGCTCTCTTACGGACCTGGGTCCTGGGGAGCAACTGTCCGTCTTGCCGCTCATTCAAACACATACCAAGCACTGGGGTCTGGATAGCAGGGTAGCTGAGCGCGGGCCCTCTTGGGCGAAACCGTGCCTGGTCCTGAGAAAGGCCGACGGTGCCAGTCTACCTGGCCTCGGTAATGGGAACGTCTATCAGAGGATAGGATATACGGAATACGGGAGCTTTCAGGATGGGGTCAGGGATAAGGAGTGCAATTCGTATCAAGAGCAGGATATTGTTCTCGTGTAGAGAAGAGGTTTAGGCAGCATCTCGCGGAGGTGTAGATAAATCTCGAGAAGGGAAAAGAGCCGGTGCTATAACTAGGAGGGACCACCAATAGTGTATTCAGATGCTCTAAAGTCTAAGTTCTATCTCATGGGCAGAAGGGATAATTCTCGCGGAGGTGTGGGTAGATCTCGAGATAGGAAGGGAGCCGGTGCTGTAACTAGGAGGGATCACCAGTAGTGTATTCAGATGCTCTAAAGTCTAAGTTCTAACTCATGGGCAGAGGGGAACTAGTGCTATTTATACATGGGATCACTCAGGGTAATGCTAATCCGATCCCAAGGCTCTGCCGTATCCACCTATCCGTGACACGGCATCTAGTAGGGCCGGTAAACTGTTTGTTACGGGTCGAAACATGGGAGATTTACTCCCCTGATGATGCCTTTATTCAATTAGCTAACTGGCTCCGCTTTCAGGAGCCTTTAGAAGTGATTTATCATGGCAAACAAGATACTATATTACCAGTTGAATTGCTTAGTTTTGGCAACAAACGGAGTAAAACGGTAATCGAGCTTAGAAAGGCTCGCTCCCTTTAACCTTTCCCCCCCTCCCTTATTTTTCCTCCTTGTATATATACCTTTAGCGTAGTAAAAACCTCTAGCTAGAACCAGAACTTAGTTGTCTGTCGTTTAATATAGCTCGCTTGATCTATTTCCCCAGAAAGGAAAGTGGATTCTCAAAATTATTGTCGGTCCTTGTGCTAATAGAATTTCCAGGCGTACTTTGAATACACCTGTATCATTCTATCTGAACAACTTCTGGAACACATCGATCGAAGCAAGTTTTCTGATTGTGTATAAGTTTCTCCCACTCTTCCGGAGATGCGCCCCCGGATGCTGCGACTTGAGAACCTATCGTGAAGTCAAATAGTCCAATCCTCGTGAAGCGCCGATAGGGCACGGATCCATTGTTAGGCAGCTCGGACAGGACTAGGCCTACCGGACCTTCGGATGCCGTGCTAGTTAGCCTGCCAACTTCTAAGAGGGAAACGAATATATGTACATTTGGCTGAGGCTGTGTTTCTCCCCTATTCGACTCGTTGATGGTATTAGTACACGCATCTGTGGAAAGTCGTCTCGGAGATTCCTGCCCCTGGTAATAGTCCTCGAGCGCCCCGAGGTTATAGGAGAGGTTCTCCATGTCGCGTGTATCAGGGGAGTAGAAGAGTATCTCATTCTCTGGGGGCACCAATATTTTGCTCTCTCCTCCACCCGCCGTCGCCGCCTTTAGGCCGTGAACGGTCCATTCAGCCCTAACTAAGCGGCCTTTTACGCGGAGCTGGCCATTTTTCACCGCCCCAAATTGTGCAAGAGGGTCAGATAGCTCGACTTGGCACCCTATTACCTCCAGAAGGTTCCTGTTGAAGTCTTGTATGGTGATTCTGTTCTCCACGAGCCCATTGACCGAAGTCCAGGACCAGGAAGGTCCTTGGTAGTCTTTTGGCCGAGGTCGAAGTTCTGTCCATCCGCTAATGCTCCAAAGCAGCCCCAACGGCAAAGAACGTTCCCAGAGGCCGGCCAAATAGCCACCGCCGAGTCCAGGGGCAATCACCTCGGCAAGACCTGAGATGGCCAGGCAGCGATCGGTCGGCTCTGTTAGTTTGCGTTTGGTATAATCGAAGAGGCAGGACTGCCACTCTCCAAGCAGAGCTCCGTTCATTTCTCGGTGTTCGCACGCATCGTTTTGACTGGGAGTGATTCCTCGATTACCTGCGCGAATAGCGAAAGTTACCTCGTGCATTGTCTGCTGGCTGCTTTTTTGTCTCCACCCATCGCTGAATGACGGACGTTCGGGCGAGCACTGGCAGACAATAGAAGACTGCCTAGATTCAAACGTTATTAGTCTGCTTGAGAGATAAGATTCCTGCAATGTCCACCCTCGATCGTCAATTGGCTCCGACATGCTGTGCCGTTCTTCATCTTCCACCAGGTACACGGTGCCGAGCTCGCCGGTAGGACATCGGTAGGGGACCTCGCACGTAAAAGCTGTTAGCTCTGCCGGGTTGATGTCGTGTAGGAATCCCTCCGATGCCCCCTTGCACCGGGAGGCTACAATGGTGACGGTAGCATGCCCGTATATACGTGGCATTTGGGCAATCTCCCCGAGTTTCCCTTGTTCATCATCCTGTATTATGCAGAATGAGTCTACCCATAGATACGACAATCCAACACCGGTCGTGACTCGTATTGCGTCCCTGATAGTTTGTGGGATCTCACCCCAGGATATGCCCGAACCCCGGCTTTCGGCATTGGCGCGGGTTGTTTTGTGCAGCTGGTCCCCGCCCCAACAATAACTCAGCGCGGCATAAGGTGTCTTTCCGTTGGGATAACATAAGCTCACCTCGGGCGCTTTGTCACCTGAAGCACGGCATTTAATGAAGAGTAAACGGGTCGGTCTATATGAATCGGATGGCTGGGTACAATGAGCGTGAGAGGGTTGTCTATCAAGACATGCCTGGAGAAAGCGGCGCATTCCGCCTATATTCTCCTCCGAACCAGGATGCTCATTGATCGGCCGTGTGGTGACTGAACCCTGAGCAGGGTTGTCTATAGGGCTCAGCAGATGCACGTACCCTGGCCACGAGCATCGAGAGTGACTGACTCACCGACTGTTGTGAAGACACGGAACGAGGTATTCCACCAGCTGATTTCTTTCAAGTCTGCCTTGTTCCGGAAGCCTATACCACGAAACGCTTCTAAACAACGGCCATCACCACTCCTCTCAACTCTAGCATAGAGCTGGAGCTGGTCCTCTTTGCCGCTCCAGTCCGTTGAGATTTGGTCGAACTCAAATGACCACAATTGAGACTCGATTAACTTGCGGATGAACATGCACCCACCAGATCTGGCCGCCTGCACATCTTTTAAATCTAGCGGGAATAGCAATTCGTCGTCACGTAAAGGGATCTGGGGCTGCTCATTAATATCGATTACTAAAGTTCTGCAAAAGCAGCACGAGTGGGCCGCAACAATGCTCATCACTGGCACTGTACACAGAGGGCCCAAGAGGTAGCGAATACCCTCTAGAGAATCGAACTGAGACTGAAGCTTTCTGAACACGCAGATACGGGATTCTTCAAATGTTTCTTCTGGATAGACACAGCACATAAACCAGTGTATGCGTCTGGGAACCTTTGAGGGCGGGGGGTGCTCCGCGTAGCGGGGCAGACGATCAAGTGGGACGGCTAAGGGCCAGCGCTGCTTTATGATGGTCATAGCTCCCAGCCGCTTGTTGAAGTTGTATCCGGATTTAAAAGGGGTTACTAAATGTCTACGCATGTAGATAGGCGTAACTCTACAGTTTCACACGACTTGTGGGCAGGTTTTCGAGAGAAATTAATTAATTACTGCCTTATTTAAATAAACATTACGAACTTTTAAAATAGAATCTTCCTTAATAATTTCTCAATTCGTGATGCTGTGTTATACAAGTCAGACACGTTAAAGATTCTTGCCTTTTTTCTTTTTCTTTTTGCTAACGGGGATGAGTATATATATCGTTTTTCTTTTCTTCCTTCCTACAAAATTTGTGTACCGTTTCGTCGTAGTATGCGCGAGTGATAGGTAGCTAGAGAATAATTCACGAAAAGCTAACCGGCCCCCCCAGTCCTCCCAGCTTATCTAACCTACAGTACGCCTCCCTTTACACCAGGGTAAGTGTAATCAACTGCGATTGCATGGAATCGCGCACCGTTTCCCGCCGAGGTTGCCGCTGCCTAGTGACTCTTCCGCCGAGAGAGGCATTGCCTCGGTAGGAGCCAGAGACCTGCATATCGAAGTAGCCGATGCGTCTGTATGTTTGCTCCCCTTCTTGCTTGTGCGCTATAAGCCCGGCCAACTTGTCGCCTGTGCTTCTCCCGCGTCTCCCGGATGATTCGGCGAACCAATATATCTCTATTAGAATAACGTCCGTTTCTGACTGTGTGTCTAGCTCGGGCTCTATCGCATCGAAGCTGCAGGTGACGCTGCCTGTAGGTAGGTTCCATTGTCGGCCTTCCAGCTCCTTATCTGACCAGTTGTTTCGCAATCTGGCCTTCGTAGCCCAGGCACGGACCTGTAGTTCGATTGGGACTAGACCGATCCTGGCTTGCGTCGTAAGAGGTCGATCCTCGGGCCATGGTAGCAGTTCCATTGTAACATCGTCTGGGACGCGGAGCTCTTTATTCCGTATCTGGTTCTGGGTCTTGCTGTCAATGGAGGCCCACGACCATGATGGGGCCCTATACTTGGTAGGGCGGGTGTCTGCCTGAGAGCTATCGACCCGGTTCCAGAGGAGATCAATCCCGATATCCCGCTCAAACAGGCCGGCAACGAACCCCGTGTGCATGTATCGAGCAAACAAGGTGCCAACGGACGAGATAGCTACCAACTTGTCGTCCAGGTTTGTCAGGCGCCGGGCCTGGTAGTCCTCGAGGAGATTAGCCCAGTTTCTTCTCCAGCCGTCATACTCTTTATCATGGCGCGGGTTTAGCGATGATGCGAGTAATGTTGGCATGGAGGGGTCTATCATATCCGTAGTAGCCTCACTTAGGGTGAATATACGATATATATCGCTCCCCTTCCATGGCTTATCTCTGTCTGTCGGATAAAAACCGCCGTCAGCGAGGATACCCTTCCGGCAGATCCAGTGAAGCTGCTGGAAAGAATAGTAGAGGACCCGGGGGGAGACGACGTGCTCCTGTAGTGTCCAAGCGCGCTCGTTAATTGGCTCCTTCTCCATACGCTCTAACTGCCGACGGCGATCCCAAGGGGCGAGAAATACGAAACATTCCTCCCCTTCGCGCGTGCGAAGGCGCATTTTGAAGGTAACTCGATTGAAGTCCACTGCTTTGCGCGGTTCTAAGAACCCATGGTCGCAAGTCGCTGCGCTGGCCGCCGAGATCGTCACAGTCGCGTTGCTGTAAATTGCAGGCATCTTCCCCAGCTCTACTTGCATACTCTCCAAGTCGTCTTGGACAATGCATAAGGCATCGATCCAGATAAACCAGACGTCCAGGTTTCGCGCAACTTCGATGGCGTCAAGTATCGTCTGGGGTAGATCGGACATGATAAAGATACCGCCTTCACGCAGCTTCTGCTTCGTCAATTTGCACGGCTGATCTTTACCCCAGCAGTAGCTTAGAGCTACATAAGAGTGCTCGCTCTCGGCAATAACTAAATGCAGAACTCCTGTCTCGTCTTTCCCGTCTGGTACTTTCAACAGCCTTGTCGGCCGTATCTGATCGGTCTGCTTGCGGCAGCCAGGATGATATTCCTGACACTCGGAGAGCCATTTACGGGCGGTTTCAAAGCTTGTTTTGCTTGCGGGATCAAGATTTGGCAATTGGCGAGGTATGAGATTGTTCGCGGCATCACCTGTAAGACATGAGCTGCTTTCAATATATATAGTCGGAATTTCCGTACCCTCCTGTGCGTAAAGATAGAAGAAATACTCGGGGCTGAGGCGGGTTTTTCCCTCCGATAAATACTCTAAACGAAGCGCAATGGACCATGTCACTCTCTCCTTGTTACAAGATACTAGAGCATGAATAGTACTAGAGTTTAGCTCTGTAGAGGGGATGCCTTCCGTGAGCATGTTGAATAGCGCACAACCCTCTGCTACGCCGACCATCTCATCGTTGCAAAGCAGTTTAAACGCATATTGAGAAGCGCTTACATCCCGGATATTAATAACGAGCTGCCCGCAGAATGCACAGTAATGGGCGGCGGGAGGATACATGTTTTATCTCTACTGGGGATACCCTTTTTTTTGGGGGGGTGGGGTTCTTTTGGATCTGCGAACTGAGGAATTTGAGTATCTCGAAGTTTGAGGTAAATCAGGCCCCAGGCCGGGCAGGAGCGCCCATTTTGGTGTGCATATTTACTGGAGAGCCCCTCCTGGATAGGTGGCTCAAGACGATTGATGGAAAATTGCTGCACTGCATCTAGGAATCCACGTATCATCGTCCCCTAAATAAATTAAATTTTATTTCCGCTCAGGGTTGACTAATAATCCTTTCCTTGAGTGAAGGCTGTTGTATAGCCCTACTGCTATTGGCAGCTTCTCCGCACTTCAGTGTCGGGGGGTCTAGATAGGTCGCTTCAAGATAGAAATATGTGGGATAGGACTTCAAAATCATCAACTCCTAATCCTTCTTGACTAGGTGGGAGGGTTTAGATCTTTATATTTACAAGCACAACTGCTTTCTCCACTGTATCCATTCGTGATTACACCGGCTACCCTCCTGTTATATTCGCGCCTGACATTCTAGGCGTTAACAGCTACGATGTTCAAGAACAGCTGCTTCATTCGGTTTAGCACTAGAAAGCCCTGATATTGTATTATCTAATAAGATAAGAGGATTCAATGTAGTGGATATAGTGGCGAATATTCGATGAGACGGGTGAAGCGTCAGATACGCCCGAACGGGCGGCGGTTGTCATAGCCATCACGAACTGCATGCCGCCATCTATAGGAGTGCTAGTACCATGAGCGGCTTGGGGCTCTTGTAGCAACGGTGGTTGAACTAGGGTTTGCTGTTGGGGTCGCGGGTAGTGCGGCGGGGTCCCGGCTGTTCCGCCTCTCGGACCGCCGTCACGTAGCCGCTAGTAGTCCGTTTTGCCAACAGCACGTCGGCACCTCAACTCCACAAGAGCACCCGCTTTGTCGGCACTCTTAGACCTTCTCGTGTGCCGGATATGTCGCGGCCGCCTGGCAAGAGCACAACGCCGATTCGGCCTAGGCGGACGGGGCGTAGGGTGGTTAGGTAAGCGACGCAATACTTCCCGCTGTCGTTGCTATACCGTGTGAAGAAGTTTCATTTAGGACTCGAACGCACTGTGATTATGTTTAGGTCGGTACTATTGTATTATTAGCGTCGGAAACTCGGAGCTAGATACACGTGCGCTACATTGGTCGTCTGTTCTATCTCAACTTTTCACCTAATATTGCACCGCTGTCGCATATTAAAGCAGGCATGTTCTACTGTTTTTTCAAACATAACGCGATGGTTACATGCTGCCCACGGTTTCACCAGATTGTATAATCCATTGTATGGGGAAGCCGTGCTTGCTAAAGCTGGTAGCGCTACGCTACCTGGCCCTTGTCGTGGGGCCGGTTAGTGATGTTAACTCGTCGTCTTGGCGAGACATGGCACAACCATCTCTACGGCCGTTGTGATAGTTACTACATAATCAGCGAGAACATTTTCTATGACTCATTCGGTTTCTGATCCGAAGCGTAGCCAACCCGGTGTCGTCACCATAGTGTGTAATCCATGTCATGGGGACCCATCCTTGTTTCTCGCGACGATCGACGCCCTAGATTGAGCTGAAGGGCGCGCGGGACCTGAACTGTGGGGTGAGGGGGTGGCGCTTATATAGACCTCGGATGGCTTCAAGCCGCCGACATTGAAATGATCGTGGTGTCGGAAAGTTGGAAGCGCGAACGAGTTAGCTACAACAAGCGAGAATCTAAAAAATGGAGTCTTCGATTGAATTCCCTAAACCTAGGAGTGTTACCGGCGGTTGTTTGTGCGAGTCATTGACGTACAGACTTGACTTTCCCGACAACCACGACTTTGCGGCAAGTGTAAGTTCATCCGTCTCGCTTCTATACCTGACCTTATTCGTCTCTCTTTTGGCATGGCTAACTAAGAACTATATGCAGTCTTGCACATGTCAATGTACCCAATGCCGGAAGAACACAGGCGGATTCTTCTTGGCGTCGCATCAGGTACTCCGCTCCGCATTCCAGTGGACGAGCCCCAACATCGACACCCTGGGCCTCTACTACGCGACGCCGGCCGCCGAGCGCGGATTCTGCACCAAGTGCGGCAGCTTTCTGTACTGGCGCGGCATCGGGTCGGAGCCGGAGACCATCTCCATCGCGGTCGGGAGCATCGACCCGCTGTTCCTCTTCGGCGAGGGCGCCGACGGGGTCGAGGTGCCCAAGGGCGGGTTCGGCGTCGCGCTGGCGGGCGGCACTGGCGGCCATGTGTGGTGCGCTAATGAGATCCCCGGCGTCACGGATAAGGCGAGGATGGGGTATTTGCATGACTCTGGGCGGAGGTTCCCGGAGCATTGATGGGATTGGTCTGTTTGAGGCGATATCGGGTCGGCATTGAGATGGACTTGGGTTCGTGCTGACGCTGATGTCAGCTTCATTTAGTGGACGATTAGATGTGTAGTTCGCATTCGTGCTAGCCTGGATAGACTACGTGTCGATCGAGTGAGGGTAAGCATTGCCCCTGTTAGCTAGTACCTAGTCGGCCATCCCATCGGAACAGAAAGAGAATCGCGACTTTACGAAGAACCTGTAGTTATACTTATTACTCTTATTAAACATTTAATCTATCGCCTGATACAGATGTGAACCAACCAACTCAAGAAAACATGCTTCTTAGCCGCCAGCCTCATTTCGCCACCTGCTGCTCATTACGTCCATCATCACTCGGTCGGTTGCCGAGAGGCTCTTGCTGGTGATAGACGTAGAACTCAGGGTCGTTGTTCTCCTCGCTCGCCTTAGCCGCATTATAGCGCTTAAACGCGCTCTCCACGAGGAGCCCGACCTCCTTTCTGTTGCGCCCAATGACGCCGACGGCAAGCAACGCCTCCGTCTCCTCTATCCAGTCCTGGAGCCTCCGGTACCCGATACGATCCTTGCCCAGCTTCTGCGGCTGGCCAGAGCCTTTGATGAGCGCTAGGACACCGGCGAGCACCGTATTGAACGCCCCCAGGATCGTGATCACTCTCTCGTAGTGTGAGGCTGTGGCGCCCAGTGCCGTGAGCGCGGCGCCGATAATGATCTGCGCGAAGTATACGAGGTACAGAAACGCCGTCAGCAATCCGTGCTGTATGACCATGCGCGTCTGGGTCTCGATTACGCTGCGGTAGATGCCGATGGCGGTCTTGCGGCCTTCTTCTAGTGTTCCGCTGGCGTCCGTGGCGTCTCGGTGCATGTTGATGCCCAACGCCTTGCGGAAGATGAGGAGGTTTTCGTTGTTGTTGCTGGGAATCGGTAGGCCTGCGGGTGCTCCCCAGGACATCGTCGTGCCGGCTTTTCGGGGAGGAGGTGGGCTTATGGGCGCCGTATTTGTCTGTGTGGGCTTAGGCGCTGTCGTTCCGGTTGCCGCGCCCGGAGACTGGGAATTCTTGGTGACCGTTTGGGTAGCGCCATCTGGTGAATTTGATATAAGAAGAGGAGAGTTAGCCTTGGCTGTCGACATGGTGGGATTTGAAGCGCTGCGTAATCGTTGAGTGAAGTGTATAGATGAGTCTACCGGCGGGAAGAGACGCCCTGTTCCGAATTATTCTTTGCTCAAAAAATCACATTCTAGACGGCCTTACCAACTCCCATATTAATACCCCAAGGAACTCCTACCTCGCAACATGTGAACTTCTCTGTGCCTTTGCCGCGACACCAATTTAGATCACGGTGTCAGATGGGGTTTCACGACAGCCAACGGCTCAGCCCATTTCAACAGCCAACATCGCATCACACCTGTAGCACAGCAGCCTTCTCACCTCGCCATTACCTCTGGCTATGAGGCACCGATTTTCATGGCCGACTATGGTCTCCCCGTCAGCTACTTGTGAAACAGCTCTGTGGCATAGAAGTTGGCTTTTTCAGGTAATATCTAGCGCTTAACCTCGCCTCGAGGCTCGGTGAGTAGCGGTGCAGCCAATTGATGAGCATGTGATGCGTGCTGTCGGCTCGGCAACGTCTCATTTAGAACTCATGAGGACCACGAGATGGGCGAATGAGGCTTAACGGTTTGAATGTTGGTAAGATCTAGATGTTGTTAGCCATCACCAGCCCCCAAACCTTCGTCGGATATCTATAGCCAATAAATACGGCGTATGAAAGGATTTTTGGCTGCAGCGGGTGCTGTATCATATACTCTGTTGGCCTGTTGGTCACATATTGCATCTGCCGAGACGCGAGTAAAGAGGCGGGGCTCAATTCAGCTTACTTGCAGCTATTTTTGGTTTATGGGATCTCCAGATCGGCTGGATTGTAGGACTTTAGTCTTAGGTAAGTTTGAATATACCGGATTTAGTATTGCTTGTGGCTCATACACAATCACTGCGACCGTAGCCACGATGGGCGGAGAATATTAATCAGACATTTAGAACGCTTACTTGCAAACGACGGTGCAAATCAACCCGTTGTTGGATATCAGCCTAACTCAAAATTGGGGAATTTCTGCTTATTGTCTAAAGTCCCTTAAATCTCATTTAATTGGGCAATAAACCCATTTATGCAGTAGTAGTCCACTCACAGTGTACAGTATTAGCTGTCCCAATTATTAGGGCCTAATCTAAGTAACCGCCCCGTAAGAGGTGAATCAAGTCCTTCTCGTCGTAGCGAAAATAACCAGCGCTATGGTTATAATCTGCTGGCGTTTTAGAAACATGCAAAATGCCTATAATTACCTGGTTTACGAAGTATATACACATGCGCGGTAGGTAGGTGCTGTGGCTGGAGATCCATTATTAACGGGTGTTCGGTCATCTATCGGTTACAGTTCTAAACCTCAACTTACCAACAATGTGCTTTGCCATGCGTCCGCTTTAGCTAACGTGGAATCTAGACTGGCCGTCTGCACCTTGGGCTGCCCAGATACTCCTTTTTCCTTCCTTAATACCTTTCGACAACCGTGATGTTGGTGGTATATATTATTGAGCTTTCTAGGGGGGGCCTTGTTATTCGATACGTCTTGATTTCGTACAAGCTCTGTCTGTGACCTTCAGAAGTTTGAATTGCTATTTGAACCCTTCTGATTGTATCGTTGAATCGATTCGTGAAGGTCCTCCGGTATTACCTTGATGAGGACTGTTGCCAAGGCTGCGGGGTTCACGCAAAACATCGTGATACCAATAATAGAACATTGCTATTGGTTGGGTATGTTGACTAATACGTCAAGACATATGCCGAGGCCACGTGGGTTGTGGCCCCCCGGCAAACCTTTTGACACTAGGTTAGTGCTGTTAACCTTATAAACAGTGGTGGGGTAAGGTGAGGTGAGATCGTATTTTATTGAGCTAACTATGGCCATCTCAAGTTTTGCCACGAGCTTTGCTTTTTGCGCGAGCACATTGCCTAGAAGCTCTAAATAGAGGAAAGATTCTTAATAGAGGAGTCATGAGAAATACTAGGCTTATCTTCAGCGCCACACTGGTGCTCGCGGCGGCGGCGTCCCCTTTCCTAGCCCGAGGACACGAAGGTGATGGTAGTGGCCGATGGAGCACTCTCCCGGTGATTGGGACCGGTCCTGTTCAAGAACACGGCGTGGCGGCTACATCCGACGAGTTATACGTCATCGGGGGCATCGAAAACAATGTCACCACGTCGCGGCGTGATGTATCGGCTTATAACTTCAAGACTTCCACATGGAGAAGTGTTGCACCGATCCCACTTGGCCTGAATCACCCCAACGCGGTCGCTGTCGACGGGAAGATCTACGTCTTAGGGGGGTTAACTGGTCCGGACGGAGAACCTGTATGGCGGTACACGGCCGCCTGTTTCGTCTACGACCCGGATATGGACGAGTGGACTACGCTTCCTTCGATGCCGGATGACCAAGGGCGCGGGGCCTCCGCCATCGGGGTCCACGGGTCCATCGTATACCTGGCGGGTGGGTTGAGATTGAGTTACCTCACCGGCGATGTGTTCCAAGAATCTGTGGACACGGTTACGGCGTACAATACGCGCACAGGCGAGTGGGTACGACTACCCCCTCTCCCCGAACCGCGAGACCATGTAGGAGGTGCCGTCATCAACTCAACATTATTCGTCGTCGGCGGCCGTGATCACGGGTATGAAAATACCAAACACACGACCTGGGCTATGAACCTACATACGGCGGAAAGAGGATGGGTGACGAAGAGCGAGATGCCTACGGCTCGTGCGGGTATTGCGACCGGTGTCATTGGCAGATATATTGTGACTTTCGGCGGCGAGGGCAACCCGGCGGACCCCAGTGGTGTTTTTCCCCAATCCGAGGCGTATGATACGGAGAGCGACCGGTGGGTGGAACTAGGCTCCATGCTAGTCCCGAGACACGGGATGGCGGCTGCTTCCGTTAGGGGCGCTATCTTTATCGCCGGAGGTGGAACGATTCGCGGAGGCGCGGAACCTTCTGATGTCTTCACCTCCTTCACGTTCGCATGAGCTCCTACATCTGAAAGTAGAATACACTACTCGCGGATCCTTTAAGATGTGCACTAATTGGTTGGCGTTACGGATCACGTATAATTCTGAAGGTTTGGTATAATAGTCCGGGGAGTTAAGAGCTTGGGGGATCGACCGCGCGCTCGGCGCAAACCTTGTATTATTGCCCTCCCCACATGTTGATTTCAACATGTTAGCCATTTTTAGTTTAATTCAACTCATTACGTTTAATTATAACACCATCCTACTATATGTATCAGATAATGTGTATCGAAAGACATGGTGATGTGACTCATCACGAAGAGTATTGATCGGCGAGCACTATCTACCATATGATATCATACGTGCCTACGAAGCGCTTAACATCTAACTCTTATTCCTAATATTTTAACAGCACTACAAAATAACTGGTCTACTGGGCCTTATGCATAGCATAGCCATCAGCTTCTTATCGTGTGTACCAAAGTTACCCCCCTGTACGTACAGCTAGCTTAGCACCTAACCTAATACAACATCTTTTGGACCGGCCACATTTACCAAAGCCTAGATACAGTTTGTGTGTTGGTGACCGTTAGGGTCTTAGGAATCGGCCAGACCCCATCGCAGCCTAAAACATTGTAAGATATAGCAGTTAGCTACCTGTAATCACTCATATTGAAGCACAGACTTGTAACAAGGCGAATCTCACATAATAAAGAAACCGCTACATAGATAGAAATAGTAATAAAGCAGTAGATAGATATTCTTTTCGTAGGCTACTCTGCTAGTCCCATCCGCTCACCTCCTAATCTAACCTCTTTTGCCGTAGCCTGATGTAACAACGGGACGGCCCGTGGTGGTGTGGGGCGAAATGTACATGGTCCTTGATCGTAAATCTCCTATACGCCGCCTCAGTGACCCAACGCTCTGTTCGAGCGTATAGATACGAAGCAGTAGTACACCAGGGGAGCGGCGGCAGTGGAAACAACGCTAAATACAATATAGATACAAAATGAGGATGACACAGTTGGTTCACCATCCGCAGCCTGCCAGTTGAACAATGTCATGGAGAATATTGTCCGCGAATTAGTTAACATACGGGTTTCCATTGGACTCGGAAGAGACATGGATCGGCTTATGGAGAAGAATGTCCCGGGCAGGAATACCATTATTACCAGTGCTATGGTTCTCATATGACGTGAGTCTCGGCCCGTCGTCAAGGCCAATATCAAACTTGTCTCACACGTTTTCCTGAGGAAGAGCTGGTCTCGATCTATCCCAATCTAAAAAAGGCAGGACTATGCCCTTCACAATTCGTGGCGTCACTCTATCCTAATTGTCCGCGCTCAGCTACATTGCGCCAAAGCTGGAGACTCACAGTATCACAATGCCTGAATCGCCATTTCCGGGCCACCTACGTTGGCCGCTCATGTCGCCTACGGTGGCCGCCCACCTTACCTAAACAGGTATTAAGTAGACGTACTAAAAGCAGATTAAGCAGAGTCTACCTATTTTTATGTATCTTATATTAGTGCTTTACTTTAGTAATAATATTATAAAGTAAATAAATAAATGTATAAAAATAAAAAAAATTATAAAAAAAATTATTAATATTAATATTTAGTTTTATATTTTTAAATTAATTAATAAGTTTTTATTATAGTTAATATTTTAAAACTAAATAATAGTATTGTTAAGTTAGTACTTGCAGAACAGGTGGGTGGTACGGGCGGCCACCGTAGGCAGCATGGGCGGCCAACGTAGGTGGCCCGGCCATTTCTCCTTTTAATTGAAGGAAGCATCTCGGCAAGACAGTTGTTATCGGTTGGGATTGATCAGATTGGGATCCATGAATAGCTCTTGGCCGAGTTTATCCCAGTCCTATTCTAATTTACACTCTTCCATAATTATCTTCTCATTGAAATCAGCGCGCCTAGGTCGACTACACACCTCTCGAGACTGTAAGGTGTGGTAACTGTTACTGGCACTGAAGAGTACACAAAAACCCTACCCAGGCCTCGTGCTATGAAGGGAGTCATGGTATCAGATATAAACTCTATTGGAAACGATACATGGATGATGCTTCAAATCTCAATATGACCCTACATCTAGAAGCCCTTATCTTGTGCTTGTCCAAGCTTGCCTACTGTCTCCCGCGATGTCTCTTTGGCTTGCTTACAACCTCACGCCTTAACCGCGCGCCGCACAATATCTTCAGTAGACAATGTGGAAAAGCCATACCTCTAGGCTGTTATGATTATATTATATGAATTTTCAAACCTGCGAAATCAGCGTTATAATATCTAGAATACTTTAGTTGGCGATCACATCAGCAGGCGACCCGTACCCCAAAAGCATCTAGCCGATAGGCCGCACATTCCTCATTGAAATACCGAGGGCTCCAATGTGCGTATGCATGCGCGCATAGCCACCATCTTGCCTCGCTTAGGCAGGGGAAATATCCACAATTGTTAATATCCAAAGCTTTTAATCTCGGGTGTAGAAGCCGCATCCGACTACTTAGGTACCGACATGGCATTATATCTAGCATAGACGATAAAGAATACCTGCGTCGTAATCGAGGGCTTCTACACATACCATGACTTCTACACGGGCCATCACAAAATACTGCACATGCCACCCTTTTATCATACAGATCTAGTTGTCCTGATAGCTTAACTACTATTTGCTATTATCTCATTTGAATGAGGCTACCGAGGAGGAGAGAGTAACCTTAATACATATTAATTAACTATATTTAATATAATCTTTTAGTACTGCTTACTACTTAGAAGGCCCAAAGGTCTTTAAGGAGGGTTACCTACTGTGACTACAAGTAGGTACCCTTCCTAGGCATCCAAGGTAGCCTAGCTATTGCAACAGTACATAGGTAGTATTTTGTGTTTTGGCAGTATTGTTTGAGGTGGCATGTGTACCTAGGTAGAAGCCCCCCTTGTGTAGGTGTCGGGCGGCGTAAGCCCTAGCACCACTTGTGACTTTTGCTATTAGTTAGCTAGATACAGTTATCGCGTCGTGCTTTTAAGGCTGGGTAAGAGGTGTAGCTCGTACTAGCGCTGTAAGTATCTCGTTTGTATATCGACTCACTAGTAAAGTTGATATATGTGATATATCGTATCAGCAGCCAACCCCCTTTCCCGCCCTCTCCTTTCGGCGGCGCTTTGGGACTTGCACCAACACTCTCACTCACCGTCCCGAATGCTGAAAGCATTGGGCAAGGCCCAAGCATTGTTCATGTATATAACAAGGGGTCTCTCCCACTATCTCACAGTCTAGATAGTCAGGCAATCCACTCATATCCCTCTTATTTCAACACCGAACACTTCCACACACGTTGTGCGTGCTATTGATATTATCGCATTTCGAGCGCATTAGCTTTATTTACATCATCACTTCATCAGAAGCCTCCGAGAAGCCTTTGCTATTTACCTTTTCAACCGTTTTCGGCCTTTAAAATGGACGAAACAATCCTAGCTGAGGTAATAGTCTATACCGTTAGCGTCCTCGCTCTTTTATGTATCATGGCTCTCTGCTTTTATTACCTTCCTCCTTTTTTGGTGGGCATCTTCATCAAAACATCTTCATCAAAAAAATAAGGTAAGCAAGCCACGTTTAGGCGCCTTGCAATGTACTAACCTTATAAGTACGAGAGAGGGCGCTTAAGATATACCATCCCGCGCTCTCTAAGTCCTGTAAGTTAGATCCTACACTCCCCAGCGGCTATGGCAGTTTTCTTATAGCCACTCCACTAACTCTCTGAGGGTCAGGAAGAACACATGAAATCGAACCCGCTGTCAGACCATTACGGTACGGCTGCTCCCCAAGACGATCCAGAGCGAAGTGTCGATATCGAACCTCACTTATATGCGATTACGAGCCGAGTTTGGCACACAGTTCCCCCCAGTTCGGCCTTTGTCTATCATTGGAATATCCATGGTCTATTACTTGTGGGACGAAATAGCCCTGCTACCATATAACATACCAACGTTGGGTTGATTGAGTAATTCTGTTGCCGTGTGCCCCAAATATCGGGAACAGAAAGAGTTTTGATCATCTGTAGCGAGCTCACGGAAGTCCCCTATGTATTCTTTACAATTCCCAGTCTGGCTTATACCGCATCGATCGAAGCTGCGCGGCCTCAAATAAAGTCACTCGATGGTACTTGAGGATTGTCATCCTTTCCCGCGGTCGGCAGGTCCTCGTGGGGGTTCCTCCTCATGAATTTCGGGTTTGGAGAACCGCGTGGCTGACGCGTTTCCTTCTGAACACAGTAGGCCTCTGCCTCGTTGCACTTGTAATAAGTGGTTCTACGGGCCTACAGGGACCCACCACATAACCTACCCTTCTACATCACACTTCTCCAGGCGATTTCGAATCGTAAAATAGCAATTTTCCCCTCCCTCCGTCCCTTTTCACATTATTTATTAGTTATAGATAGTTTTTTGTTTTCCTTTTATTTATGGCTTGTATTAGGCCCTTCTGCGCATCGTATACGACTCGCGGGAAGGCCTAAAACGCTCACGCTCCCTCAATATACGCGCGTTACTACCAACTAAATCGCCCTGAAGTGTGGTGTAGATTCAGAATTTTCATCTCCTGGGCTAGTTCTCGAGCCCAGATCCTATCGTAACGCTCCACTACCAACATTCGGTCCCTGATGATGCCGAGGAAGTCATAGGCGAACTGACTACACGTCTGCCGTATGTTGTCAATCTACTGCGTTTTCGCCGTTAGTCAAGAACCCACTGTTGGATGACGGGCAACCTACTCTGGTAACGGTGTTCTTTACTCTAATGGCATATCTCTCTCCGCCTTGCTCGGTGCCTTGCATACGCACCCAGTCAAAGTACTCGATCGTTCCATAGCCCTGAATTAATCTAGTCGTCATTTCCTGCTCCACTTCCTCAAGTAGATTGCGGCCTCCATGGAGCCAAATCAGAAACTCGAGGAATGTACAACCTAGGGCCCATATATCAGCCGTTCGAACTATCAAGCCATTGGCGTACTCGGCTTCAGGAGGTCGATACCTCCGCATGGAGATTATATTGTCCTGAATGTAGGTTCTGCTCTCAAACCAAGGGGTTTGCTTAGCCCCATGTCAACGATCACCAGGTTGCCGAAGCCCTCCCAAGACTTATACTAAAGAATATTCTCTGGTTTCAGACCTTCGTGGCGCTCATGCCTACGTTCCTCTTGAGGAGTTTTGTTTCCTTCTTCAAGATCGTGGATGTGACCGACAGCGTCAGACAACTGCCAAGATTGCTTGCATATCCATTAGACTAGCTGAACACTGTTAGCATCTGGTGTCAGATTAGGCCGTGCGCAATACGAGTTCAAATCATGGGTAGCCCAGGGGAATATAAAATATTTCTCGTTATGCCACGTGTGAGCGTCTAGAAGCATCAAAATTGGTGGATGATTCGTTTCTTTGAACTTACGCAGCATTTTAACTTCTCTCTGAAAGGCCCCCGTGTCATTATGGTGATATTTCTTTAGAGCGAAGAACAGGGAAGCCCAGGAAGATTATAATGAGTTCGCCACATGCTCAATGATAAACAGGGGGCTGAAACACAATTACATAACGCGAAGTGCAACGTTAGGAAGGAGAAAATAACCGCCAGGGGCCCGACCGCGTATTATCATGAATACACCAAGCACATCGTTAGGCAGTTCTCTAATCCATCCAATGTGTAGGCCCCCAACACGCCTCTGGAAAATTATGTCCCCCTGCTTTTCCTCTGGGGTTGGTTAGTTCTATTGGATTGCATAGCGGTCAGGTCAGGGTGCACCTGACATTTTGGTTGGATAGGCAGCAGACGTAATTATGCAGAAATAGTAGTACATGAAAGCCACAAACCCCAGCCTCTAAAACGGGTAGAGGAAAGTACAGGTAATGCTAAAATGGTATGAAACCGGAGGTCATTCATTTATGTATGGTAATCAGTTGGCCATACACGTGAAAGGCATTTGATCACACATAATAGCATAAAGATTGGAATTGTTCATCATCACCACCCATGGCCCCCA
Organism: Xylariales sp. No.14919; assembly: GCA_002003505.1. Lineage (NCBI taxonomy): Eukaryota > Fungi > Ascomycota > Sordariomycetes > Xylariales > Xylariales sp. No.14919. The sequence continues at coordinate 506,599 of BDMC01000016.1, read as the reverse complement.
CTGTAGTCGTAGTCGTACTAATGACCTTAGGAGGTGTAGGTCTGGCTGTAACTCGCACGAGGAACATACGCCAGCAAGTTATCCTACGCAAACTGGTTGTAGCCGATCCAAACTCCGCAACATGAGAACATCACAAGCGGCCATGTGATATGGGGGTTGGAGGCGATGCGGTGTATAGGGACCAGGATATCACGCCGAAACCGAAGGACCTGAAACAATAGATTAGCATAGTTTTTTGAGTTGGATACATTCCTAGTATAAATTAAGGCTGCTAGTACGCTTGGCAAATAGTAATAGGTATGCTCGTTGTATTTAGGTCTAAACTTAGGGTTGCTCTATAGTGTGGAATACTTCATCGTTCCTTTATGAATACACAGCCTACTAAATATGGTAAATCTGTTCCGCAAGCTTCCTCGGCTCTACGAATCATGACCCACGAAAGCCATGAACCACGAAGCCCTCACAAGATTAAGCGTCGATTAGCGTGTCTGAAAAAAACCTCCTTCTAATTGCCGAAACCCCCACGCCCCCGCCTCCCTCCAAAGGGAAAAAAGAAAAAGAATCATTTAGACAGCTGGCCCCCGGATTCATCATCAATATCATGAGCGTAGTCACAGCGGCCGTGTAAATTTACCCTAGAGTATCTACCTGACTTGTAACACCACATCCCTTCCCCTAGATCTGGGCTAGATTCGCCGTTAAAAAAAGGCTTAAACACCCTAAGACCAGATTCGAGCCTCTTCTCTAGCTCTCGCAGGTCTGTCCGTGTTCGCCACAATTTCCCGCTCATCTTATCCCGGAAAGTGTACAATATGGCAAGTGCCACACTCTACACCTCCAGAAAAAAAAAGAAAAGAAAGAGTGCTGTATTTATAGCAGAAAACTCTAGGATAGATGATTGGCATAGGCTCTTTGCGCAACAACGAGTTTTCATCACACCCCTATTCCGGGGGTCTAGAGCCCATTGATGCCCATTAAACCCTATCGTGTCTATCCTACCTGTCTTATCTCATTATTCTAATACACTATAGATACGGCGATACTCGGCGGAGAAATGTCTTTGCCCTGGGACCTGGCACCGCCATTCTTCTCAGGCAGCCTCGCGTCTCATCTCTATCTAGACATTCCGCGGAGGAGTGGATAATGATCAGATTAGGGAAGGGAGCTAACCTAGTGCACTCGCCTCTTTGTACCAGAGTCACCATCGTGCTAAGGTCGATCGCGTAGGATGTGGCATAGCAACTCCCAGCCAGCCCTAGCCTTCAGGGACCACCACACACGCTCGTGTTTGAATACTGGCATGAGCTCTGCATGCTCGCACATATTATATCCCTCGGCGCGCAATAGTGAGGACCCTGGACAGAGAGGTTAGCGTGTATGGCAGGATACACACCGCTTGAAAGAAGCAAAACTCCGCAGGCCACAATGCCGAATAGATCCCCGTCTCCACAGCCATATCGAATAAGGCCGCGATTACGATCAAGATATGCAGGGGGTGGTGTTGCGATTCAACCGCACGGTACGTAACAATCCCTACCGCGTGTTTCCACATATACAGCATAGATAGGGGGTTATCCCCAGCCATCCGTCCGTCCATGCCTCAAAATACACCATCGAGACCTTCTCCAGCATCCTCAAAAACACAAAGACCCCGCCATCATCAGCACTACCCAACGTAGCAAGCAAGCCGGCACGTCCGTACGCATCAAATTCGTCAAGTTCTATTGGCCCCAACGAGGCGTCTGAATCGCGCATCTAGATGCTCGTCTTGTCGCTAATGCTTTCTTTCTTTCTTTGTCTCTTTCTTCTCTAACAGGTGTGGCACATTCAAGTATTTCACTTCCCCTTTCCTCATGCTCTCTCTCCCCAAATGGCCGGCTTCCTTTTTACAAGGTGCGGGAAAGGGCTACAAAGACTAGGTGTTGATAGTATACCACAAGACCGATATACCAGAAGATGAGACTACCACCACCGCATGCAGAGTCAAGTTGCATATCTACCGACCAAAGCCTCGAGCAACAACCGCCGTAGCCACAAACAAGTACCGTGAGAGAGTTGCCAGCCTCTCTCTCGGACGCACCCCCAACCCCTATTCGGTTTTTTGGACAAACCGAGCTCTAGCATAGACCCCTCTTAAAGAAATATGCACAAGTGCACACTCATCGGAAGTTGTTATCGAACCGCTTGAATGTGTAGCCGATGAAAGGCAGACTCATCTCCGGCGTGTCTTCCACCTGCTTGCCTGTCGCGAGGGCCTGCGCCTTGAGCACCGTGGCATTGTCCGTCTGGTCGATCTCATCCGTCGGGAAATACGTCGTATCAATGGCCGACGTCAACCGTGGCTCGAACGGCGCGCGAATACGACGCAGGCTGTCGAACTCGACGCCCCGGAAGAAAGAGTGGTTCTTGATCTCGTGCGCCCCGCCTCTGCCGAGTCGCACCTCGGTATTACAAATAAGACTAGTAGTAAGTAGGTTAGCCCGTCCGCTCCCCCCAGGCCACTCGCGAGTGAGTTTAGTAGTAAGAGTCAAACCTACCTTCTGATGAGGTGCTCAGCCTCGGCACCTAGGGTGATGTCGTCGGGGAAGTACAGAGTCTGCCTCCAGTTCACGATTTTCCGGTACGTATCGTGGCTGTCTTCAGCACAGAAAGGCGGCCAACCTACGAGGCATTCGAACATGATCGTGCCTAGCGACCACCAGTCACAGTCGAATGTGTAACCGTGGCCGGTGAAAATTTCGGGAGCGATATAATCTGGTGTTCCCACCGTCGAGTACGCCATCAATCTCCGTGAACGCCTCCAGTCATTAATCTGGGCGCGGTTGCTGACCGTTAAATTGATTTGGTCGATAGCAACTGAGTTACGATCTCTCGGCCTACTAGACCGCCCCTGTAACAGCTGTTGGTAGTAGTTGTTGTCATGCAACTTGTGGAACCCCGTAGATAAGCCGAAATCCGTCAGCTTGACGTGTCCGCCTCGATCTAGCAGGATGTTGTCGGGTTTGATATCTCTGTTCCACGGAGTTAGTCGCAGCACGATGATGATGATGGGCTTAGGGACATCTCGGTGATTCGTACCGGTGAATAAAGCCTAGTTTATGGACGGCCTCGATGGCCAGAACAATCTCTGCGATATAAAATCGAGTGATGTCTTCAGAAAAGATCTCATACTTAATAAGCATGGTCATCAAGTCGCCACCGGGCAGAAACTCCATCAGCATGTAGAGAAAGTTGGCGTCCTGGAAGGTCGTGTACAGCTTGACCACCCAGGGGCTGTCTGACTCCGCTAAAATATCTCGCTCTGCCCGCACGTGGGCTAGCTGGTCTTTCTTGAACATTTCGGTCTTGACCAGTGACTTCATAGCGTACACCACGCCGTCACTCTTCTTTTGCACCAGCTTGACCTCACCAAAAGCACCCTTACCAATAATCTTGACGGTCTGATAGTTGTCTGGCTTGTCCTTCGTTCGCAGGAATCGTAGATATCTGCCTTCCTTCTTGCCACCATTCTGCCAGATCTGTTCTCTCCTAGATGGTGATTGGTTGGGATCCTGAAGTTTTTGTTCCATCTCGCTCTGCCTGTAACCGAGTCAGTAACCACAAATTGGGGGCGGCTGCATGCAGGGAGGGAGGGTGACCTTAGATTGCGCTCACGAGCTCGCTTCACGCTATCCTTGAAAAAGTCGGCTGCTAGCTGAGAACACTTCTTCTGGTTGTTGTTGGCATTCACTCCGTATTTCTCAGGGTTGCGCTCGGGGGCCTGCTGGAACTCGGACGGTCGTGTAGGCATAGGGGCGGTGGGGTAACTATAACTAGGTTGCTGCCCGGCCGAACCAGCAGTTCGGGGTCGAGGCTGGGCGGACGACGCCCCACGGGCGCCGTAGGCATTTGCTCTAGCGGCACCCCCCAGATTTTGGTGCGAGAACTGGTGAGCAAGCCCTACATTGGGGTCGTTGGTGCCCGGGGTGTTGGATCGCGGCTGGTAGGCAGCAGACTGTGCAGGATAATCAGCGGCTTGGTGGGAGGCATACTGAGGCTGGTAAGGGCCCTGGGCAAAGTAGCTGTTGGCCGGCGCGTAGCCTCCAGCGTACTGTTGGGCCGGTTGGGGTAGCTGAGCGGCCGAGGGTTGCTGCGAGGAATTCGGGAAGACGGGCTGTGGGAATGTCGAGGGCGTGGTGGGATAAGTGCGGTCGGAGGGAGCGAGCCGCTCGTTATTATTCCCAAAGTTGAGGTGTAGACGATTGGGATCCATCTTATTCGTTAGAGGCAACGAAGCCAATTTGGATGAGCACACGTCTCTTACCGCTGCTGGGGAGCGAGTGTTGAATTGATTTCCAATCTCGGACTCTCTCGACTAGTATCGACACAGCCGTTGGCGAAGGGAGGGAGGGAGGGAGAGGTAATGTGGTCGGTAAATCACGATACGAAGGGGGTGGTGTGAAGGGCGACAATGAGGCGACACGCAAGGTTAGCAGGACAGGTGGTAAAAGGTTCGTTCGTTCTCCTTTTCCCTCTCGGTTCTACAACGAAACGCAGGTGAACTTCTGGGATCCCGATCGTGGAGCTGAGCAAACGCGGATTCGGTTCGTAGTATTTGTCGTATACCCCTCACTAACCTCGAGACTCGATTTTGCTTGCTGGCTTGTCTCAGATGCGAATCTGAGGCACCTGGGAATGTCAATAAAGCACGTGTCAGCAGCAGGCTATCGTGGTGGTCATAACTAAACGTAACAAAAGAGCGAGGGAACTGGTGCTGCGGGACAGGTGCCGACCAATCGGTTAGACGTGGATTTACCCACCGTTTATCTATACAAGAAAGCACAAGGACAAAAGACCGACCTCGACTCCTATCTCGGACGGGATGTGCAAGTATCTAAATGTGGATGATGGTTCTCGTGGCTGGAATTCTGGAAATCGGGAATTGTGCAAATGGCGCAGCTCTACCACCTAACAGGCGATCTCAAGGACAGCGGATGAATTCCGATCACGATGGTTCACGGCGCGGTGAGAACAGACAAACAATCAAAACAAAAAAGGGGGGTGGTGTTGGTGATGGTGGTTGTCGACAAAAGAACGTCTAACCGCCGTTGTTGCACCGTCTTGTGCAGATTTCAGGTTGACCCCTGAAGCGAAAGGGAGGGGGGCGGTACTTTACTGGGGGGGAGTTGAGGAGGAGGCATGGATGCTGTGGAGGGGTCTCCGCCCGCTATCGAGCTACCTAGAAGTAGCCTAGTCTTTAGCGGGCACACACCATTTACCTAGGTACCTAGCTTAAGATATATATTCGTGACTGAAGATACCTCTACCTCTACCTCCCTCAGGTACTTACCTAAACCTGCTTCCCATAGCTACCTACCTCTATAACTCCTCAGTACTATAGCTACTAGTTATAGTAGGTAGCAGCAGGCAGTGTAACGCACGCTACCGTCCCTAATTATGGACCAGCTAACAGGACCATTGCGCTTCTCTGGCCAGCAGCCGCTTAACACGTTACTGGCCAAATACGCCACTGCAAGACAACGCTCTGTCGCGGACCTGGGCTAAACCCGATGGGGAGTGTCGGTACTCTTGAATGGCCCAGCCAAGAACGCCTTTATGCTCGGACCAATCTTGAGGGGGGAGTTATTACTGGTTCGTTCTTAAGTAAGTACCTCACTCACTACTTACCTAATACATGCATCGTGCATCCACAAAACTCAACTCTTGTTAGGTATCATCATGATTTTCATCCTGTTATGTGTTATATTGTGGAGGAAATTAATGTAAACCTGTAGAAGGAAAGATTTCCACATATAACAAAGCATATACGTAGTACCTACACGTGCATTTAAAGATGTACCAGTACTAAAGTACCTACCTAGGTAGTTTGCTAGCAGGTAACCTTCCCTTAGTTATTACCTATTTAAGTTGATAAGAGATCGATAATCTATCTAGTCTAGTATCCAAACTAAATAGATAGTGGAAACGCCGTATATTCCATTCCTATCTTATTTAGTTCTTCAAGTACCTAGCTAGGTACTTCATTTCCCCCCTCTGCATCCTACCTAGGTAGGTACCTAGGGTCTTCATTCATTCTCCTCAAAGAATCCGGCCGTTACCTTACCTAATTCTCAAGAGGACATGTAGCCGTAACCCTCTATAATCTCCATAGCAGACGATGGATCCATAAAAGCCTGTGCAGGTCCCCGTACAGTACCAGAATCAGGTAGCGACGTTGTTTTGATTGGCCAGCAGACACATTGAAGGCTGCTTGATTGAGTTACACCGCAAAGTCACACCGCAAAGTTACATGCACCGCCTACTCGACTGGAAAGAGTCTTGGCCTACCTACCTCATGTATGTGGTGTAGACGCTGCTGCTTGATATCAACCAGCATACGTAAAGCGGCATACGTAAAGCGGCATACGTAAAGCAGCATACCTAGGTACAGGCCAGCATTACATGTCAGCGTACATGCCAAGGTCCGACATCGATTCCCCCAGACAGAGCCCCAGATAAAAATAAAAATAAAAATAAAAAGACCTACAGTAGGTACTACCTGGGTAGCAGAGCCGCAGCCGGCGGACAGGACAGCTTCAGCTTACATCAGCAATTAAATGGCCGAGGCATTTGTTCAGGTTACACCACCTACCTTACCTACATATATGTAGGTAGATATCTAACGTACGTAGGCATATGTATCTAGGTACATTATGTAAGTATCCTGTACCTAGGTACCTAGGTAGCTACCTCGGGTTATCATGGACGCCCCCCATCTTCCACAAGACCTGTACGTATGACGGTATGAGGAGGTATACATATATGAGGTATGCATCCTCAACTCCCGTCACCCTTCTGTGACCTGCATGTGCATGAGACGAGCATGTAATTAAAGATTAAATGACATAACCTTAATCCCCAGTTTCACTTCTTCTTCTTCTTTTTTCGGGACCGAGGCCGAATTACACGCCCACCAACACAATGGGCGGCCATATAGACTGCTACACCGACCTCAACTCCATCTACGGCTACTTCGGCTTCCTGCGTCTGCTCGAGCATGCCGACGCACTGCGCGCCCACGGCGTCGGCGTCGACTTCCACCCAGTCTACCTCCCGGACTTGCAGCAGCGCTCGGGGAATCGCGTCATATGGACCGTCAAGGCGCGACAGCACTGGCTCGAGAACTACGAGCTGCCGCGCTCGAAGCGCGACTTCGGCGTACCCGAGGCCAACCCGCCAGACGGCGACCTGAACAATCTATTCACCGTCGGCCAGACGCAGCTGCCCCTCCGCGCCCTACTCGCCATCAAGAACACTTACCCGGCAGACGTGTATAACGCCGCATGGCGTTGGCTGTATCGTTGCTTCTGGACCCCGCCGCAGCAACCCATCAAGGAAGAGGGCCCGCTGAGAGAAGCCCTGCTGGCCATGCCGGGACACTTCTCCGACAATACGAAAAATGAGGAATCGCGCCAATTCTCCGCAGGTGACGTCGACAAGATCATGGCGCTGGCTAAAGACAAGCGGATGAAAGATACGCTACGCCGGAACACGGACGAGGCCTTAAAACGAGGGGCATTCGGCGCCCCTTGGATCATGGTCCGAAACTCATCGGGTGCGGTTGAGCCCTTCTTCGGCAGCGATCGGTTTGCCCAGATCTACGAGTTTCTCGGCCTCCCGTACAGTCCTCTCAAGCTGCTTCCGCCGACAGAGCCCGTCAAGGCAAAGTTATAGCCCCCCGGCGTGACGCATCCTTATGCTAGAGATGAGGAACCGTGTGTATATATATATGTACTATAAACTAAAGAAATGTATATATGTTCTGCTACCGAATTATCTACTCTGCCCTACGCGAGCTCCCGCGGGCAGACCAAGGGTTTCAGACGCCTTTTGCCTTCTCTATGGAGCGTATTATACGGGGCCAGAATCAGCAGCCTAGAAAAGCATCCCTCTATCCCTCGGAGCCGGCGTAAGGCCGCGGGAACCCAGGATAACGCCATAAAATGTCACTCAACCGGATTCGCCATACACGCCCTGCTGTAAATCGCCGTCCAGTTTGGGCGCTAATAGTCCCACTTGGTTGTTCCCAATTTCGCCAGTTCACCCATCAAGTGCACATCCCCAAGCCACACTAAGGGAGGGCTACATCACGTCCACTATGATTCCAGACCCGCCTGCTTCAACTCGCCTCGCCCCCCGGATAAGTGCATATCCGGCATTTGGATACCCAGATACTAGTTGCTTTAAATCCTATTACATATCGACTATTATATCATGTAGCGAAGGGAAATCGATCGTCATTTATTCGCCACCCCCGAAGCAATGTTTACGCGTAGAAATGCCCCCAAACGCAATATGGCTATCGCACCCGCAAAGCACGAGAATGAACGTCCACCTCTACCACTTCCTTTCTGCGCCGTCTACAGCTTCAGCTACCCCATAGATCAGCTAACGGTCACCTCTCGCATCACATTTGCAAGTCGATAATCGTGTAGTCCGGGCGGGCCGAGATAATTACGTACCTGACTTGGCACCGTAAGGGTAAGCCGCTCTACGCCAATTACACGAAACATGGCGTCGGCCGCATATATGGCGAGTGGCGCGTGCGAGGTTTAGATCCCCTAGTACTACGCTCGAGACCAGTGCTCGCAGTATTATAGGCGCAAGGCCGTTAGATCTCGTAATGAGTCCTGTACTCATTTACCTCTCTACCATCTCGCCAGGGCTTATGGACGCCACTGCGGCGTCGAAGTTTGCAGTCCAATAATTCTACTATCCACATCAGCACCGCGCGCATCGGAGTCGCGAATAATTTCCCCATGTAATCCCCGGCTGATTCACCCTACGGAGCTGCACTTGTGTACTTATTCCGCTCGTACTAAAATCGACTAAAACCACCTGTTCCCTCTTGTTCCCCCTCTCGCAGTGACGCTTAGCGCAATGTTATGCACACTCCATGCTGACACGATCGCACGTTGTCGCCAAGTCGCGCACGGGCGCTCGAAGATGCCGCTGCCTAAAGATGGTCGTGATCAGAGGATCATAGAAGTTCTTGACGTCTATAGCACAACGTTTATGGCATTAATAAATGAGCCCACCAAGCGAAGTTACCGATACTCTTACCTAACTTGGTTGTTTCTAGCCTCTGGCGGCCCCCTCCCACTTCTGCATTTCACGAATAAAGAGGCCATGGCCTCATTCGACTTGCGATGCATCGCTAAAACGAATTACGGATAGATCGTGGCTCCGTAGCTGCGGCACGCACTTGATTGCTCTGGGCTACGTGTCACGGAACCATACTAAGACTAGCGGCAAGCACAGGCCAGAAGGGACCCTATATATAAACTAAATAGATAGTTCACCTCTGGCATAAGGATAACTTCCCTTCTTGTGTAATAACGTAAGTCAATACTGGATTCAACTAGCAGTGTAAACCATGACACTACGGCTGCTTGGTGGAATGCGTTGGTGGTGGGTGGGAGGGTTAGATGGAGCTTAGTATGATTATGTTTTTTGTGGCACGGGCGGTGCGCATGATGCATATGTCTGTCTCAAAGATACGGTACAGATATCGTCAGTATGATCCGCGTAATTTATGAACACGGTGACTTCGATAGCTTCCAAATTTTGGTGTCGGATTAGACCATTACAGTCCTCGCTGCCGGTTCACTCCAGTATTTACCTACGTTATTGCGCGGAGAGAGAAGTTCTCCTTATTGAGTTTATATACCAAGTCCTTTAAGGTCCGTGCTTGCCCCTAGCCCTGGTTGGTTCCGTGACGTAGACTGTCGAAGTGATAATGGGGCGACGGGGCTCATAATCAAAGCGGCTGGGTACCAACCTGTCAAGGTGTTTGGGCCATCGCCGGCATTTCTCCTGAATGATAGAGTTCAATAAATTACTAGTGGTGACGGACCTTTGTAACGAGATAACTACAAGTGATGGAGAGTCCTCTTAGATTTTTACTCTTAGGTAGACGGCCGCAGTGTTACGCTTTAAAACCTTACCCGATATTTTCACGCATTGGCTCAGAGGGAGAGGAATTAGAACTATTCCGGCGCTCTTGACTTTCTTGACCGTATGACTAAGTGGAGGACATTAACCCGCGACATTAAGTGTTATGAAATATTCGACTAACTGGCGAAAAAGATGGTAGAACAAACTTATACCAGACACTGCACATCTTACTCTTGGGCATGTAGTTCATCTTATCGAGGACTAAACTATTTCTTATATGTTTTAATGGATTTATGTTAGCTAGCGCCAGGCCAAAGTTGCTTAATATTGTATTCATCCCACTAATCCTTGAACCTCATTTCTCTAGAATTGCTCTACCTCTCGGATGCGTGCACGTCCACCTATAGCTTGTTTAATTGCGGAAGTCTTTGGCAACTTGTTGCAAGTCTATACCGTTTCTTGCACATCGAAACATTGAGTTAGTTTCACCGCTTTTGTCGTGTAGGCGGTATTTGGATCAGCCGAATAATCGCAAATGAGGCATAGGTTGACCCAAACCTTACTGTAATTACACTCACTAGTAGCACTAATATACGATACGGACATGCTCTAGAGAAGCGTGTGAAGCCGAAACGTGTGGTTGTCGCTTGTTGTCACGTGCGGGCTAATTTTTCAGGTATCCTTAAATATTACATATTATACGACCTACACGGCAAATCCAAAATGTCCTCGAATTAAAAGTCTGTAAATATGAAATTTGATAGCTTGGCCTAATTATAGTTATGCGGGACTTCTCTGTTCGAAAGTTAGGCCTGGAATAAGTCCGGATCTTCATAAGGAATGTTGTAATTTGAAAGTGCCATGTTGGCAGTCCTATTATTCACGCCATGGCGCGGTAAGTCAACACGTCGTAAGTCAATACGAAGAGGAGCCCACCGGACGTCCCCTTCGGCTGAGAGTGCCGATCTTGCGGCACGGCACATCGCGCTGCGCAGGCCTAGCCCCTGCGCTCGTTGTGGTTGGTCGGGGAGCAGCCCTGTGGCTGTGGATACGGGGCATTGCCCGACCGCTTCGGCAAGATCAGCAGGTTGGGCCGGAACTTTTATCTCGTGTTCAGCGTCTAGCGCTTAGGCCGCCAAGACCCTTTCCCCCAAGAGCGGCGACGGCTGCTATGACCGCGAGCTGGAAACGCACGACAAATCGGTACTACGGTCGTCATGCAAGCAACTGGTGATGTCTCATGAATAGGATATATAAGGTGGCCGTTAGGCACCCTCGAGATGAAAGGATAGTATTGAGCATCATCGGAATCACACACACACAACCCACAACTTTCGCCACACCAACAACACACTTCGACTGATAAATCGAACTTTCTACTCTCACCACTTATTCAAACCTAACAACCAAACAAAAACAATCAAAATGCGCGCCACATCTTTCGCCATCCTCTCCGCCGCCGCCCTAGCCAGCGCAGCCCCAACCACGCCGACCTCACAAACGGCGACCGTCGTCGTCGAGACGGCGCACGGCGCGGCATACAACGACCGCACGAACAGGACCATCACCGTGCCCATCGGGCCCACATACATCAACACCGAGGCCCTGGGCGCCGTGTCGACGCTGTACCTGCTCGGACCCGACGCCACCACCTGCACCCCCTACAAAGACGCCCAGGCCCAGGTCAACGGCGGCCTGCCCTTCAGCGTCGGCCACCCCTCGTATCTGTCCACCAACAGCGTGGTCGTCGGCAGCCTCATCTGCCAGTCTTCGGCCCCGGTCAAGGCCTAATTTGGGCGTAGAGGGCCCAGGCTGCGATCGAAGCGGTAGCGTTTGGGGACTTCCGGGCTCGTCGCTTATTCCGGCATGACCTTGCCGCGGGGACTTTGCAGCTTATTTGTTGTTGTTTTTGTGGGTCGTCGGATGGAATAGGAGGAAATAGAAGGGTACTTGTGTAATCCTATAAAAGGCTTAATATGCGCACATTCATTTGGTTAGAACTTGAGCGTCGAGCTCACCATAGATACATACTCAGTCTTGTGTGCATGTGGGCTGCGCCAGCTTCTCACTGCAAGAGTATATAATATAATCCAGCATCATCGATTTCATTCCACACTAGTAAAAGGGCATGAAACTAATAGACTTACTAACACACTTTTGATGTTTAATGTTTGTATTGGTAAAGCTGCTTTCTAATAGCACGGGTTGGTTAAGTTTGGGTAATTTTTGGTCGGTGGCGATTAGCCTCTGAGAGGACTAATAGATACAGAAAGGTAGCGGCATTAAAAAATCATACTGGCTATATCTAGCAAAGTGTGAAACAAGTATGAGAGTAAAGAAATGATTGATTGGTTATGCCTGGAGACAGTATTGGTCGAGCCCATAGGAAAACCCATCAGAGTGACGGCTTAGTAATTACCCCTACCTCTAACAGCCAAAAGCTGTAGAAGCAGAGTGTTGGGGCGTCAACTAGAACCTTGGGTGTTTTTCATATTAGTATATCCATTTTTAAAAGTTGCCGTGTAAAAACCGAAGCTCTACAATCGCGCGAAGCTGATTGTGATGCTTGGGCCTATGCGACGGAAGTCTCGTAGGGTTTTGAAAACCCTCCGGGTTTGGCCCCGCAATTATCCAGCGAAATCCACCGAGCTTCCAACCCAAGCCGGGAGTTAGCCCGGGCCCTGCGGCGGCAGTATAAAATACAGGATCCCAAGGAACATGCCGACTGGCAATAGAGGAGGAGCCATAGGGCTTCTCTGTATCCAAGGCTTAAAAGGAAAACTCGCTGCGTCTGCTTCCGACCTGAAGCCCATTCTTGCCTCGCACTCTAAATATTGGCTAGAGCTCAACTTCTTACTGTAATGTTACAACAAGATATGGCCGCTTCAAACATGGATTCTACAACTTCAGTCGATATACAGAATACAGCGAAGAGAGAGAGTCCCCGGCAGACTCGAAGGGGGCCGAGATTCTGGGCCATATTGGGTGTCCTTGCTTTGACGAGCCTCCTGACGTCTCTAGAAGCCACCGTCACGTCGACGGTGCTGCCCGCCATCATTTCCGATCTAGGCGGAGGCGACAACTATATCTGGGTTGCTAATGCATACTTCTTGGCCCTGTAAGCTCCCCATGTGGCCCCTAAAACAAAAAGATCACATCCGATAGACGGTAAATATTTACTATTATTCTTTATAATCCAGGGCTTCCCTTCAGCCCATGTTCGGGCAACTCGCAAACGTGTTTGGCCGCCGGTGGCCCATGATCTTTTCGGCCGCCGCTTTCATACTGGGAAGCGGTATATGCGGCGGGTGAGTGTTACTTTAAGGACACCACCATATCCTTCTGACAAACATGCTGACAATGGGGACCATGCCCAGAGCCACCAACATAGCCACGATCATCGCCGGCCGAGCCATCCAAGGGATCGGGGGTTCCGGCATCAGCGTCCTCTGCGAGACCATCATATGCGACCTGGTGCCCCTCAGGGAGCGAGGCAACTACATGGCCATCATGTTTGGCATGATCTCTGTCGGAGCCGCGCTCGGGCCCTTGTTCGGCGGGCTCCTCGTCACCTACAGCACCTGGCGCTGGGCCTTCTACCTGGCTCTGCCCATCGGCGGCCCGGCACTGGTGCTGCTATATGTGTTCCTGCACGTCAACTACGACAAGTCCCAGACGCTGGCCACCCGGATTTCCAACCTTGATTGGCTCGGGAACACCGTCTTCGTCGGCGCTTCTACCTCGGTTCTGATCGCCCTCAGCTGGGCAGGCGGCGAATATCCGTGGTCTTCGTACGAGGTCCTCGTGCCGCTCGTTGTGGGCGCAGTCGCCTTGGCAGCCTTCGTCGCGCTCGAGGCTACCCGCTTTGTCGCGAACCCCATGGTCCCCCTCCACCTCTTCGCGAACCCCATCACAGCCGTGGTCTTCCTGCTCACCTTCCTCCACGGAATCGTCACCATGTGGGCCTTCTACTTCTTTCCCGTCTACTTCCAAGGTGTCCTCGGCGCCACCCCCTACCGCTCCGGCATCATGCTCCTGCCTACCATCCTCGCACTCATCCCCGCCGTCATCATCGGAGGTCTTCTGCTCACCAAGTTTGGCCGCTACAAGCCCATTCTCGTCGTGGCCCTCGCCTTCATCGTCATCGGCTTCGGCCTGTTCTCGCTTCTCGATGAGAACGCCAGCACCGGTGCCTGGGTCGGCTTCCAGATCATCGAGTCCGTCGGCACCGGCCTCGCCATACCGGCTCTGCTCCCGGCTCTCTTAGCCCCGCTGACCGACAAGGATACGGCCCTCGCGACGGGCACGTGGGCGTTCATGCGCAGCTTCGGCATCACCTGGGGCGTTGCCATCGCGGGCACCGTCTTCAGCAGCCGGGCTGCACAGCTGGCTGGCTCGGGTGCGATAAGCAGCGACGCGGCGGTGGCCGCCGCGTTCACGGCCGGCGGCGCGTACGAGGCCGCTACAGCGCAGTTCCTAGAGTCCCTCTCGGCAGAGACGCGCGCTCAGGTCGTGATGGTCCAAAGTAGCGCGCTGCGGCTGTCGTGGCAGGTGGGTATTGCCTTTGGGGCGTTGGGGTTCGTCGCTGCAGCGGTGATGAAGGAGGTGCCGCTTAGAAAAGAACTGGATAGTGAGTTCGGAATGACAGAGAAGGGTAAGTCTAATGTGGAAGTGAAAGAGACGACGGAGAAGGCCTAGGGGGTCACCTTCTGATATAGAGTAAGGCGTGGGGTGTGTATGCTGAAATGGGCTGGCTCAATATAGGACGACTGGGGTGCTAAGTCTTGGCTATTACGGGTCGTAGAGTCTGTCTTTTGTTCTAATAGACTTAGCTAGTTTCTCAAAATGTATCAGTATTCATTACAATTTTCTTGACTAAGCGACGATCACAGGAAGTGTCACTACTCAAAGACCCAAAGCGACGATCCTCTCGTACCGTAGTACGATACGATCGAGAGTAACTAGTGAGTGCCGGGCCAGTCTATAGATTACGCTTCATGTTTGACAGGTCACGGAAAGGGGTCAAGACCACATCGCATGAATGCTGCCGAGGCATATCTGCAAGTTTGAACACACGGTCTGTCTTGTAAGCCGATTAACACTGGCGCCAAGGACACGTCCCCAGGAATAGTGACAATCAGATTGGGTCTTCAATCGTCAAAAAATGCTACTGAGTTCTTAATATTCTCTCGTATGGACTCCACATACGACTTGCCTCCTCTCGATGATTTGACATCCTCCTGTGCCATGACAGCCTGGAACAACTGTGCTCGATCCTCCTGGGAAAATATTCCACTCGTCGGCTGCGAAGCGTTCGCCTCGTCTGAGAGGCAATATGCGGCTGGAAGCCCCAGGCTACGCTCTAGAGTCCGGATCTGGCATTGGATCACATCGACGATGCCCATAGCATATGCCTTTACCGGCATGTCCTGCAGTGAGGAGATACCCCCGATGCGGAACACCGCTTTCACCTTCATTGACTTGATGGCTTCCGGCGGCTGTTGGCAGAAGCAGCGGGAGACGCCGTGGAACAGGGAGTCGTAAAGTCTCATCAGCATGAGGTAGCTCGAGAGTACCAAGAGCGCGGTTTCTGTGCTGAGGGACTCGGCTTGGATGATCCTCTGCGCGCCATTGGGTGCGACGAGATGATTATGGGCCAGTGGGCCCGAAGCTGCTGGACGAGCTCCTGTCAAGCCCTGGATAATGTCGATGAACTCTTGAGTGCACGTCAGAACTACCGCGATCGGGTTTTCGGTCGCCATGACCATGGAGTCGTCCTCTTTGCAGCCCTCGACTACGTTGCGAGGGTCGGAGAAAAAAGCGCCCATGGTCGAGACGCGCTGTTCCATCTTCTCTTGGAAACGCGTGAGTGAACTCGCTTCGCTGAGGCATGGGACGGGGCTAGGGCCTAGCGGGCATGTGGATTGCGCAAGAAATGAATCAAAATCGAACATTTCGGCGGAGTTTTGGCCTGTGTACATTATATCGAGACTGTCAGCTGTGCTTAGTAGCCCCTGGTGCGGTGACGGGTTGCTCGGCTCAAGTCCGGCCCCTTCAAGATCGTCTAGCAGGTTCAGCGACGTGGTACCCGTGTCGAACCATTCCATAGGCATGTTCACCGACATAGGCTCCCCCGACTCAGGCGTATACAGCTCGACACCGTCGCTGTCTCGCGGCGTCGGCCCATACCCAAGCGGAGAGACGGGCGTAGAGACGCTGTCAGAAGCCATGCCCGGGGCTCTAGTTACGCTACCCTCAACGAGACGCGCCTTTCGCGGTCTCCCAGGGTAGCCAGGGGAACCAGTCACACATTGCGCACCGACGTGGATGCAGCGGGCACACGGCGCCGTGCTTTTTGCAGCGCGCGGGCACCGCACTCGTTTTGATCTGCACCGGTCGCAGGCGGATCGCGTTGCCGCCTTCGGTACACCCATTGAATGAATGAGCCGTTCAGTGTCTAATGAGACTGCTTATGTGCCGGTGTGATTACTCGGTAATACGGTACGTACGATGGGTGACGTGGGTCGTCTGCTGAAATGCGCCGAGAGTCAGCCTAAGAAGGATCTCGGAGGGTTTTTGGCACGTCTATAACAAAGGAATTAAGGTACCAAGGTACTTCATTACTATGTAAAGTGGTGGGGCACGTAAAGCTATTGAATAGTAGCTCGGGTTATTCCGATTCTAACTCTTGTCTACCGCTATATCGTCCATCTCTGAAGTCATCTATCTTCTCGATCGGCCGCTTCACTCATTCGAGTTCCTAGACTCGAAGTATTTCTTACTGCGATATGGTTGTTGGGGGTAGAACCACATTCCCTGACCAGTCTCCCCCATTGATTCTTACACCTGTGCTCCCCGGAGTCCATCGGGCGAGTCCCCATCTCACAATTTCCTAGCCCGCCTCCACTAGAGACGGCTCATAGTTCAGCGACGTCCGAGAACTCCCTCGGCTTCAGAGCATTATAAAAGTTAAAGAGCCCGTTCGGATCCCACTTCTGCTTCGCTCGAGTAAGCTTCTCTACATTACGCGCTCCATACCAAGCCTCTACCCCCTCATCTCCATGTGCGAAATTGACGTAGACGACAGGCCTGTCAAATCCGCTTGCTGCTGTGAGATTGTGGCGTGCAGCGTTCAAGAATGCATCCACCACATCGTCATGACTCCGATCATGGTACTGTGTTTCCAGCTGGCTACGTTGAGGGTGATGCGAATTAGTTCTTTGGCACGGGCATTTACGCGAATGGGTAGAGGGTGAAGCTTTCTCATAGCTTACATGTGCATTTTGAGATGACGGTGCGGGTATGCGCTGTCTTCGTCTGGGACCTGGAGCACCTGTTGCGTCGCGAACCTGTGAATAACCAATGACGCTTCGATATCGCGATGAGATCTGCTGAAAGACTTCATTTCCTGCAAGAACTGTAGCCAGATCTGCGGATTGGTGGACCTGGCACCGACACTGCGCATATTGACGTGCTGATTCCTACTGCAGGCTTTAGTGTCCTCTATGCCAAAGTAGGATGTTGCGAACACAGCTGGCCAAGGCACGTCGAGAACCTCGAAGCGCGAGGGGTGAAGCGCGACCAGGGGCTCAATATGCCTGGCTGCAACGCCGACTGAGCCGAAGAAATTGACGTTGACCAACAGAGCGATCTGAAGCCATCATGAGTGTGTTGGTCCAATCTGGGATTCCCCAATCTCGTTGAAACTCACCTCTTGAGCGTTGCGATCGAAATAGATGGCTATATTGAAAGCTAAGCGCTCCGACATTCCATCATCCAGTGACTGGATGTATTCGAACACATCTTGAGCCTTTCCTTCGGGGAAGAAGAAGTTGGCGTTGGTCACATTGCCGCCATTGACGGGCGGTGGCACCTTGTAAGTCGCAGATGTGACGATGCCAAAGTTAGCACCGGCACCCCGAATTGCCCAGAATAGATCTTCATTTTCTGTGCGCGACGCAGTTACGCTCACCCCCGCGGCTGTCACCAACTGCACCTCCTCAAGTAAGTCGGACAGGAGGCCTGCGTAGCCCTGATTCGCACTGACACCTGCTCCCAGAGTGGCACCCACGACGCCTACACAGTACGCCGTGCCAAGAGCTTGCCAAGCCAGGGTTAGCTAACGGTTCGGTCGGGTGAGAGATGGGAAGGCAACGAAACGCACGAAATTGGGCCCCTGAGGCGGACAAAGGCTCGATAAGTTGTGAGAAAATAGTTGATCCCCCGACCGTAAGCCGCTGGGTTTCAACGTCAAACTCTACGTGGTTAAATCTGCGGAGATCAACCTGGATGCCGCCCTGCAGGTCGGCCATTTGAATAGAGACGCCATGACCTCCGCCCGTCGCTAGAAAGGGGATGCTGTGAGCAGAAGCTATTTTCACCTGCTCATTCCATCGCTACTCATCAGCAAATATACTACTACTCAAATTCAACGACACCAAGGGCGCGGGACATTTGGCTCGCTTACGGTATTTTGGACATCCCCTATCGTTGCCGGTTGAATAGTAGCGATGAAAGACGGGGCTTTGTGGCTTGTCCAACGCTGACTAACGTGCGACGTGTAGTTCGGCTCCGAAGCAAGGTAGATGGCTGCGCCAGGGGAAAGACTTGGGCCAAAAAGGCGCGGGATGTTGGGGATTGGCAGTGTGGCGGCGGCCGATAAGACCTTTTGCAATGTCGCTCTTGGGAGCATCGTGAGAGTGCAGCGAGCCGAATAAGCAATCACTACTATTCTCACCTCAGCTGAATAGTACAGGGAGGGGAGGAACCTAATTCCGCATTCCTTTCCCTTCTTCAAATGACATATCTCTTAATGAATTGGCCATGCTGAGCTACCCTAGATAGATAACTGATACCAAATTTCTGGTGTACTATGTCCGCGAAGAGACTCCGGCTTCTCAATGGCTGCTGATGTGATCCCTTGTCCGCCGGGTTATACCGCGGCCGACTTTTTCTTGCCGCTTTACCACCCACGCCACTGGGTTACATTACGTCAGAGCTGAAGTAGTCTTACGTGGATGGGCACAGTACCGCGGAGGTAGGCCAAGACGGCGGTTGGCTCGTTGTTCTCCCTTGCATTCAGCCACATATGGTTGCCTAGTCGCCTTAGATGCCCTCCCGGGTGTCTCCCTCCCGTAATCCCCGGTTCAAGGATGTCCCCTCTCTTCTTCTTACTACGTACTAAGTACTCCTTTGCACGCCATACGGCGTAGAATGCCGTCTCAATCTCACCTACGGCCGAACACACTGTGTGGCTTTGTGCCAATGTTTCGCCCATTCCCAACTGAGACATCAATAACCCCGCGTTTCTGTCTCTCATCTCCTAACTCCAGCTCCGGCAGGACTCGATTACCCTATGGCTTTTGCCTCGGCGGTCCATTCCTGTCCATTCCCGTCTGAGACATCCGTAACCCCGCCCTTTGTGTTTCACTAACTCCAGCGCGGGTTAAGCTGGCGGCCGGGTTAAGAAAACGGGACATGCCGTGCACTCTGTCCTATAAAGAAAGAAGCTTCACCACAACTGGCTTGAAGCCGGTCCAGATTGGCTCCCGTAGTATTCACGCAATCTCACATAAGCTTCGTCTACCTGATCCTAACCAAATCCTGAACCTTGATTCGGATGCAACTGTCACTCTCGTCACACACTTACTATTAATATTTCGCACCTTCGGTATGGCTCCCTCCAATACCGCCGCCCAGCTCACTGCTGCTCGTGCACACCCTTTGGTGGTCCAGTCCGTTCCGTATCCCACTCCAGGCGCAGGTGAGATCATCGTCAAGGTGGCTGCGGCCGCCGTCAATCCCATGGACTGGATGATCCAATCTTTGGGCGAGAACCTCTTCCCATGGCTTCAGTACCCTCTCACACTCGGGAACGACGCCGCCGGTACCGTGGTCGAAGTCGGAGCTGGCGTCACCAAGTTCAAAGTCGGTGACCGCGTGGTGGGACTGAACGCCGCGTTCGACTCCCGCTCCGGCGCCTTTCAGAACTACTGTGCTCTCCAAGCCAACATCACCTGCCCCATTCCCGATGATCTGAGCTTCGCAGACGCCTCCGTTCTACCGCTAGGCCTATGTACTGCGGCCCCTGGCTTGTTCCAGAAAGACTTCCTGGCGCTGGACTACCCCAGCGTCGACAACGTCAAGCCGAACGGCAAGACGCTGCTGGTCTGGGCGGGTGCCTCCAGCGTTGGATCCAATGCAGTGCAGCTGGCCGCCGCCGCAGGCTACGAAGTCATCACCACCGCATCCCCAAAGAACTTTGACTACTGCAAAAAGCTGGGTGCCTCGCAGGTCCTTGACTACAACAGCAAGTCCATTACCCAAGACCTGCTGAAGGCATTCGAAGGAAAGACGAGTGCTGGTGGTTTCGCCGTGCACCCGGCCTCCGCAGACATTGTTTTCGAAGTTATAGCCAAGAGCCACGGGGCCAAGTTTGTCGCGGCCGCGTTCCAGGTGCCCGAAAAGTTGCCTGAAGGAATCGAGGCTAAGATGGTCTGGGGCGGCAGCCTAAAGGACAATGAGGTCGGGCCCCTGATTTTCGACCAGTACCTCCCCGCTGCGCTAGCGAAGAAGACGTACCAATGCACGCCTCATGCAATTGTGTTAGGGCACGGGCTCGACAAGATTCAAGGGGCATGGGATCAGCTGAAGGAGCAAGGGGTTTCCGCGAAGAAGCTTGTAATTACTCTCTAAGTGCATAGTTCGGGCTGCGGAGAGCATGGCTACTCTTTTGGGCGGCGTGTCTGATTTGGGACAGGCAATTCGGAACATAGCACTTATAGGAAAACGGTCTGTTATGTACGTGGTTATAGCTTAATGAATTCAACTCGCTATCTAGCGCTGCTGTGGAGTTGTCTTTCACGTGTCGGCCCAAGTCCCTCATTACAAATTCCCTCACCAGGCGGAAATGATGTGGCCATATCATGTTAGCGATCATAGATATTGTGTACAGGCGAAAGCTTGCCTGGTATTGTTTAACTTGTGAGAGACGTAAATGCTGGAAATTTGATGGGTTTAGGATTTGTATGCGCCAGAGAGAAACTCCGGCCCGGCCACTCCATAGCGTGGCGTACCGAATGAGACAATCCTCAGTAGCTTAATAGCCCGAATTCATCCGTCATAAAGATGCTTTTTATCATTTTAACACGCCGCAGTAGGAGATTTCAAATATCAAAACCGCGGATCGAGAAAAACAAAAACCCGAGCGCAGGTACCAACTAAAGGAACGACATAAGCGGAACGGTGTCATACGCACTAAAGGCCTAGATAGCAGACTTTCGCTCACCCTTCACAGATAAACTAATACGGAGACTATGGAATCCGACGAAAGTACTCGTCTTTTGCAAGCTGCCCGGGAAGATGCCAGCGCCGACGATCTTGTCACCTGGGACGGTCCCGATGATTTAGAGAACCCAACCAACTGGTCTCCAAGAAAGATCTGGTGCCATGTTACTCTCGTGTCTCTCCTAACGTTCATGGTGTAAGTTAGCCGGGACTCAGTTGCACAGCTCCCTGTAACCCTCCCTTGCGCCGAAATGCATCACAAAGGCAATTACTGAGAGCGAGTTGTCTTAGGCCCCTTGGCGCAACCATGTTCGCGCCCGCGATCCAAAACGTCATGCAAGACTTAGACTCAACAAACGAGACGCTCGCCTCCCTCACTGTCTCCGTGTACATCCTAGGCTGGGCCCTGGGCCCGCTACTTCTGGCGCCCTTATCCGAGGTCCAGGGCAGGCTGCCCGTATACACGGCAAGCAACGTGCTGTACGTCAGTTTCACGGTTGGCTGCGCCGTGGCCCCGCGCGTCGAGGTCCTGGTGGTGTTCCGCTTCCTCGCGGGAGCCGTGGGCTCGACGCCGCTGACCATCGGCGGCGGAACCATCTCCGACATCGTCCCCGTTCAACGCCGCGGCCTCGCCATGTCGCTCTTCATGTTCGGCCCGATCCTAGGCCCGTCCGTCGGGCCGCTGGCCGGCGGCTACTTGACCGATACCTTGGGCTGGAGATGGATTTTCTGGACGATAGCGATCGCGGTATGTTAAGCACGAGCTGGAATTTGATTAACCCGCTGACGCGAGGCGTAAATACAGTACGGGTGCCTAACCGTCACACAAATTCTCTTCATGAGCGAAACCTACGCCGCAGCAATCCTCGAGCGCAAAGCGCGATATCTGCGAAAAGCGACAGGTAGCCCGGCTCTGCGCTCGGCATTAGCCAGCGGGCTTTCCACGCGACACGTACTAGCACGCGCCATCACGCGCCCGGCCAAAATCACGGCCAAATCGCCCGTCAACGCGCTCCTCTCGGTAGCCTCGGCGTACGTCAACGGCGTGGTCTTCCTGCTCCTGACGACGGCGCCCGTCATGTTCCAGGCCGAATACGGCTTCTCGCCGCGGGGCGTGGGGCTCGCCTTCGTAGGCTACGGCGCCGGCAACCTGGTCGGCCTGGCGGCATTCACGCTGACGTCGGACCGCTACGTGCGGGCGCGCGCTGCGCGGGGCGCCCTGAGGCCCGAGGACCGCCTGCTCCCCGGCGTGGTAGCGACGCCGCTGCTGGCGGCCGGCCTGCTCTGGTACGGGTGGAGCGCGGCCGCGCACGCGCACTGGGGCCTGGCTGTCGCGGGCTCGGCGGTCATAGGCGCCGCCAACGTCTTGTTCTTCTCCGCCGTCGTGGGATACCTGATTGACGCGTTCGGCGCCTATGCGGCCAGTGCTATCGCGGCCAATGTGGTGCTCCGCAGCATCGGGGGCTCACTGCTGCCGCTCGTGGGACGGCGCTTGTATGCGGCACTGGGTTGGGGCTGGGGAAGCTCTGTACTGGCGCTCTTGGCCATGGTGTGTGCGCCCGTGCTCGCCTATGTGTTCGTGCGTGGAGAGGCTATCCGTGCCAAGCATCCCGTTCAGCTATCCTCCTGAGTGGAAGCGTTAAGGTAGTAGACAGAAGGAGTTTCACACAAAATAGGCAACCAAGATATTAACATATTCAGGCAGGATTATATAGCTATCAAAGCGTCTAAGAATATAATCCATTACTATGTGTCTAATAGATATGAATATAGCTTTTTTTTTTTTTTTTCAATACTACGCCTTACACCTCAAGTTCTCCCCTATCCATACTAGGTTAGTCTATCCTATGTTATCACAATTAAACAACCCCTATTCTAGTGCGCGCAATGCACTCTATTCACTCAATATAACGGATTACCCGCACCAAACAAGTTGTGGCGATCCCACTGTGCCTTGAGCCGGCGTAGTTTCGGGAGTTTTGACGATCCGTACGTAGCCGCAACGCCCTCGTCGCCAAAATCGTAGTTGAGGTAGACATGCGGATCCGCGAATCCGCTGGTAGCCTGCAGGTCGGACCGGACAGTTCTGGAATGGGCGTAGACGTCCGAATCCATTGACGCATCGGCGTAGATGTTGTAGAGAAGCCTGCGCAGGATCATTGGTTAGACAGGTAGCTTGGGGTACGGAATAACCACCTATAATACGGACTAGGGCAACTTACATGTAAGTCTCGACGTCCCTCCACGGATGCGCCGTCGCGGATTCCGGGACTTGCTGCGCCTTGGCACTGCTGTACCGCTGTGTGAGCAAGACACCCCGATAGCCCGGGTGCGTCTCGTAGAAGTCGACCATGCTTGCGAAAACGTGCTGGAACGTGGGGACATCGGTTTTCTTCAGCCCGATGGTGTATGTGTTGATACGCGCACCGCTCGCGCACACGCCAGTGGAAAGAGCTGAGTACAGTGCGGGCGTCGTGATAACGCGCACAGACGAAGTCGTGTGGTTCAGCGCTTGGAACCTATCCAGGTACGGCTGGGCGGCAGCCTCGGTGCCAAAGTATATCACATTCGTCGAGATGGTTGACTGATTGGTGGTATGATTGTACGAGATGCTGAGAGTCAACGCCAGCGGCGGTGGGAGAGCATCCCCGTCGAATGACTTCAGCGTTTCCCAGACGGAGACGTTGGCGGCCGCTGGAAAAGTGAACGACCCAAAGACGACGTTGCCTTGATTGGTCTGGTTATAAATCTCGTAAGTGGCCGAGGTGATGATCCCAAAGTTCGCCCCCGCGCCACGGATCGCCCAGAAGAGGTCTGCGTTCTTGGTTTCGGATGCCGTGACGAGGTCGCCTGATGCCGTTACTATGCGCACGCTCCGGAGAGAGTCGAGAGTCAACCCGTGGAGGCCCGTCATGACGCCGATTCCCCCACCCACTGTTGCTCCGACGGCGCTGACACACTGGGCATTGCCGGTAGCTATAGTAGCCGTTATTCAATCAATATGAGCCTTGGACGACCGCCAAAGGCCCCTGTGGATAGGCTGGGTTAGGGAATACTACGTACGAATCTCTTTTCCAGCTTTGTATAGGGGCTCGAAAATATCCCCAAACTTGACTCCTCCTCCGACCGTCATGCGATTGTTTTCCGCATCGACAACAATAGAGTTGAACCGGCCCAAGTTGATATTCAGCGCATTCTGAACGGTGCCATAGCCCAAGCCAGTGCCGTGGCCGTTATTGGTGGCTAGAAACGAGATGTTGTGCGCCGCAGCAATGCGAACCTAGCTCACGTATTCCGGGTAAGCAACCCTATACAGCAGGATTAAGAAAGGAAGATAGCTTACGATTTCTTGAATATCGCCTTCCGTCACCGGCTTGATGGCAGCCACGAATTCCGGCGCTTCCCAGCTCGACCATCGCGGCGACACAACGGAGGAGAAGTCAGAGTCGGCCGCGGACGCAATCAGTGTGTCCTCCGACACGTGTGGCCCAAAGAGAGACTGAGGATCAAAGCTGACCGCATAAGCTGCGGCCGCGGCGCCTAGGATGAGCGAGCGTTGGTGTTTCATGCTTGTAAACGAGTGTAGCGAGATGCCTTGATTTACTGGTTATGGAAGCCAAGGATAACATGCTGTAAATTGGAAACAGGTGGATATTTAAGGCATGGTGCTCAATTCTACGTATTATTGGCCCTACCACTTTTGGCCGCGGCTGAAACCACAGATAGGTTCAGGTATTGACAGTTCGGGGTGATGTCGCAAGCCAGAGAGCCCATTCACCGAGCCTTAGTTAGCGCTTACGGTCGTGAGCTGACCTCCGCCGGCTATTATTGCGGCTGCCCTGATGAGCTGCTGATGTGGGCGCACAGTGCTCTTCTGGTGTATTATGGTTGGTATGAACCCGCAGTGAGGTCGAGACTCCGGAGTGATAACCCCGCGGGGAATCTCACCGGGACAGAGACTCACTCAACCGTAACTAAAACAAGTGTTCTATTTCTACACATGTGGAAACCATGATCTCATGTCATGTTTTGCTTATCGTGCATATTGCACGATTTTCATATTCTAATCAGATCACAATGGGCCGTATCGCTCTGGCGTCTCTGATAAGGTAGATTATGATAATACGATACATTGAATACACTCACCTGGTCGAAGGGGGCCGCGTATAGTATTGTGATTATCAGTTCTATGACCGATGTGCACTCTAGCTCGAAGATGTTTTCCACGACGAAACTAATTTTCAGACACGATACTTTGATACACGCCAAGTGGTGCAATTGAGGCCGTCATCAAGCGTAGCTTTTCAAAATGTGAGGTTATCAAATGAGCACATAATTCTAACCAAACGATGAGCGTGTTCACTGTAAATAACTATCAGATTTGCCATGATACAGTTCCGTGATATTTAATCTATGTCTTCTATTATCCGTCGTCGTACAATCAAGATCGAAGGACCCCTAAGCTCCATCCACATCATGCCTTGTCTAGTTTCTTTAATCATTACCTTCACGTATTTATGAGCGTCAAGGTGCTGCACTCACACCTAAGGCATATCCAGCAGCTCATGCTCACTAGACATATACGGACTAGGCGCATTCCCCTTTGCCTTCGTCTTTCGGATATCTTTCCAGCCCATACCCCATACTACAAATACTGCCAGCGCACCGGCGGAAGTAGCCAGATAGAAAATCCTGTCGATGCTGTCAGAGTAAGCTTTTAGGACATTGGGTAGGTATCGAGGCTCCACGACTCGTCGAAACGCTGTGACGCCGGCGTCCACGACAGCTTGGGCGTCGACTTGCGGTGCCTGCTTGGCCAACTCGGAGGTGAGACTAGTTCTGAAGATCGTATTATAAAGTGGCAGGAATATGGTAGGTCCTAGCGACTGGGCCCAGAAGATGAGGGCCGTCGCTATGGATATCTGCTGGGGTGAAACTGAGTTTTGGGTGTTGACAAGAGCCTAATTGTGTTTAATTATCAGCATACCACCCAGTATTAAAAAGGTTCGACGGGCCGGCGAAGTGCCTGATTAGCCTAGAGATATCCGTACCATCTGCACACCACAGCCTAGGCCAACACCCATTATAATTTCATAGCCTATTCTGCGCGCCGTCGAGGTATCGGGATGTAGGGTTGAGAACAACCCAGTCGCAACTGATATCAGAGCTCCCGCGACGGCGCCAAAAGGGGGGATGAAACCTAATCTGTTCACTGCAGTAGAACCGTCTAATTAGTGCCGTCTCGCAGGCGCCCGCTTGTCACCCGCTGGACTTACCTAGGAATCCGCACGCTATACCCGTCACCAATTGGGGCAGGATGAGTGGAAGCAAGTTGACACCACTTATCACCGCATTCATGTCCTTTATGGCCTGGAAGTAAATGGGTAGCCAGTACGTTACACCAAACAGGGTTGAGATCAGCAAGCCGTGGAAGAGGGCGCCTGACCAAATCGTCCGCCGCTTCACTAGAGAGACTGGGAGTAGGGCATCATCTTTTTTGTAGTAATTCCAGACAAGCCAGATAATAAAGTTAGCCCCAGAGCCAGAGAAAAGGCCGATCACCCGAGGTGAGTTCCACGCAAGCTCGTCGCCGTACTGGAGAGCCAGGAGGAGTTGCGTGAGGGCGGGCGCGAAAAGAACGAGGCCAAATAGGTCGAGGTGGCGGTGGAGTTGACGTAGAACATTCCAGGCGTTGTCCTTGGGTACTTGCTCGGGTATGTGGAGAAACAAGATAGGAAATGCTACTAAAGCTCCTACTGGGAGGTTGATATAAAAGCCTGTTCAACTGATTAGCGTTGAGAATTTATTAGTGCCGAAGACTGTCCTCATGAAGGTCGCTTACACCATCGCCAAGTGTATCCAGTTGTGAAAGCGCCTCCAATAACGGGCCCGGCGATGTTCCCAAGTTGAGTGACTGAACCGGTATCAATATCATTATCATTCTTCATACTACTAGCATGGCAAGTCAGGGCGACATACTTCCCATTAGCGCCCCTATTAAGGCTATTGATTTGCAGGTTTTTTAGCATCGGAAAACATTTATACGGGTCGAGTAAATACTTACGAGGCCGCTTCTCGACGGGCACGCACGCGGAAATAATGGTAAACGCGCCGCTGATGACCCCTGATGACCCGGCTCCCGCAATAGCACGGCCGACTATCAGCATCTTCGAGGATTTTGCAGCCCCGCACAGAGCCGAGCCCAGCTCGAAGAGGGCGAAAAAGAACAGCCAGGACCACTAGAGAGTGTCGGTGAGTTTTGATCCCATTATCAACTTCGCTGCACGTGCTGACCTTGAGATTGAAGAACTGGAAGGTTTTGCCTGAAACGAGTTGCAACGCGGCGCTACCATCGCGAATTAGAATCTTGTCTACGACCCCACGAGTAGAGTAGGGGCAGTTCTTCATACTTCCCGAGGGTGTAGGCACTCCCATACCACCCGACGTCCGCAAGAGAATGGAACTCGTCGGTTATCTGAGGAATTGCCTGGGCAAGGTTAGCAAAAGGTGGCCAACCGACATGCATTGTTGTTCGTCTCCTTACCGTACTGACGATTGAATTGTCAAGAAGCACCAGAAATGAAGCGAGGACAACGCTAATCATGTTGACAATGAGTCTGATTCCACTAAGATGTCCCTGTATTTCCGTTGTAGTAGCATCTGGTTCTCCCTGTGCTTCAGCATCGTGCTGCTGGTCGTGATTCTCGTCATCATGCTTACTCCGCACTGACAAGTCTATGCTGGTCGGGGTAAGCGTGTTGAATGAATCTGCGGTGCGTAAGGTCTGCATCGCAATATGGATCTAAGAATGTTGCTCGAAGTTTGATGCCGCCTTGAAAGAAGAGTCGGTAATACAATGTGGCTAAGAAGAAAAGGGGAGAATCAAGAGAATCGAGAAAGTCAGAGGCCAAGAGAATAGCCAGCGAGGCGTTCCTGGCGGGCGGACAAAGGGAGACAGACAGCCGCCACAGTGATATCTTGTCTCTTATGCCATTCAGCTCCCCCCTAATTACGCCCTCGCCTTAGCGTTCGTCTACCGGTGAGACACCTCGTCTAGGTTAGTTTCAACGGGAGAGACAGGCGCCACCCGGGATAAGAACAGCACGTTATTTGTCGTGGGTTTTACCAAGATACCATAGCTCAGCCTTCCCATACATGACTTAAGCGTTTTCTCTCGGGTTTATGCCCGGTTGGACTTTTTCTTTTCTTTGTAAACATCAAGCTTTACGTCGGTTATCTTTAGAAACATCGGGCTGACTTCTACGCTAGCCATCTTTAGCAATATGCTACGTCCGCTTAACACGGAGTTAATGGCATACGGTTAGTTCCGCTAATAAACTCCGTTAACCCGGTCAGAACCCGGTGTGCCAGCTGTCAATATCTTGTGCTATTTAGCCCATCCCTCCATCAAGAAATGTCACATGATCCTAGTCGATCGGTCCAGTAGCTCAGTGGTAGAGCATGGGATTGCAGACCCCAAGGTCACGCGTTCAAGTCGCGTTTGGGCCTCACACTTCTATTTTTAACTTTTTGGCGTAACGTAAACCTTCACGAGAGCGTACCCGCTGTATTCAATGATGCAGGAACTTCTAGCAACCTAGTGAACCGCATGATACAACGGACGCCTAGGACTCGGTGGCGTAGAAGATAGTCCTACGTCCTTCTTCCTACGCTGGTATGCTCGGGGATCTTACCCTCACCGAGACACCGTGAAGTTTTACTCGTCCCAACGTAAGCCGCAAGCAGTCTAGAGTCTCCGGGGCTTCTTCACTTTACAACTCCGGCCGCTACATCAGATTCCGGGCACACGTCGTCCTGTCACATCCTATCACACCCCCTTTGGCTACATCCGGCAGTCTATCAGTGGCCAGTCGTCGATGGCAGGATTCTTTATAAGCGCCCACGAGGGCTCTCCCGTCTATGCTCATTCCCCTGGTCACGTCAGATTTAGGTTTGATCGAATGTCCGACTACCTATCAGTTAGCCATGGCTCAAAATTCGGTCCGAGGCCCCACCGTCCTGATTACGGGCTGTGGCGTGGGCGGCTTGGGCGCTGCCTTGTGTAACGCCTTTGCTGACTCAGGCTACCTTATTTTTGCTGCCGCCCGTGATCCCGCCAAAGCCGGGTTCCTAGCTCGCGCCCCTTCATGCCAAGTTATTGCGCTAGATGTGACGTCGAAGCCATCCATTGACGAGTGTGTCAGCAAGATCCGCCAGAAGACGCAAGGTAGGGGTCTAGATGTGCTTGTCAACAATGCTGGGGTCGGCCTTACCGCACCCCTACTCGACACTTCCATGGACGACGCTCGCCGGGTTTTCGATGTCAATGTCTGGGGCATGTTAGCCGTCACGCAGGCCTTCGCACCGCTTCTGATTGAGGCTAAAGGGACCATTTTGAATGTCTCGTCGATTGCCGGCGCAGTACGCCTGGCTTGGCAAGGTGCGTGTAACCCATTACACGATTCCGTACCACAAGTTCGCATTCCTCGTACTGCTATATTTCTCGGCTCTTAGCCAAGCCTGGCTTAGCCTCAGCTGACTGGTGGGGGGGGTTCTCGCAGGCGTCTACAACAGCTCTAAGGCTTCTATGACATGGCTCTCCGAGACACTGCGCATGGAGCTAGCGCCGCTTGACGTACGCGTAGTCACTGCCATGGTTGGAGAGGTGGAGACGGGATTCTACGAACATGCTGCGCCGTTTTCGTTGCCCGCCAGCTCTTACTACAAGGCCGTCGAGGCGACGATCAGGAAGCAGAGTACGGGCGAGCTGCAAGTCAACAATCAGAAGGCGGAGGATGTTGCGCGTAGCCTCGTAAAGGAGGTCACGGGGGGCGGTAGCGGGCAAGCTTGGCATGGCGGCCTGGCAGGGACCGTCAAGTACGCATCATGGTTGGTGCCGACCAAGATCTTTGAGTGGCTACTACATAGGAACCGGGGGCTGTCTGATCTGGCGGGGCTGAAACATTCTTACGGATCTCAGCACTAGAACAACTTGAATAGTCCTATGGTCATCGAGCACTTATATCCTATCTTAATAAGGTCCATGCCGTGACGGAACCCTCCGTGTCTAACCTAGCGTCATGCAGCTTACGAGCCTCAACTTGTCCAAAGTTAGCCAACTTCCCCGACGGCTGCTGGGTGATCCACGCATCGCTCACTGGGTTAGGAAGGTGGCGGCCGTTCCTTCGATGTAACAAGCGCAAGCCATGGTGTGTATTTTCGTGCACTAATACTCTACAAAAGGGTTATGCATAAACCATGGCACACAATAGGCAATCGGGATCCCCTACATGCAGTTCTACTGTGTGACGTATGGATAATCTATAATCTGCGATCGCACACTTTTATTATCTCAAATGAAGCGGGAAACAGCTGTAGACTTGCACGCTGAGGAGCTGTCCCCTCGGCCGACATTCCGTTACCTTGAGATCCATGAGTCCCTCGGCCTCAGCCCCGGCCGCCGGGCAGAGGGTAGAAGGCAGGACGAGCCGACAGAATCCCGGACCGGCATGTCAACAGTGCCGACTACGCAAGTATCGCTGTGACCGCCGGAGGCCGTGTAGCGGTTGCGTGGACTCGGCCCTGACATGTGTTTTTGATACCGCACCGCCCCAGCGAGGGCCGAAAAAGGGGCACCTCAAGGTTCTACGGTCTCGGATTGGTACAGACAGGCCCCCTTGTGACCATACATGAAAACAGCCGAGGAAAGATGGGCTAACCTCTTTGACGGATAGCTGCTCTCGAGCGACGCTTGGACGAACAGCCTGGCGACAAAGATGATTTTGACTATACAGAATCAATAACCAGCTGGGCCGAAGCGCAATTTGACCTGGATGATCAATCAGAGAGCCAGCAATGGGACCGGAGTGGCACAATCACAGTCCCTCAAAACTCGTTTCCTACAGACATGGCGCCGTGCGCGGTCGAAGCGATAGAACCAGCTCCAGTCCCACAAAACAACCCGGACATCACCCCCGAACACCGGGTAGCCGTCCCGCCCCCTTTTGCTGGTCACGTTTCTCATTTAATGCTCCCCTTTCACACTACCGACACCGTCACCACTCCCTTGGCACGTGCCGACTTGTAAGAAAGCCCCTAACGCGCTTTTTATTTATACCGTAGTCGGCAAAAGAGGCATCAGTAAACTTACCTATCTAGCAGAGATCAGATATATTTTGAGCGCGTTTACATCTTCATCCCCTTCTTACAGAAACGTCGCTATTTCTCTGAAAGCCGGTCTGAGGCCAAATCAGGCTGCCCGTCACACGCCTGTCTACAGTACGCCATGTGGACATTGGCTGCAACCGTATCATCACAGTTTCAGCCCCTATGTCAATCCCTCTACCAAGAGGCATTGCAGCGTCTAAGCCACTTTGACGGCAGCGCCCCGAAACGCAAATTGGCTCAAGCATGGATACTAATAGCCGTTTACGAATTCACTCATGCTTCGTTCGAGCGCGCCTGGTCCAGCCTCGGCCGGGCTATACGCCTCGTGCAACTCTTGCGTTATGACTGCCTAGATGCCCGGACCATGGAGGACGGAGCCGATGCCTTCATCGAAAGGGAGGAAAGTAGAAGAACGTTCTGGACAGCTTTCTGTCTCGATCGCTTTAGTTGCGGCTTGAGAAAACTACCCCTAACATTTGGGGAGCAGCCGGTATGTCTATACTCTCTGTGTATTGCGGCCTCAAGCACTTTGATCGCAGAACCATCAACCCCTCATTCTACGATTTCAAATTTTACTAAGGGTTTGAAATCATCTAGACTTCTACTCGCCTCCCGTGTCCCGAGGGGGCTTTCCAAAGCGGATCACCAGTGTTGGTTCCCTTCCTTTCGGAGGCAACTACGAGCGATATTGCCGTAGGCCTGCTTTCGCCTTTCGCCGAGTCTGTGATATTTGCAAGTCTCTGGGGCCGTATCCTAAGCTACCAGCAACAATCCGCTCCTTTGCAGGCTCAAGTGAACTCGCCAGCCCCTGATTTCCAATCCACTAGGCAGCAGCTCGATGAGATAGTCACCCGACACATACTACAGTTTCAACGGACATATACCATGTGCGCTATCGAGTCCGACCCCATGCTATTTTTCACGAGCATTGTCGCTCAGACAACACAACTCGCGTTTCACCATGATTCCAACCCATGGGCGGTTGGGAGCTCGTCTCAGCCTCTCGTAAATGATGGGCTCGAATACGAGTGGCAAGCCCGAGCGGCAGCCAAAGAAATTGCCCGTCTGGCCGACTTCCACACAAACTTCAGCGTGCTTAAAGTAGGTATTATTCATACGCCATCACTCCAGCTGCTTTGAATATTATATGACTGCTAACGAGGGGGCGTGAGTCCAGATTCATCCGTTTACCCCTATTCCGTTGTGTCTATGCCGGCAATTCTTATTAACGCTTGACCAGGAGCCGGCGCTACAAAAAGACTTAGACATAGTGACGAAATTCCTTGAAGAACTGCGAGATATGAACGCGCTCTGTCAGGACGGCTTAGAGATGGAAATAGACCTAGAGATGAATTTTGTAGATAGCTACTCCTCTACTTCGGCTAATCAGACGGATGCGATTATGGCCTTGTTTGACAAATAAGTTGTTGGATGACGGAGACTTCCAAATACCAATGTAAACTTAAGATAAACAAAATCTGTACCTGTTAAGAGCTTATTAATAGCTACATAATCGGTTAAAAATACCGAGGATATCCCAACTAAGCTCGTTCGATGGGCGGCCTTATCGTTACACGTGTTTCTAAATTCAAACCCATTATTGATACGATGGGACTTCGGCATTTACAAAACATCACAATACATCAACATCTTACTGTTGCTAACAGAACCTGAATCGCTTGAATCGGCACGATAACCGAACAGGCTAGTACACCAACCTACCAGATGCCAAGCTAATACAGGCATTTTGGTACCGTGATAGGCTTTTAAGTAGCACGGGAAGTAATAGGAAAACATCCAACCCGTTGTAAGGGCTTGCATCAGTTTCGGCCGCCACTGCTGACCCTTCAGACAATAAGTCTTTTAAGGGGCTGCACTACCTACAATTCCGGGATCATTCATCTCAGCCCCGCTAGTTGAGAGTCCGGATTCTAGTGAGATGTAATAGACCTAGATTCCTTTAGCCCCGGAGTTCGGACTTTTATTTCTATGGTCACTTTTGGCTGGAAACGAAGTGCCTCGCAAGGCAACTTTACTCGACGTAGCCATGTTTGTAACTGCGAACCTTCGCTTGGCACATACCTATTTAGTACCAGGCTGGTGCCACGCCCCTTGGAGTAGGTAATTGTCAAGCTTTGGTAGTGTTAATCCAGGCCCCTTCAATTCCTCTAGAGGTTAATAGACCGAATTATTATTCTTTGTGGCAAAAAACTATCAATTTTATATCCATAGACGCTGAGCCCTTACCACTCACAAGGCACGGCTACATTATCCAGCCATACTACACCCACTTACCTACTATATGCAATGCTGCGGGATACCACCACAACCATGGCCGAGAGTGCGAAAGATCGATTGCTGCTGTTTGGTGGACAGGCGCTTCGCTTCAACGGTGAATCCTTCAGGGCCCTTAGCACGCAAATAAGGGACATGAATGAGCAATCATGGGTCGCCGAGACTATTAAGTCTCTGCCAGCTTGCTGGGAAGCGCTGATCGAAGAGTTTCCACAGTATGGCGTCACCGGGAGTGGTCCACAGCCCCTAGCAGAATTGTCAACTTGGTTTGAGATCGGTTCCATGCGGATCGACCAACAAGAGTCTGCCCCGGCGCTGCCGAACATAATTCTGAGTCCACTCGTCGTCGTAACCCATCTTATCGAGTACTTGAAGTACCTAGACACGAATAGCTCTAGCCTCGGAAGTTCTAACGCCAGAGCCTGGACAGGTGCTCTTGGCTTCTGCACAGGATTCCTAAGTGCGTCTGCAGTGGCCCTTAGTAAAGATGGCGCAGAGGTTCGCAGATATGGGGCTACAGCTATAAGGCTGGCCATGTTGATCGGCGGCATAGTAGACGCTCAGGGATGCCACGATGCAGCTGGCCCAGCTAAAGCATTGGCGACTGCTTGGAGTGCCACCGGGTTAGAAGATCAGTTAAAGAATATACTAAGACGATATCCGGAAGTAAGTCCTTTACGTGATGTCCTCCCCCTTCCCCTCCTCACCCCAAACCCCCTCTCCTAGGAATCTGTTTGCATCCGGCATTAACAAGCTATCCGTGTTTAGAGTTATATCTCTGTTGAATACGACCAAAATAGGGCGACGATTACTACGGCCTCATCAAAGGTCAAACAGCTACAACAAGAACTCAGGGATGTAGGCATCGTCGTGTCCGAGATTGGCCTCTCCGGTCGCTTTCACCACACAGGGTACCTCAATCACATAGAGTCACTTATACAATATTGTACCGCACACTCAGACTTATGCTTACCGGATGCATCAACCACGATATACCCAACATGGTGCAGTATTCAGAGCGGAATCGCCCAAAATTCCGACGTCTCGATGCCGGCTAGCGGCCCCCTACACGCCTATGCGCTGAAGACCATTCTTGCCCATAGGTGTCGGTGGCATCAGACTTTCAGTACCGTCGTGGCGTCGGCCCCGAATCAGTCGAACCTACAAATTGTCTTGTTCGGCTCAGAACGATGCATTCCAACTTCCATGCATAAACTCGACGTACTCGTCATGTCCGATGCAGTCGCCCGTCGTGCTGTGCAGAGGCCCGAATTCGTGAAGGGAACGGATATTACGGACAATAGAGTTCCTACGGCGCGGGCTACTGATGACGTAGCTATCATCGGAATGTCTATTAAAGTTGCTGGAGCTGACGACGTTGACGATTTCTGGGACCTGCTCTGCCACGGATCATCACAGCACCAAGAAGTGCCTGGCGACCGTCTGAGCTTCGACAACGTGTGGCGCGAGAAAGATAATTCGGCGACGGCGCGCAAATGGTTCGGCAATTTTGTTAACGACCACGATGCCTTCGACCACAAGTTCTTCAAGAAATCCGCACGCGAAATGGCGTCTACCGACCCGCAGCAGCGCCTCATGCTACAGACGGCGTACCAAGCCGTGGAGCAATCGGGCTATTTCGGCTCTTCCGACATCCAAGACAAGAACATCGGCTGCTTCATTGGCGTCTGTAGTGCCGACTACGAGAACAACGCGGCCTGCTACGATCCGAATGCTTTTACGGCGATCGGGAATCTCAAGTCGTTCATCGCGGGTAAAATCAGCCACTATTTTGGCTGGCTCGGGCCTAGCCTTTGCATCGACACGGCCTGCAGCTCGTCGCTCGTCGCGGTACACCAGGCCTGTCGCGCGGTGCTGAGCGGCGAGTGCTCGGCTGCGCTGGCAGGTGGTGCGAATATCATGACCAATAGCTTGTGGTATCAAAACCTCGCCGCCGCGAGCTTCCTCAGCCCAACCGGCCAGTGCAAACCCTTCGACGCCAACGCTGACGGGTACTGCCGCGGCGAGGGGTTTGCCGCTGTGCTGGTCAAGAAGATGTCCAGGGCCATTGCCGACGGTGACCAGATCCTCGGAACGATTTCGGCCTCTGTCGTATACCAAAATCAGAACTGCACACCCGTCTTCGTGCCCAACTCCCCCTCCCTTTCTGATTTGTTCCGTGACGTCATAAAACGATCAGAAATGGAACCACGGCAAATCACCGTCGTAGAAGCACACGGCACAGGCACCCAGGTAGGCGACCCCGCGGAGTACCAGAGCGTGAAGAGTGTCTTGGGGCCGGCAACTGGTCGTCCTACCGCGCTTGCTCTCGGCTCTGTGAAGGGGCTAGTAGGCCACACCGAGTGTGTATCCGGTGCTGTGTCGCTCATCAAGACCGCGCTGATGGTCTCGCACAAAATGATACCACCTCAAGTGAGCTTCAACACTCTGAACCCCGCGATTGCCGCATCGCCAGAAGATGGAATCGAAATAGTCACAAGGCTCAAGCCCTGGGCCGTCGATGGGGACCTTCATGCAGCACTCATCAACAACTATGGCGCGTCGGGTTCCAATGCGTCATTGGTGGTGACGACGGCACCAAACGTACACATGCCTCAGAATAGGCCCGAGACAGGGAACCTAGCGTACCCAATCCGGTTCTTCGGGGCAGATGAGCGAGCTTTGCGAGCCTACTCTCAAAGGTTAAGTCGCTATCTAGCCACTAGCAGGTCCCGGTCTTCCACCACCAGTGACGCGAAGTCGGCACGATCTATAGCCAACATCGCGTTCAACCTCTCACGCCAGACAAATCCAAATCTGAACACGTCACTCGCGTTTAGTTCTAACGACGTCGAGAGCCTCGCATCGAAACTTGAGTTGTTTGCAAAAGGAGAGCCGGCCTCGGACGCCGATATCACCCTCCTTTCCACGTCGCAAAAGCCGGCACGGCCCGTGATCCTCTGTTTCGGCGGTCAGGTCAGTACTTTCGTCGGCCTTGACCATGGCGTCTACCGCAGTTCCAAGATCATGCGTGTGCACTTGCACGCGTGCGATGACATATGCAAGTCGCTCCCAGGCGTTGGCAGTATATTCCCGGCCATACACCAACTTACCCCTATAAATGACCCCGTCAAATTGCAGACTTGCCTGTTCGCCATGCAGTACGCGTGTGCACAGAGCTGGATCGGTTGCGGCATCACTCCCGCCGCAGTCGTAGGCCACAGTTTTGGCGAGCTCGTTGCGCTCTGTGTGTCGGGCGTGCTATCATTGCACGATGCATTGGAATTGGTCTCCAGGCGTGCAACTCTCGTCCGCGACCTCTGGGGCAAGGATAGAGGCGCCATGATGGCTATCGAAGGGGAGGCTGAGATAGTCGACCGTCTCTTGGCCTCGTCAGGAACTACAGCTTCGATTGCTTGTTTTAACGGCCCTAGGAGCTTCACCCTGGCTGGCACGAGCAGCGAGATAGATGCCGTGGCCGAAACACTGACAATGCCGAGCTTCTCTTCGCTGCGTTCTAAGAGGCTGTCTGTTACGAACGCATTCCACTCCGCTCTTGTCGAGCCGCTGATTCCAGGATTGGTAGACATTGGGCGGAAGCTGACATTCAACAAACCTCGGATTGCTCTCGAGTTGGCCACTAAGGTTAGACGGGTAGAAGATATAGGCATCGATGCGAACTATGTTGCGCGCCACATGCGAGAACCTGTGTATTTCTCCCACGCTATAGAGCGACTGGCACAGCAATACCCATCGGGGTGCATTTTCTTGGAGGCGGGCTCCAACTCGACCATCACGAAGATGGCCAGTCGTGCTTTAGGATCGCAATCGAATTCGCACTTCCAGGCGGTAAATATCAGTGGAGATGGTGATACAAGTCGAGATAACCTTACCAATGCCACTATCAACCTCTGGAAGCAAGGCCTGCCCGTGACGTTTTGGCCTCACCACCGGATGCAGACTTACGAATACACCCCGCTGTTTCTGCCGCCGTATCAGTTTGAGAAGTCCCGTCACTGGTTATCGATGAAGGCTCCCCCAAGGACACCCTTGGTGGAGGACGTAGCGCCAGCAACTACAGGGACACCCCCGACCGGGCTCTTCACTTTTGTCGAGGACAGCAAGAGAGATAAAAACTCACCCCGTTTCCGGATTAACACAGAGACGGAGAAATACAAGGAGCTCGTTTCAGGGCACGTTATAGCAGGAACAGCCCCTATTTGCCCCGCCACTCTCATCGTCGATATAGTCATAGAAGCGTTGACAAGCGCGCGACCTGACCTATCACCCTCGCAGACAAGTTGGCTCCCTCAGATCCACCAGGTCAGCAACCTCGCGCCCATCTGCCTTGATGATGCGGTGACGGTTATGCTCGAATTTGACGCAACCGGCCTTGACCATACCTGGGACTGGAGAATCACTAGTTGTGCACTAGGCAACACGGCGTCCGGACGCACAACGCTGCACGTTACGGGCCAGCTCATCTTCACGAACATGGACGACACCAAACTGCAGGCCGAGTTCAAACGCTACGAACGCCTGACAGGCTATCACCAGCATTGCGCCGAGATACTAGACGCGTCGGGTGCGGACGATGTCATCCATGGTGCTCGTAACATATACCGTGCCTTTTCCAGCGTGGTCGACTATCCACCGCCATACCAAGGCGTACAGCGGCTCGTAGGCAAAGGGAACCTATCCGCTGGTCGCGTAGTTCAGAAAGCGGCGAGCGACACATGGCTAGACACGCACTTGTCGGACAGCTTCAGCCAGGTTGCCGGTATCTGGGTGAACTGCATGACCGACTGTGATCCAAGCGACATGTACATCGCGGTGGGTTTTGAAAAATGGATTCGCTCTCCCGTAATCGGGGGAGAAAGCGACGGAAAGCCCCAGACATGGGATGTGATGGCTCATCACGAGAGAGCATCGTCCAAGGCATTCTTGAGTGACATATTTGTTTTCGATGCGGCTAGTGGCCGCTTGCAAGACGTCATCCTCGGCGTCAACTACCACAAAGTGAGCAAGAATTCCATGCAGAAAACTCTCGCTCGACTTACTACCCCCGGACGACCTGCCGGCCATGATACCTCGTCGGCGATTCACCATGGTGGTGCGGAATTCCATCCCGTCACCCCGGGTCCCGACGTGCTACCTGTTAAGGAGAAGTCGAGCATCACTCCAGTGGGGGAATCCGGGGCCGCCACGAACGAGCATGCCGATCCAAGCTCCGACGTCGCGGCCAAAATCCGCTTGATCCTCGCCGATATCTCGGGTCTCAGTCCCGCCGAGATTTCGTACGATACCGAATTAGCCGAGATCGGCATCGATTCACTCATGGGAATGGAGTTGGGACGAGAGATGGAGGGCGTTTTCAAGGCATCGTTAATGAGCGATGCCCTAGCTTGCGTAATCACATTCCGAGAGCTTGTTAGTCACGTCGCGCAAGTTCTGGGTGTGTCGGACGGGCTAGGAGGTCACGGTCAGACGTCTGAAGAGAGCGATAGTATTACTTATACGGAAGATACCAGTTCTGCAGCACTCAGCCCAAGCTCCGCACCAACAGTGCCAGATACCGATCTACAGGACATCAAACCCCTTGCCGACAGCACGTCCGGTTCAAGCAATCACGACGAGCTCTGCCTCGCGCCATCGATAGTTTCCGAGGCGTTTGAAGAGACGAAGAGACTGACAGATGACTTCATTACCGATTATCGGTGTGCGGACTACATGGACACTGTGCTCCCTAAACAAACCCAGCTCTGCGTTGCCCTTGCAGTTGAGGCCTGCGAGCAACTAGGCCTTTCCCTGCGATCGGCTAAGGCAGGAGAATCGGTCGTACGTATCCCTCACGAAGCCCAGCACAAGTCGCTTGTGGACTGGATGTACGATCTCCTAGAGCACGAGGCGCGCCTCATTGACATCACCCATGCCACCGGCGTCATCACCCGGACAGCTATTGCGGCACCCACCAAGTCAAGCAGCCAGATCCTCGCTGAGCTTCTTAAGACCTGTCCTGATCATGAATGGGCCCACCGACTGACTCATTTCGCCGGTAGCAGGCTAGCCGACGTGCTACGCGGCAACCAAGACGGGATTAAGCTCATCTTTGGCACGGATGAAGGCCGCCAGCTTGTGACCGGCTTGTACGGGGACAGTTTGCTAAATAAGCTAGCCAACGCCCAGATGCGGGACACTCTAACGAGACTGGTGGAAAAACTGCCCAAGCCGTTCGTCGGGCCGTTGAGAATCATGGAGCTCGGCGCCGGTACTGGGGGAACCACCAAAGATATGGTGCCTATGCTAGCCAGGCTGGGCATTCCCGTAGAGTACACATTCACAGATCTGTCCGGGTCGTTCGTCGCCGCTGCGCGTAAGAAGTTCGGCGCACAGTACCCGTTCATGAAATTCCGCGTGCACGACATCGAGAAGCCTCCCGCAGCCGAGCTACCGCCACAGCACATCGTGATCGCCAGCAACGCCATCCACGCGACACGCAATCTGCGGCAATCGGTCGGGAACATCCGGAAAGCCTTGCGTCCGGATGGGTTTCTTCTAATGCTCGAAATGACGCAGCCGCTCTACTGGGTCGATATGATCTTTGGCTTGTTTGAGGGCTGGTGGCTCTTCGAAGATGGACGACGCCATGCCATCGCACACCAAACACGATGGAAAGATGACTTACAGGCCGTGGGATACGGAAGGGTGGATTGGACGGATGGCTGGCGACCTGAGATCGAGATCCAGCGTATCATCGTCGCCCAGGCCAGCGCGCAGCCGGGATTCGCCCTGCAGCCGCGAGAGATGAAGTTCCAATCGCCGCCCAAGATGCTGGAGAGAACAACCGATTCTCAGAAAAGACAACTTGATGAATACGTTAGGCAATATACCAAGCAATTTAATATGCCTACTTCGTCCAGTCGGAGTTCCCTGCCCGACCCGTTCGCCTCAGGCCCCGAACCAGTTCGCGTCGCCGTGACAGGCGGGACAGGATCACTAGGTGCGCACCTCGTCGCACACCTCGCCGCTCTACCTCAGGTTGAGACAGTATACTGCCTGAACCGGCGAAGCACGACTGGTGAGCCATACGAGAGGCAACAAGCTGCTATTTCATCTCGGGGAATCGAAATGACGCCCGAAGGGAAGAGGAAACTCGTGGTTTTGACCATTGATTCATCCAAGGCGCAACTCGGTCTGGAAGCCGCCGCATATGAAATGATTTCCAATACTATCACCCACATTATTCATAATGCTTGGCCGATGACAGGCAAACGACCCGTCGCGGGTCTGGAAACCCAGTTTGCTGCGATGCAGAACTTGATCGACCTAGCACGCGATGCCGCCCTGCATCGCACGCATCCCACCTCGCCCGCCACGGGGCAAGCCCAAAGCCCGGACGGCCGTATCACGTTCCAGTTCATCTCGTCTATAGCCGTCATGGGCCACCACTCTCTGATCGAAGGGAATAGCCGCTTCGCACCCGAATCTCGCGCCTCGGCCGAGCA
The DNA here is from genome assembly GCA_002003505.1 of Xylariales sp. No.14919. Classification (NCBI taxonomy): domain Eukaryota; kingdom Fungi; phylum Ascomycota; class Sordariomycetes; order Xylariales; species Xylariales sp. No.14919. The sequence goes on along the minus strand of BDMC01000016.1, from coordinate 465,410 downwards.
GCTGCTGCCCAACGGGTACGCACAGGCGAAGTGGGTATGCGAGCGCATGCTAGACGAGACGCTGCACAAGTTCCCGGGCCATTTCCGCGCCTGTGTGGTGCGGCCGGGCCAGATCGCGGGAGGTTCACTGAGCGGGTACTGGAACGAGAACGAGCACCTCAGCTTTCTAGTCAAAAGCTCGCAAACCCTCAAGCTGCTTCCCGCGCTAGAGGGCGACATGTGCTGGACGCCGGTGGACAAGGTAGCTGCGGCGGTGGCAGAGCTTCTGCTGCGGGCGGACGCTCCAGACGGCCCGATGGCCGCGGTGTACCACATTGACAATCCCGTCCGGCAGCCCTGGCGCGAAACGCTGTCCGTGTTGGCCGACGAGCTTAGGGTGCCGGCGGAGAATATTGCCCCATTCGACAAATGGGTGCGCCGCGTGAGGAGATTCCCTGGGTCGGCCGAGGATAATCCTGCGGTCAGGCTGGTCGACTTCTTGGATGATAATTTCCTACGGATGAGTTGCGGTGGGCTCCTGCTAGAAACTAGCAATTCGTGTGCGCATTCGCCTACGATGCGAGCTGTTGGTCCCGTCCATGAGGATACTCTGAGGCTTTACATCCAGCGGTGGAAAGCTACTGGTTTTTTACACGAGTAACATGAGATACGAGCATTGCTTATAGCGTTGTCTCCTTACAGGGCTTTTACACGGTTAGTTGATTACTCTCTTTCTTTGCCTTAGATAAACGGCAACTACTTTTATATTTTTGTTTCATGAAATAGGTGTACACCGTTGAGAATACCTAGCAACACATTTAGAAAACCACTTTGATGAAGGCAAAATTAAAAGTTACAGCTATTAAAGTACACCTAGATCTGTTAACGCCCTTACTTATAGTAGAGCGTGATATTAGTGAAGATCGCATTATATTATAATACTTTTTAGGAACAAACTGCAACAGTTCACCCGCACACCAGGCTGCGATATGCTAACTCTGCAATGTTATAACTACTATTTCATATACTTACATTTGAATATTACGAAGTAATACTAGCTACTTCATGTGATGAGCAATATTAATGCAGTCAAGACATATTATTGACTTAACAAACTCCGCCAGGCCTTTAACCCATTTCTCTCAGGTCCGTAAAGAATGTCCGCTCAGCAGATTTCCGTCTTAGCTTCAAAAAATTTCCGATATTTAGTTTCCATATTCACCCCGTTACTTTTTTTTCATCACATAATTCCTAACTCGTTAAAATAACAAAGCCCCTTTTAGACTATTTATACCAGTCCGGGAAAAGCCATGGTCGTCGGATGATTCAGTTGCAAGATTTTATTTTCTATAGGCAGAACATTTACCTACCGGACTTTCTATTTTTATTAGCGAGCAGCGGCACAGAACGGTAACTGTTAATACGCGATGGATGAATATCATAATCTCGATCGTTACCAGGATATTCTGGGCCAGTTACCAATGTTACAAACCTATACACAAATCATGTACTTTTTCCCTATGCCACATGGCCTTTCTAAGGAAAAGATAGTCCATGACCTATCGAACGCCGTCACGACGGTTCGCAAGGCAGTACCTTGGATGGGCTCGCGGATCATCAACGTTGGGAAGGGCCCTGGAACTTCAGGACTATACAAATCGGCGAAGTGTGCTCTACCCAGTCCAGCTATTGATGTTCGTGATCTCGAGGAAGCTCTTCCTGCGTACGAAGACTTTAGAGAGCGGAAAGCACCGGTCTCGATGATCAACAGCAGGCTGGTAACCCCCGTGGCAGGATTCCCTGTCGCCTTTGAAGATTCAGATGACAATCCTGCACACGCGATCCGTGTGCAAGCCAATTTCATTCAAGGGGGCCTGCTCGTGGCATTTGCTATCCAACACAATGTCGCAGATGCAGGTGGCTTCAGCGGCTTCGTCAATATGGTAGCGGCGGTACTACACAGCGGGACGATCCCACCTGAGCTCCTAGAGGTGGCCAACCGCGATAGGCGTAACGCCGTGGCTTTACTGAAAGACGACGAGCCGATTCTCAATCACAGCCAACACATACGCCCAAGCCTAACCGCACAGCAACCCCTCGCGCCGCCCGAGCCAGCAAGCTACCATGTGTTTCGCTTCACCGTGGCTAATATGGCTTTGATAAAGCAAATGGCAAGCCAGCGCGAAGGGTTTGATCCCGCTGTGCCGTACATCTCAACTGACGATGCCATCTGCGCATTCTGCTGGAAGCACTTCATCAGGGCACGCAGCGGCCGCCACGATCCAGCCACTGTGTCTCGTTTCGGGCGCCAAATCGACGGTCGCCGCCTTGCTGGCCTCCCGCCCACCTACATGGGCGCAATGGCGTACAACGTGACATGCAGTATGACCTTCCGAGATCTCGCCGAGGCCCCCCTCTCGACCATCGCTTCACATCTACGCAAGGGTCTAAATCAGGCAAACACCCTGTACAATCTGCGTAGCTTCGCAACCTTCGTTGCCCGCGAGCCAGATAAATCGAAAATAACGTACGCAGGCAAATTCAACCCCAAAACTGATGTCGGCACGTCGTCCGTTCGCAGTCACACGGAGCTGTTTCCTACCTTTGGATACTTGGGTCGGCCCGAGTTCATTCGGCGACCGCCGAGTGTGCCTTTCGCGAGCAGTGTGATCATGTGGCCGGGAAATCCGGCGGGCGACTGTGATGCCATCGCTTGTTTGACCGACCCTGACTTTAAGGCCCTGAGTGCGGATCGGGAATGGAACTCGTATGTTGAGCATATCGGATAAGCAAAGGTCGGAACGTGATACCTTGTTCTTTCTTATAAATCATCTAGGATTCTTTGTAATTTAAATTACTCGAACGAGTCGCATCACCAAACAATTAACTAGTTACTTTGGTTAAAAAAACAGACAGTCAGCTTATAAACAGCATCGGAATAGATGAAGGCAAGAGCACGAAACGGTCAGGTCAGGGTCTAGGGGCTACATTTTCCCAGTTGTCCGACATACGCAGTGACACATACCAATATACAACCAATATAATTAGTTGAATGCAAAGCGGTGCTACCCCCAAGGGGTGAGCCAGTGGGCGGAACGACTCCGGCCTAAAACTCCGGTCATCGCAAGCACCCCCCTTCTAGTAGAATGGGCCCATTTCAAACCATGTGGTGATTAGACAATATTTTACGTGGTGTACAGGAGTTTTAAGTCTCTGATTACGGTCACAGAAATAGTAGTCGAAAACTTACCCTCAATCTTAGCACCAAGACTTCCCGTACTTTGAACACGCAAATGGCTATGCAACAACCACCACAAATCCACGTCGCCATCGTCGGCGGGGGTATCGTCGGGCTCATCACCGCCATCGGCCTCTTAAAGCGCAATATCTCGGTAAAGATATACGAGCAGGCGCGTTCGTTCCGCGAGATCGGTGCCGGCGTGGCTTTCACGGCAAACGCCATGACATGCATGGAGCATCTGGATCCGGCTATCGTAGAGGCCGTCAACGCCGTGGCCACGCCCAACGGTGAAGACGCCGAGAACCCGAACGACCATCTGCGTTTTCATGATGGGTACCACTGGGATCCAAATGACGCCGAAAACACCGACGACAAGCTTCTCGACCTCTTGTACACGGGTCGCAAGGGTTTCCAGGGTTGCAACCGAGCCCATCTGCTCGACGAGCTCGTTAAGCTTATTCCAAAACACGCCGTTGAGTTCAGGAAGCGATTGGTCAGTTACCATGAAAGCGGGACAACTCGAAGAATACAGCTTCGTTTCGAAGACGGGAGTACAGCGGAGGCCGACATGAGTAAGTGAACCATCTCTGGCAAATCACGTACACGTATCTATGAGCGGACCCGTTAACGAACACAGTAATCGGCTGCGACGGTAACAAGTCCAGGGTCCGCCAGCTCATTCTCGGAGAGAAAAACCCCGCAGCATTCGTCCACTTCAGCCACAAAGTCGCGTACCGGGCTCTCGTGCCCATGGACCGCGCCGAGCCGGTCCTAGGGCATTTCAAGGCGCATAACCAACACATGCACGTCGGCCCAGATGCGCACATTTTGCATTTCCCCATTACGAACCACACGCTGCTCAACGTGGTGGCCTTCGTTACCGAGACCGACGACTGGCTACTCGAGGACGCGAACGGGCCGCGCAATATGACGGCAGACGCAACGCGCGAGGACCTGCGCGAGGCATTCCGAGCCTGGGGTCCGACGGTACGGAGCATTGTTGACCTGCTTCCGGAGGCCCTGTCGAAATGGGCTATCTTCGACGCGGATGACTACCCAGCGCCCACCTACGTCCGCGGCCGGTTATGTATCGCGGGTGACGCCGCCCACGCCTCATCTCCTCACCACGGCGCCGCCGCCGGCATAGGCGTGGAAGATGCCCTGGCACTTTGCACCCTGATAGAGATGATCGTCAACACGCTCTCTGAATCCTCCAGCCTGAATCCAGATAGCCCCGCATTGATTGAAGCTGCGTTCCAGGTCTACGATGAAGTCCGCATGCCACGGGGCCAATGGTTGGTCAAAAGTAGCCGCGAAGCGTGTAAGATATACGAGTGGAATTACCCGGCCACGAAAACGGATTGGGCCAAGTGCATGGCTGAAATCACAGCTCGGTCCCATAAGCTATGGTACTTTGACATTGAGGGGATGTTGAACGATCTTCGCAAGGGGTACTCCTCCAGGACTAGCTCTCTTTCCGGAGAGGCGATAGGATCCAACGGTCTAGCTACTGGTGAGCGCAAAGGGGAGGCTGTATTTTAGACGGTTATGTTTTCCCTTCTATAGCTATGCAGCTGTTCCTCTCTTTCGCAAGCTTCGCTATTATCATGCCTTCCCGAACTCCTAACATAGGCAGTTCGTATAGGCCCCTTACGCAACAACAAACATTCACCGTAATTATTCCTATACTAGAATCCAAACGACTATATAGGAGTAAGAGCCTTGAGAAAATTATCGAACCATAGTGCACGAAGCAAGGTAACCCATAGCTATAATCACAACGGTATTCCCCTAACTATTTATGTTTCCAAGACTATATCAATCTGGAGCTCTCTCCTCAAAACATCCCCAATGAACTCCAAAATCCCATGCACATCCTGCACAGTGTGATAGCCATCGTTGTAATTGACAGAGAACGTCAACTTTCCATCAAACGTCCACACATACAGCAGCATCTGGCGCGTCATCATGCTGACGCCGAACCGGAAGTCTTTCACCACCACAGCATTCGCACCGTCTCCATGCCGGCTTGCCAGCACCTTGTCAACAACCCCCAGACTACTCAGCAGAATATTACTCGGCGGTTTCGGCGGCGGCGCGTTCCCCTCGAGTGGCTTCGGCTTGGATAACGCGTCCGAATGGTACTGGTATATCAGCCTCAACGCACGGGCGAACTTTTCGCTATACCAGTTGCGATAGAACCTCGTGAGCTCTAGCGCGCGGGTCTGGAACGGGGTGCCGCGCAGAACCGACGGTGTGATGCCCGTGACATATGTCTGCACCGCGTGGTCCTTGTTATTGTATGGGGGTGCCAGGTAGTCTCGCATATTGGCCGAGATGACCGCTGTGTATTGCTCCGGAGAGTCCGGCGACAGCGCAAAGACTGCCTCTGCTAACGCCGCATGGATGGCAGACGTGACACTAATATCTCGCTGCTTACATGCTGACACCAAAGCCTCGGTACTAGAAGGAGTGAAAGACACTGCTGTGCGAGCCGGGTTGCCTGGTGGCGAGGTGGCGTCGCCGTGATATGGGAGACCCCCGTTGTATACCGCATTGCGATGGTGGTCTTCTATGTATTTGCGAGCAAAGGATCTAAGCTCGGGGCCCAATTTGTCAATGGCTAAAGCACCGAGTGCATCCTCCATGCTGGGAGAGATTCGGTCCAGATCCGCAGGGCATGGTTCGGATACCAACGCGAGTACCCCTGTCGCAAGGAAGGTGAAGAAACAGTCGACGAGCATGCACATTCCAATGCCGTCGATACGCCAGTGCGAAGCCAGAATCATTATCTGGGACAGCTTTGGAAAGAAGTATATGCTTGGCAGGTCCCTGAGCGGATAAGAAGCCAGGATACCATCTGGGTCAGAGTTACGTTCGACGAAGAAGGTCTCGGCGATCCAATCCTCAGCGGTCAGGGCATCCGTGACATCGAATCTCTTTCCCATGCTACCCGGAACGACAGATAGACTTGGGAACTTTTGCCTGAGGGCAAGCCATGAGGCCCGCAGCTTAGCTTCTACATCTTGAGCCAACGACTGACTGACTTCAACTGTGCAAACACAGTAGAGACCCCAGTGCTCACGGCCCAGTGTCTTGGTGGACTTTGAAATATGACTGTACACCTTTTCAGCACCCCCTAACTCTTTCTCGAAAACACCTGGTGATGTTTCATTCCAATCCATAGCTTCTTTACTTTTTTGGGCGTTATAGCTATGTCACTTGCAAAATTCGCTTACGATCAAATAACAGAGCTTTGGTGGTAGGCATATGGAAGATATCAGTAAATGATTAGAATGTCACTCGGCAGCGGAAGTCCTGAACTCCGGTGTGAAAGTCCGCCACATGCTCCGATTTTCGTCAAACCCGCTTTAAACCAGCGAGTCTTCCTAGCGGAATTTTACGAAGAGAAACTTTAGACCAATGTTTTGCGCATATCGTTTTTCCGTCTTTGGGGATTTATCCATTGTTTGAGCCCGCCGTAGTTCACCCCTCCCCGTAGCACATCGCAGGCCGACATCTCATTGAAATGCGATCTCGCCCACAATATGCCTTGGCAGGAGATCTCCCCAGGACGTTGGCAGCGGCCTATTGGAGAGAATGAACGCATGATCAAGTGGATCGGCGACCGCGGACATCTTCACGGTCAAGAGCATTGGTCCGTTACTGCGACCGGTACTCTCACATTTTCACGCCCACTTGAGCAGCCTGACTTAGTATCGCGGCTTCGCCGGGCCTGGGCGAGCCTGCGTTTCACGCATCCCAGCATAGCGGCAACACCAAATGTTGATACACTAGACTATATTGTTCCAGACTCTACGGCCCTTGGTGAATGGACTAAGGAGACTTTCCACGTTATCCGAGACCCAGGCTCGAATGTCAATAATCTAATTGCCAACATCAAGCCGGCGCCACACGTCGTGGGATACTACTTTCTCGAGTCGAGTCAGATGGTCTTGCACACGGCGCATTGGCGCACGGATGGGGTTGGGGCATTCCAGCTTCTAAACACCTTCTTCGCGGCTATCGCAGCTGACGAAGACCCTGCTTCCATCGAATGGGGAAACGAGTTCGCCCGTCTGACACCCAGCATCGAAGACGTGCTCGAGCTTCCGTCGGAGCCGAGTACCGAGATCAAAGCCGCAGCCGCCGACTGTCTCGCTTCGTTTGGCAAGGTTCCCGGATCCGTCGGTTTGCCTTACCGCGGAGACCCTACCACCAGGCCAGGAGGAACGCGCGGGGTCCGGTACAGTCTCTCCGACCTCGCAAGTACATCAGTCCTAGCCGCATGTAAAGCCCAAGGTCTCAGGCTTCTATCTGCCATTCACGCATCTCTCGCCATCAGCAACCTTGAACTAGGGATGAGCAACAGTAATCAGTCAGACGGAGGGCGCGGTCATTATACCAGCACCATGCGCTTCAACTTACGACCGTACCTCGGCCCACCTTTCGACTCCCCGCAATACGCGTCTGCGCTATATACCGGCGGGTATTTCTCTTCGGTACCGCCAGGTGTTTCATGGCACGAGGCTGCCGCACAGTACGAAACGTTGTATGCCAATGGCCTGAGCCGCGATTTCCTATTAGCCCGGAGGGAGTACGCAGTCAAGGCCTTGGGCATGATGACGCGAAATTCAGGATCTACCCTCACACGAAGCGAGATCGACATATCAAGCATTGACGATGCCGGAAATCTAGTGACCCCGGTTCACTACTGTCGTGTAGGGCCAAAAGAAGACACGCTCGAGTTGGCGGTAGAAGATATCAGCCTAGGAGTCGAGTGTCTAACCAGGGAAAGTTACTTATTCTGCTGGGTGTTCAGGGGTAAGATAACATTCCACCTCGTTTACAACGAAGTGTTTTATTCGTCCGCCTTCATGGAACGCACGTTGGAAGCTTTGGTTCGGAATTTAAAGACCGCGCTAGAAGTAGAAGATTAGTCGTGCATGTCTGGCTCGGCACCGCCCTTCTAATTATTCGTTTACTTAATAAGATGTTTTAGTGACAATATCCCCTAACTTGTAACCATTCCTCGCCCCGAGGATAATACGCAGGGCAGTGTATTATAGCCTGTTACGGTGCTTCCCAGGTGATATGTCCGGGCCAAAAAGCAGATATCGCGGTATTTGGCTCACTCCGTGTAGCTCCTGCTAGTTCTTGTTCCGGCATGCCATCCCTACCGTACCGATGCCTCGTTCCCGGGACGATGTATGAACATAAGCTATTTTGAATGACAAGTGATCCAATGCAGGTACATAACGCCAACAAAGTGGGGGCTTGATGCAAGGAACCAACAGACCTCTTGGCACCGCTTCTAATAATAAACCCCGCCTAAGCGCCATTACAACGAGGGGCAGCAGTCGAATTCCTAAACTCCAGTTTCCTTCTTCTCGTGGCGCATCGTCTAACTCACGATACATTCCTGAGCCTTTGTGGCAGGTAGCCAGGCCATGGCCGCCTCAACCAATCATTGGCATGACCCGAAGTGCCCGGGCCCCAAAATCGAGTTGGAAGAACACGAGCCCAACTGCGGCATCAGAGATACCTGTCACTTTCTACCATTGTTTAAACTCGTTCCGTATTGTGTGTCCTGTGGCCAGAGGCCGCCTCTACATGATATCCTTTCCAAGCATGGAAATTCCGGTGCTCTCAGTGCCGAGCCCGAAGTCAAACCCTTGGGTCAGTTAAATCTGTACTGGCCATCCACGAGTCTGTATCATGGTTCGACAGAGTTAGCCACGCCCGAGAAAGCAACGCAAGAGGAGAGGTTCTCTACCGTCTATCCCGCCACCTTACTCCCAGACCAGTTTAGACAAGCCCGTTTGTCACCGGCCCAGGGCGGCAACTTCAAACAAACCCTCTCAAATGCTGCAGACCCAGAGGACTTTCCTGTCCATCTCACGCTCGAAATATATCACGAAGATAACTATCCAGAATATGAAGCATTTTCATATACGTGGGAAGGGGAGGACCCAGAGGATGACGAAGTGCATTGCCCAGTATACGTTGGCCCATACTGGGACATCCTCATACAGACACGGAACTGTTGGGAGCTGCTCCGTTTTGCTCGGCTGCCTCATACCACTAGACAAATCTGGGTAGACGCAGTATGCATCAACCAGGGCAACATGGAGGAAAAGGCCCAGCAAGTTGCCAAAATGGGTCGTGTCTTCAGAGAGAGTTTGCGAGTGGTGGTGTATTTAGGACCAGGCGCAGTAGTGAAGCCACAACACCGTTTCCCGCGACGCCATCACTTCGGCGAATTCGCAACCGGTGCGGTCCACCCTAAGACCTTAGACGGCTCCGTCATGGACTTCGACATAGAAACGCTCTTCCAAAAGCGGTATTTCACCAGACTATGGGTTGTCCAGGAGTTGATCCTGTCTCCGAGAACAATCATCCGCATTGGCGACATCGACATCTCAGTTGACTCCGTCACGACGAAGAGGCTAGGAGAGAGCGTACCAGGGTGGGATTGGGCAAAGACGCCCGTCCCGTGGTTCCGATATGTGGCACGGCAAACCTTGGGGAGAGACCCCTGCGAAGCTTTGCAACTTGTATCGAAAGCGAATTGTTCCGACCCACGAGACCGTCTATTCGGGGTTCTAGGTATGATGAACGCCAAGGAGATCATCGACCGGGGGGTTCAAGCCGACTATTCAGTATCCATTCAACACATTTGGATCGGGTTTTTCGCCCATTGTCTGCTGAAGCTGGAGATATTCTGGTTTCTGCCTCATATTTCAGAGCATCGCAAGTCGTCTGGAAGCCAAGTAGCAGAGCCCTGGGTGCCGTCATGGGTACCGGATTGGACATCGCCGAAGACGTGGCAACGATTCCGGCGCCCCACGTCATCGTACGAGGAAATAGGGGACGCAGCCTACCATGCGCTGATAGCAAAACACCCGGACCTCTTTGTTGAATACGGGTTCGTATGGCTCGTCCCCAACCCCGGCGCTGAATCTCGGATACTTTGGAATCGGGAAGCGACTGTGAATGCCAAGACAGGAACGTTGAGTCACGTGCGGGCCACGCGTCTCTTCGTTATCTCATCAACGCCGAAGCACTGTGCGCGTTTTGGCGACTACGGAGTATATGTGGTCACCGTGAAGATGACGCCGGGGGACCCCGATCTCCGCCTATGCCTAGTTAGCCAGCGGGCTCTTAACCGGAACATTTTGCCCATGCAGGATCATTTGTACGCGCTGGATACCGAGCAGGGGCTACAGTTTCTTATTTTACGGGATGCCGAGGGCTCCCTACCGTTCGTTAAACCGCACGCTGGCCCAGGCTACTTTGATATGGGCACCAGCCGCCTCCAAAACTTCCACCTCGTCGCGGCGGTGCCGTACGCATTTCTCAGCTTCAGCTGTCCCGCTAATGGGGTTATCCACCACGTGAGTAATCGGAAAAGATGGCCTCTCGGTAGTCTGCCCTACCGGCTAACAGCCGGCCAATTGATCGACGATATACGTGAGGTATTAAGTAGAGCACCCGGCGATTTTGACTTTTTGGCCACTGGGGTTTTACCCAGGCATTTTGGCGTAATGCCCATCCTACCATGGAGTGGCCCCCCGCCTAGCGTCAGTTATCTCGATTGGAGACTGCTGCTTCCGGATGGGAGGATCTCAGATCTCTTGCCGGTATGTTGGGAACTAGCAGACGCAATCCTTACTTCCAAGCCGTGTTCGGATAAGAAGCTCAAGAAGTGTTACTTAGCATCGGTGAAAAGGAGCCTCAACCCGAGAGGCCGAAACCACTACCTGGAGCTTCAGCTCAAGGGCAATAAGAAAAAACTTTGCCCATGGCCCAACGATGGGTTCCTTACTTGGGAAGGGAAAGACAAGGGCTCAAGGTGGATAAATCTCCAAGAGTGCGATATGGACATTAGGGATCAGCTTAAAGCCAGGCGGGCGCTCCACATAAGAACTCCCTGGAGACGGGTATTGGCATGCCTTAGACGGGCAGATCTCGTCGATGATATAGTCAAGTATATCATATGGCTACGCAGCGTATTGGATACAGACGACTTGAAAGTAGTGCAGGACGTATTGGCGCACCCCACCGAAGAGAAATTCAACTACTTCAAAGTTGAAACCGAAGATATCGAAATGGAATCGGATGGTTATGTAAGTTCTATCAATATAAGGTAGTTAGCGTTCCTTGTTAACACACGCATACATGAGCACACGATATCTCTTAGTGAATAGAATTGTTTACATGTTATATATTAGCTATTCTGCTATGATTTTTAATTTCATAGGTAATAATTAACTTAATATAATTAATTTTTTAATCTTTATATTAAAATAATATTATTAGCAATAAACATTTTTAATTATTATAAATATTGTTTTTTAAGATTTATTTAGCTAAGTGAACCTATGCTGCTATAGGGTGGGTTTGACTACTTGGCGCAAGTCTGTGATGCCGATCATATGCACTTCGTGGGTAGGTTTTGATTGGTTTTCCAGGCCCGGAAAACCAATCAATTTGTAAGGCTTCCCATTTTTGTGTATGGAAGAATCCCGAATGAATGACAAAGTTGCTTGCATACTCTTTGCGATGAAGCCTATCACTCGTTTTGGACAATTTCTATCATCAAGTGCCGAATGATTACGCATAGTTGTGTGTACCACCCTTGCCGCCGGGCGACACGATGCCGGGATTACGATCCAGCTGTGAGACATTGGGGAATGGGGTTCGGACGCGGGGCACAAGTGACTCTCATCCCACTCCGCCCTATTGCCTCAATTCCAAGTGCTCTATACTATATGTACCCAAGGAAAAGCCTCGCAGAGTGGAGCAAACCACTACAAACAACTCGAACCGATCGGTTGTCTGTCCGATGACGAGCTATCAGTTAAAGGAGAAGACGAAGGGCTGCGATGAGTCATACTCTAGTATGAGTCCGTGCTAAAACGAGGCTTTGCCTTTTCCGGCCAATGCCAATCAGCGGCTTTCGCAGATATTATTGAATTTCAGAGATTTCGTCATTGTCGGCAGATCGGGCTCAGTGAAGAGCCCGGCTTTTGGAGGGAAAACAGAGTTTCGAGTCATCTGTTTCGTAAAGCGTCGTGTAATATTGGTTTGTGAGACGCAAAGCCGTGATGCGTGTGTAGGGATCGTGTCTTCACGGGATACTCCGTCACTCTCATTCCGCCACATTATCTGCTAGAGCTGATCGCTGGAGTCTCTGGCCGGAAAGTGGCAGGCCATCGTTTGACTACCTTCCGACCCATGGGCTTGAGCCGTGTGGTATCGCCAAGATGCGGACAACCTCAGGGTCTAGGCTGAGAATATATTTGTCAATCTGGGTAGCATCTCCCGCAATGCAGAATTCGTCAAATATAAAACCATTCCAACTCACATTCTAGACACGTGCGTTCTAGTATTCACTACACTCATAATACCTCATCTCACTCTGCTATTCTGCTGTATAATTACTAAAGTCCTTCGTTTCGACTCTACCTTTAGCTAGAAGGAATCATGTACAACGCCAAGGTCTTGCTCGCGTTAGCCGCTATGGTGAACACGTCCCTCGCCCAGACGTCTTCTAACCCTTCGTGCTCGAGCTTGGTAGGCGACCTCGTAGCGCGTGGTCCGACGGTTCCCGCAAGGATCGCATCGGTCCTATACGCTCAAGCCACCGGCGCTCCGAGTGATCCCAGCAATCTCTTACACCGCCCCGATGTCTACGTGGCGCAAATCTGCTCAGCGGCCGGTTCATTACCTTCGTCACTATTGCCTGAGTTCGCGACCTGGGGCTCGACGCTTCTCGAATTCGCTAGCGTCGAGATCTCAGCATACGACGCCGCCGTTACGCAGTGTGTGACCACAGGCGCTGCCGCTGCTTCCATCACCAGCTATCTTCACTCCATCGTTAGCCAGCCCGATCGGCTCTGCCAGCCCACGAGCACGGCTGTCGCCGGGGGCAACGGCACAGCCTCCATCACGGCTTACCCGACAGCGACAGCATCAGAGAATGGTACCGGCGTTCCCAACACCTCGATTCCCGTTGCCGCCGGTGGTAGGCCCACGAGTGCCATGGCGGGCGCTGCTGCCGCTGTGGGTGGCCTTCTCGGTGTTGTCGCTCTGTTATGAGCACTAGAGCATTGAAACAGTTCAACAAAACACGTTTCATTATACGTATATACTTTGTATTTCCGGATGTCGACAACAAAAGGGGCTTCTTGTTAACAGCATCTCGATGCACGGGCAGACATGATGTCGGATCAACGCAGTATAACCGCAACTCAGTTCCAGAAGAGCTCAGAATGAAATTAGTACAATGAATCGTCTTCCTTTGAACTATATATGAACTGTGAAGTCTTCGCTCCTACTGGTTGGTGTCCTTAGGTAGTACGTATGGCTGTTGCTCTGTCGTGTTTTGGATTGGATTGGATTTATTCCTACACGGTTTCAGCCACACTTTAACCAGACCAACATCAGATTTGAGTCAATTACATGAAGTCTGGTCAGAATTGTCTATATTGTTTTTGGCTCTGGGGCGCCTCTTTCCTCTGGCTCCCTCTTTTACCCTGTGGGTGGTAGGCTCATCGTACCATTATGATACGTTGTGATAGCGTAACTCTATGGAGGCAATCGTTATATCCAACACCACATCTAAGCATGGAATAGTTTAGCATAATTGCCGTCAAGCTCATCTTTTAGACCCTAGAGTTCAGTTCTATCGTTCTATCCACACACACCATTACATACAGTATGTACAGTACATGCAATGAACGTCCGTCTATAGACGTAAACGCCCTAAGGACCTTTTATACTATGCATAATATGTACTGTATTACTGTAACTGGACTATTTATAGGCGCTTCTTATAAATAAAGAGAGCAGCTTTTAGATCGTCCACTTTTACGGCCCTGTATTCATTAAAAGGTATTGTATAAGAGTTAATATAAGACATGGTACTATATGTCAACAAATGAGAATAGCTAGATTAGAGCTTTGTCACACTGTAGATAAAGCTAATGCAGGCTAAAAGGCTGCTTTTTACCTTCCACGTAGGTGCAATACTGTACTATACTATATAAATACAAAATAAAGTTCATGTACGTACAGTAGTTAACCGTAGCATTTCGATTATTTTTTCTTCGGTGAGGTTTTCTTACACTCCCGAGCACTACGGTGTCAAGAAGATACAGCATAACCAGACAGTTTCCCTATGCCTTAGAGCTGTTTAAGTTATGGATAACAAGCCAACTAAAGCAACGCTGAAAGGGAAGAGTGGAGAACTCGTTGCCGCCTGCTACTTGCAGAACACATACGTAGATCATAGTTAGAGTGACAGACTTTCTAGTACTAATCGGTATTAGAATCTCACACCGGAGTCCTAGTTGAGCCATATGAGGTTCGATTGATTCCTGGGGAGCGAGATCCGTACTGGTGGAAACTTTTAGATGATATGATTAAAGAGCTTTTACTAGAAATTTAAGCGACTATTTAATTAAAGCATACACGCAACTTTGTAATAGTATTAGGCTTACGTTTAAAGCGGTTATCTTGCAACTATTAAACATAGTATAATAATCCATTTTATTTTTATGCTATTTAATATTTATATAATATAGAAACTAGTAGAAACCAGTTTTAGCTTATGTATTGAACGACTAGCAAGAGAAAACAGAAAGCTTAAGGATAAGATTAATAATATTAATGCGCAACTGGAGGCGGAAGCACGCTATAAGCAACAGCCCGGGGACGATCTTAGCAATACGAAAGAATAGTTCGGGGTGCTTTTTTAACAGTCGTAGCTGTCGAACCGCAGAAAGAAGGAATTTGAAGGCTCTATCTGCCGATATGTGCAGGGCATTAAGAAAATGTCAACGTCCATAGCTAAACTACAGGAGCAAGATACAGGAAAAGACAGCATAGCGAGCGCATCTAATGTGAATGAGACATCCCATCCGAATTAGGAGAAATGTATAACTATGAGTCGATACGCTTACCATGTAGAAGAGTACCTACAGTTTCTTTCTTGGCCGGACTCTGAGCTACCGGCTAAGCGCTATATCCGCTCGTTTTTCGCGCCATAGATCATTACTTTCACGACAAGATTAAGTATGCCTCTAATGCTGGTGAACTTCGGATTTGGGCTTAAGTCGACCTTCTTTCGTTCTCTGGACTGTACGTTCGTTAGACGTGTTTCTAGTACTTGAATCCGGTGCTGTTGGTCAGCTTTTTGGGTAGCAATTTCTTCAACTGCTTTGTTGATTTTCCGAAATAAAAGCCGTTTGGTATACGGATCAGAGTCCTGTCAGATTATAAGGGATATGATCTTATTCGGTATATTGACTGAAGGGGTATCCAATGACGGACCCATGTCATCCCGCCAGTCACGATCACCCCCCAGGCAGTAGATTGCATTGAATACGCGGAGTTTTACGGAGGTGCCCGAAGAATCCATTCGCTCCCGTCATCAAGCTGTCCTCCATTCTCCTCGAAGCAATGGATTGTTCGCATTGCCTGAGAATATGCGGCTGTTACGGTTTGAAAGCCTTCGTAGCTTGTATACGACTCAGCCGTGGCGTTTCCACTCATGTCGAGCAGTCCTCGCGACATTATTGCTAGGTTTGTCTTGGCATGTAGATGAATCAACAAAGCAGCGTAGAGTATTGATATAGCAGCTCGATCTCCCAAATCCCCAAGCTCCACCTGTCTACCGCTCTCGTACTTTTCCATCAACCCGAGAATATAAGCGACAGTGGAACAATAATCGCGTGTTGATTCATTGATGGATTCCCGTGCTAAGCCCGTACGTCGTGGGAGTTCGCAGACATATCTCCTCGCTTCCTGGATAACGATTTGGCCAAGTTCCGGAGAGTATCGAGTTACTCGACGGATGACCAGGTTTCGTTGATCATCGCGCGGATGAATCCGCTGAAATATTTGGGCAACGACGTCAGGTTGCAGGTCGGCTTGAAATTGAGAAGTCTGCCGCGACTCGGAAAGTTCTGCCAAAAGCTATATAGCGGGACAATAGAGGTTAACGTTTACAACTTCTAAGCACGAAATGGACAATAAGGGTGTTGCATGTTCCTCACCTCAAGCACCTCAAATTGAGCGTTCACAGTGTTTATCTTCCTCTGCTTAAGGTCTGCCCATAATGTGGCTTCATTGCTAACACGGTGATCAAAATCGAAGGTATCGATGAAAGGAACAAAGGTCGCCACCCTTTCCCTCTGATTTAGCTTTTTAACTACTGTGAGAGTAGTCAGATCCGGATCATACGCGATACGTGCGTCGTAGAGGCGACTGATATCCTCAATCAGGGCATTCCGTAGCCGACGCAAATCTTGTATAGACAAGGTTGGCAAGGTCGGATCTCCAATTAACCTCCAGATGCGGTATACGGGATATTGCAATTCGTATTGTTCGTCTTGGGCGTCGTTAGCCTGTCGGCGCAGGCAGGGGGTGCGGTTCGACAAGTTTGGAATCGTTTGTAGTTTTGAATATATGGCTTTTGCGCACTCAAGTTGGTCCGGCTCTAACCGAAGTGGCTTGTTTCTAGGCTGCGCGTGCTGTCTAACGCGGTGCCAGAGAAGAGGGTTCCCCGATGATTTTGACTGGGTCTTGCAGATCTTAGCAGAATACCGCTCTGGTTTGGCATTTATAGTGAGATCTGAGAAAGGTTGTCGTAGCTGGCCCGGACACGAGTTTCCATGCGATCTTGACGTCTGATCAGTACGGGGCGCCATGATGCGTTGTGGGTTGTTTTGTTTTGTTTGTTTACTAGTACCTACCCAGGTTACCTAGGCGGTATTTTTAGCTGGCATCCAAGGCTGATCGAGCATTACATCCATTCAGACCCTCCGCCACAGTGGCCTTCACAGTAGGTACTGACGCAATTTCTTCTTGACATCGCCAGGAGATGCGCACAGGACGGTATCAATTATGTTCTTCCCAAGGCCAAGACATGCCAACCTAATACACCTCAGTATGTGGAATAATCGTATCAGCCTAGGTAGCGCCAGGGTGGGGTCCCTTCTAAGACAATACCCCTCCCCTCGACACCATCGCCAACGTGTAATTATACTGCCCACGGTTCCTCCGACAGCCCCGGGGTTGTCTCACTGCAATGTCGGGCTCACCAATATTGAAGTCGTTTTCTCCCATTTGTGCATGTTACCCAATTTTTCGACCCCCACGAACGTTAAAACTACCCGTTCTTCGAGGACTGCGTCATCTATGTTGGAGGCTCTGCCGTCCGACGCTACCCTAGAACCCGAATACCATCCCCAATTGCCCGCGCTAGCTGTGATTGGTTAAATTTCCATGATGGCGATGCCGAGGTCCCCTTGATAGCAGCAGCGGGCTACACCGATACGGAGCTCTCATTATATCGTCAAATCCCCCAAAACACCCCAGCCTTTTTCAAGCTCGCCCGCCGTCACCCCCAGCCAGAAAACGTGCAATATAGACCTGACAAGAAGCTCTCAAGAGGACGACCAAGACCCCCAATCTTCGTCTCCAAGTCAACGTACCGAGCAGGGCATTGTCAATCTAAAAGATACTATATCCTCCTCGCGGCCTGGGACAGTGAGCCCATCGAACTTTGAAGTTGATCCCCGAGGTGACGATCCAACTCATAACCCTTAGGATGAAGAGGAACAATACGCTGAGGATAGGAGCCTATAAGTACTCACACGCTGCTTTAGATACGTTCGAGTCAAATTGGTAAAACTTATCATAACAGGTAGGTAGCGCTATAGGACCTTCGACAACTACCTCCACGGGCACCCCCATGGTAGCGTAGTGTGCTATAACTGTCCTCCCTTGTGGCATATTACTAGGCGTATTTTAATATGAAGCAGATTTTCATTCCGGGTAATAGATGTCAAGGCTAGGTAGGTTGGGTACTGTCTACAGCCACGTTACCAGTTGGCCACTTATACAGGGCAAGGCGCGATGCGATGACCGGCTTGCTTTTCACTCGTATTTTGATCACAGTACACCGACGAGTACCTACATATGTAGGTACCTAACGCAAGTGCTATGCCCCACCGTAAGGTACCTAGGTAGCACAGTACCTAGGTAATCGATAGCCCGGCCCTGCCCCGCCCCGACCCGCAAGCCTAAAATTAGATAAGAAATGATAAGGAACTCCAATCCCAGAAATTTCCTCGACACCAAGCTGGGAAGATTGAGGTCATTCCGAACTCACAAACCCCCTCCGTTTTCGGGCCCATATTTCGACCACTCGCCCACTCGCAGAATTACCGCTGTAATCGTGGTTGCGACGGCCACCTATTCTAATTGAGGGACAAGTCCATCTTACTTCAGTTAGGCGATATGGCCGACTCAAAGCCTCCCCCTCCAGGAGCGGCGGGAGCTGCAACAGGAGCCGTCAGTCCTCTCTCTCTCTTTCTCTCTCTCGCAATAGCGTAGCCGAAGGAAGAAGTCAACTAACAGTCAGCCGGTATCACAGGCCCCAGCCCCAAATGCCTCCGCCTCTGCGCCAGCCTACAAAGCCCCGACATCGAACCCGGCCCTACGAATGATGGGCCTCCCAAATCTACCCAAGAAACTACCCTCGCGTAACTGGATGATCTTTTGGACACTAGCCGGGTCCCTGTCGGCCGCCATCATCTACGACAAGCGGGAGAAGAAACGGGCCACGGCACGGTGGGCCCGCGCCGTGTCGCATCTCGCCAAGGAGCCCATCAGATCGCCCAGCGAGATGCCGCGCAAGCTGACCATCTTCCTCGAGAGCCCCCCCACCGACGGACTGCGCGTTGCTCAGGACCACTTCACCGAGTACGTCAAGCCTATCCTAGCCGCCTCCGGCCTGGACTGGGAGTTCGTCCAGGGACGCAAGGAGGGCGACGTGCGCGCCGCCGTCGCCGAGCGCATACGGCGGACTAGGGACCCCGGTGCCGCCGGCGCTGCCCAGACACTAGATGAGGCCGTCAACGAGGTGAGGAGACGGAACGGCACCCCCGCGTACACCGGTATGAGGGGTGATATCGTCATCGGCCGACACACCTGGAAAGAATACGTGCGAGGTCTGCACGAAGGCTGGCTGGGGCCTCTAACCGCCCCAGCCGTACCCACCCCGGAGCCCATAGCAGAAGAGACACCTAAGGAGGAGGCTGCAGAAGGCGAAGACAAGAAGGAGAAGCCAGAAGAAGAGAAGAAGCCCGAGCGGCCACCACAACCCTTGCCTTACAACACAACAGCTGACTACCCGACCTCATCCATTCCCATGCTCATCCCCGCCGAGTTCTCCCCTTCCGCCCCCGTACAATTCCCCCACATTCTCGGTTTCACCAACACCTTCATTCGACTAGGCCGCTTCCTGAACCGACGGCACCTAGCCGATGATGTCGGCCGCGAGGTCGCCGCCGTCTGCCTTGCGACGGCGCGCGAATTCCGCGAAGATTTCAATACCAACTCCCCAGACTCCGAACCCGAGCAAGCGACGGCGCTAGCCTGGGAAGAGAAAGACTGGCCAAAGTCTGTATGGAAAGAGGCCGATAAAAATACCGACGACGAGAGCAAGGAAAACTCCCCATCCACACCGCCAGCTGAGAAGATATGGACAAGCCCCGTAGTCTTAGATCCCCGCATCAGCATGCGCATGCGCCGCTTCGAGCTTCATCCTGAAGACGAGACCCGTGCCCGCGCCATCGTGGTTCCCGAGGAAGAGGTCGAGGGCTTCATCAAGGGCAGCTTGCGTAGTTTGTGGCGTTGGGCCGTGACCCCAACCCCGAAACCACAACCTGTTCCTGTCTAAGAATAAAAAAATTGCGGCAACATTCGAATCTCGCCGGCCCAAGGGAACCGAGAGTATCTAGTCCCTGAGGGCTACATCTCGGGACACACTCCCTTGTAATATCACGAATTCACTATCCATACGACAAACATACCTAATCCCATAGAAAGGCGGCGGCGGATCAGGACTTCAAGTCTATATATTTTATGTGTATCTGTATGTATATACGGTAGTTAGACGGGATAGGGTTCTATAGACTTGGGACAACCACGCCGGCCGTCTTGATTCCCTTTCAGGTGTTCAAGGCAAGCAATCTCCAATAGCATGTACAACAACACGATACGAATTCTATGTCCGTTGCCCGGCCAGTCGGTCGGTAAGGTGAAGGGTACGAGGTCGCAAAGAGAAATATAGGATACAACCAGCCGGCACGGCATGGCTGCCTACTTTGCGTATTGTATGATCCAATGAGCAGAGACAGACAATCAATCAATCAATCAATCAATCAAATCAAATTCATCAACCCAACAACCCAAATATGACCTGCATCAGTCTATCCTCAACTCTTTCTCCGTTCCTAGTAGTAGAGAATCCCCATACAGAGCATAGCACTGGGCTTCCTCAGTCATCTCGACTAACTACACGATGCGAATGTCCCAAGTACATTACACATAGATATACCTCACCGCCCTACCTACCTAATAAACCAGATCAACCCTGGCGTCTCGAACCAGTCATACGTACACGTATACAACGATACCAGCATCGCCTTTCACGGTGACCTCCGTTCATCCTCACTACGCCAGCGGCCGGTACCTTCCACCACACCAACTCCGATACAGCAGCCGACACTATTCCAGCTAGTGCTACACCGCACTACGCTATCCTTTCACCGACTACACTACCGAGTCCGGGATTATGCCCCTATGACTTGTTCATGGATGGGAACATATAGCTAGCCGTAAGGGCTAACCGGAAACACAGGGGGGGGGGGGGGTTAAGCACCGAACTTGTGTGGTTAGATAGCAGAAAAGTGAAATAGGATATAAAAGCTCGACAGAGTCTGTCCATCTGTATTTACGCCTGCAGACGACCGATTAGCCGTAATGCGTTTGAGACGTCGATGGACCTAGCTAGGCAGAGATTTAGCGGCTATTTTCAATATGGTTTGCCCATCGTATCGGCAAAAAAAAAAAAAAAAAAAAACCAGCTACGAAGCTCTATCAATCTTAGTATAAGGAGGTAAATAATAGACGGTTCGCACACCGTGAGAACCCCGCCGTCCACTAGCCACCGCATTAGCCACCGCTCGCCGGGAAAAGTGACAGGCGCGTTACCTTCCCGTCGCAGGACTCACGGAATAGCAAGTAACCAGGATCGTCTCTGTGTCCCCTGGCTCTTTAGGATGCTTCGTGGATAACTCGATGTGCCCGTCCAGCACGCCAGAAACGATAACTCCAAAAGCCCGTGAGCATCACACACGGCCCCGAGGCCTGCTGGAGGTCGACCGTCCAAGCCCAAAAGATGAGTCGTATTTTTAACCGACACTAAGTCCAACAATACCCTCAGACAGTACCCATGAGAGCAGTAAAAGCCACACATGTCTCCAGCCCAAAAGGAACTGGTCATGGCACGACATCAGCCGTTTCACGTCTTAGTCGCATAAATCAAACGGTGACGAAATATCAAAAGCGATCCGTCTCTTTCCCCGTGGCACAAACGCTTCCGTATTTGCCCACCCATGCGTGCGGGAAGCGATATGCGTGCTATGTTAACTTGGTTAACTGTGGCGATCGCGGGCAGGTACCTACTCGGTGTTTCTCTTTTCTGTGCAAATCAGACAAGGTGAATAACAGACAATTACCGAATACTGTGAAAAACCCCATTGCGTTCACATTTCCTCGGCATCAAATTCCCCGTCATTGCCGTAGCAGCGACACCAGTATCAAGTGCCTAACCTAGCGTATCATTCCCAGCCCATATCATATCATATCACGCAAGGGCCTCGACCAGACGTTCACCGACCCGGGCGGTAAGAGAAATAGCAGAACCACGAACACGCGAGAAAGGGGTTCTACAACGTCCGTCTACCCACAAGCGCTGCGCCAGTAGAGCTCAGCACGGGCGCCGCCGCCCAAGGGAAACGGGACAAGGTAGTCGGAGAACTCGGCGTGGGACAAGCCCCGCATTCCCCCGTCCCTAGGACGACGATCGTCCGCACCAACAAGAACCAGGTACACGCGGACCGTCAAGAGTATTCAGGTTGGATGGTATAACTATACGCTTACGACGACAGTGACACTCCATAGCCAGTCCACTAATCCAGTGGTTCCAAGGCACTTTGGCGGAGTGGTTAACGCGCGGGCCTGCTAAGCCCGTCTCCTCGGAGGCCAGGGTTCGAATCCCTGAGGTGTCGAATTTTTGAGATGTATATAGCATATCACTCTCTTCTTTTTATATATCGGTGTTTATTTTGAGCCACTAGGAAGACCCCATCATTAGATAAAATCCGTAGACATACTTGCTCACCGCGTCCCCCCGGAAGGTTGTCGAATAGATCCTCATCTCAACAGCTTTACCCGCCGCATGTCTTTAGAATAGCCCAGATTAGATAGAGGGTTGAGTTCCTCCAGAGTTAACATAAACCCGTACATTGCGATGAGTAGGCGTAGACGGGCCGTTAGGTAGAATGCATGATAGATTCTCGGGATAAGAGAAGGTAGTTTACCTCCTACATTTGGTGGACAGATTCCCGTGTTATTTGACACTATTACAATTTCGAATGTCTGCTTCTTCTTTACAACTAGCAATGGCTTGAAAAGTCATAATGAAGTATTGCCAAAAGTGCGTCCTGGTATTCCACTTAGTCACGCGCATCTCATCCTACATAGTGAGGTGATAGTTGAGCAAGACTGCCCAACGTAATGACTACGCACCCCTCCGGTATTGCGAGAGAAGCGATACAAAACAAGATTTACTCATTAGTAGATGCCACTAAAGCCTCTGTTTAGAATTTATTGAAGAGTTTTTGTAATGTGTGTCTTCATGGGACAGCAAGTGCGACTAATGAATGAAAACCACAAATACGACACAGATAAGTTAAACCGTCGGTCTATTTATCTCAAAACAAGGGGGATGTCCTGATCTTTAGTATATGGGTGTAACGAACACTTGTCGTTGCTGGAAGAGCCTACACTATCTATTCTAACGTTCGCTCCCTGCTAATTTCCACAACACTTGCTATGTTCTGGGGGTGTAGGGTGTGACACGGGACGAAGAGTCATACATCATCGCCAGTCTGGATAATGTAGGTTAGCATAGGCGGATTTGGCAGAAGTATGAGTTGTTACCTTCTTCGTAGATGACGGCGAGAGAGTGCCGTCCATGAATAGGCCCCTGGGAAAGTCACGTCGTACCTGGCACGAGTCTTTTCGCGGCGGGGCTGGGGATATATGCATGATCGTGACATGAGCCACTGGATACATGCCCGGCGGAGCTCGGACCGGTTTCGATGCATTTTCGTCAGGGCATTGTTAGAGAGCAGACTGTGCTTCGTATTTCTCAGGGAATATAGATTTCGTGACTGGCAAACACGAACTTGTGTTTCTCAACGTCCCGGTCACCTTTTCCGGAGGCCCGACCGCGTCAGCCGAAACCTGTCACCGTTCCGGGATTCATCCGTCTGACATAGGTATATAAAGTTGGTCTGCCGCTATGGTAATCGTTAGGTAGGCCCACCGCCGCATCGCCAGAGTCGAGAAATATCCGAACATCAAGTTGGTAAATTATGTGAATTATATGCCTCTAGCGTTTTCCGAGGAACGTGGACATGGGCACACATAATCGGGCATAGCCTTTGGATCTCAAGGCCATGTAGATATTCATGTGTTAGGTCCGCGTCTTACTTCAGGACTTATCACTGGTGTCGTAGTTGATTTCTTCTTGGTAGAGATATTACCTTTCTCAGTAAGTGTGAAATGGAGCGATTTACTGTCTGAGGCCATCCACGGATCTTCTTGGCTAATAATTCGCGGCCTCTAAACCTTTTTACCGGGGTGACTTCTCTTGAGCCGGCACATCGCTATGATGAGACGTCTCATTATGGATGTGCTTGAAAGTCTACGAAGTATAATTTATTGCTAGTACTTCTTCCTATTCAAGCTAAAAGCAGTAGAGGCTACGAACTGTATTTCTCTGGCTTCTCTGACATCTTTAAACGCGCACGGAACAGATATCGGTGAGCAATCCGTGCGTTAAAATGTCCAACAATGGAGATAATCCTCAATATTTAAGGCGATTTTCACGTATACCAAAGTGTAAAGGGGCATATATTTCCCGTCTACCTGCCTCTACGGTACTATCGAAGTACTAACCCAGCGCAGTGCAATTTGCCGTCGCTCCAATACAAGTTAGTGGAGGGCAAGGGAGTTGCACGCTTTTTAAGACGGTATAAGTCAGGAATTAGCTAAAGAATCGTACGTAATCACGCGCATGAACCCCTTTACTCAATGCACATGAAGCACGGCGCCGCGCACCGAGACTCCTTGACGGAGTTTCTCCCACTTATCCAGCATCTACCGCAACGCGCGACACGATTCTCCCAGATTCCAAGCAGAATCAAGTGATGCCACCGAATTGCTAAAAAAAAACCCCAAAACAAGGCGGGAAATAAGGCAACAGGAACGGAACCATTCCACATATACAACACACACACACACACACACACACATCCATATATACCCTCGATACCACCTCGTGAACTCCCCACGTTCCAATTCGGCCCTAGAAAAGGAAAGGCAAAAAGGCGTAAAGGGCAGGTTGCGTCGGGGGTACGTTGCCGCCACGGTTCCAAATCGGAGCTTCACACGTCTGCTTTGCCGAGACGGAATGGAACAAGTGGATTTTCCAGGGACTGCCAAGCGCCGTGGGAAACCGAAGGGGGAGGGTTGGTTTGGTTTGGTGGCAAGAAAGCTGCCAAAAAAAAAAATGAGGGATTACCCCCAATAATCTAGGTATCTGCCTGCCTACCTAACCCGCCTATCCATCTACTACGTACACTACACTACTGACTCTATACCATACGTACACCAGATAGACTAGACTAGAACCGGAACTGGGGAGGTACGGTGCCCCTATAAGCGCGAACGGCTTTGCGGCCCAGCCCCAGTTTGTTTGGGTATCATTGCATCATGATTCATTTCTTCCGTTCGCTCATTCGTATCGTTCGTGGGTAGGTGGAAAATAGAAAAAAAAAAATTCACAATAAAAAAAAAATAAATCGGAATACTATCTAGACTCGATAGTACTGTACCTAAGTACCTACGCACGTCCGGTATACAAATGATAGACAGTAGTCTGTATCTAGGTCTCTCGTGACCCAGCAGCGCGGGAAAGCAGGCAAGCAAGCCGTTTGGCACACACGAGAAAAAAAAAGGAATAACGGGAGTTGCTCGTTTTGGAAAGCCGCGCGAACTACTCAGTCGAGCTTTGAGCTTGAGCTTGCGCTTCAAATGCGAGACCTGCGCTGCGCCGCGCTGCGCTAACCTAGGAAGGGCCTAGACTTAGGTAGACTAGATAAGTGAGTGACGTGACAAGAGACAGACGGATAGACGTACGGACTGACAGGTAGAAATGCCAAATCATGTATGTATGTATGTAGGTGTTAAATCTCCCGAAACTTGACCTGTCAGTTTCGTTATGCCGGGTAGACTGACTACCTAGGTAGTCCGGCCGGGTGGAACACATGTGATAGGTACTAGGTTAGTATTTCTCTTTTCGCTGTCGCTATCTACCTACCAGTATATTTTTCACTTGCTCACTTGCCTGTCCGCCTGCCTGGTCGTGCTTACAGGTGGCTCCCTACCTAGGTAGGCATTGGATTACGAAAAAGATCCAAATCCCTAGGTAGGTAGACACCTACGGTAGGGAGGCAAACATACCAAATGACATAATCTTTGCCACACGGCGTCACACACCTCAGGCGATCGGAGAAGTGGAAGAACATAACCCCCCCCAAAAAAAACCAAACGATGGCTGTGATGCGTTCGTTGCTGAGTGAGAGAAGGCTTCGCTCTACCTACCATCTACGGTACTGTGCCCTTCGGCATGGTTTGGGGTGTGCTAGCGAAGAGGAGGCGGCGGCGGATGGGGATGGAAAGGAAGTGTGTGTGTGTGTGTGTGTGTGCGACGGTGGCGTCAGTGGCTTATTTGTTCCCGCGAAAAAACCCTGGAATTGATCGTCCGACACCACGTTTGTAGCACAAGCCTACCTGATAGAAACGTTCCCCTGATTGTGCACTATACCGTTGCCTCTTATAGTATTTGCATTTTTTATTCCTTTCCCCCCTCCCCTCCCCTTCCCTTCCTATGTAGGTAATACTATGCATGTAACGTAATATCATGGTATTTGCATATAGTACCTACTATGTAGTATATGTCTACTATATATTAGTAGGAAGGGATAGAGAGAGGGATAGGGATAGGGACAACAGCACGAGAGTGGGATTGCACAAACCCCCCCGGCTGCCGCCACGATGGCTCGGATTGCGGATTCCGGGGTTTGGCATTGGCCGCGGGCGATTCTGACCATTGGGCCTCCTGGCCTCGCACTGGCAATGCGCTGCGCTGCCGCTGGTGCATCGTCGGCTGGGTACTATGGGTATTGATCGTGCAATGCTTTCGTCATGGCAGATTATGTAGTTGGATTCATTAGGCAAGCCAAGCGAAGCATCTTTCGAGTCACTCACCCAAACTACACCCTAGGTAGGTAGTCCGACCCGGGTACAGGTTCCTGTAGCGTAGGCTGACGCCGCTAGGATGACGGGAGTGACGCACGTTGCTAGCTTGCCTGGGGTGTTATGTGTGTGTGTGTGTGTGTGTGTGTGTGTCTGTCGGGGGCGTTCAAGGCAACGAAATCGACAGTGACTTGGTTTTGCATAGTACGTTCCATGGACAACGTCGAACCGTCGACGTATTACAAGTAAGCCAGCCCATTGCTTGCCGAAGGATAGCCGAATGCTAGACTTTTTGGTACACACAGTATATGGTAGTGGCAATAGTCGGCTGGCGCTACTGCAAGCTCTTACACAACTTACATAGAGTAAATTTTTTTTAATGTTTTCCCCTCTCCCGCTTTACTGCCGCATCATCATCTTCTTCGCGAAAATCTGACGATCTGGAACAGTCTAGGGGTTTGAGCCGAACAGGCAATGATCGTTTGGCCGCACGGCTTTCCGCTGTTGATTGGACCTGGGCTGGTGGCGGAAAGGAGGGCGGATGGGGAAACAAGGCTTCATATCGGAACATATGGAAATAGCAATGGAACAAGATGTTACGTTTCTTATGCCCCAACTTGTAGAACAGCTCCGTTGCCCATGCTCAGCAACAGCACGAGGGCGAACAGGTTGATATCCACGAATGGGTTTGACTTTGTCAACGGATCTAGGTTGATATTCCGAAAAAGAGCGGAGGATGAATTATTCCTCCGAAGTCTCCCCAACCCTATGGGCGACGGGCGGGATACCGGGCGGATAGATAAAGGAGGTAGGTTACGTTGGCAAATTTGCTCGCATGTGTTAAGATAGAGAGGTCAGGTTAGTAGTAAGGGCAATTACAAAAAAAAAAAGGCCGAGGTGTACGGTACGGGCATAGGTACTGCTAGAACTACCTAAGGTAGTATAGGGAGTATAAGGAGTAGTATCGTATCGTATACCTGGTGCTGCTGCTGCTGCTGCAGCACTGCAAGACAATGAATCATGAGCTGATGATCACCCGGATAGATAGCAGCCTCTCGCTTGAGGCTTGAGGCCACGCGGGGCAACGCTGCAGGATAGAGATGCTGACTCTCCTTCCCCAATGAGGTCGTGGGTATGTGAGCCCCTTGGTGGATCGTGATGCAGGTTGGCGCTTGGATGAGGGGGAGGGAGCAGAGAGGGGGGAAATGCTGGCGTTTATTTTCTCAAGAGCGCTTTGGGTAGTATCCGCTTGGTCCGGTCCAGGAGCAGTGGGCAGCGGACAGCGGGCAGCGGGCAGTTGTGCAGTGTGCAGTGTGCAATGGGCAGTGGTTCAGGAGCAGCGAGCGGTGGTGCCTAGATAGTCTAGACGGAACCTGGACTTGGCATCGTGGCCATTAATAATACTCGATCCATCATGCTACCTACCGACCGACCTCGTGTGCTCATAACAGGTTTATTAAGCCCGGTTCTGCACACATGTGCGTAAACAGCAGCACACGGACGGAGGAGGATGCGGAGGCTGGTTAGTTGCTGGTAGGTCGTTCTACTAAGTAGTGAGGGGAAATGCTGGGACGTGCTGGGACATGCTGGGAAATGCGGCGAGGCCCAGCTAGAAACCTAGTCGGTCCCCATTCTTCTTGCCCTCTACATCTGCATCTCTCTGCATCTGCATCTGCCTACTTTCTCTCACCGCCAGACCAGATAGCATGTTCATTCAGGGCCCCCGGTTATACTAAGTAATCATCGTCCATCTTCTTCATGGCCTGTTGGGCGACGGGCCACTAGGATGACTCCTTTTACCATGTCGCAGGGACACAGTAATGTGATGCGTATGCTGTAAGATGTACGTGGCGTTTGTCATCTTGCGTTGGTAGGTTGCTCTGAGCAGCCGCTGGAGGAGCAAGGCTCCCATTACACGTGGAGAAGCAGCGCATATCTATTTAGCACACACATGTACTACTAGTATATGATGTAGGTCAGGCCGGGTGTACACAGGTACCTATCAAGTGGTTCATGTAGCAAAGGTGACGATAGCGCTGGTGACGAGACGGTGGGAGACGGACGTAACATGTGCCGCCGCTATTAGTTGTAAGTAATGTACCTATTAACCTACACAGTAGACACCGTTGACGCCTGTGGCCACAAAACTGGTTATGTGCGCCGAAGCTACAAGACTTAGTGGCCTGCGGTTCTGGATCGCGATGGTATACTACGGTACGCACGAGAGAACGTTGAGAAAAACCCCACTCCGTGGAAGACGGAGGGAAATCGTTTCTTGGCGTTTGTCGAGTCAGGCCGGGCTGACGCTAGAGAATCCTGGAGGCAGGTATTTTCATTTTCATATTCTCACGGGGACTGACCATCGCGAGAGGTTCGTGAAGAAAGGACAAATAATAACAATGAAAAAGAAAAAACCTAAAAAACCCCTAAACTAACATGTATTTGCTTACTTACTTTCTTTAGTTAATGATGAATACCTAGAAAATGATCTTGGTGATTGGTCAACGCAGACATGTATGTTCTTTACTGAGCCGGCACGACAGAGTAAACCAGGCTGCCGAAGATATACATATATATCTACTTACATGATAGAATTCAAGCTTTGGAATACTCCATGTCGTTACACAGGCGGCGGCGCACCACTGAGCGCACTAGAAGTTTTTTGATGTTCATGGGAGCATGGGAGCATGGCGGCTGCAGACAGGGGTTTTGGTAAAGGACTACTACTACCAGTAAATAGTTACGTAGAGTATGACGGGAGAAAGGTGGCTGGCTTTTGGTGGGATTCCCGTGTGTGCAGTGTGTGCAGCGTGTACACCACATCTACAGGTACGTAGTATACTGTATCTGTACGCCCGCTTCTGCACCCGCAGTGTACCTATCTACGGTAGACAGAAGCCTACATAATACGTAGTACTAAGTAGAGTGCGTAGTAGAGGACCGTAAGATGTTGAGATGTTCGGAACATACGTACTATTAGTATAGTAGTAGGATGTAGTGTACTACTGTGTACTAGGCTACCCTAGTAGAGGTATTTCCAGTGGCCTAAGTATATCCACCTGGGCAAACGATATGAAATGATTGGTCCGACGGGTTAATAACACGAGTTACTTTTGTGACCGAGTTTGGCGCGCAGGGCGTTCGGCATCAACCCTTGTTGGAAAAAATGTGGACTGGCCGTAGAATGGGAAGAAAATACCGTCACGTCCTACCCGGTCTACTCGGTTCTGCTTGTTTCTGCTTGGGCCCTGAAACCTTCAAGACGAAGTGCAGAATGCAAAATGCAGAATGCAGAATATGAGAGGGTTGGTGCAGTGACCACTGACCAGTGGTGGTGGATTAGGTTAGGTAGTGAAATAGTGGACAGTGAACAGTGGACAGTGGATACCTCCAGTGGATAATGGAACAGCGGAGTGGAGAGAGGATTTACAGTACCTGTAGACTGCAGTGGCACAACGAACCACCGACGGTCCCCAGGGCAGTACCCAAGCAGTACCCAGGACAGGTACCTGTAGTGTGTAGGTACCTAGTGTAGTACCAGAGCAGTCGTACCAGGGGCAGGGAATGCCCCGTGCCTAGTCTACTGTAGTACATACTACCTAGGTAGGTAGGGTTCTGGTAGGGGTCCATGTCTAGATGGACTATGTACTAGTAGTATAGATGTAAATGGTGGTTCTGGTTCTGGTTCTGCATGTGGACTTGGACTTGCTGGACTGGGACTGGACGAGATGGACACTCAGGTACTGGGATGGATATTCATAGTAACAAAAGGGACCCAGTAACAGGCACATCAGTATTTCGCCAAAATCCCAACTGGGGCAAGACTCGTCGCATTGGTGTGTGTGTGTGTGTGTGTGTGTGTGTCCCTGTACCGTAATTGTCGCGTTCGAGTTGTCGACAACCAGCCAAGTCTGCCCCATCGCATACCCGTTTTCGGGTTTACGCCACGGCAAATCCTACCCGCCGGTCGTTGTTGTTGCTATTGCTGTTGTTTTTTGTTGATGCCCTGATAACATAAATTGGTCATCGGCCCCAAATGCGACGATCAGGCATGGCTCTGACGGTGCTCTGAGCCTGTCATTGGAAGTCCCCCTCGTCCCGGTCGTCCTGGCACATTAATCCGGTCAGCAAAAGGCTGGGATTAGGGAGTCGGTGATTATCAGGCAGGCCCTTTTTTATTTTATTTTCCGAGGTCAGGAGGATGGACATTGGTATTGGAAATTGATAAGTTGTTGTTTCGTCTCCCCCTCGCGCCTCGCACTAATTCCCATACCAGGGATACGATACATAATTAGGTACTGCTAGTATAGTAGGGCATGCTAATAATGTCACATGTAAAAAACGACCGGCTCTAGCCGTTGAAAACAAATAATGCAGTGGCACTTTGGCAAATGTAATAGATGATTGTAGCACCTGGCAAGGTACTGTGTGCTATTTATGTAGATACATAATACCTCTTTGTACAGTGTAGAGCCCTGGAGGTTTCTACTAGTACATATAAATTTCCATGTATACTAGGTACCTACCTAACCATAATTACATTTTATACATTACATTGTGCACTAGAGGGGGAGATGCTATGCCATGCCTGCTGGCTTTTGTACAGATGCACCCGAACTTCCGGATGAATCTTCGTTCGCGCTATTCCCTTTCAGTTGTGTACATTATGATAGGCACACCTTAATATACATAGTACGTGTACCGGATATAGACACTTGGGTACCTTCAAACGTTTTCAACTGCTGTGACACTTTTTATATACTACGCTACACGAGTAGAACAAGTTTAATTTCCTTTGAACTTGGACCTATGTATAGTAAGTACGTATTGGCCGGGCGCGTGAAGGCAGACCAAGCAGGTGAGCCGGTTGTATGGTATAACCGTTCGAGATTAGAACATGGGCAACTTGCGATGTCGCACTCCTGAGGCTGCTGACAATACGACATTGAACGTTCGGCGGCATGCTACCTACCTAGGTACTACTACTAAGTAAGTAGGTAGGGTAGGCAGCTGAGGCCCGAGGCCCAAAGTACCACGCGGCATCAACGGGAGGCAACTCCTTATGTCATTTACAAGTTGCCTAGGGTAGCGATCTCACGATTCAGACAGCCCTTCATGGGTTTAAACAACGCGTAATCGTAATCAATCCCGCCAGGCAGACGAATTGTGAATTGGTCCTAAAGAACACTTTTTTTTTTTTTTGTTTTTTTGGCAAAATTCGTGTTCTCCATCCTGTTCCCAGGGCTATTATTCGTGCCTTGCATTCGTGTTGTTATGTTCTTCTTGTTAGCGCGGATGAACACCCCCACTAGCCAGCCACGGGTTACTGCCACGGGCTTGAATGAATCAATCCAAGAAAGAGGGTACATCAAAACTCTTAGACATCACGGGTCCCCCTAACTACATGTAGTTGTAGTGTGCCCTGTGGCGATTCCGACATCAGGGACCTAATATAGCATGCGCCCTAATCTACCTGGCTACCTAGACCCTAACACGGTTGCGGCGACGTTTTAGAATCCAGCAGCTGTTCTGACAAAGGATGAACTTGATGGTGGTCAGCCTTTGAGGCGAATGAGCATGTTCGTTTTTCTCTTCTCGCCAGGTGCTTAGTCTAGTACGTTACTCCTTTATTTTTCTCGGCCAGATATGACTCGTCGTGTGATGCGCGCGTGTACCTACCTAGGTAGTGCACTAAGTCAGTACGAAGTAGTGTAGAAGAAATGATTTGGTCTGATTCAAAACATGGTTTTGTTCCGACGCGACGCCGATGGATGATGCGGATGCGGATGTGCAAAGGGAAAAAACCGCAGGTAGCGCCGTTTTTATTACGTCCTTTTCAGCATAGCCAATTCGTCGACGGCGGAATGAGCTTGACCTGCTTATTGTGATTATGACTGCAGTAGCTGGGTTGCACCCAGCTGGCGGTTCCAGATAGATGCTACTACACTTTTGTAGTATAGTTGTACGTAGACATTTACTTATATACCTAAGGATCTAAGGTATGTATTAATTATGCACTGCCGGCCGTACTAGCAGACATTATATCGCACTACCCAGGTACACTGTAGTAGTAGTAGTAGGACACTTAGGTATACATAGAGTAGGACGCTATAGTGGACGAACTGTCGTGCAGATGATGCGCTCGACGAAACCATTCTGTCACCACTTTATACTTTATCCAGATGGACACCGCTGGTCGTGGCGACGGAGAAGGCTAAATTCCGAAATGATTATCGACCTGTACAGCACAGCACAGCACACACTGCCTTACAGTATTACAGTACTAGTATTACTGACCATTCCCCAACATACCTCCTCTCGGTTACCTGGGGTGCCTACTATGTATATATGTACATACCATACATACCAATACAATACGTAGTAGAAGAACGCGCGCTCGAAATAAGAACTTTTTGTTTATCCGCCTCGATTCGGAAGTGTGGCCAGCTCGGCCCGTATTCACCACCGAATTGTCGCAGTTCTATTTTATCCAACTGACAATTCCATCCTTACTTTATTTTATTTCATTTGCCTTTTCTCATCACTCCTTCCGAAACCAGGCTGAGCAATGTTTAAGCATAAGAGACCCCGTAGACCCGTGGACCCGTGTGATGATAAACACACGCCCCGTTTGTTCTACGCCACTTCCGGCGGCAAGACGTTTACGTTTTCATTACAGTAAACGCCGACTTTGGTCTGGTGGGAACAACACGATACCATACCATGTGCGGCTCAAAGAGAGAGAGAAGAAAAAAAGAAAGAAAAAAAAAAAACTCTGGCTCCTCACAAGACTACAGCACAGTCTACTTGCCCTACACATACTACACCATCTACTGTAGTCTGGACGGTGCGCTGGGCAAGCAGGTGCGGACTAATAAAAAAAACACACGACAGAAAAAGAAGGGTCTTCAACTTTTTTAGTGTCGTTCTTTCGATCCGTCTCCGGCCAAATCAAAGCTGGGATAATTCCATAACCATGGACTGGATTCAGCCACTCATACCACATTACTTAGTAGTTTCGTGGGCTTAGCCTACCTGGGTACTAAACTGCATCTGGCAGGACAGCGAATGCTGTGTCTTCATAGTACTATTACGCACTACTGTAGGTTGGGTGGTTGAAATGCAAAAATTTTTGCGAGTTCCATTACCTTACATTACATAGTACCCGAGCGTAGACTATAGGTCACTCCCATTCGCCACGAGCTCTGTTTTCGTATTTGCTTTGTGACGAGGCTTCGAAGATCCGACAACGATGATTCGCTCCGCGTAATATGAGCAGAACGAAAGTTATCTCGATGCAAACACCAATATTGGAGACACACACAGACACAGACACAGACACACACACACACACACATGTGTAAGATTTTGTTGAATCCAATTATTCTGAGTACCGAGATTAGTCACGTCGAAGGTCCGTCTAATAGACTTACCTCGGTATGGACGTCGTAAGCACGGAGTCATCTCAACGCAAGCCATACGATGTAATGGCACTCTACACAGGTATTTCCAATAACGGGAAGACAAGTCGAAGCCGTCCAATGTGACTGTACGTTGCATGACATGTGGTACATGGACCTTCCATAGTAGTGTACACTACTCGGTGTGCCGATGACTCTACAAACCTAGTGTACCATGTATGTGTGTGTGTGTGTGTGTGCATGTATGTATGTATAGGCAGCCTATGGAGTATCAATCCGATGGGTAGGTGAGGCAAGGTACCCTCTCTCGAACATGGTCTAAACGTGGTAAATTAGGAGGAATGAGAGGTTCTGATCAGGTAATAAAAAAAGCGCGAAGGAGGAGGAGGGAAATTATGTGACGCAGGTAACAAGAGCAAAAGGACAGGGGCGTTGAGGCTGTTGCACGCGTCTCCTCTCTTCTGCTCCTCCCCTCCCCGTCTTCCCCCCTCCCGTTATTGATGGACGGATATCGAGGGATATGAAATATGAGGGATTTCTATACCTGTACCATTCAAAGCCAGGCTGTCTTAACCACCGGGTCGAGGGGTTTTGCGAAGAATACTGCCGCATTGGGCCGTTTTGATGTGAAAACTGGTCCATGGCTACATGTACCTATGCATGCATGCATTAGGTTTGAGTTTTTTTCTTTCTCGGTTTTTTTTTGTGTCTTTTACAGTACTTTCGAAGGGCCTTATGGGCCAAGGTTTATCAGGTAACACCAAACGTTTTTCTGGTAAAAGACCTGAAAAGCGGTATTTGGGTGGTGTTTTTTTTTTCTTTCTCCCGGGCGCTTTTAGTACTATGGACTTTAGTGTACTGCACTAAACTTGCTCAAGTACGATCCTTGAGCAGCACTAGCTAGATAGCAGGTTAAGCGCCTTCACTATTGAGCGTGATTGGCCAAGCCACTGGAAAGCCTTCTAAAAAAACGATTTTTTTTTTTCTATTTTAGCCTTTGATCGCTCAGGGCTCGAGCGAGCACTACCCCCTACACTAAATCTCAACTGTGGAGCTACTTCGATATATATTTCCGATACCTTCCACATGTGTACTAATTCGCGGTGGGCGGGCACCAGAACTTCTTTCAATGGATGTACCGAGGTCTGCAGGCGCAGGTACCTGACTACAGTCCGGCGCTAGAATGCTTCTAGTACGGTACGGTTGTCTACCTCGAATGTGCCAATGGAAACCTTCCCAGGCTGGACGAGACCTTGCTCGCCGTCTCCACACCCACGATTAGCCACCATTAGTGGGCTGTGGGCTGCACCAGAAGCCAGAAGACCTTTCACCAACCTCACGGGCTTCCCAGGTTCTCCACCCAAACGATGAACACACTGAAAGGTTAGGTACCTACATTCATACCACATTCATACCACATTCATACGGCATTCATACCTCCTTTACCAGTACCACTAAATACGCTAGGAGCTACCTACCTACCTAGGTACCTACCTAGGTAGGCAGTGTACGTAGTGCAGTCCTCCAAGCCCGCATGCTACGGTACACTAAAGCCCACAGGGCTTCTACAGGCCCCAAGACCAATCACACCCCCAGTTTTCAGGGGTCTGGGCCCCAAGTATCCATCAAATCACTTGCCATTTCCAATCTTTTTTATTTTCCCTCTCATTTTTTTTTTCCCTTCGTGAAAGCCCTCTCATTGTTTACCTACCTAGGTACCTGCGTAATGTACATTAGCTCCGTGCAGGGGGAGGTTAGGTAGGCGACTGTCCACCTAGGGCACTGGTCGTGTAGTGCACCTAGTGTATTTAAGGTAGTAGATAGGATGTATCTTAGGTACGGTCACGAACACCATACCTACATGTAGGTAGTGCTTAGGTACCTACCTTACTATGTATAGTATTATTACGATACAGTACCTCAAAGCAGGTACCTTGGTAGGGCACATGAACTGTCAAAAAAGAAGTCAACGCCATTCATTAATTCACTACTTCTCTACTTTACTGCTTCAATAGGTACTATACCTACCTACCTAGGTACTTCATTGAAAAAGGTTCGCATTCTCCCATTTCTTTCACTGGCCAGTGGGACCTTTCTTTAGTGTCGATGGGTGTATCCACTCGAAGCACCCGCCGCGTCCGTCTTGTCTTGTCTCCATCCACTACAGTAGAGACTCTCTCTACTAGTACTACTAGTAGTATATGTCTATATGTACATACCTAGGGTACCGCCGTAGGTAGTCTACATTAGGTGGTACCTAACCTACAGACTGTACCTAAAGGTCTCCATCCCATCTCATCCAACCATCCCAACCATCCTAAGCCCGTCCAAGCCCGTCCCATCCCCATCCCATTGAACCCCCCCAAATCCACTACTACTCCCCCCCCCCAATCCGCTC
The DNA here is from genome assembly GCA_002003505.1 of Xylariales sp. No.14919. Lineage (NCBI taxonomy): Eukaryota > Fungi > Ascomycota > Sordariomycetes > Xylariales > Xylariales sp. No.14919. Next base: position 428,902 of record BDMC01000016.1, on the reverse strand, counting down.
GAATCATCCACCATTCACCATCCATCCTAATCCCAATCCACTCTCCACTCCATCCCCATCCCATCCTATCCTATCCTACCTATCCTATCCTATCCTATCCCGTCCTTTCAACCCTCTGCTCTGCTCTGCTTTCTTCACTCCTCGTCATTCCCTCCTCATCATCACCATCTTTTCTCTCTCTCCCTCTCCCCTCATATCTTCCCTCTTCTTGACTTGACAATAGTCATTGTTCTTTTCTTGACACTTCTCTTTTCTCGTAACCTGTTGTGTGCCAATTTGGAATTCCGACCCCGACGCCTTGTGCCCCGTCAGAATTCCCAGGTTTTGTTCGACCATTTTTTCGAGGCGAGACGAGACGAGTTCAACGAACTACCCACAGCAAGAAAGAAATTGAGGATTCGGGAAATTGAGATAGTTAGAAAAAAAAGGCTTCGACGACTTCGCCCGTGCCCGCCTTTTTTTTTTTTTTTGTTTTCGGTTACCGCTACGACACCGACAACATCGACGACACCGTCCCAACAAGACAAGCTTCCACCGAGCTAGCATTCTGAGATTGCTGAATCTGCCAAACGACGCATTCGTGGTCACTTTTTTTCTCCTCCAGCTCACCTAAAAACCTAACCTCGGATCCTCTTCATTGAGCGAGACGTCATTATCTGGATAGTCCATCTCAGCAAACATCAATCAATCTCTTTCCTTTAATCTTTTCCTACACGATTTCCTCACCGGGCCGCATCGAACCGGACCAATCCACAGGAACAACACCACTACCGTCGACCGCTTTCCGACGTCCGAATCTGAAATTCGTTTCTATCTTTACAGGTTAGTGGGCTCCCATTTATTTGTCTCGTTTATATCTATGCCCCCATCGATCTTGGAAACGCGTTTGTACTGCTTGCAATGCGACTCGAGTAACACAATGGTTCTGTGCCGTTGACCGAGTTGGCTATCTGAACCAACTCGATTCCGGCGTTCACATGCGCCGAACCGACAACCTCGAGCCGCTAGGATGCCTATGTGTGACTATAAAGCTTGCGACGGGTTGAACGACTATTTCGGGCATGAAGTGACGGGGCGTTGTTGACGTTTCTTTGTCCTTGATCCCAAGCCAAGCTACAACCAACATCGACAAGAACATCCTCTCGATTGCTTTGTTTGAAAGATCAAGTATTCTGCATTTTCGATAGTTGCTTGGCCCCCCAACTCTCGAAATCCGTAGCAAATACGTCGGCATCGCAGTCTTGTTGGCCATTGTTTTCTCCTCACGCAATACCCTTTGTTACAATGGTTTCTGAACAATACCAAAATGGAGGAATACTAATAATCGGATAATAGGAGATAGAATCGCCTTGTATATCACGATCCTGCAATTGCCCTTACTCTTTCAGCTCTTGGGTACAAAACATTGCTTCCGACAGGTTTCTCGGCACTGCACTACATACTCAAGCAGCTATACCCTTTTTTCGAGGCGGATTCCCGCCTATCCTGCAACCAACTCGCGTTACCGCAACGGATCCCCTAGTTCGACTCTGGTCAATCGTTGATGGCTCGAGCGGCTCAGTAGGGTTTCGATAACCTTTCCCCCCCTCTAACCGCACACTTCTTCTCTTCAGCCTTGGAACTCTCTGCCGGTTATAGTACCTACCTTCGCGGGTACGACTGAGCCGTCACTTCCACGTGCTAGAAGCAGATTTCTTCTCCGACAAAGGTCATTTCGGGATCTTTGACGGAGATTTCTCCTCCATTCGTCATCATGCCGGGCGGCGTGTGTGCGGTTCTCGATTACGAGACCGACATGATGTCTGAATATGTCGCTGACATGGCTACGCGCATCGTCATTCCTCGTACTACTGTAACTCCTGCTTTCCGCAAATTCGTTAACCAGATCCTCACCTCGACGCGTCTCCCTAGTACCACCATCCTCCTAGGCATGAACTACCTTGCTAAGCACATCAACATGCACAAGCAGGCTGGTACTTACAACAACGTGAGTGAGGGTGAGGTTTGGAAGATGCTTACTGTGGCGTTGCTCCTCGGAAGCAAGTTCCTGGATGATAATACCTTCCAGAACCGGTCTTGGTCTGACGTCAGTGCCATCGCCGTGGCTGAGCTCAATACCATGGAAGGAAAATGGCTGCAGGACATGGACTGGAAGTTGTACGTTAATCTTGATCGCAGCCACGACTACGATGCTTGGTTGAAGAGCTGGAAGCAATATCAAGACAACAAACGTGTTGCCATGCAGCAACAGTCACAGGCCGCTCTCCGCGAGCGACTCGCGCCAATCATTACCTCCATTCGTAACGACGCCTCGCGACCGCCCCATCACCCTCTTTCTTATGAGGGATGGACGCACGAGGAGATTGCTGAGCATGAACGGCTTACCATGAACGCGAGACTGGGTCGGCCTGCCAAGATGCCCTATCGCCCTCGCGAGGGGTCGTGGCCTAACCGCTATCAAAATCCATGGACCCAGGCTCCATTGACGCCTCCCGATTCGGGCTACGGGACACCCGAGTACTTGAACTCGGCCGCCTCGGTCAATTCTCGTTATAATGAGTGGTTCAGCCAGGCTGTGGCGAACCAAAACTACGGCCGCTACTCCCATGGCCCCGTTGGGCATCACAACTACTCTTCGTCCCGGGGTGGCTCGCATTTCCATCAACCCTACTTTAACCAGTATGGCCACTCTGGGTGGGATGCGGGTGTGGCCGAATGCAACTGTGCGCAGTGTATTTCCGCTGTCCATGCTAAGGCCGGTCCCTACTTTCATTCCCATGCCTTCGGCCAGCCGGTGATGGGGTAACCCGGCCACTAGTACCGGATAGAGGAACATTCCTCGAAGCAAATTCGAACCGGCTATCTCATAATGCCGTGTACGGTAGCATGATCAGACTCGCGTGACCACGAGGTCCTATGCTACTAACTACCTAGATCTGGTTTTGACGGTTTCATGAACATTTTTCTTTTTTCTTTTTTTCTAACTGATACCCCTTTCGGCAAGCTGGTTAGGAGCAGCAAGTGCTCCATGGGACTATAAAAATGTTTTGGTTGGACTCCATTCGGCAACCAACAGCCTGAGAATGCTTTTACGCCACGTGCCGCGATCTCACTTTGGGCTTTCGGATATGCCTATGCCTACGATTCCGTCTCGCACAGTGTTCTGGTTGTGGGTGATTTGCACCCCACCGAATGGCTCGCTTGGACGAATATTTGATCATAGTCTTCATTGACGGCGTTCACGGTTTTCCTCGACGGTCAGGAGTTTTTTTCCTTTCTTCATTTTCATTCGATAGATTTGATGTGTCCCATCTTGTTCGCATTTGACAGCGACGGCGGCCAAAAAAATTTGAGAGTTTTGCAGGCGTTTAAAAACAGAAAAATAATGAACCTCACCAATTGGTTTGTGGACCTGATCAGCCGCTCCTTTTCATTCCTTTCTGTGCTGGAGAATAAAATATAAGCACCCCTACTGGCGTCATGCCCCCCGGCTTTTGCAGTTTCCCTATCATCGAGGCCGTTTCAGAACGTTGGCCAGTTGCGTCGGGAAAGCTGGGTCGGTGTGGTCACCCTTCTCTGTTTGTTCCATAATAGGACAACCTGAGTTATTGGCTCCTCCCTCACCATGCTAAATAAAGCTGAAGTCTGACTTCATGGTTGTGAGGTGGGGTTACGGTCGAGATTTCACCATGCTGCCTCACCGTTCCGATGCCCTGTCTCTCGGTATACACGAAAGACAAGGGCCCTATCTTCGGCCCTTCCTGCCACATGCTTTTATTTGAGGAAACCGAAACTACGGCGAAGATCGGCGATCTGGACATTTGGTATTCTCTTTCATACTCTTGCCCATTGTAGGAGAGCGCTAGGCCATTGAGTTCTGACGAGTATGGGCTGCTTTATGGGCCCAGTGGGGGGGCATTCTGGCCAGAGCAATGTGGCAATTTTTTTTTCCCGTTTTTACGTTTAGACCGAAGATTGGGGGGTTTTGGGGGACTGGGGGTTCATTCGGGAGCTGGGGATTAATCTTTTACGGTTCACACATCGGCTTTGTAGGTCGGTTTACTTTTCTTACTGGAAGCTCGTGCTTCTTTTGTTGACGACTGGCACGATATTGCTATTACCCTCGGCACGGCGGTTACAGAATAGCGGTGGCGAGGGAAGGGAGGGATGTCGGGGATAGACATAGTGGGCAGTTCATCGTGCTCGACTCGTGCGGGCGGTTGGCCTGCCTCGACGGCTCAAGTCGTCTGGCGGTCGCCGGGCATCCCCTGTAGGGATAGATTGAGGCCCTCATCTTCGCGACGCCCCCCGACTTGTTTCATGCGTGGGTACAGAGACCCTAAATGCGCGATGTTGGTTTGTTCATATATACATACATACACATACACTCAAGAACATACTAGACAAAACGCTGTTTATGCCTTTGTCGACCTGTACTATTTCGTTTCTTGCCTTCGCCTGATTTGCCTGATTCGCCATTCGTGATGTCGTCTCCGGGTTGGCTGCAGTCCACGTCGTAGTGAACTGGCGGCTCAGAAATGCATAAGCTCGCGGCTGTTATGTGTTTAGATACTTGGTACGACGAATACTCCATGTATTGTTACTTATCTGTGTCTATTTACCTGCCTACCTAGGTACTTACATGTAGGTACTTAGGTAGGTAGTGTTCGCCTACACTCTCTTTAGGAAGTACCTACCTAAGGTCCTCAGTACATATCTCTGTACCCTTTCCTGCCAGCTGGCAACCTAGTACTAGCAGCCGGCGTAGTATATAGTAAGGTACGAGGCTCCGGGATCCCTATCTCATCTCATCTTATTCTAACCGCCTCATCCATCTTGTTCCTTTGCTTGCGCTTAGCTTCCTCAACCCTGGAACGGGTCTATCAATTGATTGATTGATTGGTTGGTTGGTTGATTGATTGAAGACTGCCTGGTTCATTTCGTCTTCTTCACTCGCTGTTCTGCGCCTGCGTCTGCAGCTGTACTGTCCTGGGACGATCCTACCAGAAAGCGAGCTCTGTCTGCGCGTCCCGTCGGTTATACAATTGGCCCTCCGGCCTCGTCCGTCAGTGTACTGGTGAGGTGAGTTGGCGCTACTAGGCCGTTGAATACCGGCGAGAAAAGGGAAGATAGAAGAGACGCGCGTGTGTGCGTGTGTGGGCGTCATGACGTCGCGGTTCGTCTCGGGCGGGACTATCGCTGGCGACGACGGCGTGACGGAAGATCGCGGGGGGGCTGGATCGGCGGCGGGAACGGGGAAAGAGGCGCCGAGCGCGACGGCCGTGGAGTGGGAGGCTGTGCAGAAGGATCTCGACGAGGAGCGGCGGCGGCGCGCTGAGGCGAGGAAGCGCGATGCTGAGGCTGGGGCCGGGGGCGAGAGGAGCTTGTATGAGATTTTGCAGGCTAATAAAGGTATTTTGTTTGTTTCCTTGCTTTTTGTTGTTGTGTTCCTTTTTTGATATTTTAAAAAGTTTTGTTTCTATTCTCAATTTTCACATGTTGTTTTATTTTGCTTAATTTTCATCTCTCTCTGGTGTATCTAGCTTTCATGTGCTCTGTTCTGTTACCTTGTTTATTGCTCCATGAAACGCTACCCTCTTTCCTCCTCTAGCTCTTAGAGTGGGACGCGTTCGATATTTCATTTGTTAAATGCGGATTTCATCGAATCTCATGCGTACGTCGGCTGACTTGATTTGCCGCCCTCTTTCCCCCGTGCCAGCCGCCAAACAAGCCGCTTTTGAAGAGCAGAATCGCATCCGGAATCAGTTCCGCGCCCTCGACGACGACGAGGTCGACTTCCTGCACGGCGTTTACGACGAGGCGCAGGCCGAAGAGCAGCGCGTGAGGCGGGAGACGGAGGAAGGGCTGGCTAATTTCCGGAAGGCGCAGAAAGGCGGTGATATCGCTGGTGCCGGGAATGCGGACGGGGATGGGGTGGTCGAGGAGTGGGGGGCTGCTTCTGGGAGGAAGAGAAAGAGGGAGAAGGAGAAGGCTGCGTTGAAGGGCGTTAAGAGGAGGACTAGTATGCTTGAGGAGGATAAGAAAGATGAGCGGAAGGATGGTGTGGTCTCGGCTTCCGAGAACGCTGTGAGCGACCGAGTGAGCAGCAGCAGCAGCGGCACGCGCGCGAAACTCACGCCTACCAAACCCGGACTAGTCGCTGCTAAGGAGGCCCCTGTGGCTGCTCCTACACAAGCTGCCGCTGCGACGTCGACGTCGAAGCCGAAACCGGTGTTGGGCCTTGTTGACTATGGCTCCGACGAAGATGACGATGATGATTGAAAGAGGGGCGCTCGACGTCGTATCCGTTATCACCACCGTCGCATCACGTCGCCTCGTTTTTGCAGCCTTGAGATGGCGGATAAACTAACTACATCGTAGAAAAGCGATGATGAGCACCGCTCCTCCTCGTCTAGATGGAAACATGAGACCTTTGGTTCAGCCTCCCTCTATTCTGCCAGCATTTTAACCTAGGAATCGAGTTTATTTAGGAGCGTGCGTTATGCTCAGAACGCATCCATGTAATAAATACATGTTCTTTTAACCATAAGGTCTGGTTCTTTCGATATGAAACAATCTACCGATCAAAGCTGCGCCGTGGGTGCCTTTCTACATAAGCTAACCGTTTGGCCCCTTCTCTTCCTGTCCTTCGTCTGTCTCTAGCTAGGGATCAGAGACATGGGTTAACTCGATAGGGTAGCAGAGGCGTTATTGCTACCAGTACTGCCTGTATCGAGGGCCAACTTCGGACGTAGACTCAAAAAGGACCCAAAAAAAGGAGAAAAAAGGGAAGGGCAAAAACGTACAACACCGCGGATTCGCTGGTCGTCACCGACCCAACTACTAATGCAGCGCTCATACCGGCTTATCTATGGGAGAGCGGACGGGATCCCGAGTTTTCCGATGGCTATGGTCGTACGTGACAGATACCATCTTTGCAGGCCTTATAAAGTACGAGACAAGCGTGGTGGTTGCACGTAGTATTATTAAGCGGCAGCTTACACCTAGCTTCACTCACCCTTGGACTGACTCTCAAAATAAGGAGGGTCGTAGAGCGGGTTTGAAAACAGAGGCAGTATTATTTATTACTAAATTAGTAATTATATATACCTAAAATTTCAAGATAGGTAGTGTAGGTATTAATCAGTTAGCCTGAGAATCGAACGAGGAAGCTCAACCACCAACCCCGACGCCCGCCCACCTTCGTAAGACATCGACGTTTCACATAACCATCACATCCTGCCCAATTGAGCGAACGCCACACCCGCTCGACCAGTCTACACGTCCAGGTTCAGCACGCAGCGGGCCCCGTCGTTCTGGCCCGAGATGGGCCCCTGCGAAGCGAGGTACGCGGGCCCGCCCTCGACGGAGAAGGCCCAGATCTCGCCGTTGGCGTTGTCCGACGCGTAGAGCGTGCCGTTGTCGATGCCGTAGGCGGCGCCCCAGGTGTGCCCGCCGATGCGCGGGTAGCGCTGCACGACCTCGTACGCCTTGGACTCGAGGCCGAAGCGCACGAGCGTCGTGCCGCCGCCGCTCGTGAGGTTGCGCGCCGCCGCGTACAGGTACGGCCCGCCCGCCGGGATGTACGCCCAGTCCGCCACGGCGAGCCCCAGCTCGTTCATCGTGCCCTTGGCTACGAGCTGCCCGTACGTCGCCGATCCGGGGGCCAGGTCCAGCTGGAACCACGTGTCCCCGGTGCCGTACCAGTAGTTCCCGTCCGTGTCGATGTCGCCCACGAACGCGCCCGTCGCGTCCGGGAATTTCGTCACCACCTCGGCCGTCCCGTCCGACGCGATCCGGATCAGCTCGTTGTTGCCGGATTGCCGCGCGTACAGGAAGTTGTCGAGCGTGTTGTACGCCAGCGCGTTGATGCTCGTGCCGTCGCCTACGCTTTCTTTGACGGTTGAGTATTCGCCTGTTGAAAGGTCCACTTTGAAGAGTGTCACGTCCTGGATTAGGTAGCCGTACTGCGTGTGGTGGATTAGCTCACGGTCTATCCGCACAGTTTACGGGAGTGATAAGGTTAGGGCAGGGGAGGATATTTACCTTGTCGCAGCTAAGCGTCGGAGTGCATGGCTCTGTAACTGTCGCCGTCGCTGTGACGGTTGTCGTTGTCGGGACTGTGGTGGTTTCGGTCACGGTGACGGTGACTGGCGCAGTGGGCGATGTCGTCGGGTAGCCGGGGGGGTAGGAGGTAGGATGGGGGTGGTGGTGAGGAGGCGTCCACCAGAATATGGTGGAATAGTGGCACTGGCACCCCGTGTCGTAGCTAGACGTGGTGTACGTCGTAGGTGCGGTGGCCGGGTACGTCGTGGTCACGACCTCGGTGACGAGGGGAGCAATGTCCAACGAGACTATGTCGAGCAAGTCCCCGAGGAGAGCAGCGGTAGGGCTCGCAAGTACTTCTACTGAGCCCAGTGCCAAGAGAGCGGCGAACAAGTTTGAGATTGGGGCCATGGTTGCGGGATGTCGGGGCGCGGATGGCGATGCTGTTGGCTTGAGATGCTGTCGAGGAGACGACGCGAAGGATGTCGCTCATTTATAGAAAACTCCACCAGCGACATGATCGGACCTCTGTGTCTTCGATTCGCTCATATACGGTATCCAGCATAGCCCCCAGCTTCTTCTCTCCTAGCGGAGCCAGGACTCTCGTACCCACAACGTTGGGCAGAACGGCGACGTTGGCGTGCCCGTCATCTCCCGTTGCTGACCCGTCGAGCACGTGTCTGTGGTCCGCCATTAGACTACGATAGGGCCTAGATCAGAATACCCAACGTGACGGAAGCCATATTGGGAGAGAGGGTCAAGAGCCGTAGGGCGCGATGGGGAAATTGATCATCGTGACTTTTCAGCTGCAGGGCTCTTAGCTTCCCGAGTCAGGATGAAAGAGGGCCGACGCTCCCCACAACGCCTCCATCCCGTCGCCTGAGTCCATAGTGTCAACGTCCTACGATACCGCCATGCTCAAGGCGACAGTCGATAGTTCGATGCGTATGAAATTGACGTCAGTCGCAGTCGCCGATTATTTGGGGCTGCTATAGGTAATTTGTAATGGCGATCGCCCGCATATTCGTCCTAGGCAATTACCAGGACGCAGCTGAAATGCCAGCATTACCAAGTTTCGATGCCGCTTTGGGAAATTAGCCTGCCTAACGGGTAGCTTACATCTGCTGCAGCCCCAGTCTAGGTGAAAAAAAAAACTTCGTTTGTACCGTAGAAGTGGATGAGTCCGTAGACATCCAGACCGTACACTACTGTCACTCTGACTTGTAGGACTGCCGCTAGTCTCTGACCGTTGTGACGGTTGCCTTGGCTAAGCTCTTAACTGTAGCACAAGACAACATAATGAACGTACTACCTAGGTACGCGACTGTATGATTCGAGCTAGACCTTATGTTTATTGGTTGCAGCCACAGCCACAACCGCAACCGGCAATGGCCTGGGGAATATGGGGTAATTGTGTTACGTGGCTGTCAGGTTCTGGTACACCATACATGCCCCTACATTACTAGATAGTTACACTACCCATCCAGTCCCAGCCCAATTTGATCAATGGTGGTACCATAGTCCTAGATTAGACGCTCCCGCGCTCCCGGGTCACGCTAGGTTAAGATAGGGGGGGTTGTCGTCGCCAATGCGTCGTGGTGAATCACGTGAACCAAGAGACCTGATCTCATGGATGATGTACTTACCTACCTTCGGGTTACCGCGGTGTAAAGCTAAATGACTTCCTTTTCTTTTTCTGTGCTTGGCGAATGGCAACCTATTACCTACACGATGAATAGAGATGGAATTGCGTTGGCCTCCGGTGTGACGAAATGCTGCCACCACGGCTGGCTGCATGTGGTAATTTACTCTTCACATTTCCTTTTCGCCGGGTCGCCCCCAACGGACCGATAGAGGGCGGATGCTGGATGGTAAATGCAGCTCACGCGAACAAAATACGCCCGAAGGTTTTATTACTTCTTTTACTGACGAATGGCAGTGACTCTTCACCAATAATTCTTACCTAATTACCTTAGTTTTTTTTTTTTTTGCTGGCGAAGCACATACAGCATCATAACCTGGTGATTCAAACTACCTAGGTAGTTGTTGGCTATAGTGGCAATTCGGGGGTTCCACGTATCGGGGTTATTCCAATAGGCATCAAACGAAGGGAAACGGGGGCATGCCTACGGTAGGCAGGTAGGTAGTTTCACTCATGCCCGTAGGGCGACGCCGGTAGTTTCCGAGGTTGCTGGCGGTGTGTAGGGGCGAAATACAATTCCGGCAAGTCACGCAATCGTACGGAATACCCCAATGGCAAGCTGCGTGGGCGTTGATAGGCGCTCTGCGAGGGCGGCGGGGTGGGTATAAATGCTTTGAAATCGGTACCCGTAGATCGCGTTGCGTCCTTGGCTCCCCCATGACCTGCGGCGCGTTGGTTCGGCATCCAGGTAGCATATAGGGATATTGCGGTCCTCGCGCAACTTCAGGAATATTCTCGTGCGGAATTCTCTCTCGCATCAGCTGTGTCGTCGCAATGGCGGAGACGAACGTTCCCAGCCTCCTACAAGCTCGCTATGGCACGGCCGCGGACTTCGAAGCTGCGGGCGGCGGCGACGGCGGAGGGAACTCAACGGTAGAGACGCTCCTCCAGCATAGATCCGTGCGGCATTACTTACCCGAGAAGCTGCCTGCGGGGAGCCTCGAGACCATCGTCGCGGCGGCGCAAAGCGCGGCTACGTCCTCCAACCTCCAAACTTGGAGCGTCATCGCCCTCGAAGACCCGGAGCAAAAGGACAAAGCGGCGACGCTGTGCGGCGACCAGGATTTTATCCGCCGCGCGCCCCTATTCCTCATCTTCTGCGCGGACCTCAACCGTCTGACCAAGGTATCCGCGCAGCACGGGCTGCGCGGCGAGGGGCTCGAGTTCACCGAGATGTTCCTCATGGCCTCGCTGGATGCCGGCCTCGCGGGCCAGAACGCGACGGTGGCCGCCGAGGCGCTAGGCCTCGGCGCCTGCTACGTCGGCGCCGCGCGCAACAAGCCGCACGAGATGGCCGCGCTGCTCAAGCTCCCTCCTCGCGTCGTCGCCGTGTTCGGCGTGGCCATCGGTAAGCCGGACCCGGCCAAGCCCACGGCCGTGAAGCCGAGGTTGCCACAGAAGGAAGTCCTGCACCGGGAGACGTGGCGTGTAGGCGCGGGCGAGGGCGGCGACGACGAGACCCAGGCCGCAAACCTGGCGGAATATGATGTCACGCTGGCTAGTTTCAACGCAGGCGAGAGGCGGGAAGGCGTGCCTGCGTGGACGCAGCGGAGCGCGCGGAGGATCGAGACGGTGGAGTCGCTGCATGGTCGCCATGTGCTGAAGGATGCGCTGCGGGAGAAAGGGTTCGATTTGAGGTAATGTGATGAAGTGCGATGCGAGACTTTGGGTTGGCTTAGATATAGAGTTTATAGAGCATACAAGGATGGTTGGTTTCCTTAGTCACATGGCCGGTTACGTGAGAGGGAAGGGTGTGGGGGTGAATGGATGTTAAGCACCTAAGCGCACGGTTAGTTGTTACTTTTGAGCGTCTAGTATATACGAGAAAGTGGTACTAGTATAAGGCACTGTTATACTTATGAGCGATAATGGGTCGGGGGTATTTGACGTACTGCGAGTAGAGGCTGCCAATGCCTGAGATGAAGGCGGCGTTGCGCATAATGGCTCTTAAACGGATAGCTGCAGTACTCGGTTCGTCGTACGTATTTGTTGTTATACAAAGCTATGCTAATATACATTTACCACCTGAACCGCGCTCGCTCACTTAGTCCCTTTGCCTAGGCTTCAGCACTACAACTCATCGATAAGGTGAGCGCTACCCGTCGACCGTGATTTCAGGTCGGCAGTCAAATCACGCAGCGCCGTTTGGTACATATCCGAGCGAAGAATCCAGGGAACCAGCAGGAAGAGCACGGCGCAAAGGAAAGCGTTCCAAAGCAGAGTCAAGCCTGATAGAAAGGGCAGGCGTTTTGGAGCGGGGATGAGTATGAAGGCGATGATCGTGCTGAATGGCGCGACCAACACCCGCTGGGTCATCCAGGACAGGAGATAGCCCTAGTTAAGTGAACTGCGTGTTAGAATGCCTGTCGTCTCGTAAGGGAAACTACTAGGGTGGACTTTACAGTTAGGTCAGGCATTGACTTCCACGGGGATTCAAGCTGTAGTACCGCTCCAAGTATAATTTCCAAGTTGTCCATGCAGTACCGCCCGATGGTCCATTCTTCGAAAATGGGTTACCGAATTAATCGAGGCTGCGCCATCAGGAGTAAGAATAGTGGGCAAAGGGGGGCACTCACGAATGATCCATTTGGCAAAAGTATTGCACCAACTAAGAGAGGCTCGCTGTATCTTGCCTTGTCGCAGCCACTTCTGGATACCCTGTTCTTCACGGACCTCATGGGCGCCGATGGCGTCTGCTTTTGTCTGTTTGGACCCTTCGGGGGCCACGTCGTTTTGGCTCTGATTGCTCACCGACCGCCGGCTGGGGAATAGCCGTTCTAACCAGATATGCCAAAAATATAGCAAGGGGCCAAGTAAAATTTGGCTAAAGAATACCCTTAGACATCCCAGAGTGCGAGTTCGCCAGTTCTTACGTGTCTGCTCTGTGGGCTCGGCCGTCATGCCTCCTCTGGACCTTGCCTTGGACTCTGAGCTTGAACTAGGATCGAGAGTGGGTTGGACTGAGACGACACCTTCTGGTTCGTCTGCGAGTGGCACGGGCGAGTGACTTTCGCTGCTGCCCAGTCTCGGCCCCGTCGAAATTCCTATGGGTAGAATCCCAGTGCCTGATGTATTACTATGTCTCTTCAACTCGGCCTCGTACTCCTGGTATAACGGGTCTAGGATCATCACGTCCCAGCCATTTGTCCAGAAATGGTCCTGAATAAGGTAGTTGAAAGTGCGGAGCGTAGCGGATTGCAGAACTGCCGATACCATCAGACGACCGTGCATTTTGGCTACGAGTTATAGGTAGGTAGGCGGCGCCTTGAGAACTTGAGGAGGATGGTACTCTGCAAGCGTAATCCGAACGATGATAAGGGCGCGAATGACTCGCTGTTTGTGAGATATGGGAAAACTAGCGAGTCCTAATGTATATATATATATGTGTATGTGTGTGTGTGTGTGTGTGTGTCTGTATACACTTACTTCACAACCTAGCGTATATCATTAACTACGACGACTACTTGGTAGACATGTTGCCCCGACTGCCTAGGTTAGGCATCCAGAGTCTCTGCTATATCAAAATACTTTAGTCTGTTCTAGAAGGTGTTTGCGCTAGCTATGTGTTTACCACATATTTACGGAGTTGCTCCTTGCACTAGTAAGTATGGGGTGGCCATTTATGGCATTTCGACGGGTATACAATACTGATCAACAAGACTTTTGGGGGTTGTACCTATGAGAAAAAAAAAAACAAAAAGAGAAAAAAAAAGGGAAAGGAAAAAGCCGTTTAGGCTTGGCATATTGTGCACGCTAATTGCAGAGGAGCTCCAGATGAATAGTCTAGCGCTGGATAATAGTCACATCAGTTACTTCACCTACCGTTATCGAAACGATTGGCTTCACGATGGGCTAACAATGCCTTCTCACTAGGTAGCTTAGAGGTAGCTTAGGCCAACGGCGGCTTAGCGTGGCTTAGCTTAGCGGCCGTCCTCAGGGCGGTGTAGAGACCTTTGATAGGTGGATGTTAGGTAATCCGCTTCGTTGAAGGTGGTTAAGGAACAGCTCTATCTAAAGGTAGGTACTGTATGCTGTCGATCGATCGATTGCCTTGGCTTGGCTTGTACTGCCGTCGTAGAGATATACGTCGGTGGATATATATCGCTTGTCGGAACGACCTGGTTACCCTGTTGCAGCACAACGGGAAAAATAAACATAGCGTAGACTTATGTACTTGACGTAAGGTTGCCTGGGTTGCATCACGCGATTTGCTTCATTCATTTCGAGTCCTCGCCCGCCTTTACCGTCCCAAGCTTGATGGAGATAACCCCATTGCTCACGTTGGCCTGATACTCCCCCTTCTCTTGCAAGTCCTTAAGGGTTATCTCCCGGGTCCTCTGCAGGCTTTCGATCTCGTCCAGGCGATCCAAGGTCGCTTGCAGATGCTCGTCAAACCCTTCACGCTCGCATATCTCGCGCATGGCATGCTGCATTGCGACCGAGTCCGCCTGCACCATGCCGTCCGAATTAATCGTGAAGATGTTGTTGTGCTCATGTTCCTTGATCCACGCGGCGTTCGTCATGATCTGCTGTGCCTCGTGGATGGGTATCTGCGGTAGCTGGCCGTCGTGGGTACCGGCTTCCCTCATCTCCTTTTCCTTGTCGACGAGCCTCTTGGCTAGAAGCATGGCCGCTGATGACAAGTCCTGCTGCGTTTCGCCGCCGGGATCTAGGTCTTCTCCTAGTATCCAATAATGGCTGAGCAGCCACCGCTTCTCGCGTTCACATATGGCGTTGCTCGCCCTGATCATGTTTTCCGATTTGGCAACGCGGCTGAGAAAGCTGAGGCGTCCGCCGATTTTGTCATAGACCTGTTCGAGGATAGAGTTCGACACGTCTTCGTGGTAATTCCGTGATCGGAAAGCCTTGAGAGCTTCGATGGCGGTATCGCGCGGAACGTCATGCACTGTGGTGACACGCAGGCGAGTAGCCTGCCACATGAGGCGTTCCAGGGTCCAATAGTCGTCGCTCACGAAGACGATGGTGACAAGGTTACTGGCGGCCCAGAGCTCGGCACGTTGCTGTATCAACTCGAGTAAATCTTGGCCGTCGGCGTCGTCTCGCACGAGGTGCGCCCCGGTGATGATGAGTATGAGCGGCTTGCCGACCTGTTCCTTTCGTTTCAGCGCAATCTTCTCCATCTTGTTGAAGGCGCGCTCGATATCTAGTAGGGCGGTGGTGTCACGTGGCCCCTTGAAGCTGAATAGACTTCCGATGTAGTCCTCGTGGAACTCAAAGTCGAGCGCCTTGCCGAGCCTCACGCGGAAGATCTCGGGGTCGCCGTGTGCCTCCATCATGGCGGTCCCTTCGCCACCGATCCGCCGCATGGCTTTCAGAAGCATCGACGTCTTGCCGGTTCCCTTCTCCCCCGTAATCAAGTGGTACTGGCCCTTGATGGTGCCGTCGACGATGCTATCGATGATGGCTTGCTCTGCTCGCGGCACCCAATCGTTCTCCTCGAAGTCCACGACGGCGAGGTCGGAGTGTGGGCTCTCGGCGCTGAGATGTCGGCTCAGCGCTGCCATCTCTACGCTGGAGTACCCGACTGCGAATGCGTTCTCCATCTTTCGCAACACGTGCGACTTGTAATATGCGTGGTATGAATATCCCGCCAGTCCAAGGACGAGAATCGACCCGAAGGCGGTTGCGCTGCCTTCAATCAGCTTATCGAATCCCGAGCGCCAACCTGCTCTCGGCCCCTCCTCCTCCCCCCCCTTCCCCTTAGATCGACCATCCTGAGGAGACGAGCCATCGGATGCAGCGCCAATCCCCGCCAACACTGGGTTTTGTGGTGATGCGCTGTCTGCTTTTCGCAGCGCTACACGCCGAGACTACATATGCGCGTTAAGTACGGTGCTTTCTTCCGATGCTGGTGTGGTGGAGTGCTTACCACACGAGGTCCGGGCAGGCGGGCGAGTCTGCTCACTGTCCGAGTCACCATGACATGCTCAGTTCATGCGATGGGATGGTGTTTGGACGGATAGAGAGGGGGTTTCAGTCGAACTCGGGCTGACATTCACGGGTTCTTGACTTCGTTGTCAGCATTATATCTACAACTATGTATGTACTAAGTATATATCCCTGAGGCTTGGTATTGTGATGGTGCGATCCACCTGTCAGGCTAACTAACCTAGACTTCTAGTAGTAGTGAGACGGAAGTACGGCACCGCCAGCGTTGTAGTGAGTGTACTGTAAGGCTGTCTTGACAAGACACTCTTCCATCTTTGAGGCCGAGAAACAGTGGGCATTTCAGCGATTGCTCCACTACGCAGCGGACCTACCATTAGGGTACAAGGGTACTGCCTATGTACACTACTGTGTA
This sequence comes from Xylariales sp. No.14919, assembly GCA_002003505.1. Lineage (NCBI taxonomy): Eukaryota > Fungi > Ascomycota > Sordariomycetes > Xylariales > Xylariales sp. No.14919. The sequence goes on along the minus strand of BDMC01000016.1, from coordinate 412,832 downwards.
AAGCCGCAATCACTTGCCCGCTGACTTCCTCCCTCCAAAAAAGACAAAAAAGAAAAAAAAGAAAGAGGCGATTGTACATGCATCCAAAGAGTAATAGACAATACCTTAGGTACCTATATAGTTACTTAACAGGTAGCTAGATGCCGTGTAATAGGTAGTGCTGGGGCATATGGCCGGCTAGTATACCTTAGGTACCTAATGTTAGCATAAGTATCTCCTGCTGCCCCTAGATCGTGCTGTAGGATGCATTTTAGTGAATACAAGTAGCCTAAAAGAGCAATACCTAGCTAGGTAGGTAGGTACTTAAGTAGGTAGCGTACAGTACCTAAGAGCAGAACCCCCCTTTCAACAACAATCTGATCGCAAAACTACCCTATCTCTACAACGCTCACTCTGACTTAACTACTCAAACCCTTGCAGATCCTGTTCTATATCGAGGCCGATACCGCCGTGATGTTGGTTCATGTGTTTATAGCAGTCCCCCGATAACCCGAAGGTTTCGAGGCACACCCAGCAGATGTGTGCGCCGCAGCGACACGTCATGTGGTTGCATCCCTCCGTCTTCTCCAGCGGCGTCTTGCACTTGGGGCAATCCCTGATCCCCAGCTCCCTCTTCAATTTCTCGTTGGCCTCCCGTCGGCCTGACGAGTTCTCCTCGTGCTCTGCGCAACTTACGCTCCCCTCGTGCTGGGCGTGGCAGCCCGTACAGACCGGCACCAGACAGTTGCTGCACGTCTGCAGCTTGGCCGGCCCGTCGGCGCGGTAGACGTAGTCGCAGTCCGGGGACGGGCAGTACCGTAGGAGGCCCGGGTGGAGGCGCGCGTACGATGCGAAGGATTGCTCCAGCAGCTCCTCGAATGCCGTCGAGGAGAGGTGCTCTTGGAGCTGCGGGATGTTCAGTACCGTGTTACACTTATCTGAGTCTCCGACGCAGCGGATCTCCACCGCCGACGCCTGTGTCGGCGCCGAGAGACACATGCTGTCGAAGCAGTCGAGGCAGTACGTGTGGCCGCAGCGCGTCTGGATCGGGTTGTCCGCTTCCGTCCAGCATACCGAGCAGTCTTGCCCATTCGGATCCGGCTTTGCGCTGTGTATGATTTCCCCCTCTATGATGGACAGAGCAACGTGGTATTGGCTTGCCGTTCCGGTGACCATGATTCTCTTCGGCGTCGAGACGATGTCAAGCCTTACGCTTTCAGGGCCTAGTTTAGCGGTGAGCGCCCCGTAACCTCCTCGGCTGACCCATTGAAACTTCTCTTTATCCAGCTCGATAGCAAAGTCTGTTGAGCTTTGATCCTTCAGAATCTCAGATATCCTCGCGCGGACCTGTTCGCACTTCTTCGGTGGTCCGAATAGTCTGAGCTGCGATTTCGCTTTGTTACGGAAGATCACGACGCCCGTTTCTCGCTGGAGCTGCGCCAGTTTGCCCGAGGTCTCTCCGTTGCTACGCAGTGATGGATGCCAGAGATTTGACTGGCCTTCTCTGGCAACGATACCCGCGAATATCGTCGAGATGGTCTTCTTGGCTTCAGCAACGGTCTTGCTATCCTCGCCTTCGAGCTTGACCGTCCGGTACCACTTAGGCGGCAGCGATTGCTCGTAAGCCGTGAAATGAAGGTGTTGCGTTTTCCATTTCGAGATGTTGCCTTTGATTTGGTGTTCGACGGCGTCATATATGAGGCTAGAGACCTTGAATCTAGCGCAGTAGACCAGTTGTACCGTAAGCTTCGCCGTCCCGTGAAAAGGGAGCGGCGAGTTATTATGGAGCTCTACAGCCTCTTTCGCGTCCTCCTCCCTTGAAAAGCGAGCACTAGCCTTCATGCGTTTGCCAGTGGTATCCGGCGTGAACTCCCACCATTCGAGGGGGCCGACGGCCGTGAATAGCGACTGTATCCTGGTTGCACAGGTCTCGGCATCGGTCGTATAGGTAGGCTTCCCGAGCTCGATGCCGCGTGGCTTGTCCCGTGGTGACCGGACGGCGTTTGAAACATGAGTCTCCGTCGCATCCGATGGAACGCCTGTTAAGCAGACGGTCCACGCTTGCCTGTTCCAGTGCCCGGCTCCTCTAGTGGGATTGTTGGGATGCACCACCTGATCCAGTATTCTATACTCGCCTTTCTTGAATTTCTCGCTCACGCGTTCCGCGACTTTCTCGTCTCCGAAGTTGAGCCATACTGTCTTGCTCGGCTTGTGCCAGGAGCAATGGACTTTCTTGCAGTCCACCCGTAGGGCACTCGAGTTAGACGAGGGAAATGTATCAACCGGAATGGGGGCCGCGGTAACACCAGAGCCTTGCCGCGAAGTAATCTGCCGACCAAATTTTGCTACCACCAAATCGGCGAAACCGGGGACTTTAGCCTCTACTCTGGCGCTTGAGGAAGTCTCTCCGCGGGCCACTCGAATATTGCTCACCGTAGAGGTGTCGATCTTTCGAGACTGGAGGAGACCTTGCACGGACGCGGGGGTACTCTCGTGCGGGAGTCCGGTGAGTTGGACGGCAGAGAGATCGGTCGTGAATAAAACCTCAGTGACGGCAGCGCCATCTTCAAAGTACGCCAACGCGCCGCTGATGGCGCGAGCAATCTTCTTTTCAGCCGGTTGCACATAGTCCTGGGATAATCGTCAACGGTGCCGAGTATCTCATTGGGATATCTTACAGTGGGTGGCCTGGCGATTGAACTGACTACCGGATCGCTACCACCTTGATGCCGGAACCGACAGTTGTGGCCGTTTCGACACGATCCGCTCTGATAAAACTTACAGTCCACTTGGGACCTAGAGTCTTGGGGGTTCGGGGGGAATGCTCTGCCAAGGCTGTCTTGCCCTTGACGAGGGCGGAAGGGGAGAATAGCAGGATTCATATCGTATCCCGTGTCTCAAGATCTTATTTGTCCATATAGGATATCCTTAGTCTTGAAGCTCTTAGAGTTGTCACACCTTCCAGAACAGAGAAGATATTGTGTATAGGGGCCCCTATATGCTGTAGGCTCTTTGCGCAACGAGTATTCACTGTATCCCCATACTTTTCTTGGGCCGCGACAGAAGTGATTCGAGCAAACTTCGGCGCTGGAGTTGGATATTTTGAGCTAGAGTTAAAAAGACCCATGCATTGCTCTGCTCAGAAGATTCTAGTCTTAAGAAGGTCGATAGCAAACGGAGCTGTCGCACGGCATGACACTAGCGGATGTGCTACATAAGTTAGAAGCAACCATTGGTACGCCAATTTGGGGGTATTGAAAACGGCAGCCCGCCGAGACGATGCATCCCTCGTGATCCTATTAGAATTCATGAAGTCTGGATGATGAATGGGGTAAGAGACCGTGTGGTAGTATCAAGCAGGGGGGCTCATGGCCAATCATGTGCATAGGAGAGTCGTTATTGAGCTGACTGGCGGGTGCAGACGGGCTCTTCATGTCTTCTGTAAAATGTATTTCCTAGCGTGTATTCTGGATGGCTTCCTTCCCTCGATGTTGTTATTGGTGAGAATTGTCAGCAACCGCTAGGGAGAGGCGTGTGCCCGCACATCTCGGAATCTTTCTATACTTATTCATCATTCACCCGCAATCTCAGGAGCGTAAAGCTCTCATCGGCGTCTTTGCTGACGGGAACTGTGCCGTGATGTATCTATAGTATAGATCGTGGTTGCGACACAATCCCCTAACCCAACCTAAACCCCTTTTTACGCTTCATGTCTTGGACAACAAAATCTACTCTATACATCTCTATCTATACCGAGATCTCTATGATGCTACTCAAAATATGTTCAACAAATTTGACACCGACTGTAACTCCGTCCTCATCTATAAGCCCTGCTCCAGTACCAAATATTCCATTATCCGGGTCTAAGCACCTCAAACACGATATCACAATATTCGTGTAAGCATCTCCCACCCGCGGTGGAAGCTCTTTCTCAGCCAATGCCACGAGCCGCTCCTTTATTCGCTGCTGGCCCGTCGGGTGCTTCGTCGCAAACTCCTCATCGCTGCAGCTAAACCCAAGCGCCATGCCCGGCACCGGCGTGGCGTTGTCGTCGTGGGTGGGATACCACACGAAGGATCGCCAAAGCCCGATCTCCAAGAGGCACACCCCAAGGCTGTAAATGTCGTGCTGCATCACGTACCGCTCAAGAACGAACGCGCCCTGTCTCTGGGGGTGGCGGTATAAGTTCCGTTGCCACGCTGCGTCTCCGTGGAGATTGGTCTGGAAATTTTCGTTGCGGAACTCGGTGAAGCCTATGAGAAAGCTGTGTCCCAGTGACAAATCATCGCCACTGGGGAAAATCAAGATGTTCTCCGGCCTGACGTTCTTGTGCACGAAGCCGCAAGTGTGCACGTAATGAACGGATCGAACCAGTTGCTTCGCCATCCGCACAACTGCGCTAAGGCTCACGGGATTCTGTTTCAAAAGGTAATGGCGTAGTGTTCTGGGTAGCTGACAATTTGAAGGTGTATGGTATACGACTTCGATCGCTGATAGTTTGTTAGTCGAGTCGTGATGTTTCAGTATGCCCTTGCACCGGAGGAGTCCGAACGAGTCGGGATCTACGTTCTGGAGCTTCTTTGCCAGGCTCCCGACATCGGCCTTCACCTGGGATGTCGTTCTCGACGCGCAGGATACCCGTTCTACAATCAGCAAGTTACTCGATCCAGCCCTCATAACTGTCTTGGCTGTCGTAAATGAAATCGGAAACTCTTGCGCTGCCTTGAGTCCGTCAGGGCTGAGTGTGACGTGTAGCTTACTCTGTGTTGCTACTTCTGGGCTCAGAGTAGAACGGATAGCTAACATCTTGCTGAGGGGATTAGAGGTTTGGCTTGACTGTGATAAGTCACCTCTGGTCGACTCGAGGAGCGTAGTGTCCAGCAATTTGCCACTAACGAGTATCATTAGATACCAAGTTGGATCAAAGCGCTGCTGCCAGCCCTCTAGCTGGGTTATGAGTTCATCGAGGCTACTCTTGACGAGCGCAAACTTCCACTTCCGAAGAATGTCAACTGTTTTCCCCTTATTGGCGGCTTTCTTCGGGTCAACCTCTTCAAGTCTCGAAGCGGCCTGCCCCAATTTTCCCTTCAACCTTTGCAGGAGGTCGAGCTGACTTTGCACCAAATCGTCGGTGAGATGGCTTAATATCTTGCCTAGAAACCCTAACTGCGTCTCGATTTTTACCCAGAGAGACTCGACCAACACGAACTTTTCGTTTATCTCCTCGTCGGCATTCCGATATGTCTTGCATGTTGTCCTGATCTTGCGAACTAACCTATCGAGGTGTTAGCCATAAACACCGCATCAAAACCAACCACTTATTATAACGGACTTGATAGAGCCTTCAACAAGGCCAATAACGGCAAGTGCTAACTCGGCGGACATTTTACGATGTGCAATACATGATATGATATAAGTAGATCGGAAGAATAACGTCGAGAGAAATCACGAGGCAGGTTTGGACGGCTCGTATGATGATGTCGTGTCGTATCTTTGCCAAGGGGCTGTGCATGGGAGCGCTGCGGGGTCTCCTGCGGCTGAACTCGATAGCAAGGTTGCCCATTGGGGCGCATTCTACAACGGCCCTTGTACATAGCAAGCCACCGAGCAACATCACTGGTTATCTTGGTGGTCACCGGTCTGCGTCGTGGGCACTAATTTGGTTCAGCGTTAGGCGTTCTAGACAGCCTAACAACGGGGTCGCGCTCCGCGTCCACTTGTGCTAAAATACCCGCGCGTCCTTATGGCTATTCGTCACTTAAGCCGTTTAATACTTGCCCTGCCCAATAATCTACCATGGCGAGGAGCGAGTCCCGGCTCGTGGCCGCTTCTAGATTGGAGACCGAGTTTCTCGCTGACTGCATAAAACACAAGCTCCGCAAACCCGGTTCAAGTCAACTTCCGGAAATAGAAGAGATATGGGACGTTGAGTCAACCATAGGGAAAGGCACGTTTGGCATCGTGCGAATCGAGCGATGTCGCGTGTCGAGCACTCATCCTAGTTCGCCGACTGCAAGTCGAGTGCGTGCCGTCAAAGAGATAAGCAAGTCCGTCGCAGCCGGGCAGAGATGGGATTACATGAAAGAGTTGGAGGCAATTGCCCGGTTTTCGTCGACGAAAGTAAGCTGAGAGACACTACAGCGAGTTCGGATCCTCAGGCACTGACGAGACAGTACGTCCCGTATTTCGTTCGCTCTCACGGTTGGTTCGAGAATCACGAATCCATATTCATCGCGATGGAGTATTTTCCTCTTGGGGACTTGAGACGATTTATGGAGTACGTATGATTGAGGCTTTGATATACTCCCTGTGAGAGTTATTGCACTCCGCCACTCTTGCATGGTCTTGAAACCCAGTCCTGTCCTTAATAAGTACTGGGATTATTGACTCTTGATTTTGGATAGTGCCCAACCGGAATTTTCGGAAGATGCCACTCAACAAATCGTTCGCCAGCTACTGAAGGGCATTCGGTTTATGCATTCCAGTAACTTTGCGCATAGGGATCTTAAGCCCGGGGTATGTACCTTCGTGTAATGGAATACTACGCTGAATCTTATTTGAATGCAGAACATACTGGTAGCGGCCTATTCTCCCCGCTGGGTTGTTAAGATTGCGGACTTCGGCATCAGTAAAGAATTCATGGAAGGAGGGACAAACCTGCGGACGCACATTGGCACATTGGGCTACATGGCCCCCGAGGTTTTAGGAGCGAGCAATAGTGCAAACAGCTACTCGGTGTCCGTCGACATCTGGGCGATCGGTATCATTGCCATTGAGCTGCTAATGAAACAGCATCCGCTCCCCACCGTCTCTGATCTCTTCGACTTTTTCCACGGCCGCTCGATACTTGTGACGGATACGGAGAGAGGCCTGTTCCTCTCGGAGGTCTGCAGAGACTTCATTCGAGGATTGCTAAACACCGATCCGATCACAAGACCGACAGCAAGCGTAGCGCTGTTACATGAATGGCTGGAGGAAGTTATACCAGATTCAGACGACGAGGAATCGTGAGTAATAAGGGATCTCTGGATCTTTTACAGCTCGAGGGACCTGACTTTCAATAGATTATTCGTGAGGGATGATCGATTTCCAAGAAATTTATCTCAAGAGCAGCACGGTGCAACGCCGATCTCTTTGCCCTCGTTAGCTTGGTCCAACCTGCCATTGACGAATAATACGTCTGCGTCACAGACCACGGACACACTTCTCAATACCTACAGTGGACCAACGCTCGATTCACGTCTTCTTCTACCAAGTCTTCAAGGCTTCTTGTTAGAGGCTGTAAGTATTGTCACTATGAACACCGAAAGAGGGTGTAGTTCCTAAAACTCACTTGAACAGAACAAATACTTCGTTTTGAGGTCGGATAATCCGATTGACATCGAGACCAGCGTTGCCCATAACGTCTGGACTTCGAGCTCAAGGGTCAACAAGATCCTCGAAAAGGCCTGGAAGAAGACAGACGGCCAAGTGATTTTGTTTTTCTCGGTGATTGGGAGGTAGGTGATCAGAAATGATATCTACGAAGCCGCAATTGAGTAACGTTTGTTGTTTCGCAGCCAAAGATTTTGTGGTATTGCCCAGATGACTAGCGGGATGGACTGGGTGAATACGGACGAGCACTGGGTGGAAGATTCTTGGAAAGGGTGAGTTCGTCTGTCAACAAAGTCTCCCCGTTCTGCTTAAGAATACTGATAATAACTCGTCTTTATTTCAGGAGGTTCACGCTCAATTGGTTGTGCTTGACCGAACTACCGTTTGCAGGGGTAAAACACGTGCCTGTGAAGAGCACGACCCCCGGGTTCCGCGCTATCGCCTGTTACGACGGGACCGAAATAAGTGCGTCGTCGGCGTTCGAACTACTCAAAGCGTATACAGCTAGAGAGAGGGAAGAAGCGTCGCAGCTTGCCTCGCCTCCCGCGACTGCCACTCCCATGGACATAGATACGGTGCCGCCATCTTCATCTCTTGCTGGAGAGAGCCAACGCTCGACATCTAGTCTTACATCTCTGCATAGGATGAGAGATCAGGAACAGAGAATCACTCACCAACTGGGATTCAACGACATATTGCGGCCGCACAGATAACAGCGAGTTTTTGATTAGAATGACGAGGAGGTTGGGTTCTGCTTTAATCCGGAGCCGCCAACTACATCAAGAGCATATGTATATAGATAGCGCATGAGTATCGATTTTTGGAAATAGATTAACAAACACTATCTGCATAATGAGGAAAATCGGTCAGTAGAACTTGAATGCGAGTTATTTCGGGTGAGGATGGTGCCGATCAACGGAACGGGTAGTTACACTGAATGCATTCGTCAACAGATATTGGGATGATATATGGGCGCGTCTGCTAAACCGCTTTAGGGAACTCTGGAGCTGGAACTCCCAGTCTACGGCAACGCTAGCAAAGGGGGAGGATCATCGCTAGGACCATTCCTCTGGGTCCAAGTTGTGGCACTCTATAGGTCCGGGGCCTAGACATGGCGTGGGCGCGACGTACTATTTGTTTCACGGCGGACAGGCCGTGTAGAAGCTGGTGCCCTACCTGCGTTAACTGGCCTGGCCCCCCTATCTATCTAGCTACATCATCTATTTAGAGTGACCTGTCTTCTCGAATATCGCGACCGGGTCTACTCTTCTTGAGTTTGGCCTGCCGCCCTGCCCCCATTGTGGCTACGGAATTCAACAGACGAGCTCGGGAATGGAAAAGCAGGTTCTAGACCGGCATCACATCGCCTGATTCCATTTATGTCGCGTAATTTACCGCACCTTTTCACTGCACATGCCGTACACTCTCACTGTGCGTAGCCGCATGTATCAAGTGTGGGTGTTATTATGCAATTATTACATCATCTAGTTGGCGTAAAATGGCCTTAAATAGGTATGTTCAAGGCTGACTCCACGCCTCACCAGGAAACTATATCAAATTTGTTTTTATTGTGCTCCTTTATCACCGTGTAGTTGATTTACGCTATTAGCCCAACGCCATGAAATGAGTCATCGTGAAATTTTACCTCCCCTAGGCCTTCTCAATTACGCGAACCCAAAAGTCGTCAATCAGAAAACTCGAGTATCCTCTACATCGCCACGGTTCTTGTGGGTTTACAATCTGTAGATCGCATGCTCGCAAAATCTGGACTGGGGTGTTAGCACGAATCACCTATTGATGGTCATCATAGGGAAATCTCACCTCAACGAAGATCTTGTTCAACTCAAGCCACGCCAACGTCTTCCCGGGACACTGCCATCGTCCATGGCCGAAGGCAAGATCAACACTTCTCATGAGTTCAGATCTCTCTTCCTCATTGCATTCGAGGAAACGCTCAGGGCGGAAGACCCCCGCGTCATGGCCAAACACCTCCTTATTGCGTAACATACTCCAGAGGTTGACGAAGATATCTGTTCCTTCGGGAACGAACTTTCCACAAATCGTATCCCCCCCAGCTGGAACTTTCTTGGGGAAGCCAGTGATTGCGGGTGGCACCATTCGCAGCCCTTCGTTGATGACGGCCTGTCCACGTCAGTACCCGGTCTTGCCATCCGGACCACCATTAAGATCCACTAACCTGCAGGTATGGAAGCCGCCTGGCCTCCTCATTCGTGATCGGGCTTGAGATACGACCTTCTCGAATACCCGTCATGATCTCGTCCTGAAGCTTCCGGTATACCTGAGGAGAAGATAGGAGATAAAGCATAATGCCCCGAATCGCGGTGGTTGATGTTTCGGATCCGGCCGGCACTTGAACGGCTAATTCGAGTTCACACTCACGACGTGTCATGCCATGGCTAATCCATTCGTCCTGCCACTGTATTAGATAACATCTAGAGGGTATAGTCAAGACGGTACAAGAACATGACCCACCAACATATCACCTTGGGTGTCCCTATCATGGCCTGATTCGTCGAACCGCTTGGCTACGGCGTTCTTGACGATGCTAGTCGTATCGATTAGGCACGTTGAAAAATGGCAAGAAGCAGTACTAACCCTAAAAATCTACCCATACCTTTCTGGTCTGTGTGCTTAGGTCCGGCCAACTTGAGGAAGAACTCCGATGCAAAGAAGTCTCGCAAAGAAGGTATCATCATAAAGGAATGTAGGAATGGAACGAATGAATCCGCTATGGAGATAAAGTCAAACTGATCCGTCTCGGTTTCGAGGTCACCCCATGGCTCGCCGGACCCAGCGAGAGTGACGATATCGACTTGAAAGAATCTGATGAGACGGCTGAAGTCCACGACGTGTGACTTGCCCTTCGCGAGATATTTCGACTTGAGGAGGTTGACAAGAACCGCTAGCTGTGTGTCTACCTTGGCCTCGAGATTTACGGCGCCCTTCCCGGCATAACCAGCAGCTAACTTCGCTTTTCGTTTATCGTGTCGTGCCGTATCGGGTTCGGAAAGCACGCTGTGGCCGTACGGGTCGAACTGAATACTGCCATACCAGTCTCCACGCCCATAGTTGGACCGCACGTTGTTAATCTGCCAAAGGGTCTGGGGATCGTAGACGAGGAGTTCGTTGGGTCCGATTCGCATTATCTTTCCGTATTTCTCCTGCTCCTCGGCGAGACGGAGATGCATACGGCCGGTATTCATGGTGAAGTATCCCCATAGGTAACTGAAAGATGCCCACAAGGGGCCGGGGAAATCGCGGAGGCGATACCATGACCGCACCGCTAAGATAGCATACCATACGAGAGAAGTGGTAAAGGCAACGATGAGCGTGAGGCCAATATTGGAGCCCAAGGGCGTTGAATCGAAGGCTCGCGTAACCACTTCCATAGTGACTTTTGAGACAACAAAGGAGCGGGTTGTGAAAGCCACTAGAACCCGGAAGAACGTGATACTTAGTAGGGGAATGTCTAGGTGCGGATAACAAGCGATGGTCTTTCATATCGGCTCGTCCCGTCCGCGTCGTGTCTCGTAATCCGAAGCACTACCAAATTAAGTGTTATCTAGACGAGAGTACCACGTTCTAGACCATCCATGCGCAGGCTAGCGATCTACAATCTCCATCCTCATAATTTAAACGACAGTTCGTAGTTGGCTCTTTTCTGCAAAGGCCCGGCACGACCCTTGCATGGGGAAGCAGAGGCGAAAAGGTTTCCTAAATCACGCTGGTGATGCCACGTATAAAGAGGACTATTGCCACTGGATCTTGCGCTTTGCCTCTGCAAGGCATAGTCGAACAACACTTTCTCGCATTGCAGGGGTGATCCAAGACCGCCAGGAATCTTTTCCCATGCCACTAGCCCAAGCCAAGCCGGTTCTAGACTAAATCCGCCGGGAACGCGTGGAACCGATGATACCTATCTAGTGTCGTTAGGGTAGTTGGGGCGGGCACGTCGAAAACGCCAAGGAAGATGGGCGCCACCATCTGAGCCTGGCTGAATCTCGCCCATCCCACCGCCATGGTAAGCGATCTGGCGGCACTTTGGGGGAGTGTGGGAGCGTCGATTGCCGACGTGCGCCCTTTCCACTCTGTCGGGACCTTTCGCTGGATCCGTGGTAATCATATTATGTATGTGACTGGCCACAATACTGCCCGTGTTTTTGGGAGCGGATGAATCACATGCCACAAGAAAAGAAATGTGGAGGCAAATGCTTATCATCATCGAATTATGTCGACGATCGCCGAGTTCGGCTGTTGGCGTAGCCATATTAAACGATGCGCCCTAATCATAGACTTTCGAATCGGTTCTCTGCCGACTGGTTGCTATGACCCTTTACTATCCTCGATTCGGAAGGATTCAAACCCCCTGATCGCTCGCCGATAAAAGAAAAAGTTCAGTAGCCCTTATTGCGTACAGCTGTTATTTTCTTTTTCGCCTCTTTCTTCTCATTGGACCGGCAAACAACCTGGCCATCTAGCTCGCTGCATACACCACAAGAGCAGTTGACTAAGCTGCTGTGCGTCCTCCATTCCTTGGGGTACCTCATGCGTGCCGCCGTGTGTGTGGACCTTCCTGATGTACGGGTCACAGAGGCCTGCCAGATGGATGGAAGTGGGAAACCCTGGATCATTCACCCCCCAGACGTGGACTGTCGGGATCCTGATTTTCAACTCGAGCGGCACCCTGTTCAGATTCAGCCCAAAGCAATCGTCCGAGTTGAACATGGCCCGCCGCGCCAGTGAAACATGTGGAGATGACGGGCCCAGCTCGGCTTGATGACGGAGCTCTGTCTCTTCCACCACACGCTCCGCAGCAAGGGGGACGGGGACCCCAAGATGCCTGAGCACTGCTAGGGGAAGGCTACCACTGATGAAAATTACGAACCCGAATGGCGGGCTGTCCTCGTAACCGTACCACTGATGGTACAGTAAATAGCTCGATATCAGCGTGGCTCCCTGGGAAAAGCCTATGACGCCATCGTAGGGGCCGTCGGTGGCGAGTTTCGTCGTTAGCCATTCACGCGCCTTGCGAATCTCAGGGATGGTGGGAGCGTCGAAGAATTTGTACTCTATTCGCTGGTCTGATTTGTGGCCCGATGAGGATCCTGGGCACTGTATAGGGGCATCGGCAAAGTCGAATGTCACTTTTGTCTCGGCGCTTTCTTCGATCGCTCTGACGGTTTTACCTAGACCGGAAATACGTTAGCAACGAACAACTGCTTTCCCGATCAGAAGCCCGATGACTATGCGGTAGCTGTGCTCACCCAATTGTAAGCGAAAGATTTGGCCACTCTGGTTGCCGCCATGAAGGCATAGAATCTTCATTATTGCCCGGGTACTCCCAGAACACCGATTCTTCTGATTGATTGATTTTATATGCTAGCTATGGCGAGAATTCATGTTACAATTGGTATGTATGCTTTTTTGATTGCGAGAGACTGCCAGCGATGGTAAACATCATACCCTACTGAAACCCGGACCTCCGCCTACCGGACGTCCGTTCATTTCCCCTTATGTTCGGGAATCCAATTGGCAGACCCGTGCTCGTCATTTCGAGTCGAGTATATCTTTGACGACTTCTACATATAGATACTAGCACATATCTGATATCCGTACCAAAGCGGGTGATGTAACTACTGGCTGAGCCATACGGTAGGTAATCTGGGTTCTCGGCCGCAGAGGCCGGTAGATCGGCACTAAATCCCCAGTAAGGTTCTGACCGAGTGCCGCGGGCACGGAGCCCACGCTCTATCCAACGGTAGCGAAGTGATCGACGCAAGAGGGGGCCCTGAACACCCGTACACGGGGGAGCTGGATGTTATTGGTCTATTTAATTGCACCAGCGAGGTAGAGAATGCGACATCCTCTCATCTACTTCTACATCATAACCCTTATTGTGCATCGTCGCGCCTCGGGGTCGGCCAGTCGGCCACGTCAACTGTATTTTAGTGCGATGCGGATTGTGGCACCCTTTCACCAAAACGTTTGACGTCTGTTGTTCCGTCAAAGCATGCAGCTGCCGCATTTTGCGATGATAGATTAAAGCTTATACCCAAGTCCAGGCCCTAAAAGCGTAAGCAAGCCTTTCTTTTTGGGATGGCTACCCAGCTGCGAAGGCCCTCGGCTTTTCTCTCATTCTTTAGCGTACCTGGCCGCATATACGCCGTACCGCCAATCGGACGCGTTCGATCTCGTGCGTGATGCTTAGATAGCGGTCAATGGCCCAAACTCATCCACTTGTAGTAGTGAAGAGCTTAACGGCTTTGGCTTAGTTGGAAGCAATTTTAATCCCGCGCTCTACCTACATCCTGATAGAAATAGGATAACAGATTTCCCTTGTTATCAAAACCATTAGATGGAACACCAATGAACAATCTATCTAGCCCTAATAGGCCTCGTACCCCTTTCTCCATGTAGCGATAAGCTAACGGCTAGCTTAATGATGCCGGTTAGACGTCACTCTTGCGGCCGTTTATGTCAAAACCTCGCGGGGCGGGTTGGCTCTGGTCATGTCGATCATCGTCACAGCCGTAGAAATCCTTCAAGTAGTCGCGTTATGGGCTTTGATATTGCTATGGTTGGCACAATCCCTGCTTGGCCTATGAACCTTGTACTCCATGTTAAGGCTATAGTGACAGGGTAGATAATGTGGCCGGATCGAGATGAGGATGTTGTTAAGTCAGACTGATTATAGTAATGACTTACTTATCCAAATGAAAGGAGGTGGGCTACAAGAATACAACGAATTGATCTTATAAGTCATGGCTTTTTTAGGGGTCCCGTCTGGTACGGGGAGGAATGGCCTCGACGCCATCTATAAAAAGGTTGCGCAGTTCCTACTACCCCTTTAGTTTATCTCAGCATACACTATTAATCGGATAACACAGCACGTTATTAGCCCAAGTGAGAAGGTATATTAGAGGCAATTTTCGGCGTTCTGTTATGATTCTACTACGGTAGCAACTACACTTCGTGACCGCATCCTAAATGAGTTTCCCCCAGTGCACCCAAGTTGTCGAAATCGATAGTATCGACATTGAATGCAGCGGTACGCCATGTATCAGTGATCGTAGCATTAATGATTGTCTTAGGGATGATGCGAGGCCCATCCGTCGATAGGATCGCAATTGCATTCGCGGCAGCACGAGCGTTGATGGTGAGTGTTTCTGAGTTGGGGTTGTCGATCGTGTCACACGCCTGGTGATAGCACGGATCTTGGGCCGGGGCGGTGCCGGTGTTAATGAACTGTGCACCAAGTCAGTATGAATAACCCCAAGTTTATCAACTGTGAGTAACGTACACCAAATGGCTTGTTCAGTATGCCCCAGAAGGATGCATAATCACTGCCGTTGGTGAGGATGGCAGGAGTCACTTCGTGGCCTTTACCAGTGTAGTAATCGATGTAGATCTGCTCGATGATTTCTGATCCGACTGGGCCTATACTGCCGTGCGAGCTCCCATCTGTGTCGCCAACGCCGAAGTATCCTCTTGATACCATGTCGAAGTTGAGGTACGCCAGTATCTTGTTGATCTCGGGAACTTGCAGGCTAGAGCAATAGTATTTTGAACCGATGAGCCCATTCTCTTCTGCGCCCCACCAGGCAAAGCGAACCTTCGTCTTCGTCTTGTATTTGAGCACCGCTTTGGATAATTCCAAAAGCAGTGCGGTCCCAGACCCTACAACTGTTAGCCCACGTATCAATTTCCTGAAAAGGGTGGCTTACCGTCGTCATTAATACCAGGTCCAGCTTGGACACTGTCTAGATGGGCACCGAGCTAACGAGACTTAGCACGCAAGTTGTTATAATAGGCAGATCAGCAAACTTACAACGACAACATTGTCCGGGTCGCCATCAAGACTCTCGAGGAAAACGTTTTGTGTGACACGCTCCTCCACAATTTGATCTTGCTGGAAATAAGCCTCAATCTTCTCACCAGCTTCAAGGCGCTTCTTCAAGGCAAGACCGTCCGCCTGGTTGATGAACCCGGCTGGGACGAAATCGGCGCTGGGCGCACTCAGTGTACCTGCAGTCACGTTTGTCTCGACATTATTGTAGACAAGGACGGCTGCAGCACCAGAAGCCGCGGCGGGCCGAACACGTCCCGCGAGTGTGCCGCCAGTAGGGCATTGGAATCTGTCAACAAGTACCACCTTGCCGGTCACATCGAATTCCGCGTAGCTCGCTGCGTCACACCCTAAGGTCCCCTCTGGGCCTAGTACTAACTCGCCTGTGATGCCCTCGTCAGGAGTAGACGGAGAGTATGTTAACCCGTAAACATAGACCGCCTCATCGTTCAACTTCAGCTCGATAGACTGGACGAAGTTGAAAAGGCTGGGGAAATCTTGCTTCCATGCCTTAGCGCCCTTGATTTTCGAAATCTTCTCCCAGACGTAGTCGACGGATGCAGCGTATCCTGGAAGCCCGAATGCTCGGTTGCCGCCGTTGGCGCTAGCGATCTTGTCGAGGGCGACCAAGTGAGACCAAAGGCTAGGCCCGCGTTAGTATTTTCATGATTGGAAAACGGATGATGGGGTGAAATCTCACTTCTTCGTTTGGAGATCAGCCTGCAATTTCTCTGAGCTGATTTTAGGCTTCAAACTGGTCGTCTCGCCCGAGACTAGTGGCAGCGACGCCGCAAGAACCGTTAGCAATCTCATGGTCCTCGAGTGTAGAATCTTGCGGGAAAAGCGTGCGCAGTGCAGAAAAAAAAAATCCCAAGCGGGAAGAATGGAAACACCGCCTATTTAAAGCGACGTGAGTATTTCTCATGACCCCATGGTCGAGAACTCATGGAAGCCATGTTGTAAGCGCATCCGCCCTTGGAGCTCCTGCGTGATAGGCTGGATACGGTCCGCAGCGCTTGGCCTGCATCTGGTACTAGGTGATGTTAATACGGTGTTCTGCCGGATGCGGCAGGTCAAGCACGCCAAGTTCAGACTGCCAACCGGCCAAGACCAGACGGTCGGGTTTGCCCCTCGCCGCGCTGTTGCGTGATCGAGCGCGATTCTTCGATAAGAGAATGGGCTAACGAATGATTGGACGAGGAAAAGTCGGTATTATGATGTGACCCGTTGGATTGCAGGGCTTAGTCAAGCGAGTATTGTCACGTCCAGACGCAGCGAAGTGCCAGCTTGAATTCGGGGTTGTTCTGATACCGTCAGGCTGGCATATACTTAACTACCTAGGCAAATTTAATCGCTAGGCTAATTGCTCGAGGCCATTTATCATGCATTATCATAACCAGGCCTCTTATCATGAGGTGCCCATAATATCCGCTACTCCATGCCTGGGGCGCCGATTGATATCCTATAGACGGTCATCACGGTTCCAATTTAGCGAGAGAAAAACTCCCGGTCCTAAGTTAGGGATCGGCTTAATTGAATAGTAGCTTACATGTTGGTGGTAGCCGTAAAGATATCACTAATAGGCCGCCGAGCGCTTGGGTGCCATAGCACTGAATGCATCACAATTCAATCCTACCTATTAGTCATCAGCGGCATATTAAGTTCAAGCATTGAAGATTATATGGCACCCCTTATCCTGTGCCACCGTTTTCTCTAGAAATATTACAGTCGACAGTTAAGACGAGCGGCGTGCATGCACGGCTACTTCCTTTCACGATGGCAGAAAGACGATACCAAGGGGCTTACCACGTAGCTAAGATTCGGCGAAATTCGTGCCTTAGCTCTCTACTTACAGTGTTTTTTTTAAATTAAAAAGGGGGCTGTCAAGGCGAATAGCAGCGTTCACAGACACGCCTCTTGCTTTAACTATTGAACGTATCTTATCTTTTGACATATGCTGTGTTATTTTGCGGTTGCTCTAAGGGCTAAAGTGATATATGGGTGTATGGGATTCGCCATCCTTTTTGTAGACAGGAATTGCCGTGACCCATGTGTATTGTAGGCGGAAATAAGATAGATTGCAGCACTGGACTACTTAGAGCGAGTTAATAACGGGCCATTAATAGCCCCTAATACCTTTCTAACAAAGAATCTAAGTTACGACTGGCTCGAGAACTCTCTACGTCTTTAAGCATCAATAAGCCCCGGTGTGGTGCTAATGTTTGGGGGACATGTTAGAATGAATATGTGTTTAAAAAAAAAATCCTAGATCGAGTATCCTGACGATCTCCTCTACTATAGACAACACTATATTTTCCACGTAAATTTTAAAGAGTTAGTATAGAAGAAAGCTACTTCGATACGAGTCAAGGCCGAGAGCCTAGATACGGAAGATGAAAACAACTATGATAGCCATAGCCGCTTCACCCCCTAGTATCCATCCGAATTTGAGCATGGAGAAGTTTGAATTTCTAGCTGGGAATGTTGATATTAATGCGGAGGCCAAGAAGTGGCAGGAAATTCGAAAGACAGGTTGGCGACGCGACGCGTGACTACAGGCATCTCCGTTCACGAAGACTGACGGTGGGTTAATACAGCTTTCAGCCGGACTGAGAGACGACAAATACTGGAAATATCCGCGGCATCTCGGCTGATGGGCGTCGTTCGTCGCTATACTAGGTTATTATTATGTTGAATATAATTTCAAGCCCTTAAATGCCATGGCTCTGTCATAGCGGGCGGCAACCATGGCCAACCTAACGTAAATAACCTCGCTAAAACTTCTCTGCTTGCGTAATTAAAAAAGGCGTTTCTAAACTTTGTAGTTAGGACTGTGGCACCTACGCTGTGAAGTGGCTAATATAAAAGGCTTGGAACATAGTCGATTCGACTAATAATTCTCCAGGGGTCTCGAGGGCCTTGTTTTCCCTCCTCCTTTGTCAGGGAGTTTCTGGCCCTATCTACGCCCAAAGGGCTACCTAAATACAATCTGTTCCTTTCCTTCTCATTCTTTCTATCTGTTGGAAATTATATCTCGTCGTCCCTTATTGTTAAATTTTCCTATATTTGAAGCTGAGTCCTCGTAACTCTCCGTATCCAATAGCTCTAGTAGGTCAGCAACTATCTTATCTATGGGCGCGCGTCTGTCCCTAGATGGCTTGGGTCAATCTTGGCAATCTCGGCCGTGTGACTGTTAAACAAGTTTAACGCGTTGTCTTTGGATGTTATCCCAGAACTTGCTTCCGCCCAGTCCTCGGGTCTCGGAATACCATAGACCGACTTTGACATATTCGCCCTCGTTGATTGTTGGTAGCAGTATAAGGCCAATCATAATTTCAGGATTAGTTACCAGTTTGTCCTGGGAGTTATACCAGTGATCAAATATATTGTTCAGGCTGCCTCGCGATATTAAGATCATCCACAGCTCGTCGAAATGCAGGGAATCCTCAGGATCTTTTTTTTCGCCAAGGCTAATCCAACTCAAGTGGAGGGAAGCAATGTATTCGTCTTCCTCTGATAACAATGTATACGGAAATGATATACCAAGCCATCGCCGTTCGTCGTCTGGGGTTTTAATTACCCTACCCTCCCCTCTGTAAAGGGGCAATTGAAATAGTTTCGCATCGAGTACGAGAGTTCCACTCGATACACGTCCGTATGGATTGAGAGGATTGGTAACAATACTTAACCCCTTCAGCTCGAATTCTGGCGATAGGACCCAGTGGTCCAGTGTAACTCCCTGGAACCAAGAAATATGATTGGGACGATGTGCCCAGCTCCAGGTTGGCGCGATATATCCTTCCGGGCTTTTTAGGTAGGTTGCGAGATCAGTCCGTGAATAAGTAGACCAGAGAAGGCCCTTGTGTAGATCCGATTTCCATAGTCCAGCCAGGTACACCTGGTCTGGGAACATGTTGGATATGGACCCGGAAATTGCAGAGATAGCAGGAAGCCTATCCTTCTCGTGCGTGAGCATTCGCTTCCCGTAGCTTGTGACCAACCGGTACCAGTGGCTCAAGACCTTAGCCAAGCTTCTTTCGCCCGTGGGGAGTAACGTTTCGTCCATATTATCCTCGAATATAGACCCGTCAGCTGACTCTCTGAGGTTACCACAACTAATATGAGCCATCAGTGGCCCAAAGAAGAGTTTGTGTGGCGATAGCAATGCTTCCTGAAATGTCCATCCTCGTTGACTCCAAGCGCTCTCGTCGTAATCTAGGGCGGCAGGTTGATCAGGTGAACTGTTAACAACTGAATTTAGAAAACCCGGTTTAGAAACCTTGAAATTTTTCTCTGGAGGCCCTAGCATCTGGAGATATAGCTTTCCCGAAATTGAGTCATCCAGGCCTGAGCGGAAATTTGTCTGTAGCATGTATGGGGCGTGGATTCTTTTTAAGAAGCCACTTGTGCAGGAAGCTCCCTGTAGAATGGATAGCGTAACAAAACTGTTGGCGTAAACATTTGCCATTTCCAAGGATTCCTTGGCCCAATCGTCCTCATCGTCTTGGATAATGCACAAGGCATCTACCCAAAGGTATCTAATACCAAGGGATCGACATACTTGGATGGCGTCGGCAACGGTTTGTGGTAGATGCCCGAATTCGATCTTTAGGATGCGCTCTTGGATTGTGGCCAGCGTTGTTTTAGCCTGGTTATTGGCTTCGTCTTTAGAGCCCCAACAGTAGCTCAATGCAGCATACCTTTCCCCCTTAATAAATACTGGGTCCTCTGCTGGAATGACAAGACGTATTTTACCGCGAGTGCTTGAGCCAACGTCTAAAAGACGCGTAGGGTAAAAGATGTTATCTTTAATAGGTAGGGGAATCTCAAGGAGGGATTTACTAATAAGCGCGTTTAAGCGCATCCTCGAGGGAGGGGAAAGGAGATTGTTTGGTAGTGGCCGACGCCGGATTTGAAACCACGAGGTGCAGGGATCTAATTTGCGTCAGTTCTGCTTCCCGTAGATAGATGGCGTTAGGAATGTATTTGGTAGCGTACCAGCAGCCTCGGAAGATATATTATAATGAAGTGAAAAGTCATTCTTTTGACTTCTCCAGTTAATGGTGAAGAAAACATAAAGGGAATCAAGGGAGATCCTTTTCATTGGCACATTCCCACTATCTCATTCGTAGAACTGGTACGCCGTTTTATTGATGATGATCTTTGCCGGGTGCGCCTTGTCTTCGCTGTTGTCCAAATCAAAGTATCTGTCGCTCGTCTTTTCAATCTCATTCCATACCGATAGTACGTCACCCCTGAGCATCTTGCAGAATGCACACCCTTGAGAGGTTAATGTAAGACTAGGGAGATCGGGGAGGATGTCTTCTCTCTCATAGCTCAGCCTTAATTGTAGCTTGGGCCAAGTTTCCACCATATCATCGGATTTGCCTAAACCAGCTCTCACTGCCGATGAAGCCCAGTTAGCTCCATGCCTCTCTGTATATGTTTCTTCTACGTCTCCGAAGTCAACGAATTGCTCCCCATCCGCCGTACGCCTAATGATCCCACCATGGGCCGTATCATCGAGTTGAAGAGCTTGGCAATGTCGACAAGGCCGATCTAAAGATAGAAGCTTATAATGCTTGACGTCCTCATCGCTTGCGATATTGATTGAGATGGTCATTGCATATAAGCCTCTTAGCCACCTGAAATAACAACAAATGTGGGGATTGTGTGTAATTGTGACAGTTGAACATTAGGTTAAAAACGATTATAGGAATGTGAGTTCCCATAAACCCGCTTTCGGGGACGGATGAGATATAACGAGCACTTGGTGTATGCCCCAGCAAGCCAGACGATAATATTCCAGCGATTTCCGCCACCATCCACCCCATATGCTACCTACATGGGCTTTTCAGCTGGCCATACGTCACAGGGCCTTGAGACCCTGGCTTGGATAGCCAATAGGATAGGGAGGGGCAGCATTCCCCACAAGCAAAGTAATTCAAGTAATTTTAAACCTATAAAATAAAATAAAACATTAACTAAACTACTTATATTTAACTAACACGATTTTTATAAAGGTTGTTAAATTATATTACTTGCTGAAACTAAATTACTTTGCTTGTAGTAAGCGCTAGGGAGGGTGTCATTCTAGCCCTGTTATTGGCTAGATCGTTGTATAGCATATCGTGTACGTATATCTCCTATACAAATTGATCGTAAATCCTATGTATCTACCATGTGTCCCCCCACCGGTGTCGGGTATAGGCGATGGCATGAAGTGGGATTGAAAGGGTTGTATTGATTATATTGTTAATGTAGGTGTAATGTTGCGGTGGCATTGTCCCAGAGGACCGGGCAAGAGTTAGCCACAACAAAGCACCAAGGGATGCCTTCGGATCAGTGAACATTCCGTGTGGGAGGCATATCAAAGGCCACCTCGTCTACGAGTTCGAGCTTGTCGTGAGCACGGGGTTCCAGAACACCAAGATCACTTCGCAGAATCTTTGGGCCTGGTAGTTAGACAGAGCTGTCTGACGTCGATCAACTGACATTAGCCCCCCCTAGCTTACCTAACAACGGGGTAGGTCGACAGCTGTCAGACAACTAGCACTAGCTGTAAAAAGATACTTAAGAGCACTTAGGTAGATAGCAAGCGTTGTAAGCCTGTAGGGCGAACGGCAGACCAAAATAAAAGTACGGAGTATAGGTATTTACTTTCTTTCCGGAGTGGGGGCCAGCGCGGAGTGCATGCCCCCCGAAGATCAAAGCATTTAAAAAGAAGTTGCATCGTGGTTATCGCGGTGCAGCCGCTACGGTGTAGCCGCTAGGTACGAAAAGTTCTAGGTAGGCTAGGCGCCGGAACTAGGCTCAGGAAGCCTCTGACGATCCTCCTAATTCTACACTAGATCGCCAAATGCCGACCACTAGTCTACATAACACCTATCGCTGCTTTTACCTCTTTTACATCCAATAAAGGCAACCCACATCTAACCCCAGCAAACGCCACATTAATGCGGTATAGATTCCCGATGTTCTAGGACAACCTGAATCTCGTTGGGGTGCGAATCGGATAAGCTTTCTGTGCTATCAAACAACGTGGTGACCAGCCTTAAGAAGGACTATGATCAGCAGGTAGGTAGAAGACGGCTCACTTCGATCGGGGTAAAAAAGATTATTATTGTGATTCAGTATAACGTAGCTACATCTACTTCGTAAGTCTTTATTAATCAAGCTGAAACCGAGGTACGGCAATATTAACTGGTGAGCTGTGTTTCATGTTTTATGCCTAGGATACAGTGTTATGAGACGGAGCATCAGTTTTGATAACTTTACAGGTCGTATTAATTGGTCAACATTTAGACAGCAGTGCTTAAATTACCGGTGCCCTGATTAAAGTCGGTATGACTCTGATGTCGACAACGTAGAGGCAACGGCTTTCGTATTCTTAAATGCAGGCAGACTGCAAACAAACTCATCCCATGACTTGTCATCCACTATAGGAGCCACCGTAGCTCGCGACGGCCGACTCTGGCAGAGGAACTCTCGAAGGAGCGGGAGAGCCTCCCTTGCGGACTTGGAATCGTTTGAAAGAAACTCGTTTCGGCTCAGTCCTTCAAACTGGCAGTACCAGCTCAAGTCAGTTTTCATACAGGTCGATTCGAAAAGTTGCAAAGCCTCCGGTTTTAACTTTCCGCTTGCAACAGCAGCCTCATAGGCCATCCTGTGCCCGGTAGCCTTGACCATGTCCCGACACCGCGGGAGCAGGTGGGCATTCACCTCTTCGCTGCGGTGATTCTTGTCTCCGAGCGACTCGATCATCTCCCGAGCTTCTCGCCAAACGCCCGCCTCATGCCTCGCAAGCCGGCATGTTTTCATCCTGGCTTCGGGGAGTTTATACCGGCCAAGAAGCACTTCCGATACCAGTCCTATCTATAATGTCAGTTTACGTAGTGCAACCTCAGAAAGTCCGTATGTAGAATGACTCACGTATGCACAAGACGGTATAGTCCCCCTCGGCGACCGCGTTGCCCCTCAAAGCAAGCGCTATTTCAATAATCTCGTTATAAGCGAAAAGCCCCTGCCATCCACACCGCTCAGCAAGTTCGTTAATTGTAGTTTGAGTATCCGTGCCGATGGCAGTCTTGAAACAGACTACCACTGCGTGCCGAACCTCCATGCTTAGATCTGCGTTTAAAAATTGGGCTATAGCCTCATCTGCGAAGGAGCCATAAGCCCAGCTCTGTACAATGGCGTCTAAGATCGGTCTATACTGCGTCGGAAACTGAATAATGGGCACGCCTTTCCTACCGGAATCGGCTGTTACATGCCTCCGGGAGCTATAGGCCCCAGCTATCAAAGCACTTTGCTGAAGGGCGGGGATGTTGCCGATGGAGAGGGACAGCGTTCCCACGGGGACCCTATTAATTTGGCGGAAGAAATCTGTCCGTTGGTCGCGTGCCCGGGCTGGCGATCCCAGAAGTGACTCTGGGCCAAGACGAACGTGAGTGAACGTCGTGATAGCGTGATCCAAGACCTTAGCACCACATCGTCTCGGGAGCAACTGAGATGTAATGCCTGGTAGGAGCCCATTTTCGTCGCTGAGATATACAATGAATGGTTTTACGCCATGATCTTCCCCGCTTACGATCAGGCGTGCGAATAAAACCCCAACGCGTCCTACACCAGCCCATGGGCCGGTTGGCGGCATGGCTTTAGCAGCAGAAGGCCTAGGCGTATGTAAATCAAACGAGCCGTCGGGCTGTACTGTCGCTGTTGTTTCCAAGTTACGAGCATCTAGCCCACGGCCGGTCTCGGTTAGTAGGAACTCGCCACATAGTTCGAACTTGATGAGCTTCTCCAACAAAGGCATTAGATCGGGTCGGCGGGGTGCATATGCTCCAATTGTCCCAATGCACAGGTTCCAGTGGATACCGAGAGTAGTCCCCATGGCCGTATCCCTTGCAAAGATAGCTATGCATATCATTATTCAGTGTCCTTTTGTAAAAGGAGCGCCCGAAGGAAGTATTATCACTTACCGTGGCGATAAATCTCCCAGAACTTTGGCCGCATTTTAACCACATCTTCAATGGTTATACCTATTGACGATAAGCACAAGGAAGGGCTGCGGACACAGTTCGAACCCACCACTTTCCCGGCAAACTAGTCGTGCTCTCTCGTACGTAAGGCATACCTGCTCATGGTTGGGAAAGTCCAAGTGATCCACCCGGGTATCTAGTATGTCATGGTCAAGGAGCTCGTCGTATTTCGACATGATGATGGACGGATTGGTTGCAAATTAGTTGACTTGGAGTTGGGTTACAGAATAGCCAAAATCGACAGGAAATCTATGAGGATTAAGTGCTGCATAAATACAAGATAACACCAGGCCTAGATATGAGATTCCAAGTGTACATCGCCATAGCATGCACGTAATAGGAATGGCGTTCAGCCAGTGTCGTCATGATTCACTTTTTCCCGCATCCTTTCTCAGTTAGACATGGCACAAGAACGGCAAAGTTCCACGTACAATATAAGCTGAAGAGGTTATTACTATTACTATACAAGACTTGGTTAAACCAACAAATAGGTAGCTGGGGCTGGATGCGGGACATTGGTTATGCATCGGGACTGGGCTGTATCGGTAAAGGCTGGGACTACTTGATCTCACTTGATAGGTACAGCGGTAAAAGCGGCGTGACCTGGCGAACACGTAAGAAGTCGGTATTATAATAGTATTGACGCTAAAGTCCAGCTCTGCATGGGGGTGTGAACGAATTTGGGAGATCGGCGACCAGGATTTACTCCATCTGACGACTATCTGGACATTGGGAATCCCTTGGCGCTGGAACGAGCCGGGCGGGTCAATCCGAACCGCCCAAGAGAACGAGATTATTGGCTTGGGGGGCTAATGAATAATAGAAAATACCTTGAACCAACATGCCCCGTTCTATGCCCTGGCTACTACCAGAAAAAAAATATTATACGCGATATTAATCGATCACAGCATTAAACGCTATACGCAATTTAGCTTTATATTACAAGACAATGGCCAATGGGGTACGACTCGCCCAGACTGATAGTGTGGCGACGGGAGGCGAGATATCCACCCAGTATTGTTGAGGATATGGAGCTGCGCCAGCTGTTCGGGTTAGGTAGGGTAGGGCTGCAGGAAAGCGACCAATACGACGACTATACTCCGTGTAAGCAATGCCGGGGCTCTTGATCCCCGCACATGGAAAAACATAGGTCTTTGCCATATGGAATCTACGTGAAACACTCGCTTGTGTGCCGGTACGCGCTTGTATTTTAAGAGTAAAGAATCCACTTCTGGCGTCCTTTTTACATTATGAGCGGCCTTGCACACCCGGAGTCACGGTAAGGATGGCTCAATAAAAAAAAAAGATATCCCGTAGAGTTAGAGATACGTCTTGTTGGAGTAGTTCCAGTCATATAGGGGATCTCTTTCGGGTAGAAGTTGCTTCGTTTCGTGTAGGTCAGGTTTTCGTTATGTATGGGAGCTTTGTTGACTTCTATGGTCTATCAAATTTAGATGTGATAAAACCTAACTCGGCGCCTACCCCTTGAGGAATTTGGGGTTGGGTAGCCGGGGCTGCTCTCGTGTAGGGAGCAGACAGTTTGTATCGCTCCGGGGGGCTAGTGGCGAACCTGAAATCGTCTTTGGTTTATGAGCAGCTTCGTATGCGTCCTTCTTCTCGTCTTATATCGTTCCCCGGAAGATGATCCCTATGGCTTCTATCACAAGATATATCACGCTATTACCCTCCGAAAGTCATACGTACCCTTTGTTGACAGTAGGTCTCATGTATATATTGAAAATTCCTGGTATCCATTATATGCAAGTATGGATGAATGACGTGGATTATCTCATAACCTACACGGATTATCCCCAAGTGCATGTCGATACGAAGGTCCAAGGGGCCAATTGCAAAATTGCCGTCGTTAGAAGTCATAAACCCGCTTAATTATATGTATGGAGTAGTGAGATACGGTTAAAAAGGGCTTCGTAGCTAAGATTTCGTCTTTTTTTTATTGCTGAGACAGATTCTCAGGGTCAATGAATCGATTGTATAGCATTAAAGTATGCCTTGCTTCTTGCGTTATCTGTCTGGATCGATTGGGTTGCGACAGGCAGAAAAGTGACTTCTACCCCGCTACCTAGGTATGCGGGCGGTACCTATTATTCTTATATACGAGCCGATGTTTTTCCGGTGCATCCACCGTCGGTGGGGTACATAAACGAGAGGTAGGTGTCTGCTGTGGCTGGTGTGCGTGTGGCACAGCTAGCTGGGAACCCTTCTACTGGTAGAAACCATCAGGGCCTCAAGGTTCGGGGCAACGACCTGGCACCCGGTACGCGCCTCCGACAACCTGGAGAACCTACGAAGGGAGGGCTCCAAATGACTCTGCACACATACTACGTCGCGGAATTCCAACCAGTTGACGAAGTTCTCGGTGCCCGAGTGTCGCAACATGCTGAGGTGCTTCGCCGCGGCATCTAAGCCCTAATCCTCTTGCCCGGGCCCGTTTTCCCCATCTAACTGTCATAGAAGGTGGAGGGCAATGCACCTGTCATATCACGGGATGTTCAGGGAAATGGCAGCAGATTAAAAATGCGTAGAAATTTGCAGTTGGCTCTCAGTCTCGGTACATTTTAGTACACTAGCATAGCCCTCTATGACCACTCCTTGTTTGTCCGTAATATGACCTTTTCCTAGTAGCCTCCTCAACCCAATTCATATTTCGTGCGTTTCTTTGAACGACGGCGGACGGGAGAGACGGAGCCATGACGAGTTTCGTGCGTTCCCTTTTTCGAACGACGGAGGACAGGAGAGACAACCCATGATGAGCGACGAGCGATTATCGGTACTACACAGGTCAGATATGATGGCGAAACAAGGGTTTGACGAACGAACCTTGATGAATCCGATGCGGCTGGCCTGCTCACGGAAGCATTGACGGCACAGCTCGAGGCTGTACTTGCGGATAAGACCGGCGCGGTGGTTGCAGATGCGGCTGCGAGGATTAGTCGCAGCACGGCGATTTCGAGACCAAGGCACCTACCATTGACGCGCACCCTTGCCGTACCCGTGAGGGCGGCTTCCCCATACTGAATCGTGCGACATGGTAGAAATCTTCCGGGAGAGATGTTCTCGAGTTGAGCTGTCGAAGAGGCGGCGGTGGGATTGCGTGAACTTGTGTGTTGTTGGTCGCAAGGATGGATGAAGGGGTCGGGGCTTCGGTGGGGGATGGCAACTACCTTTCGGATTGAAATTCAATAATGAAAAAAAAGGTGATTAAAAAAATATGTGGGTGATGCGCCTAGGCCGCTTGCTGGCCCTGCCCCATTATGTGGCTGGTTATCTGGTGGCTAGTTGTGGCTGTGAACATGGGTCCAGTCGGGACCCCACCTAATAGGTACCTCACCTATCACCTACCTAGGTACATAAGGTTTGGTACCTCGGTAACCCAAAACCGGCGACGTGTTTATGATTTGTCCTGAGCACAAGAAACAAACATCACTGCCGCCCACTACTCGGCACATGATCCGAGATTACTCTGGCATCATAGTTTCTGTATCTCTCTGTTTAGTTGACTGCACTATCTAACTATACGAGCCCATACCTCAGACGCTAGTAGTGATGCAGTGCATAATTGAAAGAGACGATATCGCGGGCACCTGGCCTCACGTGCCGCGGGGCCGGTGTATGGCTCACGTCTAGCGCCATGTGCCGCGAATTGCTTTAATTAGAGCCAACAGGTCGGCACCTTGCGGATGAAGGGCGTTCCCGATTAGTACCCTAGGTTGGGGAAGTCTGTCATTGCTGCTCCGCTGATCTACAACCTCGCTACGCAGCACCCCAGCATTCCGGTTCTCTATTTCTTCTTTCGCCAGATCATCCACGTCAATCATGCACCTCTGGGTATATAATCTGAGAGAGCCTCCGGCTGCCTCGTTTCTTCTCGGGTAATTCTATCGAGAAACGCGTTATGATATCGGGTCTGTTCCCGTGTTTACTTCCTTCTCTCCGGGACTACTATGAAGGCGCTTCCTTATGACCGCTGTTGGCAAGAATATGTGCACAACATTATCGCGGGACTGGCTCAACTCGGGACTGATATACAACCCCCCTCTCCAACGCTATCCGAATGAGTATGTATGCCAAAGCATGCCGACCACTTCGCAGCCTATCTACGGACGACCTCTGGAAGAACCTGTGCCTGGCTTTGGATGACCTGCAAAACGACGCCTACTACGTTGCTGATGGCCCCGAGCATGCATCCCGGGGCTCTTAAACTCCCTCGACCTTCCCTCCGCGGGGTCTAGGCTAGTTATTCTTGCGTAGTCGCAGAACTAGCTAAGAGGTTTTGCTATTCATTTCAATACTTAATCTTGCATTCCGATAGTGAGACGGATCAAGGCCATGATAACTTCCTCCGAACCCTGGTGGCAGTAGGACTGTGGGAAATAGGCAAGGTTAAAAGTCTTACGACAGGTCGCCCGGTCGCGGGACTCGAAGATATGCTCCGCAAGGCGGAAATGCTCCATTTTCCCTAGATGAGACTGCCGCCGTTAAGGATATTTCTACCTTCATGCAGCTAAAGCTCAATTCTACATTGATTATCGATTTCAATCGGATGTCAATTTTGGACACGGTTCCTGGCCGAGTAAGCGGGCTTACAGAGGCTGATTCTCCAATGTGCCGCTCGCACCCTTCTACTCTCCGATTCCTCGAGGTTTCCGAACGTTTGAGCTTATCTACCTCTCTCATGCCAAAAAGAACTTGAAGGCAAGTCCTCTGTCGCTTTCATGTAGGCTGCTGTTAGAAATCCTACCGAATGACATAGCCTGCGTGGTCTAGAGCTCTTGCGAAAAACGGCGAAGTTGCTATAATCTACAACAATCGAGCGGACATCTTCTATAATGCGCTCCCTATAGAAACCAGCCGTCAGCAATTGGAGTATGGGACTGCTATATAACAACCCATACCGCTCCCACAAACCCTGTGTACTAGATTTTGTTTTACAATCGGGATTTATACACAGACATGTTTAGACGTAACCTGGTTCGGGAATCACGGTGGACACGTTGAACTTGTGAGTGTCGCTCCGAAACTGTTGCGCTACTACTAATTATGGTAAGGTCGGCCACAGTTTAATCGCTCGATGGAGATTCAAGATCGTAATTTATTATATTTTGGGCGTTTTACGGGCGGTCAGGGCCACGTCAAGAACGAAAAGCGGGTTCACGTCTCCTGAACCTCGAAGCCTTTATTGGGGTCCGCGTTTGAACGCCGAGGGGCAGCCCCCAAAATTCTGAATCTTACAATGCTACATCGGCTATCTACGCGCATGATATCTTACTTCAGCTGTAGGTCGACTCAGCTGGACAGCTGAAACTGCGGGGATCGAGACGGTATTCAGAGCAGGGTGTCCTGGCAATACAATACGACCGATAGACCTGCAGCATAGAAATATGAGACACAAAAAGACGTTTGAAGGGGTCATCCAGTGCTTCCCCATCTAGCCCCCAACTCCTAACAAGCGCTTGTCCAACCTAATATTAATACGGCCGCCATTGTGCTACCCGTTCCTTTCTTCATTTTGGCACTGCGTCCAACATTTTCTGTCTTCCTGTGCTATTATTGGTTCTCGGCGCGACTCGTTTCCTAGCCCTACGTCAAGCCATTGGTAACACCATGCATCGCGATATTGAAAGAAACAGGCTCCACGCCCCTCCGCGATTCACTGAAACACCCGCTTCCATACGCGATGCACGGCTAGATAGCAGTGAACGCTATACGTCGCAACGGCCCATCCAATGGTCTTCGTGGTGGTGGTGGTGGGAGATCTCAGCAGCGGTGCTAAGCCTATTGAGCATATGCCTTATTATTACCCTCCTTTCGAACATTAACGACTTGCCACTTAGCCACTAGATACTACCGATACAGCCCAACTCGATCCTCGCCGTACTAACCACGGTCGCCAAGACATCATTATTAGTCCCGGTCACAGCGTGTATTGGCCAGCTGAAGTGGCGGCATTTCATACTGCAGCCAAGGCCCTTAGACCAACTCCAACGATTTGACAATGCTAGCCGTGGGCCATGGGGGTCGGCCATGTTGATATATTCCTTCGTCTTCCAAGTGCGATCCTTTGTTGTTCTTTCACTTGCCGCCGCCACTCTCCTAGCTCTCGGCGTCGAATCCAGTGCTCAACAAATCATCAGCTTCGAACCAAGGGAAGTCAAAGTCGCCAACAGCTCCGTCATCGCCACCCGTGCTGAGGCCTATGCCTCGCGGACGTGGAACATTTTCCTAGCCTGGAACGACAAAAAGTGGATTAAGTCCTATCCGGGCCTACGTGATTGTAAGTGTGACACAATATCGGAACTTAGTATTATCAATGCTCTAACCCGGATGAGTTGCAGATGGCGAGGGAGACAAAAGTCAACAGCGCACGAAGCTCAAAGCTACAACGTACAGTTCCTTTTCTGGCTCGCCACCAACTCCTTACTACACCTGCCCTGAGCCAGCGACACGGTGTGAATGGGATGACTTCTCGACTCTGGGCATTTGTGGTCGAACTCGGAACGTGACGGATCTCATAGTTCAAAATTGTTCTTCATCCTACCCCCATGGCCCTGATGGTAGCTGTGACTTCTGGCACCCTTTTGATGACAGGAGACTAGCTAACGGCTCGGCCAATATTGACCCTCAAAATGGGGATCCTATCACTCTGGGATATAATACTGATGCCGTTGATACTGGCAGATTCACCGTATTTGAATTTGCCGATCTCAACACAACAGCGTCTTTGAAATCAATATGGACAGTCAAAGTCAATAATCCCTCCGCAAGCTTCGACGGCCATCGTTTCCAGCACTTCGAGTCCTATACAAGCGACTTATATTGGTGTGATAGAAAGTTGAAGAACATTACGGCTTCCAAGAGTGGGTTCAATGCAGCCCAGGTTCAGACCACAGCATGGGCAGGGTTGGATGGTAGTGTGGCGGCCGACGGCCATTCCTCGCTGTTCGACCGTAATACACATTCTACAAGCACTCCCTCCTTCCCCCATTTCGACTTTGAAGAGTACCCTAATGTCAAATTTGAAGAGTATACATACAACGCAGACGGCAAGCCGATGTACAACATTTCCACCCCCATGCTCAATAGGATGAAAGATGCGGTGAACTCGATCATGGGGTCTGGGTTAATGCAGATGGAAAATCGAACTTGGGAGCTTCTGTCTAGGGATGGCTCGGAAACTCAAGCCGGAGTCTCGACTATTGCTTTCGAGCTCTCCGATTACATGTTAACTCATGATATAGAAACCATCATCCAAAACGTGGCTGACGGAATGACGGCATTTATGCTCGAACCGAATGGGGACAATGCTGAAGTTGAGACGGTGTCCGGGTACATGATATACGAAGAGACACATATACACATACGATGGGTGTGGCTGCTGCTCCCTGCCTTCGAAGCACTTCTCGCCTGCTTCTTGCTGGCCCTCACGATTTTCGTCACAAACGGTCAACCCCTAGTCAAGAACTCATCTATCGCATTGCTCATGTACGGGCTCTCGGATTTAGATCGGGAGGATCTGATAGACAAGTCCGAAATCGCAACAGAAGAGAGGTTAGAGAGACGCGCAGAAAAAATGGTGGCGGGGCTGGAGAGGGAGCATTCGGACTCGTACAGATTTATTAAATATCTATAATGGACTGGCTAACTCAGATAAACAATCTACCACTCGCACTGCAACGTCTCTCATGTATGTATGATTGCCCGCCATAGTAATATCCTATTATGCACGTATAACGGAGTTCCAAACCCTATGGTTCACTAACAGCCTAATAGGTTCCAACACTTTTGCTTTCTGGCCCCGTTGTCGGTATCGGTAATGCTATTGCTGTCTATCGTCTTAAAAGGTGGCACGAATCAACACATAGACAAATTGTCCTATAAGTAGACTAATTAATACCGCAACTAAAACGGATTGGAGGGACTAGGATACAAATGATGAAAAGTTGACACTATTGCATCAAAAACTCGGGTTCTTGGGGCCCGAAAATAGAGTTCCCTGTATCACCGCCCAGCGACTGATATGCCGGAGTTTTCTTGCACGACCATTACTATATTTACGGCTTATGTAACCCCACGTCCTCTATTTTGACCCCGCTCCAGCAATCTCCCTGCTCAAACTGGCGGTCTTTTGCTTACACGCTTGTGCATCGTGTAATATACAGCACACTGAAAACCGAACACAAGTTTGGGGGACTAGGCACAATATGAATGAGTCTCAAAAGACAGCTGAGCAGATTGCGGCCGCAGCAAAACAGAATGCGGCTTTTTATCTGACCGAAATCCCCCCTGACCTCGAGCCAATACGTCGTCTGCTTGAATACAGCGGCATCGCGCCGGAGAATGTCGATGCGCATATACGTGAAATAGTGAGCCGCTTCTCACCTTCTATATACATGCGAAGAAAAATATTCACACATGGCGACTGAGCAGCGAGACAAAGCTTGGGCAGTTTTCCCCTACGGTGCTATCGGATCCTTTAAGTTCCTTGATCTAAACCCGGCCCTCCAAGATCCACTATTCCACGCCGTTGTTGCGCGTCTCAAAGCGCCGGGATCTACCGAGGTGTTCCTTGACGTGGGTTGTTGTCTCGGGCACGTTATCCGCCAGCTCATCTCTGAAGGGGTACCAAGTGACCGGCTATACGGAACGGACCTGCAGCCTCGCTTTCTGGACCTCGGGTACGACCTTTTCCGCGACAAAGATAGCACCAGGGCTACTTTTATACCCGGTGACGTGCTGCGGGAGGAAGACTCCAGGCTCGAAGAATTGGTGGGCAAGGCCGATATCGTTTACGCCTCCGCCTTCTTCCATCTGTTCGAGCGTGAAGACCAGGTAAGGGCGGCAAAACGGATGGTCCGGTTTTTGAACCCTGGAAACAAAAACGTGATGATTTTCGGGCAGAATGGAGGGCCCAAGATTCCGGGATGGGAGAAGTACGTGCTTGATGAAGAATCTTGGGCGTGTGTGTGGGATGAGGCTGGCACGGCAACTGGGACAGCTTGGAGAACCGAGACCAATGTGGAAAGTAGTGATGAATGGATTAAGGTTAGATTTGCGGTATATCGCGCCGTCTAATTTCTCTTGTCCTCTACGACCCGCTCTAGCGGCTTATTTCAACTAAAGGTTATTTATTTCTTCGATGGGCTTCTGCTAAGGTAGTTGCCTTTGATAGATGTCTGCGCGGGTTTCCAGGTGTCGAAAGGAATACAAATCTGACTGACCTAACGTCATAACTTTTGGTATGGGGTTTTAATAATGAACACTTGTTGTTGCGCAGAGAGCCTATACTCTTTATCTATGTTGAGTGGCATTACTAATATACAGAACGCCTCTCTATTCTAGAGGCTTGACATGGAAAAAGAAATTATTACTGAGCGGACGTGTAACAACAATTCCCTGTATTCGTGAGATATCCAAGAAACACAGAGAGATTCAGCCGCGAGCTCATTCTGCTTAAGAAATTGAAATTGAAAACATGGACGCACCCATAGACACTAACCATTGGGCCAGGCCCAGTTGGCACTGTTTACGCCGAGTTTTAAAGTTAATGAGAGAGACGTTTCTATGCATGCGAGCGATTTTAAGGACCGAAGTATAATCACCTATTAGAAACATGCTACAGACAGCACTTGACGACATACTCGCTAGAAGTAATTTATAGACAACGTCAACTTCTCAGGCTATCAACTCAAGAGCAATTGATTCTAAGTCAATTGAAGAAGACCTTTGACGCCGCCGCCTCGATACTGTTGTACCAGATCTCCGCCATTTTCTTGTAGCCCTCATCATTTGGATGCGTCCCGTCCACAAGGTCGCCGACCTGGGGGCCACGTGGCGTATCCATATCCGCGAGCACGATCTTCTTGCCTTCCGTTTCCCTCTGCCGGACAATCTGCCGGATTTGGTTGTTGAGATCCACAACTCGGGCATTCACTTTAGCATTCTCGTTCCGTAGCAAGGTCGACAGAACAGTCGTGGATCCGGGGGATGCCTCCCAAAGATGATGCAACATGTCATCAATTCTCATCACGGCGTTTCCGACGTCGAAGTCTTGAATGCAGTCGTTGGCGCCGCTGTTGATTGTGAAGACGTTCGGCACATGCGCCTTGGCGGATTTCACGCCCTTTTCATGGATCTCGTTGATCTTGAACCCGCGCCACCCTTCGTGGCTACCGCTGTCCATGGTGCCCGTCTTGCGCGAGCCGAGCATGGTGACCTTGAATCCGGAACTTGTCAGGGCTTCGTAGAGAAGTTTCCTGTAGCCGTTACCGTCCGATGAGCCGACGCCGTAGGTAATCGAACCCCCTAACGGCATTAGTCGCAATCGTGGCCTAGTGGCCATTGTCGAAGAGTAGTCTTTAATAATGTTTACATTAGCCAGCCCGGTCATCCATTTGTGGTCTGTAGCTGGTGGTTGTTTTCAAGTGCATGTCGAGTTGCTGTCTACGACAAACAACTTAGGGAGAGCTGAGGTGCAAAAAAACTACGCTTACAAGACTAATGAGAGACTTACTGCGAATACAAGTGAAGATTGCGCTAGTGCTACTACGCAATAGGGTAAAATTATGCATTATAAGAGATTTATCTTTGGTAATTGAGTGAATAGATTCGTAATGTACGGGCGCGGTTGGATTGGATTGAACTTATTCCTACCAAGTACACGGTTTCGGCCACACCCTAACCAGTGGCGATAGGAAGATGAGTCAAGCGGCCGATGCGACCCAAATCTTGATCCGGTCCGCCGCACTTTGCCATATATGGAAAACTAACACCTGACCAGCTGTTCCCTCCCCTATTCTTTTTTAAACCTTTTATATTTATTTTAACTGTAATTATTATACAATTAACGTTTCTTTTAATGTATTAAACCATTAAAATATTTTTTAATAATAAAAAGTACGTGAGCTTTTAAAAAGAAATGCGTACATGGCAGTTGTGTGAAGTAAAAGATATAAATGCCGGTGTAAGCTATAATGGATGGCCGGAAAGTGAAGGACTGACATTATTATCAAGTAGGTATGTATATCCGTATTAATTCTCTATGCTTAAAAACATCTAGTTCTAACATATTCCTTTGTTTAGCATTACCTTAATCCTTGCTCTGAGCAGTAGTAATACGGCTTACTGATTGGTAAGACTTAACATAACTAACTACATGTGCAGTGCGATTACGGCGTACTCTCTCCAAAGAGCAAGCGTAATCAAGCTTCATAGCCAGGCTCAGGCTGATATAGAGGCTGTTGATACCTATCCCGGACTGCATCCGCGAGAAACTGCACGTCGAGCGGTGGTTGGGACAACAACAGTTGGAGCGATGGGTCAGTCAAGGGGATGCTCGTGGATACCACGCCAGGGGATAGATTCTGGGAAAATTGAGAAAGGGCTGGCGCCGACATAGGGGTTAAATCCGGGAAAGAGATTGCTTGAGGTTCGACCATGTCTTTTACGTGATCCGACAAGGCGGCTTCGATCGCGTCGGCATGGTGATAATACTCTTGCGCAAGACAGTTTCCAGCTTCCTTGAGCTCCATCAAAAGTCGCGAAGCTTCCCCAAAGGACTCACGGTCAACGTGGGCGTCCTTTCTGTCCAGAACACTAGAGATAGCGAGGATTGTCATTGCAGAGAACAAGTATTGTGTAAAGAAGCAGTCAAAGGTCACAAAAGCCCCATCAATCCAGGACCGGGTGAGAAGCCGAAACGAGTACCGCGCACAGCGAATGCAAGCTTCCGACAGCGCAGCCGCACATACTGGAATCCCCGAAGCCGATGACGACGGCATCGTGGACTGGGGTGCTGCCATTTTCATGCGCAGTGTATGGAGGAGAATAGGGCGGGTTGCAATGATAACACACTAACAAGTAGCATTAATAAAATATGGCTCTACTTCGCGTGTATTTGAGAGGGAGTGGTGAGGATAAAATAAGGTCACAATATGGAGAGTAAATAGAAATGGGGACAAAACTTACCTGGTAGAATGAAAGGTTTAGTGAAACAGCATTTAGATCATACTCTGTCTCCACCGAGTGGTCAATTTGCAAATGAGGTGGTAGCTTATCGACCCAAGACTGGAGATCATGCAAGGATTCTTGGACGCGGGTGGCCAAATGTATATCTTGATGGCGGGGGTGTCTATACACCGACCGGATGACGCTGGTGAAGTGACGTGCCAACTCGATGTTGGCAACGTGGTATGCATATTGAAAATTGTCTTTGGATCCGACTTCTGCTCGAAAACTCCCTGTGGGCGATGGGGCCGATGGAAGATCAACTTCTATCTCATCGTCTTGAATGGCAACCGGGTGGCCGAGATTCGCCGCCCACATTCGGTCGAACATGTATGTTGTCCAAAAGAGTCTCTTGCGATGGTCTCGTGCGGCAGGATCGGCGAGTTGCGATTCGGGGATATTGAGATGAAGACCCATAACAATGGCTGATCGCATAGCGGTCCCCGAAAATATGTACGCGCTATACCGTCGATTGAGCGCTAGTGAGTATATCGACTAGACGGCAATATCAATACTGGACCAAAGAAATAACAACCATCTTCACACGGAAAGAATAAAACCGGACTTACTAGGAGGAGCAAGGTCTCAATCGAATCCGCCCCAGGACGCTCATCCAGACTGCCCAAAATCTTGGAGGCTTGGGCGAAGTAGAACATGCCCGGATAGCTCTGAGTTACCGGTGTCCTTGTCGTACAGAGCTCACCGATAGCGAAAAGGACCAAGTATTTACAGTGTAGCACCGATTCGCCCCTGCGAGGTTCGAGAAAGCTCCTCGACAAGCCCTCTATGACAGAGCTGCGGTGGATGATGTAGTGATAGCGATTGATATATTTAGCTGCGGCCTCAATTAAGAAGCGAGCACGGGCGAGACTTGGCCACTCAACATTAGACTCTTTGAGAGCCATCAGAGCTTCGTTGTTCGCGTAATTGACACGCAGAAGGTGTACAGGCTCGGGGGCTTGGGGTTTGGAGATGACCTGACGAAACCGAGTTGCAAAGGCTGCGTCGGCAGCTTCACTGATGAGGACTGGAGTTTGAAATACATTGCCATTATCAAACCAAGAATCCTGGTTGGACGTTATGTTGGCCGGCTGTTGCTCATAATCGACGTGTGCCGTGTCCGGCAGTATAGGACTGGCCGGGGTTACAAGCACCGCAGATTGGGGGGGCTCCGAGGACACGGCCTGTCTAGGAAGATTTACGTTTACCTCCCCTTGGCATTCTCCTGTGGCCACATCCTCTGCATTATCTCTAGGCCCAGTCTGTGGCAACGGTGAGGAAATATCCCTTATGTCATCTGATTCCATTGGCTGGGTCCCATCCGGGGATTGAACATGCGTGCGGACCGTCTGGTGCTGCTTTAGACGGTCGACTTCTTCCAAGAGTCCATCGATGAATCTATGACCTAGTCGGCATTTTCGCTTGCAAGTCCTAGCGTCTAAGCGGGATTCTCGGGCTCACCTTTGTGACACCTTCACCAGCCGATCTCGCTGGGGATACGCACAAACCGTGCCTTTCTCAGCCTGGACACAGTTACGGCAAGGGTGGCCGCCGGAGCACTTTATCTTCTTACCGTGGCAGCGGCGGCAGCTGCGGCACCATGTTAGCAGACTAGGTATCCGGGTTGTTTTAGCACCGATAGACTCGACCTTACGCAATCACTTTGTTGCGGCGTCGGCGCATAGATTCGACAGCGCCAGACATCTCCTCCATTTCAATAGCGCGGCAAAGGAGGCAGATAGGGGTAGACCCAATTAGATAAATGCGTAGAGGGCGTCAAGCTCCTTCGAAGTGTATTGGAGTTTGTAGGGCTTGGTGATGCCTCTCGGCAAATCTGCAAGTTCGCCGAAGCGCCGAAGCGGCCCAAAAACGAGTCAAGCATCCGCTACAAAGCTTGCTCACCCCACATTATCAACCCACCTAGGTTAGGTGTCTGGTAAACTGACGCAACAATCTAGTCACAGAGAATAAATTCAATCGAATACCTTAGTCAGTATTCATTTCCCCTTCGAAATGCATCGTTTCGTTCCGTCTTAGGCTCCTAAGCAGATAAGCGTAGAGAACAATAATACCGAGGGTGCGTGCGTGTGATTCGTCGCGGCCGATAATACAAATAGGATCTACGATGAGACAATTGAATCCTCACGAGTTTCCTGGTCCATTTGTCTCCTAGAAACTCGCTTAACTAAAACACGCATCTGCGTTGCAACAGTCATTTCTCCGCAAGAAACAATAGGCCAGTGCAGATAATAGCTAGTCATGGACCAAAATACTAGCAATAAAAAATAGGGCCGCTGTCATGAAAAGAATTGCAGATTGTGTCAAACACCGTATTTTTAAACGACTACACCCGCGTTCTCTCCAAGCAAAATCAAATGTTCCCTAGAAAAAGCGATAGAATAGGGTAAAAAAATGGCCAAAGAAACATTGAAAGCTTGGACGGTGAGGATAATACATAACAGTGTATTTAAATCCCGGGGTTTAAGTCCGTGGCAACTTTTCTGCAATTATCCGTTAAAACTATTTTGTCAACAGAGCAGCAGGGAGTAGATAATTGCACGCACAGTACGTCCTCCCTAACTCCTTTTGTATCCACTGCCTTTTATTGCCAGGTGTAGAGATCATATGTTCTTCAATTCGGAATCTGGTATTAGCATCAACAGGGACTGAGGGGGGTGAGTCCGGACATTCTATCTCTAGGTTCGTGATCGGCGAAAAGCAACATCGCCGAATTCCACATCAGCGAGAGTGGAGACAAGGGGTGTGATGGCACGGCGCGGAGAGCCAACAGCCGCTCAATTGTTTGGAGCCCGACCTAGAACTATAGAAAGGGGTCGGGAGAGGAAAAAGCAACCCGGGGTTGAATGAGAAGTTGGATATGGAGCTGAGTCTATCGAATAACATAAGAGTCGTAATAACCAGCGCAATTACAGCACCGACACTACCCGATTTCTCACTATCGGTTATTTTTCAATTATTTCGCTATGGAATACGACCATCACTACAACGTGGACCGCCTGTCCACGCAGACTGAGGCCCATGCGGCCCTCTGTACGCAGAACCTAGCCAACTGGATGCCTGCCGTCGATGAGATCCGCACCTGGCCCGAATACCGCACACAACCTCTCCACACGCTCCCCAACCTGGCGCGCAAATTAGGGATTCAAAAGCTGTTCGTTAAGGATGAGAGCCAACGATTCGGCTCTGATCTCGGCTCCTTCAAGGCACTGGGAGCACCCTACTCGGTTTATCAAATACTCGCGGGGGCGGTCCATGCAAAGAAAGGCATCTGGCCCACAGCAGCCGAGCTTCGCACCAACAAGTATCGTGACATCACGCAACATGTAACAGTCTGTGTGGCTACAGACGGTAATCAGGGCCGCGGGCTGGCATATGGGGCGCAGATCTTCGGCTGTCGCTGTGTCAATTACATTCATGGTCATGTCAGCGACGGCCGTGCCAAGCGCATGATGGAGCTAGGCGCGATTGTCATTCGGGTCGACGGTGAATACGAGGCCTCGGTCGCCCGGGCGAAAGAGGACGCTCGCATGAACGGTTGGTACTTTGTGAGCAGCACTTCCTGGTCTGACTTCGATGAAGACATCTGCAAGAACGTCATGAACGCCTATATGGTAGTTGTAGAGGAGGCGCTGGCTTTGATCTCCAATGTTGATCGCGTCACCCACGTTCTTGTGTGCGGTGGTGTTGGGAGCATCGCCGCGGCTGTTTTCCTGGGCTTCTATACCCGCCTCCGTGGAGATCAGAAGGCGCCTGCCCGATTGCCTCGATTTGTCGTTATTGAACCCTCCGAGGCCGACTGTCTCCTGCAAAGCGCGAAGAGTGGTGAAGCTCGTCAGTCGCAAGGCTCCCTGCGCACCCTCATGGCAGGATTAGCATGTCGCGCTCCCTCCCCAGCCGCATGGAAGATCCTCGCGTGGCTAGCCAGTGATTTCTTATCGGTTCCTGATTCCGTCGCAATCGAAGGCATGAAGGCTTTGGCTAATGGTCACGGGGGCGACATCCCTATCGTGTGTGGTGAATCGTCGGCTGCTAGCATGGGCGTCATGCTAGCATCTAGCACAGACCCATCACTCCGTAAGAAACTAGGATTAGACGCAAACAGCCAAGTCGTGCTTCTCGGCCTGGAGGGAGCCACGGACCCTGAGATCTATGAGCGCCTAGTGGGCAAGTCGCCTGCTGCCGTCTTCGAGGCTCAGGCTCGTTTCGATAGACAGAATACAGCATCTTCTGCGTAGCTTTAGAAATTTTCTCCACGCTAGCATGTTAAGATTAAGCGATTTTCGTACATAACGGCCTAGAGAATGTCTTGAATCCTGCGCAATCTTCTATGAAAACAGTCCTAGTAGATGATCGGGATAAATGTACCGGTCGCTTATCGTTGACTGCGGCCCATACTCACTCCTTGGGAAATTATATTCCGGAGAAAGACACGTAGCTGAGCTCGGGTGTCTGTGGTGGCTGTGGTGGCTCAACATGTAGGATACTAGAGAGATCTACTCCGGCCACTTAGTACCTAGGTAGTACAACTTACTCCAAACCTACAGGGGTCCCTGTGTCGGGGCGCAAGGGATGCGGACCATGTTCCGAGTCACCCGTTGGTGAAGACCCTCTCGGCCAAAGTCGACTGAAGCCGTCGGCGCATTTGACTTTCACCGTGACCCGTCCCAAAAAAGGATTCCACCAACCCGTGGTTTCAGTAATGGACGGGATGACATTCCATGAGGTAAAAATAGACTAGAACTCATTCAAGAAATAATCTTTTCGGTAAGGGGAGTGGCGTAACTTTCGATTGACGTATATTATATATTATTAGATCTCGCACCCTTGGGCAGGGTAATTATACTGGCCAAAACCGTCAAATCACCTGTTTTTTCCCTAAGAAAGCCCAGAAACTAGATTCAATCAATATGCCAACCCCGAATCCTTCGATGTACACCAAGAAGGATGTCCTGCGCGCACGATTCGCGGCGGCCATGTCCGCTACGTACCGTGCCGAGGTACCGCTATACGGCGACTTGATGCACATCGTGCATGATATTAACACGAGCCTGGGAAGGAAGGTCACCCAATCAAGAGGCACCCATGCTAGCATCGAGCGCCTGTCTCAAGAACGACATGGTGCTATTCGCCTTGGTACCTCGTATGAGCTCCGAACAATCCGGCGCGTATTTGCAGTCTTGGGTATGCATCCAATCGGATACTATGATCTCTCTATCGCGGGACTACCAATGCACGCGACATGTTTCCGTCCTCTGACAGTCTCGAGTCTCGACTACAATCCCTTCCGTGTCTTCGTCAGCCTTCTTCAACCAGAATTGCTGACCTCGGAAAAGGCCCGTCGGCTCTCGTTGCAACTGCTGGAGAAAAGGCGCATATTTAGCGATACATTGCTGCAAATCCTCGACCAGCTGGATGGCCAGGAGGGGAAACTGAAAGAAGACCAAACCGAGACTTTTATTCACGAAGCTCTGCGCACGTTTAGGTGGCAGCCTATCGCCGCGGCTACTCTCGATGAATATCAAGCTTTGAAGGCTGAACACCCCATATTAGCCGATATCGCATGCTTTGGGAGTGCACACATTAATCATCTCACCCCACGGACGTTGGACATCATGGCTGTCCAATCGGCAATGAAGGAGGCTGAAATGGTTGCTAAGTCGCAAATTGAAGGCCCGCCAGCTCGTGAATGCCCGATATTATTACGCCAGACAAGTTTCTTAGCTCTCGAAGAGACAGTCCGATTTAGACGGAATGAGAACCAAAGCCTAGATGCAGTTCAGTCGTTGGATGCGCTAATTAAGGCCAGCCACAAGGCGCGATTTGGGGAGATAGAGCAGCGTGGGGCTGCGGTGACTCCCAAGGGCCGAGCTCTCTACGACAGACTGTTATACGAGAGTGAAGTGAAAGCGGCGGGCGCAGCTCCCGCCGAGGCTGATGCCATCGCCACTACAGTCTTCAAGGACTATCCCGATACCTGGGAGGAGCTGCGGCAACAAAACCTAATTTATTGCGAGTTCAAAGTGAAGCAAGCCACTACAATGTCATCTTTCAACGTCAATAATGGACCCATCTTGGAACAGCTGATTTCCAAAGGGATTGTGGAAGCTGACCCTATCACATACGAGGATTTCCTACCTCTATCTGCAGCAAGGATCTTCCAGTCCAACATGCAGTCCAGCAACCCGTCAAACATTGTGCCTCTTAATCACCCGACTGGAAACCTGAAGGGCCTTAAAGAAGCTCTAGGTACAGATATCTTAGACCTTGATGCCTGGTACGCCGGTGTACAACAGAGAAGCCTCGAGGAGGTAAGCAAGACGCTCGGCATTTCTCTGGAAGAACTCGTGTCGGTTGATGTTTAGAACTTGCACTCACGATGACTTTTATTATAATCTCAATTTTGATAAATTTAAAACCCCGCTTACGCTACGTAGCTGTTCAATCTTCGATAGAAACGTTTTGTGCCTTAAATGTAAAATAAGAAAGACGAGAGCGAACCGAGCTTGCTACTGTTACACGCACTGAACAGCTCGTACTCGCTATGGCACGTAATTTAGTCAGAAAATTGGTGTTGTCTAGTCATTGAACGCAGCAACTACAGACGGGCCATGACTTCGATTTCTACATATGTACCTGAATGGGATTGCTCCTCACCGACAGGTGGGTAAATCGAGTAAGTGTCGATGCATCTCGTTGGAGGGCCTAAATTTATGGCATTACTTTTGCCACGGCCTTTACCCGCGCCATTTGTTAACTACCTTTAGACGTTCTTTTGTTCGTAGAAGCAGAGTTCGTTATATCGTCGATGAAGATATCCACCTTGACTTGTGTAGTCAATTAGACGTCAGGAGGATCAATAAGCTCCTTGTGGAGAGACGATGAAAATAGTATCAGGTCTGAATAAGGACTTCTACGATTGAGTAGCCCCCTTGCCCGCTTCATGGCAAACCCTTTTGGTCTCTTTGCTAGTCCCTGGGAGTAGATCGACAGATACTTCCACTAGCGCATTAACATATGTACGTAGTATGCAATTCTACATCTTTAGCAATCAAATACCATAGCTAGTCTTTACTTTAAATAACCTAGTAGCAATAACAATTAAACTTTGATATAGTTTTAAAAATACTTTTCAATACTAATAACAAACCAAATCATCGATCCTGTTTGATAGTTGTAGGTGAGGGTGGTGGGCGTCACGAGCCTCTGGTTCCAAATCCCGAAACTTCCAGTC
Source organism: Xylariales sp. No.14919 (assembly GCA_002003505.1). Classification (NCBI taxonomy): domain Eukaryota; kingdom Fungi; phylum Ascomycota; class Sordariomycetes; order Xylariales; species Xylariales sp. No.14919. Next base: position 369,298 of record BDMC01000016.1, on the reverse strand, counting down.
CTCGAGCCTTCCATGCCAGATCTTCAACATTTAATTACAACGAGTAAGTTAGGAACGTCCCCGTAACCATTTGATCACCGATCATTAAGATCATTAGATTCGACCCCATCTACCCTCCGTTTGAGGTGCCAGGGGTGTGTAAGCACTATACGTTTGGGCATCGTAGGCGGTGGTGCTGTAGGGACCAGATAGTCTTTGGTTCTTCTCTTTGTTCATGGTAAAGGCGAAACCTATGGCCCAAATAGTTTCGACAGGACTCCACATGGTAATCAGCATGCTCAATCCTCCCGAATACGAAGTAATATATTTGGCTGACTCTTCCTCTTGACGACGAACGTTTTCGAGTAAGTATGGTCGATATGAGTAGGCGTAAACAAGAAATATAGACAAGGGAACCAGTTCGAGACATGTTAATAGCTTTGGAATGCCGTATAGGAGATCGGCTCGTGTCAAGACTGCAGTGGGTTCCAGATTTCCCGTACTGTCCAAAATATTGAAGATAATACCTTCGACAGTAGTGAGAAAGACCACGATCTTGAATGCCAAAAGTTTCTTGAGAGCACCATATGGGGCTAGTTGTTTTTTAAGTCGTCCATAGAATCGAAAAATTGCGATTACAGCCGCTCCCGTCGATACGTAGGTGGCTATAGTGAGCTTGTCGTGGATTAGCAGAATACGATATAATCTCTTATGTAAGAAAGGTCAGCTCACCCATAACTTCGCGAAGTGAGCATTGCTAGTGAATTGGCAATATACCCCAGCAGCCTCTGTGATGTCGGTGAAAATAGATACAAGAAGCGTAACAACGGGGAATTGAAATATCAAAATCCAGTGGAGCTGAAACGGATTATACATTAGCAATGAACACTACTTGCTTGCTTATATTGACTTACACGAAACCATTCCGACCCGTTCTTACTACTCTTCCCGGAATCCAAGGTTGTTGGCAATGCCGCAAAAAAGACGTCTCGCTGATGAGAGCTTGGGGAGATAAACTCGCAGAGAAGAAGGAAGAATGCACCCAACGCGATGGCCTCGATGAAAATAGCCCACGGGTTTATGTAGACTGCCGCAGTGGGGAAAGCGACCGCTAAAAAGCTGAGAATAGCCAAGAGAGGAAAAAAGAGACCAATCTTCATTATTCTGTAGCAGGTGAGCCCGGATTCTCAGATGTGTAGGTGCTCACGCGTGCAGATGCGTACTTCAACTGTTCATTTGGCTTAGATGCATGGGTTGCGTGCATAACGAGCAGAAAAGAAATAACAACGACGACGAATGCGGCGCTGACGCCAGAAAGAAGCTTGTTGAATTCATAGAAGGTCGTGTTGCCAAATAACGGCTGGGTGGCATCTGTAATCGAATGGGTCAGTCTCATAATTGGCTCGCTGAAACTCGGGTACTCTCACCTTCGGCTAATGAGACGACTGGACAGACGGTTTTGCTCGAATCGTTAGACTGATGGTTGGAGGGCCTATGAAGTAAACTCGCCATTATGCTTCGCGTTAGACCACGGCGAGGTCCGTTTTGCGGGTTTCCCGAAATAAATATATAGAAATCAATCCTGTGCTCGGGTAGTCAAAATGTAACAAGCACAGAGCAGTCCTGATCCGATATTGCTTTCCCTTGGCAACGAGGGCGCATCAGGGCTTTATATCGCTGATGTATGGACCCTCAATTATGAATAGTGATAGTGGAAGGATCGACATACTAAACGTCTGACTAAGAGGAACCATCCCGTGAATTGTTGTCGTCTATTTGGTCTGTCAAGTTCTGCATTGTCATTTCTGGGGCCTACGCAAATCACACAGCCCGTACGCTAGGGTCGGACTGGTTGAGATTCATATGCTATAATTATGTATCACCATGACGGTTGTGGCCATGTCGGAATTGTATTGCATATGCCTACGGACTATTAGCCCGAGATTTAGGGGGAAAAGTAGGTACGTCGCATCGTTATCCCTCTTCTGCGCTAGCGCCCAGTAACGCTTCAGCCCTATCACCAAGGATCACTGCCGATCCTTGCCCAAAGGCGTAATTCCATTCGAGCTGCCAAAGGTGGGATAAAAGTGGGAGATAAAATTAGGTCGGTGGAGAACGGTCAGAAAACGGTGTAGGACGACGACGACGGCGCGACAGGCTAGAGACCAGCCCCTGTTTTCGCTCAGTTGTTCGCTCAGTTGACCAAGCCAAACCTACCCAAGGTTTCTATCATGCACGGCGAACCAAATAGGAAATCTCATTCGAGACTTTAAGATGCCAAATACCGGCCAGAAGAGTCCCAATTGTCACTTGTGTCGCCAGCGAAGGGTCAAGGTATGCAGCCGCTCCATACCTCCGTACGCACCCGTTATATCGTGTACGCGAAGATAGCTGATTATCGCGGTTCATTAACCGCCGTAGTGTGATCTCACGCAACCAGCATGCCTCCGTTGCATCAAATACGGCGTTGAATGCCCTGGCTATCGTAAGGAGGGCGATTTAACCTTCAAGACACAGATTGGTACATATGCTTCTCGTACTCGAAAGCCATCGCGGCTCGCGCGGGCCATCGCGAAAAGCAGCCCAGTCGTCGCCCTCGAAACAAGATTGCCGTCGTCCGATAGCTCAGTCGAATCTATGATCGGGTCTTCTTCTACCAGCTCCCCTCTTCCTCTACAGTCCCTCCCCCTACCCACCTCGCCAGCTGCCTTTGTGCTCCGCCGTTTTTCTGTATCGATACGTGGATGCGACCATTATGGAGAGTTAGTAAGTTCTGGCTTCTGCGTATGGTCCTTGATGCGTCGTTCTGAGAAAATAGTATTGGCGTATGAATGATTTCGTTATGACGAAACTAACCTGGATGTAGTGGGACTTTCTGCCTGACTTGTACCGTGAAGAGCGGAACAATTCATGTCTTGCCATATGCTCCGACGCCTTTAGAGAGACGTGCCTGGCTAATGAACAGGGCCGCCTCAACGACAGGGAGACGCTTGTGCGATCTGCAAGGCTGTTGGCGGCAGCGACTAGCGCCACCCGGCACCGCGAGTCCGTGGGGTCCAATGCCACAGTACTGTCAATATTTCTACTCGCTATACATGAAGTACGCATGCTCAATTGTCTTTTGTGACTTTGATGAGATATGAAATACGTTGCAGACTAATCTCTGTGCTTGAAAGCTCTTGCTAGGGACGCCAGAGAAGGGTTCAGTACCTGCTCCTGGTGCTTGGCATACCCACGTCAAAGGCCTTTCTAGCATCATCAAACTACGTGGACCTAGACAATTCAATGAGAAGCATGGACGCGATCTCTTTTTTATGGCATTCAGCACTATTGTTAGTATTCCTTCAGCTATCCCGATGCTTCGAATATCCTAACATTGATATTTGCAGCAAACGCGATCGCTCATCCTCAACATCGAATGCCCTCCCGAGTCATCGCAGTGGTTACAGCTCCTCAAATTTCACTCTGGAGATAATTCTGTTCTTCAATCTACTTGTGTCGTATTCTCGTATGTATGCGACGTATGCTCTCTCTTGAAACGGATTGTGGCCCTGTCCGCAATGGACGACTTCGCCCCCGACATTCATGGCGCAGAGTTGCTCAGCTTGTGGGAGAAGGCTGAGGAGATAGAACAGCCCGTGCTCGCTCAAGTCTCACAACAGTCTCCCTCGCCCTGTAATTGCCCTAACGCCCAGTTACACCTTTGGAACCTGTTTCGAGCTTCTCGATGCAAGCTACATTGCTGGCTAATTCGGGCGTATAATTCCGTGGTGAGCGAAATAGCTTATCCCGCCGTTTCGGTAGCTCTTCACGACCATGGCCGGCGTAGCCATTCCATTATATCAGCAATGGCAGAGGGCATAGTGAAGGACGCCGTTGGCATTCTAGGTGAGGAGAAACCGGTGCACCTGCACATACAAACTGAGGCCGACTTGAGAAGTCACGAGATAAACTCGACCGCTTGTTGGATGGACGCACTCCGGTTATTATGGCCGTTAACTCTAGTCTCGCGGACCTCCATAGTTTCGCCAGATCAAAGGATGCGGGCGAGGAAACTTCTCGCCGTAATCGGCGGAAACCTGGGCATTTTCGAAGCTCGAAAATACAGCGGCATGGCACGAGCTAGTTTCTGTGTTTTTTGACCCTCGACACGAGCAAAACTGGCGGCTCCCTAGATCGTCGACAAGCTTAGGCCGCTGATACCGGAACGTCTTAAGTTGCGCGTTGCTGAGAAAGTCAACATTGACAATGGACTCGCATTTGTCTTCTCTCTATATATACTAATTTCCCAATATTTCCTTCTCTCTCTGTCGTGTTCCGTGTTATGTATGCGCGACAGAGTCGCTTGTTAATGTTTTTACTCCCATCCTACTAGCATCATTTACATCAGCGCATTGGGTGTTTGTTCTTGAGCTTAAATATGAGGCCACATCCTGTTTCCTTTTCTTTCCAACTATGTTGCACGTGTCTCAGGTGTTGAAATCGCCGTTAATAGGAGGGGATACGGTATCAACGTGTCTAAGCGCGACCTTCTCCTCCGCCACCGAGATGCGAAGTGGCACGGCGCTGTCAAAGTGCCACTACCTCCGCGCTTGCATCGATGAGGCTCTGCGGATATCCCCACGGGTAGCGGGGACACTGTGGCGCGAACTCGATCCTGACGACACAAGTTCATAACTGCTGATCATCGACTGACAGGTTATCCCCGTGGGCACGCACCTGGACGTCAATATCTACTCACCCCGCCGCAACAAGGAATATTGCCCCAACCCATTCTCGTACAATCTGGATCGCTGGCTTGCGCCTGACGGCGTCCATTCGACGCATGAGGCGTTTGCGCCGTTCTTGACTGGGTACCGCTGGTGCTCGGGCAAGAACATGGTATACCCCGAGGCAAGCCTCGTGTTGGCCAAGACGCTCTGGTCTTTCCATAAATTCCCTTTTTTTGCATTTCCCTTTCGGACGCTAGAGTTGCTCCGTGCATCGTAGTGGTCTTGTCCATGCTCGAGAGACAATTAATTCGTGGGGCTTCGAAGGTGCTGCCCCACGGGGCAACAAGTATCGCCAAAACATTAGGGATGCTTGGGTACGGCAATAACATATGCTATTGTCTAGGGAGGGGCATGGAATGGGCAACGACGAGTTGAATTCCAGGCTCGATGGCTGTATTTTCTGGTTGCAGGATATATCTCCGAGCATAAGCAATGTGAATCAACACCAGCTTAGAGGCGGAGACAGGGGTATTAAAGAATCCGTGTATGCGATTCAGGTGGTCCGATATGATATAGGGGTATCGAATAACTAGAGAAAACAGGGATTATCTTTGGGCTAAAAGCTAAAGAGTCTAGGTATGGAGCGTTGTTGTCTAGCTGTACAAATACCCCTATGTAACTTTACTATGTGGCTTTCGGCATTTAGCAACCTGTGAGTAAGGCTACGAGTCCCGTTCGGATATATGGTATGGTAATTAAAGTCTCTTGTAACCTTATATGTATTGCATTTCCTAGCTTTAACATACCTCCAATAACACCTCAGCCCAGTTTCGGTCTCAAATCCATAAGACATCAACAGTGTTGGCCGATGTTCAATTGTCCATATACTCGATATACGCGTGCTCGTCGGTCCAGCCCTTAAGTGCTTCGAAGTCACGACATTCATGCAGCGCACCATGGCCACCAAGAGTCGGATCGGCTAGGCATTGCAGAGCTTGTCTTAGTGCATCGAGGCAGTGAGGAATATGGCTCCAAGGATCCGTCTGCTCACGCCTATTATGGAATTGATAAAGACTCGTACGGATAACGGCCTGGGTTTCTTTTAGCTTCTAGATGCTATCGTTGAGGAGAGGTTCTCACTAGGCTACTTACGAGACAGTGAAGCTGGTGATACATGGCAACGACATAGATAGCTTTCCCGTCAGGGGCATAGCCTTGTGTGAGCTGAAGGTTGTTATCAATGGCCCACTGGGGGTCTACTTTGACTGCACCGCCACCTCCTGGAATTTGTAGTCGGTTAGGAGACTAGGCCATATTTTGCGTAATGAGAGGGGAGTATCTCTTACGCGGGAAAAGTTCATTCCAAAGAGGATTCTGCTGGCTGAGATTCCCCTCTGAGTATGGAGTGCTGAATAGATAGGGAGAGAGGACGGGAAAATCATCTGCAGCTACAAGGGAGACCAAAAACGTCAGCAACTGAAATCAACCATATGAAAAGAGGTCTCTGTTCTACCGTGAGCGTTCCTTTGGTGCTGATAAACGCCGAGCCAGACTCCATTGCTAATCACGAGGGCAAGTATGCACAATACCCAGCTGGCGACTGGCCAACGTTGTCTCCTAGTATTTACGGCATAGTGTTGAAGTGAGCCACCATCACTGATATCATTGGAAGACCTTTCCAGGCGCTGGTATTCTGCTTCTTTGGACGTCATCTTCGACCAATGTGTAGGCACGGAGTAGGGGCTTAGTGTGGCCTTCACAGGGGCATCTATTTGGAAAGCGAGTGTATCTTGAATTGGGCCGGTCTTTCAGTGTGCGTTAAGAGGAAGTAAAGAGAGACAATAGTGAACTGGCGGAAAAGGAGAAGGGGGGCTCAAGCATTACCTAACCTTCTCATTCCGCCACCTCTTGCTTTAGAACCGGAGCTCGGGGAAAGTAGGTCATATCTCGAGACCCTTTGCCGATACATGCCCCTCATATCCTCGGAAAGATATCGAATGCCGAGGACGAATAAAACTTCATACTGTGATGGTAGGTGGGAGTATCATCCGGGGCTACTTAGTAGAACGTAGGTCTAGTTCGCAAAGCGGTCCGTTTCTCTTACTCGTAATCACGCCTCATGCAGAGAGAGCGTGCTTACACATACAAAATGCGCTTATATCTTTACCCCTGGGTTGCAGCTAGTCTGCATGGTGTGGTGACTTGGTAGTGGGGTTGGGACCGGGTGGGGGACAACAAGCAACTAGTTTGTAGTTTGTGGCGCCATCGGCATGCATTCAAAGGTGAACTCATCTGGTCAGCTTTTAGTTGCAGATCGATTACATAGGAGCCGGCAGGGATCGTAAGAAGCACTTGGTTCTAGGCTCTCCAGCGACATCTCCTCGGCCTCGGGGCTGATTAGAATGCAAACACTACGCTTGGGCCTCCTAGGGCCCCGGCCTCCACGAATGGCCTTCCTCGATTATACCATGACTAATCACAGCAACGCCATCAATCGAGCTTGGAGCCTGGACACCTCGACTTTTCTCATCCCCATCCTCGTTTCGAGTGATTGAAGGTATCTAAGAGAGATGGCTATTTGCTCCCTTCTTACGGTTTCCAAAGGCATCCATGTCATGCTTTGAATAATGCCTAATTAATGGCCTAACAAGACACCGTATAATTGAAACAGTCTTCTACCTCAGAATATTAAAGTACATTAGTGTAAGAATCATTAGATACTATGACACGGCTACCTTTCTTATATGTTAGTTTGGCGCTTAATCAATTTGTGATAAGTCGCTTTCGTCCGTAGCCAGCATTTCTGCGTCTTCATCTTCACATATCGGCTGCTCCTTAACGCTACTGACCTTTTCACCTCCAGCTACAGTGACAAGACACAGGCTTCCAATGATAGTTGCCACACCTAGAAGGGCCCATGCATTGGCTGTTATGTTGAATACAGCACGGTCTACCACAAGCGCCCATATTATCTGGGTGTACATCATGAGCGTAGCGGCCGAAGAAGGGTCTTTTGAGATTCCAACAGTAAGGAGGTATTCCTATGAATATTCTTAGCTAATAATCCTTGCCAGGGGGAGGTAGGGTCAACAATTTACTTACCATCGCGAAGCCGCAGATGCCTATGTATAGGAAACATGCCCATATCAATGGATTCCCAGGCCATCTTATCCCCGAGATCATCGTAAGCGCAATGCCACTGGCGAATACTACACTCCACGCAAACATATTTACACTTGTCAGTGGATGAGCCCGCGTGCTGATACGACGTATTGATGTCAGTACCACCTTGGGATAATCCAGGTTAGTCATTTGGTAGCGAGCAAATCGAGAAAAATGAATGACTTACTACACCTCCGAGGGCTCCGAATAGACCGAAGGCTAGACCTTTAAAGCGGCCATGCGTATTCACCGAGGCGTCAGAAGCAGCGCTGTTCATGTGGAATATGTCTTCGGGCTGGGCTACGAGCGCAACTCCTACGAACGCGCCCGCGGCACCGACGCAGTCAACCCATGGGATCGTGCCCAGGGACAAGCACCTCGCTAGAATTAACGCGCCTAGAGGGCTTAAAAAACTTAAAGCTATGGCTTCACTGAGCGTCAAGTATATCATCGAGACTTGTGAGCAGATGGGCGCTTGGTCAGTCAAGGAACTTGTTGAATTATTCAGGTTTTCGTAGTACGGCACGAGTTCTCCGAATGAGAGAGATAGACCAAAACCAACGTACAAAAGAATCCCGTAGCACTGAAAACCCCGCCGATCGCCCGCAAGAGGATGAGGCCTCTCACTTCGGCTACTCCAAAGAAAGCGACAGACTTCGAGGATCCCATGTGTGAAAGATATAGCGTGCATCCTAATCCCGTAACTAACATCCGGATATGCAAGATCATGAATGGATGGACTAGCTCCGGTCTTGTCTCACAGAACTTAGCCGCCGCGTTCACGGTGGCCGCGACCATTTGCGAAGCTATGACGAATAGCGACGGGCGATGACGTTCGATGAAATCCCTAATTCCGAACCTGTGGCCATGTTTTGCCGAGTATAGGCGTGGCGAGGAGAACTGATAACTTGACATCAAGGAAGGAGTTGAACTCAACGGGCGACATGAGCTCCCTCGGGTAAACAGGGAGGCTTTCGAATAGATATCGCTCTACGTGTCATAGTTCTCAATGTTAGCCATTCCAGTACTGACTTTATCGTTATTACAGAAAGGGGGAGGTGTTATTTAGATTGGCAAATTGCTTGGCTAGTTTAGATATAGCGTAGCCTAAGGCCCGTGCCAGGCTGGTCCTAATCTCTCTCAACCATTGCGTGACACTGTGTGACGTTACGGTGTAATGGTGAGAGAAGGAGGAGCACTAGTATTATCACAACGAAGGGCGTTTCGTATAGAATAGGAAAACCTGCGGGACGAGAATGTAGGTAGAGAGGTGGAGGAAACCCGACGTACCCATCCTATGCCGAGCAGGCACATTCCCACCTCCAAGAAAATGACATCTTTGCGGCGGCAGTACGAATGATATCATCATAAAAATAACGATATTACAAATAATACACAGATTACCGCGGGGTCCAATTCATTTTGCTACCTCTATCAAGGCGCTATCTAGACCATAAGCATCTAGATCATCATGTGACTAATCGGTATGCAGACACTAGCAATGGGCGGACGAAATAGGAAGTACCTATCGTCGTATCGTTGCTTACCATTGGACTCCACACCGGTAGTGCTGCACCCAAGATATTATCGCAGTGCCGTCGGATGCTGGCTCCGAGATTGTCTAGGGCGCCAAGCCCCGTATCATGCGGATGTTAATGTACGGAGTAATGGTGAGATTGGTGAGATTGGTGAGATGCTTGTACCTACTTCGGAATGGCCCGATTTACACTAACCTAATCTGCGGATCTCTCTGCAGCAGACCCGCGAGGGTGGTGCATCCTCCAGAAACAACGAGAGACGTCAGATGATGAGTAAGAACTCAAGGAGAATTGATTGGTTGGTTCTAGGTGACGATCCGTGCCGGCGCCGGTGGCGACGTCGAGATAAGGCAGTATGTTAGGTAATTATACTATTTTCGGCTTAGTATAAACGTGCCGAAAGCTTATAGCTGCATAAGGGTCTTCGTACCAACGAAGGGGCGTGAGAGTAGCACTCCTCATACCCCTGTGTTTCTTTGCCGGTTCCCATCATATCGCACGTCGTGGCGATAAAAGCTTAGGGGAAATGGAACGTGGTCTCGCCCCGGTATTTGAAAGGGAATTATGCACCCTCTCTTTCCCATGGTGCTCCGCATGCAGGGCCTCGTCTGCTTACATTGTGGTACTAGTGTAGTACCCAACTACGCTTCGTATAGCGGGTTCGTAATTATTGCCAGGGGTTGGAGGCGAATATAGCCTTACCAACACAAGCTTATGAAAAGCTGGTAGGTGGTTTCCAGAGTTGGTAAAAAACAAATTCTGCAGGCTATGTAGGGAGCTTGCAGCTGTTTTCTTCTTTCTTTCCTTTTTCTTACAATGACATGGGGGGATCTTAGTCATACGGTAGACTACAATCAACCACCGGCATAAGTGGAGTAGGGAGCACCCGGACTTTAATAGCCATTGCCGAGCCAAATCCGAATAGGATGTCTACGATGATGGAACTTGATATGCTTCGTATCAACTACTATATCATTGGCTCAATGTGGGGAGGGCGAGTGGCAACTACGTGTGAGTGTTGTCATCTGGTTGCTGTAATCCCCGGAAGAGGAAGATGAGATACGTAGATGTGTACGGCTCTTCAGTTTCGAGCACCCAACTACTCGAAATTCAGTCTTAGACTTGACCCGCCCATCTAAAGACGATCTCCATTACACGAGCATTATCAAAAAAGGAGAACCTCAACCGCGACGTGTAATAAGGGTTTAGTTATGGTAAGATAACATGGTCACCGCGATTCTTCATCTATGTAACATAGCTTAATCAAATGAGAATATACAGGAGCCTCGGACAAAATACGCAGTCATGCTCGTACCAGTGAGCATGATGTTATTAAGCATCTTGCGCTGCGGGCAATACCTCTCCAACCATGGTGTCACGCTTAGCAGCACTCTTGACAAGATTACATCTCTACCACTACCTTTCAATCCCCCCATCGAAGAGAAGCTCGATGTAGGCCGTTATAGCTGCAACCAGAGCTACACAATTGAGCTTCTTTCGATTGACCCCCTAGTGATATACATCAACAACTTCTTACGTGATGAAGAGATTGAGCATCTTCTAAACTTAGGGTGAGTATTCTCCTGCTTTGGAACTTCCATTGGGGATTAACGTTGTGTCTTTCAGAAAGACCAGATTTGGCACCTCCATGGTGTTCGCAGGCTCCGATGGCTTCAAGGAAGTCTTGAACCGGACCATGCGGAGCTCCCAAACTGCTTTCCTCCCTAAGGAGGACGTCGTGTGCGAGTGTTTAACCAAGAGAATGCAATCTCTGCTCGGTAATGTACAGCACGTGGAAGTTGAGGCACTACAAATCGTTAAATATGCCACTGGTGGCGACCATTATAGGTCCCACACGGACTGGTTCGACGCGCCAAAGATCGATCTCCCCATTCCGGGCTCCAAGGGTAGATCACCCAAGCCTAGCAATCGCCTAGGAAGTATCTTTGCCTACCTTGAGGATGACTGCGAGCGCGGCGAGACCTACTTTCCACATCTGCCCAGCGTGCTGGAATCGGCAGATGGAACAAAGTTTGCTCTCGCAGCCGGGGATACCGGGTTGCTTGTCAAACCTCGAAAAGGAAACGCCCTCTTTTGGAACAATCTACATGGCAATGGGACTGGGGACGAGAGAACGGCTCACGCAGGTCTCCCAGTAGAGTCAGGCACCAAAATTGGTCTCAACATTTGGAGTAGGTACTTCTTGGATGAAGTCATGGTTGGAGGAGACTAGGGGACCTCACAGATCAAATTCTCGGTTTTACGTGGATTTTCCCGGCGCAGCGTTCGTATTTTCACTAGGAATATAACGAAGATAAGGCAGCAGAGAGGGCCAGAGGACTAGTCAGCTTGTACGTGATAATATACATTCTATATCTGAAAACAAATTTCCACGCCAATCTCCGTCTGTGTTTAAGCCTAACATTTTGCATACAAATGTTAAAGAGCTGGTACGGAAGCCTCCAGGACTAGATTTAGGACCCGAAAATGGAGTCTATTATACTACCTATGACCCGGATGTGTTGCCGTCAAGCAACGAGGTATCGACTCTTAATCCAACTCCTACTCCAACGCCTGGGCCCAGCAGCGTCGAATCCCGCCGGCTAGCGCGTCATCCGAATTTGCCCACCCAATTCCGACGCATGAGCCCGGTGACACGACACAACTTCCACCACAGCGGCGGATGAAACTTGACTAACAGTTTGTTGCGGTAGTCTCCTGGCAGGGCTTATAGTAGTTTCCACAATTGGCCGTCGTCCCGTTGGCAATATCTGTGGGAATGGCTACCGGTGCGGTAGCTGTCGTTTGGATCGGGGGGGCGGACACGGCGGGTGCGGTATACAGCGGCTCTGGGGACCCAATGCACAGCTCTAGGCCGAGTGACTTTTTAAGATTGCTGCAGACCAGGTCCAGAATGGGATTCCAGGCAAAGATTTGAGCAACCGTCACGTTGTTTGATGCCGCGATGCCCTCTGCGCTTTCGACCTTCAATGTGATCTTCTTGCCAATCGCCATCGGAGATAGATAGATGGAAGCCGATACTTCCGAGGCGCCGATCACAAGCAATGTTTTTGGAACAAGGAGACCATAATTAAAGAACGCAATGGAATACAAGAACCGACTAGGAGACGCGACGCGACGGGGTCTCAAAGGTGAAGCTATCACCGCTTATATAAATACGCATCAACCCCAGAAGAAGCGCTGACTAACTCGCATACGACCTACCCCAATCCACTCCGTACCGCACCACTTCAGTATAGGTAAGTAGAGTAAGTGGATAGGACCTATTTGAAGACCACCAGCCAGTACGGATCGTACCGCACACCATTCCTTCCACTAAACGCAACCTCCACAACCCAATTAGTTCGCGAACATCTCTCGGCATCGGGGCTAATCACCGTTTGAATAACTACCCGCCCATGGCCCGTATGATAACCACGGCAGAGGAGTACGGGTTTTCCGCGCGCGGGGGCGTCGACTGGTCGACGTACGCAGCCTGCCGCCCCGTCTACCCGCCTTCTTTCTTCCAGCGGATATACGCGTACCACGGCGCGAAGCCCCAGGCGGCCTGGTCCCAGGCCCACGACGTCGGGGCTGGGACCCGGATCGTTTCCGCCGGCCTCGCGGGAAAGTTCGACCGCGTGGTCATGTCAGATCCGAACGACGGGTACGCGGCGCTCGGGTACAAGATCCTGGTTGACGAGCTGGGGATCCCGGCGGCGAAGTGGAGGGCGGTAAAGCGGGTGTATATCAACACGGGGGAAAGTGTGGAGCCGTTCGCACTCGACGATCGGACGGCCGAGAGCAAGGTTGGGGAAGGCGAGGAGAAAATATTGGAAGAAGCTGACGAAGATTGGATGGATGTCAAGGGCATCGATTGGTTCAAGCCCTACTTCGCTACGTGGACTCCTCGGGTCCCTGACGAGGAGATCCGAGACCTCTGGGACCAGCTGGAGGCTACCTTGAACGGACAGCATGTTAAGGTCGAAACACCGGCTGTGCTGATCTTTGGTACTAAAGTGTAATGTGTTTCAAACGTCGTCCAGACCACATTCCGGAGTTCTACCATAGGACTTATTTCTTCAGTTTTGGGCAGATCTCTCTGATAATTGGATTTTCAGCAGGCGACGAGCACCTGATAAGCTGCGGAAGAGCTACCTCTTAGGTAGATCATCTCCCCCCGTGCACTCCGTTGAAAAAGTTGTGCACTCGCCACTTCTAACACAACATGGCGTCGGTCCCCATAGGATTGCTTCGTTGTACTTCACTTTAACACTCTTTCATACATGATACTGATAGAGTCATCCTCCCAACCCTGGTCTATAGCGCAATCCCCCGTGCTAGACGTAGGTTATCTAACAGATTATCCAGATTACACATATACCACGCAAGTAATCAAGCGACTCAAGATGGCGACAGCGATCATACTAGCGGCCATTCCTTAATCCCGAGATTCCCAATGCGTGAGTGATGTCTACTTCCCGCATGATCCAGCCCCTAAGGTATAGAGTGCCGTACATCCCCCACCCCAAGTACAATCTAATCTCCCATGCACCATCAAAACAATAGAATACAAGCGAGGTCAAAATACGATGCGTGTCCGAAGTGTTTATTTAGGCCGTAGTATTCATTCCGCCAATCCTTGTCCCGGGCCCAACCATCGGGGATCGCACGGAACAGATATCCGAGAACTACCGAAGAAAAGGGGTCGAAATAACCGAATCCGAGACTACGGCAGAATAGTATGATAACGGGTTATATCTTGCCATACAGACTCAAACGAGTAGAATTCGAATACGATGGTCAGCTAGACAGCGATCTATCACAATACTCAACATAACCCACGCTTTTCTGCTCTCCGGCGAGTTACGATCACCAAAGTTGACGAAATCAATTGTATCAACAGATTCTTCTTAGATATCTAGTCTACTATGCGAAGGCTAGCGTTACGCCAGCTTTGGATGCTTTTAAACTGAGTACGGTGTGAAGTTGCCCATGCATGGATCTTGTCGAAATTCCTGCAAGTGTGGGGGGTGTCTGTCTTTAGTATCACTTTAGACCCATCGAGCTTCCATTCCATAGGAGTCAGATCTGCGTGGCATTGTAGTGACTGTCGTATATGGTTAATACAGTGACCTATTTTTGTTAGCGGCGAGATCATCAATACAGTTGACCTTTTTTTTGTAATACGAACCAATATGATCAATCTTAGATGGATCGTTCGGTCTATCGAAAATGCGAGTGTAGTAGTCAGGGTATATGGCCTGACGGAGACGGTTCTATTCAAGCCTACACGTCAGTTCCGGCGTCTCCAAGACCGATTGGGGTGAAAGAAGCGCATACCAAACAGTGGAGTGAATGATAAACATCCAAACCGCTAAAGTAGAAGCCTGACTCCGGCCATTGAAATGTTGATCCTCCTAGGTCAACTTCCGTTTTATCGAAGTCAAGATTTAGTCCTATAAAGTTGTTAGCGGTCAGATATATTGCTCCTAACTTGTGATACCGACCTCCTAGAAGGGTTTCCCAAGCTTCATCAACTGCTGACTCAGGTGGTCCAATGTACTCCTGTCCTTTTTGGTCCATGACGAAACGGCCTTCGCTATCTAGTTCAAGACCGCCGGAGAAACTTTGAACGACTAGTTCAATCTCACTCCTCGCCGGTTCTGGATGATGTATAGGTTAGTTAATTCACGCCGGATACGTTGCAGCTTGATCCCATTTTCGTCCAACTCCATGAATCACGTTTTCAATGCTCTTCCGTATGTACGTACCGAGATCCGAGGCAAATCCAAATTCGTAGGATGCCCTACCTACTGAGAATTGTTGATGAGTTAGGGAAAAAAGGCTGAAAAAGCCGAACAAAACGTTCAATGAGACGGAAATAACGAGTAGAATTAAGAGAGGTTGGAAGGACCTCTTCTGCGGTTGCGACGCAGATTCTGTAGCTTCCAGCAGATTTTCTTCCTCGTCTTGTTTTCCCATATCGACTTTATACGGAACCCCGAACATTGGCTCCGTTTATTAAGCCAGGCAAGTAGGACATGCAGAAGGAAATATTTTTGATAGTAGTCACAGACGTAATGGCAGTATTAAGAGACTACCCCAACGTCGCAGATCAATAGGGGGTCAAAGGGGCTTGTCCTAGGAGCGCAAAGTCGTCGCGCACTTCGTCAACCGCGCCAGATTCGGGGGGACTCTTCCGAAGAGGCAAGTAGACTCGCTGCCTCAGGCTACCCACCACAACCCGTACCCGAGCACTTTTAGCCCATGATGGTATGTAGTATAGCGTAGATACTTACATAAGACCAAAAGCCGGCTACTCAGACCCCCCCCCCCTGTAATACTAGAATCACAGGGGCGTATCCGTAACTATATGCATGGTCAGCATTGAAGCGTTGCAGTAGCGTATTAGAGCCTCTGAGCAGGCAGTGGATCGATCACTTTGACCAACTTCTTCTATTTTATTTTTCCTACAGGAATTAACAAACGCAAAAATAGTTAGCAATCAGGGACAAGGGGTCGAATCCCGGTCAACTTTTAGGAGTGGAGTTCTAAGTACCAAGTGTCTTGAAGACTAGTAAAGGCCTTTATCAATTTTTATACGGTTTTTCTGACCTTACTAACTCAAAGTACAGACTTCTAAGAAGGCCCCTATTGGTTTGATAGATATTTCTATTCCCCAGAAGTGTGAAAATGGGGCGTTCGTGGGAGAGGGCATGAGGTGACCCCCGAAAGAGACGAAGTCAGCAAGTGTGTCGCCCTCTTTCACGAAATAATCTCAATTTCTTGTCTCCTGCCCTTCTTTACGCCTCATTCATCAATAAATCCAAAATGGAATACGACAAAATTCAAGAAAAAGAGGAACCTGAGCCTGACCACGACGTGACTGATGGCTTTCTGCGTCACGAAACTCCTCTCCCTTTCGCGCCAAGACCAGAGCGGCGTCTCTTATGGGTGCTAATCGCCGAAAATGCTCTCTTCGTCATACTCCTTCCCCTCCTATGGAAGCTCCTCGTCCCTCCGCAGACCAACCTCAACTACCAAGCCCTGACCGCCGATAATAAAGTCTATCCGTCAGGGCCGTTGTCTTGGTCGCAGCACTTCGAGGCGTTGCCCTGTGGCAAAACACCCGAAGAGGCACGAGCACGAGGATGCGAATTCGACATGCTCGTCACCGCCTGGCTGCCCCCAAGATGCATCGACCGCGAGCTGGTCAACGAATTCATGGAGGTGGGCCAATGGGAGTTCTACACGAGGTTACACGCCAAGGAAGAAGACAAGTTCAGCACCTACGACCCTGACTTCATAGGCTCCGTCAACCACACCGTCTGGACCACCAGACGTTGGCACGCCACTCATTGCCTCTTCATGTTCAAGAAGTTGACTCGTGC
Organism: Xylariales sp. No.14919; assembly: GCA_002003505.1. Taxonomy (NCBI): domain Eukaryota; kingdom Fungi; phylum Ascomycota; class Sordariomycetes; order Xylariales; species Xylariales sp. No.14919. The sequence goes on along the minus strand of BDMC01000016.1, from coordinate 352,513 downwards.
CCTGGTGAATGGCTGGACTACAGATGCTGAAGCCGTCTCGGAACCGCATATGGAGCATTGCATGAAGGTGTTTCTCGAGCAAGTGTTGTTCGGTCCGAATCTAGACCAGACAGAGATAGAGACTTACCTGGAAATTATTTACCCCCCATGTTGACCAATCTTTTCCGAATTTCAACGGTGTTCATAGGATCCGAAGGCAACATTACTAGACTCCATTAAATTTTCGCATTGTCTAGTTAATCCAACCCTCAAATATAGCCATCAAGCCTCCGGGTAACTTCATTTGAACACCGTGCAAACGCAGAAAGCGTATAATTAATTAATAAGCGTTCTATTATCATATTTGCCGTTTTAAATGTCCGACTACACCGTTTTGTAGATTAGTCTGGCCTCAGACGCCCAATCTTGGCATGATTACACTGCAATCTGGGTCCTTCGCAGCAAGGAAGGCCTTCTTTACACGCTTTTAATCATCCAGTATGGGTCAACCTATGTCTCCCAGAAATCTTTGATAGTCTACCATGCAGACACACAGCGAAATTAACCCCAGGAAACATCCAACGGCCACATCATAAACCGTGGCGAATCGGACCGACTAACACAGCACATTTCTGACCCCGATAAACATATGCACCTGATGCGACCAAGTGGATTGTCTACAATGGCAGCTCACCTTTAGACATGGCCACCTCGCGGAGTACTAGGCGCACCCTACCTCTGTATCTGGCATTTTGCTAACTTTCCGGGTTATGGACGCATGGACCGTAGCAAGCTAAGCGGCGAATCTGAAGCCCAAAGAGCGGTGTGGGCTTATGTCAGGCTCTGGATCGAGACTCGCTACTAAACGATGATGACTTACTGGCTTGAAGCTATCTCGACTACCCGCCACCGTGTCGGAGGACCTGGCTCGGTCGATGCTACACAGAGAGTAGTGGGGGGGATTAAGAGTACTATTGGCCTTGCAACTAGCAACTAGACGCCGGCTATACTAACTACAAACAGTTCAAGTTATGTTTCATAGGTCCAAGCGCGCATCACGCTGTCATCCTAAATGTGCGGCCGGACGTCATCCAATATGTCCCTTTACCGATTCGATGATCGGATGATGCACCGAATCAAAGTTTGTCATCCGATCTCTGGAAAACTAGGGAATAACAACGATAAGGACAAGCTTTGTGCAACGCACGTGTATGACTGCATGCCCACCGAGAGTCTAGACCCAAGAGATCGATGAAAGAAGAGTATGATTGTATGTGGATATTACTCGCCACAATCAGAACTTCAGTTCCCGAGTCTACTGATGTTACTAATCAATGCCATAATACACGGGACACTACGAGGGAGGGCGGCAGCCATTATAGCCGGTATTATATCCGATATATGGGTCTGACATGCATGCGCTTCACATACGCTCCGAATACCGAATACGCCCGACATGCGTCTAAGTCGCGGTGAAGGGAAAAAAAGGTCGTTGTCAAGCAAAGTGAGAAGGGGGTGCATCACCACCATGTGAGCTTTCCAGCACCGTGGATTTCACTGTCTGGGGCCTGACTTCTCATGTTAGCGCGGGGAGCACTGTTGCAAGGACGGAATCCAACTTGGGAGTTTCGAAAGGCGTGTTATCGATCAGGCACATACACGGACAATGACTGAGTCGGTAAATAAAAAGGCACTCCCGTCGTCTAGAAACAGGTAGATCAATCAGAACGCTATCGAATTATCCAATTCCCCATTCCCAACACTGCTCTTCTCAGAATTTGTCTCGAGTTTCAAGTGCGACCCAATAACGCAACCATGCAGCTCAAGCTTTTTCTCAACCTTTTTCTGGCTACTGTTGCCACCGCAGGCGTTGTCGCCCCTATCCCCGACGGATGTAGCTCAGGTGATGATAACCTGGTCCGAAGAGTTCCTGTCCCTCTGGACGCCAGAGTATGTTTTTTCCCTCCCGTAAACACCCGTCGTAGAAATCAGACTAACATTTCAATAGAACCCCTCTGTAAGCCCCTCGAACTCCCGCAAGTAGTAGTAACTATATCATAGATTACTAACATGATGTATAACATAGCCAGTAAGTAAAATCCCCTTCTCTTGCTTGAACTCACTATCCCTGCTGAAATTTAATGCTAATTCGATGTGTGCGTAGCAAGTAAGTAAATCTCCATTTCTGGCAGATTCGCAACAGCTCACGGGGCACTAACATGTTTGGATTGTAGGGCGTGAGTTGCTCTATAACTACTGAACAACGTCATACATTCATTAGCTACTGAATCTAGAAACACTAATTTCGATACCACCAGCCCGTAAGTACACTATTATCCTCTGTATTAGAATCATTATGATTTTTATCGCCGGAATCACTGACATTTTCTCAGTCCGTAAGTGCATCCTTTGAAACATAAGACGAAACTACTTGTTCGGATAGCTATTAACCAAGTCAACGAGTTATAGTGCGTAAGTAGTATCTCGACTTTGCTATCCTTAGGGGACTTAGGTACTGACTTCCATTCCAGCCCGTTACTGGAGGCCCTGTGCCCCAGATCCCCGTAGGTGCTCCTTTCCGTCTTTCCTGAGTTCATCAGACTTCTCATACGATGTGTATTCTAGGACGAGGAATAGAGAAGAGAACGGGGTTTATTTGCAGGGCCAGAGTCATCACACGCGGGGGAGTTGGTTACCTAGTCAGAATAGCCTTGGCCAGGTTTTTCCCTCTAAGGTTTCCCTAGCCCTCGTGCAAATGCAAAGGTTTTGATGACAACTAAAGTCCTTTCCCCAGCATTATATGCATCGTGAAACCGCATGATGTTGCTTGACCCTCCCCCGCTGTCGTAGACTATTCTGGAATTTATAACGTAGAATGAGGCTACTAGACGGTATGCCCCATGTTTGGTATAAGCCGTGCTCATTAATTGAATATCAAGTTTTCGCTCACAAGATTCACGTTAACTCGTTCTTGCTTAAAAAGGCATTTTCATTACCCTTATATCTTTATTTTTGGCAATGTATACCGAGCATGTGGCCAGTTTAATCGACCCCGTGGTCTGACAACTGTACGTTCGCATGCATATAAGAGGCCACTTACCCCTCCTAGACTACGCGGGTATATATATATGTCTCCGGTCACCCCCTACCCTAGTATAAGCTCCTCTACACTAGCAAGATTCGGCATCTCCCAAACCGCAGTAATTGAGTAAAATAGTTTCAACCATGGGCTCGAAGTTTTTGGCCATGCTATATTTCTTGATACCTATAGTCGGAGTCATACTCACTCTTCTTAGTCGTTCGTCGCATGATTTCACAATTTCCCAGTCAAAGATTGGTCTCATAATTCGAAAACAGATTAGAAAAATAGGTCACCTACCAAACCAGGGTCGCAGTGATCAAAATTTCGAAGTCCAGATCTTCTCGAGAGACCCTCTCATCATCTATATCCGGAATTTTGTGAGCAGTGACGAGATCGCTCACCTCCTTCAAGCCAGGTAAAAGAAAATGCAGACTGATAGTGAGCTCCGTGCAGAGAGGCAATCAGCTAACTCGTGCATGACTTCAGTGAAACAAAGTATGAACCGTCAAAGGTCTACAGCAGCTTTGACGGAAACCGAATCGACGACAAGATGCGTGTCTCCGACTCTGCATGGATGGATCGTCAGGATCCCGTAGTCCGCACCATCACACAGCGCGCCCGAGAGTTCCAAGGCTGGCGGGGTAAAAACACCTCTATCGAGCCCCTGCTGGTCCAGCGGTACCAGGCTGACGGATTTTACAACTACCATTTCGACTGGGACGAGTCTCGGACGCGAGGGAACCGGGCCACGACGTTCATGTCGTATCTCGTGGGCGACTGTGCCGGAGGGGGCACCAATTTCCCGTTCCTGCCGCAGCCCAGCGATGATCGTTGGTGCGATGTGATCGAATGTGATGAGGAGGGCCGGGATGGCTACCAGGGTGTTATCTTCAAGCCTATTGTAGGATCCGCGATATTCTGGGAGAATTTTCACCCCAACGGGACGGGTCACAAGGGTGTCTATCACGCCGGCTTACCGGTGAAGTCCGGAATGAAGGTGGGATTGAATATATGGTCGTGGGACTCCGCTTGGGTCAAACCTGAGGAGTGATGTGAGATTGAGTCTTGTAGCAGACAATTCAGATACGTGCGAGGGAGATCACACTCGATCAATAGCAACTCAGTATAACGGGACGGGCCGTAGTGGCCTTGTTGTGGGAGTAACGGAGAAGAGTTGTGATCTACGATTCGTTTATTACAAAGGTGTCTATTACTTTCCCTGGGAGTCAAAATGGCAGTTCCATCTGTACAAAACAACGATCACGGATCCAGGACAAACTCCGACTACTATAGGTATTCTTACGATGAATGTATACGTGCATGTTTTCTTTTATTTTCTTTCTTTTTCTCCTTTCTCGCAAATTAAGCGTCGTAGTAGCCCGCGACAATGGATGACAATTCGGAAGCATCATCATCGATGCCTCTCCAGCACCGGCTAGGGAGGGAAACCTCAGAGATGATGTGTGCTCACGCGCCGCAAGTGGATGGTTCTTCAGTCTCTGCGATTAAGTCTGTAGTTGTCAACTAATAACTGACTTGAAACACCACGAGCCTGTTGGTAACCCACTCAAGCGAAATGACAAGGTTGCACTTTCATTACCGCACTCCATTTTTACCCCCAACCAAAGAGCCTGCATTGTCTCAGTTTAGACATCTCACAATGAATTTTAAAAAGTTTCTGTTTGCGTGTGTAGCTTCCGCTCCTTTGTTCCGTTCTTTCTTCTTGAAGAATCCCAAACAGGAATCAACAAAGCGTTCTCGCTTCGCCAGGCCGTAAATGTTCCACCCCAGGGTCAGACTCACGACTCCAATGCTCATAGAAGCCGGTACGGTATAGTGGCAAGTGCAGATCGACCCCTACCACACTATAGATGGAGAACGGGCCGTGATTCTGCGCGATGAACTATAACTATGGCTGCCTCCCACTTCGTAGATTTAGCAGACGATGACGACACCGCCGCCCGCGCCGTGTTCGCCGAGCTACGGGGCTATTTCGCCCACTCCAAGACGTGGGAATGCGAGAGGATGCTCGGTAGCGGCGCTTACGGTGTCGCATTGCTCGTCCAAGAAAGAAACGCGAGGCGGGGTTATGCGCGACGGGTCGTTTTGAAGAGAGCGTTAGACGCTGGTGCAGACGAGCTGAAAACGGAAATCGCTATGCTTAAAGTAAGTCCTCTCTTGAAAACCGGGCTTGGCAACCGGAGGGGGGGCGGATCGTGCTGATGCCGTGCGTATGGATGTAGCTGCTGCGAGGGAATGCTCACTTCGCCACCATGCTGGCCTCCTCTAATGATCTGGATGAGTTCTCAAGGGCTAGGGTTGGCGCGAGAGCCGCGAGAGGACTGCGGACTGTATTCGCGGCTCTACGCGGACGCCGCGGACACCGCGGTCCCGGACTGCGGACCATATTCTCGACTCTGCGCGGGCTCCGTGGTCCTGCGCTTGTGCAGGAGTTTTGCCCAAATGGGACATTGGACTATCTCAAGGATAGGGCCTTAAAGCAGGGCCTCGAACTGAGCAATGGTGTCCTTTGGCGATTCTACCTTTGCCGTGAGCTAGCCTACTCCGCGGTACTGTGCGTGCATGTTGAGAGGACGGACGCGCTAACTTGAATATTAGTTGTGCGGGCTTGTGTAGGATTTGCGTACCCTCCAAGCGGTCCAGAGAACGTGGTGCCGACACTAGAAGAGATCCCGCCCGGCCAAGCCCCAGGCGACCTCATCCACGGCGACATCGCGGGCAGGAACATAGTCCTCAAGAACATAGCCATCGGGGATGAGGACGCCGACGCCCCGGAGCACGGTTCCGTTCCGATACTCAGGATGATTGATTTGGGGAGTAGCAGGTACACCGACAAGGCCGGGAAGGGGCCGGAGGAAAATCTTCACGCCGCCGCGATCGTAAGTGAAGCACGCCGCTACCATCATGCACTGCCCCAACGCTGACAAGGTATTCCCAGGAGATGTTGAGACTGATACGCCGAGGGCCCGTGAGGACGAGGGTCCCGAGGTTCGCGACGATGTTCAACGGCGTGCAGACGGCGGCCACGGACATCCTGCCGGTCAACGGGGTGCCTAGGTTTCCCGGTCTGGATATCGGATTACGCGATCTCCTCGTCCAAGCTCTGAGAACGGACAGAGATCAGCGTCCCACCCTGGAAGACATGTTAACCCGCTTACGAAACGAGGTAACCCGGACCTTGCCTGTTCTAGACAGGGCCATCGTACAACACTTGATTTATGACGCATAGAAGGCGAGTGGAGGGCTACGGCCGGATGCGTTAGTATTTTATCCTATAGACGGCGTCCGGGTTTATATTACATACCTAGATACATGCGATAGACGATTAACACTGTGGTTATACCGCCGGAGGGGGATGAAATCGGGCGCGAGAGTGATATCCTATCACTACCGCCCTCACAGCAAAGGAGCACACCCAGAACGCCACGAACCATGAGCCCAATACAGAGAGGGTATCCTCAGGTATCCAAACCATTCAAAAGCCAATAATTTCCACGACCGTCGGTCATCGCTGATATCCAACCGACGAGATAAGCTTGATGCAACTCGCATGTCGCATAGAAAACTAATAGGCATCAGACCGCTTCTTCCTGCTTTTCCGAGTCTTTTTTAAGCTGTCAATACCGTCCTGCACAAGACTGCCCGTATCGTCGACTGCTTGCTGCCCGCGCTCTTTCACCTGATGCTTCTCGGCCTCATCGCGAATATCCTCAACCACATCCTTCCCGACACTCGTCCCGTGAACCCAGTCCAGCAGGCCCCATGCGCCGTAATTTCCTCTCCCACCACTGGCGTAGTGGGCCGCCGTCCGCCGCGCGATGCCGCCCATGATGATCCCCGGCACGACGCTGTACCCGGACATCGATGCCGTCTCCTCGATGGTGGTGAGCAGCGTGAAGAGGAAGTACGTCAGGAGATGGGGGCGGATGGCGAGCGACGGCAAGTATATGGGCAGCAAGCGGTTGAGCATCAGAGGCAGAGGGTGATCGGCATATAGCATGAGTGCGTAGGGCGCGGCGGCTTTACTCGAGTGCGCGTACCGGGCGTGCAACCTGGCCACTGGTCCCTGAGAGTGCAGGATGTAGCGATGGAGGTAGTATGTTAGGACTTCACGGGCTGTGTACAGCGTGACGATGTGCTTGACGATCTGCCACGGCAGAGGAAGGGTGGTGCTGGTTTTGAAAAGCGGACGATGGACTAGTGACGTCGCAGCGATAGAGATAGCAGCCTGGAGTGCAGTGAAGAGGGCCAGATTCACAATGGCGAGGAGAGCTTGCCTCGCGAGTGATGATGCTTTGCGACGTGGGATCGATGCCGAGCCGTACAGCTTGATGGATTCGGCCAGACTAGGGACCGACGTGTCAAATAACAGGAAGAAGAGCGACGGTACGAGCCAGAAGACTATGCGCACGGCCAAAGTGCCGACTAGCTCGATCTTCAGCGGAGAATGTGAGAAGACGAGGGTAGTCCAGGTCATGTAGAAGAACAGCAGGTTCAGCGACGTCGACCAGGACGTCAGCATTGGCGCTGCGAAGTAGCTGACGATGGGGAGCGAGAGAATGACGTCCATCTTGACTGTTTATATATACCTTATACTATTTTGGGGCGATGTCGATAGCCTGCTGTGTTTCTCTCGGGCTTTGGGAGTCGTCGGGGATGAATGCAAATAAAGTTGTTCTTCACGAACTAGAATCATGCAAACGAGGTAGACAGGCGGCATCACACACACCTAGGCTAATATCACACATACATACACTACGCAATCAAGTCAGCCTGTGCCTTGATTTTGAGTCGCGGCCTGGTCTAGGTTAGGTAGATTGCACTAGACCTAGGCAGTTGAGCTCGAACTTGCTGGTTAGCTCTGTGCGATGGTGATGACGTAGCCACACCTTGGCAACCGGGCTCTTCTAGGTGCTCCGTATCGGCTCCGGTCAGGGGGCGGCAGCCCAGTGGAGCCAGCCCGGTGGAGGCGGGGTGCAGCGGGGCCAGGCGGCATACAGTACCTATCGCGCGGCATGCATTACTCTCCGATGCAGATGGTTCGCATCGATTGACTGATTGATTGATTGATTACACTACGTTATGAGAAGCGTTAGGTAGTGTACGGGCGCGGTTCCACGTGTAACCGAGTGTTGATCCGGTCGCGCAAACCCAGACAATACAGAGCATCCTTCATCCATCACCATACCCCCATACCCTAGGTAACCTAGTCGTTTCACGTATCTGCGCCATATCGGTTATGTTTTGGAGGGGGGCCATCAAGGCGTATTCGGTAGATTAGGTCATGGTCATGGTCATCAGAGGCGCGGACAAACCAGTAACCCGGATACTGTTGATATATAAAACATGGTAATAATAACTTGCATTGTGCTAGATAGGTATATCGACTGCCAGCTCTATAGTAATATCCGGCTCTCATTCCAGCCGAGGGATAGAGAGGCGTGATTGCGCGTGCATGCATAGACGAGGAGCACCGTCCCCCAACGAAATATGCTACGCGAACAGTGCAGCGCATACTCCGTACGATGACTTTGTTGGAGAGGATGGGAACAAGAGAAGAAGATTAATACTAATTAATATATGTATAGTAGAGCGCGTTTTGAAGGGAAAAGCAGATTAGACGGTTTACTTGATACCTAACCGAGTCCTCCATGGCAGCTCTATCAGGAGCATGGGTGCCCTATAGTGCCTAGGTAGTGCCTATAGTAGCGTACCTAATGAAGATATACCTAGCCCATCATCCTACGGCTTTGCTTTCCGCAAACACCCCATTCGCCACGATGCCTGCGCAGCACATACAGTATTAGTAGGTAGTATACATCAATGCCCACCGCACTACTAAAACGCATGCGCGTAATCACTTGGCCTGCATCTTCACAGCACATGGTAATTTCATGCTACCCTTACACAACACGAGCACGTAGTACCTGTCCCCCGTACGAGTAGTGTAGTGTAGCGTAGATATTGTTACATTTCGAGCGCCATCAAAGAGCCGTTGGTAAAAAAAAGCACGGCTACCTATCCATTCGTGCCACATAGCATCAAATCAATACACCTGCAACGATCCTCGGGGCTCTTTTGCATGGAGCCGACTGCAACCTCTCTCATTCAAGTACACAGGTATGTTAGGTACCTAATGGTAGTGAAGATAGACAGATCCAAAAGAATGTCAGGCGACTCCCAGAACAGTCGTTCCAGCCCACTTATCTTCCCCAATTGGGTAAGAATCGTGAAATGAACACCCACTACAGTCCACTTTCTCCCTTCAATCCATCGCCTTTTTTTTTGGGGGGGGGTTTTTGAAGACGCATGGGATGGGATATATGTACTTACATGGGATACGTGGGGATAGGGATGCATGGGGGATGAGACCCCCGATTCTACCACCAATTCTAGCACGAATCCTATACTATGTATGTATTCCCAACTTCGAAAGTTTCAATAAGCCGACGTTGTACAGAAGAACGGCCGAAACAGACTGATCATGTTTGATGTTTAATGGAGACAGACCACAGACAATCGATACCCGGTTCACCTACCTAACCTTCTATCACGGTGCTATAAGCAGGCAGTACAGCAGTGTGCTATAGGTACTGTAGCCCACTATCTACACTGCCCAGGTGCTGATAGTAGGTACCTAGGCAGTGGGTAGCGTACTAGCACACCCTTGCCTGCTGAGAGCACGCTAGACATCGCACTAACGCTGCACTAGCAGGTACCTACCCTGGACAGTGGGCAGAACTTCCCCACCACAGGCACTAGTAATCGCAGTAGCATTGCTGATCCCAGGTGATCTATGCCTCCCGACCCTTGTCTCTCATCTCCCTGATCCTGCCTGACCCCCTGATAGACCTTGACCTTTTTTCGCTTCGACCTGGCGACAATTATCCTTACATAGTACTTACTTACTTACTAGTAGTACATAGTATGTAACATTCGGACGAAAACAAGCCATCAACATTGACCCGTCTCTGCCCGTCTCCCTAGCTTCTTGTCCCTAGCGTAGGGCAGAGAGTAGACTAGGTACCTTAAGTAGGGATATACTATGGTGTAGGAGAACTCTGGAAGATTGGGAAGCCCCCTGGCAAGACGGACAAGTGGGCGAACGCCGCTCTCTTTTTGTTTTTGTTTTTGTTTTTGTCCTCTCTTTTCTCCCCCAACTCTTGTTCATGTCCGATTTTGGTGTCGTCGACGTTTTTGGTGTTGCATTGCATTCGAACCACCCCTCTCTAAACACCACCTGCCGCCTCCTTCTTTGTATCTAAGTCACGCCTGCGATACTACCTACATATGTAGGTAGTGTACATACTCCATACGTACCATTAACCCTCGCTACGTCCCGCCTTTACTACCCAACTACCACCATACTCCGTACTTCTTAGGGAGACATCCATTGGGGGTTGTAGAGAGGTTAGGTAGGTAGCGTATAGCTATCTGTGCCGTCTACAGACTACACAAGGCACCTATTATAATACCTTACGGCCTCGAATTCCGTCTTACGTCTATAATCTACACCCTCATTTGTTCGCCGTCTATGTACTTTCCTTCACTTTTGTTACTAGCAACTTAGATGGAACCCCGCGCCACCGGGCTTGCGCCGCTCTAAGAGTCTCTCGGTCTTCTTTCTATCGTATGAGTACAGAATCAAAGACACGGCCGAGACCCGACAATAAAGTGGCGCAGGGGGGGGTATACCAACCAGAACCAGGCGACCTGACCTACCGCGCGACCGACATTACACTACATTTGCGTTCCCCGTAGCATTTCGCGAAAATGGAATACTACTCGACCGATAGGGGCATTCCCGGCTCCAACTCGGTTTCTTATTCTGGCCCTACCTCGTCCACTACTACTACTACTACTAGTACCGTTCCCCGTCCACCCCGTATTTCCTCACGTCGGAGACCGATCGATCCTTCGATGCACCTCCAGCTACGCGACAGCGACAGGGACCGAGTACACATACCGCCTGCGTCGCCAGAGGTCATATCCTCCCTCATCACCAGCCTGTCCGCCATTTCGCAGCCCGCCAACAAGCACTTCGACGACCCCAGTCTTTCTATTCCCAGTCCCATTTCGCCCGTCGACGGCAGTTTCGGCGTCGAGTACGGCGCATACATGCACGCTCTCGAACGCTTGCAGGAAGAAGAGGACATCAACGACCTAGCCGCCAGCCCGCCCGTCATTCGCACGTCGAAGCCTCCCTCCGGCTTCTCTCCTATCACCGCTCCCAAATCCCCCCGTCGCGAAACCTCTCACAGCCTCAAGTCACTATTGCGCTCCAGGCCTTCCTCCAAGGGTTCTGCATCGGCCTCCTCGTCACACGATGATACACAGACCATTGGCAATTTATCCATTGAACGTGGTGTGTCCGCGCCCCCGGACTCGCGCAAATCCTCGTCCCACGACAGCTGGGGCGTGAAGTTGGGCAGAGGCCACAAAGGATTGCTGTACATGGGCTCAAGAGAACGCCTTCGTGCCGGTGAAAGCGAGAAGAAGCGCTCCACCTCCGGCGGCATGATTTCGAAGTCTAGTAGCTTGAGTAACTTGTCGCCGAGGCCCGACCAGACTCTTTTCGAAACCTCCATCAGTGAAGAACCTACATTTCCCGACCCCCACGACCCCCCTTCCGATCACGGTCCTTCGCCTGACGCTGTTCACACTCTGCGGCCCATCCCTCTGCGCGACTCGTCTTTGCGGAGAACAGGACAAAATGCAAAACGGTCCTCACGAAAATCCTCAAGACACAGAAGCGAGGAATCTATCCCCGAAGATCAAGGCCCTTCAGAGCCAAAGAGCCGAAAAACCCATCGACAAGCCTCCGACGCCAAGACCAAGAAACGGCACGAAGATATACTGATGGGCGACGTGATGGATCCTTCACGCGAAAACTTGGCCGCAACGAAGGGTTCTCACGATCCTAGTTTTAAATACGAAAAGGCAGCTACGGGGCAACCGTTAGAGGCTCCCGGAGCCGATGATGGCGCGCCATCTCCCGCTATTTATCAGAACAAGCGCCACAGTTCTCAGGGCGCCGATCGCAGGAAGTCGGGCCGTGGCACCCCTGATCCCGCTGACGTGATGGGACCGAAGCGAAGCAGTTCGGGATTACAGCGGCTCTCAGCCGGAGCCAAGGGTTCCGAGGCTATCGACAATGCGAAAGACACCATTATGTCTGACCCCGTCGTCGGTTACGAACGGCCCGGGAGTGCCGACTCTATTGATGATGCCGTCGAATCCTACCTTTGCTCGCCTCGGCTATCGCAGAAGATCCGGCATCCCCAGACGGGCCGTGTTATTTCTTTCTCGGAAGTTGGTGATCCCAAGGGCTCAGCCGTGTTTTGCTGTGTGGGTATGGGCTTAACTCGTTATATCACTGCCTTCTACGACGAGTTAGCCCTGTCACTCAACCTGCGATTAATCACACCTGATCGGCCCGGCGTCGGAGACAGCGAAGCATACGATGGCACAACGACGCCTCTGAGCTGGCCAGGTATGTCCTACGACTCATTAGCCAACTACGTATCATGTACTGACCGTGACCAGATGATGTGTATGCCATTTGCCAGACTCTCAAGATCACCAAGTTTTCCATCCTCGCCCACTCGGCCGGCGCCATCTACGCCCTTGCCACGGCATTGCGTATGCCACAGCATATACGCGGCCGAATCCACCTACTAGCACCCTGGATACCACCTTCGCAGATGAACGTTTTTGGGACGACACAAGTCATGCCTCCGACGAATGCTATACCTACATCGCAGAGGATTTTACGGGCTCTACCCACCCCTTTTCTAAAGGCGGCCAACAGCTCTTTCATGACGGCCACAAGCAGTTCCATCACCAGCTCCCTTCCCAAGAACAGCCCGCGCCGGGGCAAGCGCAAATCATCAGCTCCCCAGGGTCGTGATACGGGAGCGTCGAACAAGCATGACGTAGTATCGGGTATAGATAAGGAAAATTTACCGCATAATGCCGATATGAAAGCGTCATCCCCTAGGGACCTGGCGCCAGCGGACCGATCTCGCGAGGCCGACGAGGATCGAAACGCCCAAGACGCCGTCATCGATGCGGCCTCAGATGCATTGGCGGATAAAGAGCGGCAGACGATATATGATCAGCGGCTTACCCACGCCATTTGGGATCTATCCACGACGGGGGCCAATCCCGCCGTCGACCTGTTAGTCTGCCTCGAGCGGCGACACACGATCGGATTCCGTTACGTTGATATCACGCGGCCCGTGGTCATACACCACGGCAGCAGGGACACGCGTGTTCCCGTGGACAATGTCCGATGGCTAGGGAAGGCGATGCGAAGGTGTGAGGTCCGCGTGCTCGAAGGCGAAACCCACGGCCTCATGGCGAGTGCTTCAGTCATGAGCTCCGTGCTGATGGAGATCAGCCAGGAGTGGGACGACTGGACCAAATTAACGAATCCCAAGCGCACTGAAGAGAGGGGTCGGAGCACAAGAGCCACCACAGCGCGATGAGGCTGTGTCGAGCAGGGTCTGGTACCCTAGCCCGGTGGGCTTGGTGGGTTTCGTCATGGCGAACCCTTCTAGCACCAACGAGTTCTCCATAACTACCCAACCCAACCATGATTCCCCGTACAGCCGCAAAGCTCCTTTTTGTCTTGGTTTTTTTTCTTCTTTTTGCTGAGCAGGATATATACTTATATATACGGAGACTCGCGCGCATCACTCTCCTTGGTTTGCATTAGGTACAGCCCATCATGCGTTCGGCGACCAGCCCCAGGAGGGCCAGCTTCCTTAGACGAGGGTATGAATATGGAACGAAGCGTGTATGGCGCGGCGGATCAAGAGGGGAATCGACTGCCCATTACTCATATATTCCTCCGAGCGGCTTATAGATGCTAAAGGTGATGCTTGTAGGTTAGTTATTATATAGTCGGAACCAGGGTAATACATAGTAGTAATTGGCAATCTGCTCTCATTCGCGCCTCGGTTCTAACCCGGCTTATGCCCAGCGATGAAGTCAAAGAGAGTCGGTCGGCATGATACGTATTGGGATTTGAACAGTTGAGAACAAGTCGCCCAATGTCATCCGCGACACACGGCACGCGAGATTCGCGTGCCTTCGGTGTATTACAAACGCCGATCCAGCCCTTACGTAAAGTCCGAGACATCAAGGAACAAGGCAATTGAGGCAACATTACGCGAGCCGGAATAAGTCGTCGACTGGTGTATATATAGAGCTCTAGCGTTAGCGCTGTCTCGGAAGCCTTCAGAATAGCTACCTAGGTCAACGACGTAGGCCCGCCTAGGGTTGGGTCGGATCGATCCACATTCGGGGACATCTAATCTACCCTTCGGCTCGGGCCTCCCCTAGTCTCCGTAGGTAACCCGGCCTAGATTGTCTAACCTAAGAGGCAACCTCCTGTTTACTCCCCACGATCCCACGGTGCCAAGAAGAAAAAAAGTGTTGAGTATAACAAGGGCTTGGAGATAGGTCGGCCTCGAAGCATGAATAATCTCCGAAGGTACCAAAAGGTGCTGCTACGCCGCCGCCAACGCGAGTCAGGCGACGAGCTCGCCGCTGATCTGCTGAGGCACGCAGTTGGTTACGCTGTTGCCTTTCATGGCGGGGTAGTGATGGTGCATGTGTGCTTATCCGTCGTGCAGACGGGCGATGCTAGACTGGATCCAGTCCAGCGCGAGCACATCCAATGGCGGAAACGCGCTATGTGGGAAGCGAGCGAAGTAAGCCTGTAGAGTGTGCTGGGCTCCTGTCCTGAGACGCCTCTGGATAACTGTGTGGCGGTGTGCTGAGGTCGGGGCGAAGCTACCTGCAATACGACACTACTTCACCATAGCAGATACATAGCAGATAATGTAAAAATGACAGCAGGGCCAGGTGTGTAGTAGGACGGAAAAATCTGCCTTGGGCTAGCACTGCGTTGGGGGCCGATATCTACATATGTACCTTGATAACATTCTCACCCAGTCTCGCACATATGGCACATACTACAGAGCGTATGCAGGCTGTGTATACAAATCGAACTGCGCCGTGTCGTGCAGCCCGACCTATTAGCCTACCTAGGCACTCCTTTCGCATCGCCCGTCTCCAAAATTTTAAAAACCCTCTCTGCTGGCGAGCGCTGGTCAGCGTGCGTCAGGCCATACTCACGCCAGATATATTACCTCGTTGAAACGAATCGCCCCTTTTCGCCCCCAAAACTGACATTTCCCCTCTGGCGTCTTTGATATATGGGGTATCATGGAGGTCATCGCCGCCATTGCGAGCTTCATTGCTATCGGCCAAGCCCTCGGCACTACGCCCAAGATCATCAGCACTCTGAAATCATTCGCGAACGCGAGCAAAGAGCTTACGGCCCTGATTGGCGAGGTACACTAAGCCCGTTTACTCGTATTCGGTTTATTTTAACCCGTAATGTAGTTGGAACATCTGTACTCGTTCTATCAGCACCTTAAGGATAACGTCGATCTCTTCTCCGGCGATCACAACGCGTCTCTACTCCGAATACAGGAACCCCCGTACCTCAAACTTATCCGAACAGACCTCGAGTCTCTGATTAATGAACTACAAGAACTAGCGGATTCGTGCCTAGTCGAAGGGGGCTATGGACCGAGAGCATCGAAACTACGATGGTGGAGGAAGCGAGGGGACATCGCGAGGCTACGAGACGAATGCCATAAGCAACAAGAACAGCTTCGGTATCTTTACATGCTGTTCAGAGATCAGCTCACTCAGTATTGCCGCACACACGCCTTATACCTACTTATAGATCTCCAAGTAAGCTAACACGCCATTAGCAAGCAGGGAGAGCTACTGGTCCACATACATACTCGAATCTCCCAACAAGACGGACAAGCTCTCCTTGAGCCCGAAGCCGCACCCTTGCACGATGGCAATCACACCAACGAGCAACCAAATCCTGGCAAAGAGGGAGCCGTAGTGGCTCAGAGCGACATAGATCCACTCAATCAAGTCACAACCGCCGAAGACATATTAAGCCGCCGATGCCGCTGTCCCTGTCATACCCTGAAGGCACCGAGGAAAAACCGATATAGTCTCTACGTTCCTCTACCGGGTAGAGGGTTCTTAGAGTACCGGTCACAAACAGTCATGGACAACCCGTGCGGGTTGAAATGTTGCACTGCTGCTCAATCGTTCGTCGCGATGCGGTTTCGCATGCCGATGTGGCTCCGCAGCTTGGCTTTTACGGGATCTTTGAGATTCGGGTTCCCTTTCAACATATACATGTCACTCACTCCAACGACCCGATATTCGGATGACTACGAGCTGCAACTAAAGCGAGTATGCTATCTAGGTAGATCAGACTTGCTCAATCAATGGCTATCGTATTATGCGGGGAGTATACTGAGCGTGGACGACGACGGAATTAGTGTTCTGGAAGTAAGTCCTAACAGCCAAAATGTATTTCAACAAGATACTCATTTCCTTCCAACCACAGATGATCGTATATCATGGTGGAGGTTCGTTGCTCCTATATTGTATCTCTACCTGGCCTAGCCTTATTACGGGGACGATCCAGGGAAGGTGAGTACAAATGTCGAGATTTGCTTGTTCATGAGTATTTAACTTACTCTACCTCATAGAAAGGCGGCCGAGAGGGCTAGGACCATTCTATGGATGGATTATGGGAATGATCCGTCTACGAGTGACGGGTTTTACCTTACTAGATTCAGTCAATTTATGGAGGATGAAGATGAAAGCAGCCTGGTTACCGATATCGCCCACTCCGAGAATCCAATCCAAGCATTACAGGAAATATTACCACATACGCCAAGCATCCTGACCACACGATCCGTACGGGGTTATACAATACTTCATCAAGCCTGCGCAACTGACAATGTAGAGCTCGTCAAGTATCTGCTAAATATCGGAGCGCCGATTGATATAACAGATGATGGCGGATATACCCCTCTACACCGTGCCGTTTTAGAGTGTGCATGGTCATCTGCCGAGCTACTTGTTAACGAGGGCTGCCAGGTTAACACATTTGATAACTATGGTGAAACTCCACTTATGGCGACAGTCGATGAAATAGGAAGGAACGCAAGTGGGGCGATTCGCTTCGCGAAATTCCTATTGTCGAGAGGGGCAGACGCGGGGATTAAATCAAAGAGTGGATCTACCGTGTGGCACAAGATTTGTTTCACTAATAGCTCTCATAGAGATGATCTCTGGGGGCTATACGAAATTCTGTTCGCAGCCGGAGGGGCCCGCGTTATCGACCAGGCCAACAGGCGGGGCCAAACGCCTTTGATACGAGCGTTGTTGGAGAAAGATGCACTGCTAATATCTTTCCTCCAAAAGATTGGCGCCCGTTACGATGGCGTTGATCAAGATGGATGGAATCTATTGCATTGGGTTGGCGATTTTGGAGATGCAGAGTGTTGCCAGCTTGCAGAGGGGCTTGAAATCAGTTGCATTGATATCCGGACCACGAATGACGATGGATACACCCCTTTAGAATCCTGGAGATGGGAAGTTAGGAACTATTACGATGGAGCGTCGGATTTTCTCTCAATCTCTTCGCAGTACTTAAGTCGGACGAACGTGACTGACGATAACCCGGGGGAGGAAATCGTTTCTCAAGAAAAGTCGATTGCGTTCGAACGTCTCCTTCGCAGTATTCGAGACCGCATGTTAATTCAGGAAATCGAAGAACTTGGGGTCATTATATCCAAGATCCATGCCATGGACCTCGCTTCGGCTAAAGAGATGTTAAAAGTGATCGCGGAAGGTAAAGTGAAAGCGAGGATCGATCACGAAGCGGAGACCTTTAGGGCTATTGGCTTGGATGTCCGAGAAGGCAGGCTAGAACTCGCCGTCGAGTCCATCCAAGAGTTCATCGAAGCCTCCCGAGATAGGATGCGCGTCTCTCCTTTTGACGAAGAAATAGATCCTTGGGCGTCGTCCGAAGCTAGTTCTGTGAACTCAGATGACGTGCCAGAAGGTGAAGGAGAGTCGGCCGTAGAAATAGGAACTGACGACGATAGCGGTGATCAAGGCTCTTCGGAGGATTCCGACAGTTCCGACGGCCAAGAGGCCGGAGATAGTGAAGACGAGGGTTGGAAAACCGCAGACGAGGACTAAGAGGACCCAATGGAAAGGGGGATATATGTAGATGGTATGGAATTGTCTCAATTTTCCCCTGTCATTGGGGTATTATTATATCTATTCCCTCTATCCATCATTCCATCTATACCTTCACTCACTGGACGGATGACTCATCGAAAAACCAGTCTTCCGCAAATGCTCCAGACGTCACATCGGGAACATCCTTGAACGCCTCATCATAGGGTGCCATGAGAGTCTGCGGATCACGGGCTTGTCGGAAGTACTCTTTTGCCTGGGCCTTCATGACCGGATCATTCCACATGGTACCCATCCACTTGAGCCCATCCTCCGTAATACCGGCCAGCGGCACGCTGTACGTCCTCAAGCGCTACGAGAGAAACGAAGTTAGCGGATAACGATACTTGACTGCAGCATGGAAAGGAGCAGAAGGAAGAAATCAGCGCCACTAAGTCCGCGACGAAAACGACTCACCCAAAGTACCGGCCAAAAGAAGGCGTCGGCAATACTAAACCCGCCGCACAAAAAACCACGATCAGCGTCCCCGAGCTGCGCAAGGCGTTTCTTCGTCGCGACGCGCAGGCGGTCCCACAGCGCGAAAAGCCGGCGCACGTCGCCGGCCACGGCCTCGTCGAACGGGACGCCGGGCCCGCTGAAGCGCGCGACGAAGTTGCAAGGGTAGGCGTCGCGCAGGGCCGCGAAGCCCGAGTGCATCTGGGCCGCGGCGGTGCGGGCGAGGGCACGCAGCTGCGGGTCGGCGGGCCAGAGGTGCTTCTCGGGGTGCTGGTCCGCCAGGTACTCGGCGATGGCCAGGGAGTCGGCGACGCGGAGGGTCCCGCCCTCCGTGCCTGGGATGGTGCCTGGCGCGGGCGTCACGTCGAGCACGGGGAGAACCCTGAGCTCGGGAGGCGGCAGCAGTGCTGGCTTGGTGTAGTTGAAGTATTCCACTTTGTACGGGATTTGGAAATACTCCAGTACCAGCTGTACGCGGACGCCCCAGCCTGGGTTGGTGTGGTTTAGCATTCGCTCTGTTATTGGGTGTGTAAAGGAGGGGGCAGGACGTACTTGAATATCGTGTATAATACACGTAGAGCGTGTAGCTCGGGTCGGAAGTGCTTTCACTGGCCATGATGAAACCTGACGATGTTCTGTAAGTGAAATTGATCGAATTGTTTACCTAGCTGCTTCGTCTACGTGTGTATATATACCCATATAATACTCGTCTATGTGAGAGCATACTTACGAGGTTGGATGTAAAGCAAAGGGCGCGGAAGCGATGTGTGTAAGCAATCGCTTTAAGAAGCCGATCGGGAAAAATAGATTTCTCATCAACGCTTTACCAAGCAAGCTCGACAACCTTGATCTTGACCTTGACTATAATGTAACCTCATCTGCACCTCCCTGAGTTTTTATACCGGCAGAAGTCATGAAAGTAGGTGGCGCCCAAGATGTCATAGTCATAGTTACGATGAGAAATGTGACTGATACATGGACCGATGACGGACGCCGTCTTGGTACCTGGACTAGTTCGCATAATAATGCTACCTAAGTAACTACACTGCAGTAGTCTACATGGTGTGTGGTTCTGTATGTCTGTGTAGTCTCCCATGCCACCCTGTCGACTTAGAGTAGATTTAGACTGCCTGAATAGGATGTGTACCTAGCGTGGGCAATGGAAGTGTATACGACATACGACGTGCATTTATACCTTACGTAGATTGGTGCCAAGAGGGCCGGGTGGTTGATACTTAGTCTCGAAATTGGTGATGACCTCGTGAATTTCGGTTCCTATTTTAATAATATCATGTCGAATACTCCGTACATACTTAAGTAAGCTCTTGTATACTCCGTACTTAGCTAGATGAAGATGCTTGACGGTAAGCTTCAAGATGTAGGTACGTAGGTATCTGCTTTTGATGTAGAGCACATTCCGTACACGGTCGCAACTTGCATTATTCTCCCATATGACGAGCTGCGCTTTGCTGTGCGAGTAAACGGACGACTCGTAAGATGAAGATGTTCTTAAGCCGAACCATGAGTCTGGTTCTATTATTGCCCGATTGATCGATTTGATTGAGTCGATACGACCTATGTGAGGGCGGACGGGATTCCTACCTGTCACTGGGATTTAGGTACGTACCGTCGAAGGTTACATGCATTTAATGGGATATAATCCAAAGCGGGAAGGGATATATGCACTACCTAGGTTACCTACCCGATTATCGAGTTATGGATGGCCCATGCTCTCCATTCCGTCCACCTCTTTTTCTTGGCATCGAGATGGGTCCGGGTCAGTCAATCAATAATCAATGATACTTGTTGGTTAGTTTTGGTTGGTTGTTCCGAGAAATTTCAACAAGACGCGAAGTTGCGACACGAAGATGCGACACCGGGAACGACGACGAGAGCTGAGAAGACCCTGATCGTGCCTCCAGAGACGTCTGTCTATCATCATCACATAACATAAATAAATAACAAAAATAGCAGCGCCACGACGACGACGAGAACCACAACGTTCAACGAAACGCAACGACACGAGTTCCTCCCTTTACATAGTACAGCAGCTGTCTGTCTATCTATTTATCTATCTACAACTCATCTAATTCCAATCCTAACCAAACCAGCCTCTCGAGGTCGAACAGCCATTCCTCTCGCACTTGCATTCCATCTCCGCCCTAGTACACCTCAGGACCAACCGCGTTTTTCCCCCGTCAATTTATCAGGCTATTCTATCTACTGCGCCTGTGCGCGCGCTTCCCCCGTGCATTCTCTCCAATCCCGCGCCGTTGTTTGTTGCCGCATACCCTCGTCTATTGTCCACACAATCATGAGATGAGCATATAAGACGACGCAACATAACGCAACGACTGTCGAAATGGAGAGTCGAAGTCTTCCCCAGGCTCTTTCCTCGAGCTATGCGCCGCGTCTGCGCACCTACAACAACTCGCTCCTGACCCCCGTCCTCCAATCTACCGCGCCCGGTCCCGCCGCGCGCACCACCAAGCGCGGCACCACCGTCATCAACTACGCCGAGGATGGCTATGACTATGACGACGACGACGATGACGACAATCGGAGACG
Source organism: Xylariales sp. No.14919 (assembly GCA_002003505.1). Classification (NCBI taxonomy): domain Eukaryota; kingdom Fungi; phylum Ascomycota; class Sordariomycetes; order Xylariales; species Xylariales sp. No.14919. The sequence goes on along the minus strand of BDMC01000016.1, from coordinate 331,263 downwards.
GCCCACCGGCCTGCGCAGCCTGCGTCGCGAGGACAGCGCCTCGAGGGCGGACCCCACAGACAAGGTCGGCAAGGACACCCTCGCACCCGTCCATCTGCAGGGCATCTGGAGAGACTGGATGACCAAGGCTAAGAACACCGCCGACATCAATACCCAGGCACAGGCCATCATGCCCGTGACCCTGATCCCCATCCGCATAGACGTCGACATACCCGCCTTCATACCCGCCGCCGCCTATCCCTTGCCCCGAGGCCTTACCCAGCCACCACCCAACGACCCCGCCATCTACAAGTCCGGCGAGCTGACCGTGCCTTACAAGCTGAGGGATATCTTCCTGTGGAACCTGCACGAGACCGTCATCACCACGGACCAGTTCGCCATGGGTCTCGTGCAAGATCTCGATCTGCCTAATCCAAACGCTATCGCCAGCGAGATCAGCAAGCAGATTCGGACACAGCTTGAAGAGTACGCTGGCGTCGCCCTCCATCCCCTCTTCCACTCTGACGATAGGACGCCCGCCAATGGAACCACGATGCATGTTCCCCAATCGACCTACCGCGACAGTCCTGCTACGCCCGCCACACCCATCCCCCGGTCGAGTCGTGGTCCCGAGACCCCTATGCGGTCTGCGCTTGACACGCCTTCCAAAATCATTCCATCACAGCTGCAAGAGGTGACGGCCACAGCCACACCCATACCCGCAGACTCGGACGACTACAACCCCGACGATACGTACCGATGCATTGTCACGTTGAATATAAACCTCGCGTCTGAAGTATATACCGATAAGTTTGAGTGGTCGCTGTTACACCCTCCCGGTACTGCCGAAGCCTTCGCCAAGGTCACCTGCGCCGACTTGGGTCTGTGGGGTGAATGGGTTCCTGCCTTGACGCATGCCATCTACGAGGCGGTGTTGCGTCTCAAGAAGGAGGCTTGCGAGGCCGGCGGACTGGTGGCTGGATGGGGTGCTTTAGGATCTGAACAGCCTAATGACGCCGCTCACGGTGCCGACGCCGGTTGGCGTTACGACCCGGAGCAACTAGCCGATGGCTGGGAACCCAAGATTGAGGCACTTTCCAAGGAAGAGATAGAGAAACGCGAAGTAGACCGAGAGAGACAGATCCGCCGTCTGCGTCGAGAAACCGCTCGGTTCAGCAGCAACGCCGGCATGATCGGCGGTATGCCCTTCGGCCTGGGCGTCGAGGCGGAAGAGGAACGGATGGGGCGGGGCGAGAGATCGAAGAAGAAGCGGAGGTTTCGTAGTTTGAGCCCCCTTGGACGCTCTGGCACACCCGGTGGCCGGGGCACGCCCGACGTCGGATATGGAGGTGGGGGTGGAGGTTCCCTAACCGACCAGGAGAGATTTAACTGGCGCTGCACCCATTGCCGCATTTGGGGTACCGGTGTCTGGGCTGTGCGCGATGGTCCATACGGCCCGAGAGTAAGTCAAAGCCCACCGCATGCCATTTCCTCTTTTCTAGTACTGATGGTCCATAGTCCCTTTGCGCCAACTGCGGCCAATCCTACGAGAAGTATAGGAAGCTCCCTCGATGGACGAAGAATCTTCACTACATGGATCTTCCCGTACGGCCAATATAGAAAGACAAGGGGCCGCGGACGTGGTCAAAATGCCTGTTTTCTTTTTGCACGAATGAACTACGCGATAAAAGTAGTCGCCTGGATTCATCTCAAGCCGGTAGCGGGTGGTCAAACTTGCATGTATTAAGTATGGCGTTCTATGGAGGACCTGGTCGCCCTACGACGACTTCCAAACTTGTCTTTTCCGGGCGTCGTTGGCTATTCTAGATAGGAACAAATCGGCGACGGACGAACAGAGGCGACACGGTCCACTTTTGAGAAGGATCAGGACCTGCGAGAGTGTATAGTGGTAAGCAGGCTTCGGGCTGCCTAGCATGTCTGTATGTATACTAGAAGCAAGCCATTGGAGTCCTAGATGGCCATCGTGTTCTGCGGTTGGCTTATGAAAAACGAGAATATAAGGGGTTAACACCCATGCGCAACCTGCCGGATTATCTTTGAAGCCATCTCTTCGTCTCCTTTTTACATGATTCCATTCACCGTTTGCTGCGGTATCACACCTTGCCTATTAGATACTATACAGCGTACCACCACCTCACCAGATTCATAGTGCCGAGTACTCTCTTTCTAGTAGATACCCGGGATGATCCGATAGGGCACCTCCTGCTTAAACCGCACCCACTGCTCGCCGTACCTACCGGAGCAGTACTCGTCGTTCACAGCGACGGCGCGTTGACTCAGGTCCCAGCCCTGCCACAGCCCCATCAGAAGACCGCCAATCCAACCGCAGCCGACCATGCAATACCCGCCGCGCCAGAGCGCATAGCCGAAGTAATTGACGTGGCGCGCCCAGCTCCACAGCCCCTCCTTGCAGACCTTGCCCTTGTTCTCGGAGCGGCTCTTGAACTCGGCCCGCTGCCGCTCCGACACCGTCTCGATCCCCATGCCGACGACGTACAATAGCGTGCCGACGACGGTGCTCAGCGGCAGGCTGAGGCGGTCCGGCGACGAGGACGGGAACGAGACGAGCGGGCGCGAGAGCAGGGATGTCGTCCCCAGCGCGAGGAACAGCAGCGCGTTGGCCGAGTTCACGACCGTGTTGTACACGCTCACGGCCGCCGCCGCCGACGCCGGGAACGACTCCTGCGACAGCGCCACCTGCCAGTAGATCTGCTTCGCCGCGCTGCCGGCGGCCATCAGTAGTAGCAGGAGAGAGGTGGGCGGCAGATCGGCCAGAGGCGCCATCCACCCTAGCGAGGCCCGGCCAGCTGTGGGCGCGGCGGACGGGGAGGCCAGGTTGCTGATGGGCAAGAGCAGAGAGGAGGGCAAAGCCGTCGACGTGTGCGTGAAGATGGTGCGCAGACCCAGAGAGCCGAGGATGCGCACGCCGAGACTCGATCCGGCGGCCGTGGGCGAGCGCGACAGGAGCGCGTGCTGCAGCGGGATATCGGCTAGCCGCAGCCCGACGAACGTCAGCGTGCCCGAGAGCGTGGGCTTTTTCTCGCCGCGCCGGATGAGGTCGAAGTGTTTTTTGCGGTCGGGCATTGTGGTTGGCGGTTTTTACGGTTGTGGCGTCCCAGCTTTATTTACGTTCATGCTTGTATAATAGGTTGTGATAAGTTGAGATGGCAATCAGCGTGATGAGATGACTGAGATGATTGAGATGGCGTGGAGGATGGGACGATGTGCATGAGAACCTAAGTCTAGGTAAGTACCTTTTAGCGATCAATGAATGTTGAGTCGGTCTAGATAGAATTAGTAATTTGATTGAGCCGTGACGGACGGAGATATTTAGATTCGGTCGATAAACACGCGACTTGACTAGCACGCTGCAAAATCGGATGCTTTACACATTTGTGATGCAATTCGGGACCGAGAGCGAAGTGGTGACGCCAGGACCTGAATTCCCGGGGATCGCTTCCGCCCTGTCCGATACCTGCAAGTCCCCTGCGAGGACATGAGAACACAGCAACCGTCATATTCCGTCCCGAATAAAAGTAGGATAAGGCTCGATGTATTCAAGGTTCTAATACGACGGATACAGAAAAAAAAAACCAATAGACGGAAAGATGTACACAGGTACTACATGTATTAGGTATATCGCACAATGGATGCAAATAAGACAGACGCCAAGGGCCAATCAAGCCCCGATCGCTTTCTTGTATGCGAGCTTCAACCAATTCGAAAACTCCACCGTGATATGCGCCCGCAGGCCCTCGACCACCTCGGCCGGCGCACTGTCCGGGATCCAAATGCCCTCGAAGATCTCGACGCCGCATCCGCCGGGTAGGTCTCGGAATGCCGTCAGCGAGTGGGCGAACACGGTGCCGTCGGCGAGCGTGAGGGCGAGCTCGCTCTGGAAAGCGTCCGGGAACTCGTCGAGCGCGGGGATGAACGCCGGCCGCTCCTCCGGGATGCCCTTGAAGTAGGTGATGGGGCCCGGCCCCCAGTTCTCGATGGACTCGATGGCGGCTTGCGGATCGCGCACGCCCCCGCCCGACAGGCTGAGGTAGTGCTCCGGGCTGGACTGCAGGAAGTCGTTCGGCCAGCCCGTGCCCCCGAAGTAGAACCACAGCCCCACCGTCGTGGCGTTGAAGATGCGGCCCGGCGCGTAGCCCCTCGCGCGCATCGTCCCGCCCACGAACTTGCCCGTCGAGTTGGACAGCGCCCGGTGCCAGTACGCGTCGGCGGCGGCGACGTCGGGCGCGATGAGCTCGTGCGTCGCGTTCTCGCCGAGCCGGCTGCGGTAGAGCAGGATCGCCTTGTTGGCTTGCGGCAGCTCGAGCGCCGTCAGGTCTTTCGAGGACCCCTCGATCACCGTCACCGGGAGCTCGGCGGGCGTCCTCGTCACGGGACCCGCCACGGCACCGAGGGCCGCCGTGAGCAGGAGGAGCGTGTTCTTCAGGGCCATTGTGCTTCTTCTTTTCGTGCTGTTGTTGGTATAGCTTGGCTGGGCCACGTGGGATCAACGTCAGAATTAGGCGATTCAGCTAGGGGCCGGAAGAGTCAAGGATCAGTGTTCTTTAACACAAGTCGAAGCTATCTTGTACTGGCGTTTAGACATCTTTTTAAATATGATGCAATCTACATTGGCTACATAGGACTGCATGTCTCATCGAAACCGTGCATCGAGAAGCCACGCTTGGCGACCGATCTAATGGCGAATCATCCTGGCTATGATGATCAGCAGAGTCAGATTACCCAGCCTTGAATGCTTTTACGATTCCGAGGTGCGAATCCGGACCTGGGGTGCGACGAATCAGACGTCACCCATTGCCACATTACAGGTTCGGTACAGTGTTCCTGCATCGTGAGCTGCCTGCAAGGTCATCGCCAAGGCGTATTATCCCAGCGGGTAAGGATGTCGTAAACGATAGCGAGGTTATGGGCTTGGGTTCTAAGCCCGGTAGTGTGGGCTAGGGATCGCGACGAGGAAGCTGGATCATCGCTTACTGTATTAGACTTCTACTAATATATGATGGACCGCGCGAGAATCGGGCTAATCGGCATCATGACAATTCCAGTTTCGCCTGCACAAATCAGAGCTCAACCGCGTCGTCTCACGTCACATTGCGACTTACGCGACCCTAACATACCCCATCGTTGGTTCTGGCCGGGCGAAGAAAGAGCTTGAGCTTCGAGAACCATAGTTTTGTGTCTTCTGTCTTGCCCTTGTCATGACTAATGAGCGACACGTACTCGGGGCCTCGGGGCCGGTGCACCACCTACTGCATTTGATATTCACTACTGAGGGAGGGCGTATTTCAAATAGGTATGCTTCGCCGAGACAACCACGTGGCGCAGTTCAGCAGAACACCCGTCAACCAGGTACGCTATTATGTAGATACCTAGCCTGAGTCTAGGCAGTCCGTTATAATCGTCCCCACAGACGGGAGATTTGCATTCGCATCATCCTTATACAATTTCTGGGACCCCTCACTCCGCTAGTCTAGGGCGGATCGGGGTCGCGGGTCACTGCTCCGAACGGAACAAGTATACTAATCCTCACACGTTATACCAAAGCCCGCATAGAACTAGTCGCCAGCGCATTTCTATACCTTTTACACTGCCTTATGAAAGACTCTTTCGTCAAGTATTGTGCGTACTTACCCTTTAACTACATGCCAGCGGAACGCTACGCTTAACCCGAGTAAGCAAGTAAGAGGCAATTCTAGCGTTCGAGGACAAATCGTGCCAATCAGCAACGCGAGGCATGGCGCACTTTACATATTGAGAGTAAGGACTACAGCTAACCGATTATCCTGTAAGCTCAATTCAATTGATTCCTAGCCCCGGGATGGCGGCCGAGCTGTTGATATCATAGCGGGGGCTGAGAAAACGCGCGGCGTGTGAGGAAAGGGGCTGCGATCCGGGCATTAGATGCGAGAGGGGAACCGATCAAAGCAAAGAGGTTCCATTCTAAAAACACGTCGTAGGGTTTACTCGATGGTAAAGCAGTACGAAGTCACCTAGCACTGCAACGAGATGAGGACAATTTCGTTGGGATAGGCTTGAGCCACCGGGTGCACACTTTCCGCGTCGCCGAAGGTCATACTTCGAATAGTAACGATACGCTGATGGCAACAACAATAAAAGACCTGATAATGTTAATATAGAGATAAGTATTAATGTCGGTTCGAATTCACCGAGAACAGAGATAATAAACAGGATCATTTACGCAGTTCCCAGCATACTCCTCCCTCTTTCTACGCTGCACGCATCTAATATCATCATAATTAATACATCATCCTCCCACGTACGACCATACCCTTCGGAGAACTCGGGATCCCGTCCGCTCTCCCCTTTGATAAACCGGAGAGGGCCAAACTAGTAGTTGGGTCGGTGACGACCAGCGAATCCTTGGTGTTGTACGTTTTTCTTTTTGCCCTTTTTCCACCCTTTGCCTTCTTGTTTTCGTCGTTTCGGTCCTTCGCTTCACTATTACGATATAAGTACTAGAATAGTGCGTAATTCATCGCAAAGTATCTTTCCCTTTCTCTTGTTGAGTCCGCTCCTTACATAACATAGACCTGTACCGAAACCGCCAGCAGTGTAAACTGTGATAGAAGCTCCTTATAATCATGCACCGGGACCAATAAGCTAGGTACAGCACTTAATAATCCGCGACAAGCCCCTAGCGGCGGCTCATAATGCGGGATGCCTCAGTACACGGTGTCGAGCTATCTACGCCGGCCGCTGAAGGACTACCGACGCTATCTTACAGGTTACGGTATTGCCACTCACGCTGGAGCTCACGCCGCTAATAGAATACACCGTCGCGCCATTATAATTCTCAGGCTTATTATTACACCAGCTCGCGTCGCTACTGCCAGTGCTTGTCTACCGTGGTGTTAGGGCCGCGACATCGAACGAAAAGACACCGTTCGGGGAGAGGGGCGAAAGGAGAGACTTACGATCACGACATTGGAGAATGCCACCTGGCCAAAATTCCAAGAAACATCATACCTATCCTCGGGCGTCAGTATGACTTCGGTGTGAAAAAGGCCGATTTGACTCACAGCTCAATAGCGAAGATAGCCTGGTTGAATGACTTCGAAGCTAGACGTAGGATATCGTCAGTTCACACACCCATTCTAACTTTTCAAGCGATTCAATTAGGGTTTCATCATCTTACTCAGTGCGAAGTCGTTCGATACGGTCTGGCCGGTCGACGATCGGGTCAAAGTTGACGTCCAAGCAGAGCTGCCCAATGCATTTCTGAACGCGACCGTTTCCGCCGGGTATGTATTGAACCCGCTTCCCCAGGGCAGACTGGGGTTCGAGCAGCACCACCCACTGCCGATCCACCAGGTCCCGGAACGGCCGTCCAAAACGTTCTGGTAGACACCGCTGTTATCCGTGGGCTGTAGCCCCGGCCATACGTAAATCTAGGAGTCCCAAAGTTAGACGCAGAATCGGCTCCTATCAGCTTCCCAATCTCCGCGTAAGGGCATTAGATTGTGTGTGTGTTCACGGCAACTCACGGTGGCTGCTTGGGGCTGGGTTGGAACGGTCATGGTACCCGAAAATGAAGTGAACTTCTGCCCAGATGCCGGGTAATATCGGAGGAAGTACCACGATACGGCCGTGGCTTGGCCGGCGAGGGCAAGCAGCGAGAGAAAGCAAGTCGTGAGCAGCATTTTGGGTTGAATAAGCAGAGGCTGCGCAACTGACGCAAACCAAAACACTGCACAAATCTAGCTCATGTGTTGGATAAGAATGGCTTTGATATCGGTGGAATACTAACACCCTATATTATTTTCTGGGTCGTGTGACTCTGCCTCCGTATCGGCCTAGTCTGCGATATCACGTCGGAAAAGAGTATAATGTGAACCTGGGTATTGGAAAGGTGTAGTATGTACTTCGGATCTAGTTCGACCGAGTCATTTTAGGCAGGCAAGATAGCCCCCGATCCGATGGCACCGCATGTTTTCGGGTGAATATACATAATGAGGCAAAGTTCCGCCAACAGCCGAATGCTGCTCGAATGAGCTTGCTGGCAATTGAGCTACCCCAATGCGACGCTGTTCTCGATATCGATATCCCTGGCTCGCCTGCTAGCGTGCGGATATAGCTGTGCCCTGCACCGATAGTGTTTCGCGTTAGATGTAATAGCATGTCCCAGAAGCATTTCAGCTAGTGGTTATGAATAATGTAGCTCGTAAGCGAGTTTTGGGAAATAGCTACGGCCGTAAGCAACAGAGCAGTGGCCTCTGGAAGAAACGACCAACTATACTAATGATAAAGACTAGGGGGAGAGCTTCTTATTCTAGTGTGGGATATTAAAGCGCATTAGTGTCCGGCAGTCAATGTATGGGTTGGGATTATGTGTTATCCCTAATCTTGATGCTCGTCGTTGCGAATATGTGCTCCCCTCCCTAGCGGGTTTAATCGCATGGGCCGGAAGCGACTCGGATGAGGCCCTACATCCAGAACCCTGGAATGCCGGGTACTGAGAGATTGGTCTTGACTTCATCGGTATCAACGACCATCTTCCACTTGCTGAGGAACCACGGCGCCGCCTGCCAACTGCGCATATCCCACGGTTGGGATACCGAGCCACCGGAAGAGTCGTGGTCGTGACACACCAGCGCGTTTCGAGTGTAGATATCAAGTTTCATTTCCCAGAGCGAGAAAACACGGGGGAGAGCGGTACACATCAATATAGCGCGCTCGCGTAGTCGAGGCAGAGGGATCAAATCGAGACTCGCGTGGTGTGGGATAAGAATCTGCGCTAGAGTCGGCTTCAGGGCAATAGGGAGAGAATCGTGCGATGAGGCGGCGACAAGTGCGGCCGGATCTTCACTCATCTGTGCCCTCGGCCGGTAGAACGGGGACATGCAGGGCCGCTCGCAATACAACAGTTCGGCGATATCGATCCCTATACACATGGCATTTAACATGCAGGCTCTGAACACGGCTGTCGAGTTGTCTTCTAAGCTCCCCCTTATGCCTAAGGCCATGTCGATGAGCCCTGGAGGATGCAACCCTGGCTCGTCGGAGACCGTCGTTGTCATACGTGCTAATATAGCGATGGTACTCTCGCTTCGAGACATAGCGGAACTGGATGATTGACTTGTAGCTACCTGCACGCCAACCGCTGACGCGCTTCTTGAGTGCGGACTAGATCCTATATGGTTTCCAGCGTGTGTTGAGAGAGAGCGAAATGGGATGGTTGGACGCAAGTTTTCCGACCTAGTGTCGCGTTCTGAGCTCGATGGAGAACCCGACGAACACAAGGTTTCTATGTTATCTTGCCGTGGTTCTAGCCGACGTGGACCTGAAGCAACAGGTTGCGTCTGAGCCCTCTTTTGCTCCCTCTGCCTTTTCCCTACGCGTCACGTTAGAGACTTTCCGCAAACGGGACGTGGCTATCGGTGTTAAGGCATTTGACCCGATAGATGGATACGAATAATGGAGAGAATAAAACGCACTGTATGCTCTTTGAGAAAGCTTGTTCTGCTCCTTTCGAGCTGCTGTGATGACCCTCTTCTTGGGTTGTTTTTGAGCGGGCGCTACGACAACGCCAGCGTCGGCGTTAATTCGCTCCAGCTCTTGGCTCCGATCCATTTTCCACTGTTACGTCGATATCGCTAGGAATGGTTGAGAAGGTGGCTGACTTGATCGTCGTGTCGGTTCCCCGCGCACTATTACCAACTAATGCCATGAGTGAATAATGTCATCAATAAGCCATCGAGCCAAAGTAGCAGAGCTTGAAGCAATGCGTATACTTAAATTGTCTATTTCCGATAACTCCGCCTGGCTTACCCCTGGCTTACTTTGGCTTACGGGTTGACAACCAATCACATCGCGGGAATTTCGTCACCCATGAATGCTTCACCACGAAGCAAGCTCTACGAGCCTCTATCTAGTACCTTGGAGACGAGTCTGCCCATCATGACATGGCCAGTGAGGCCGGAGATATACGGCATATCATAAATACACTCAACACAATGGTTTATACCATAAGCCCGTGTATATATAATGGCCCACGATGCCCGGTGAAAATGGCGACAAGGAAGATCTCCACACCACATCCGCATCTTACTATCTCACTTGGCCTCACACCCAATTGACACTATTTTCGAGTTTGCTTCTATTCAAGCGAGTCTATACTCTTTCCATACTACCAAAATGGCGTCGGGTATGAAGAAGATAATCGCCGTTATCGGTGCGACTGGAAACCAGGGCTCATCCGTCGCCCAAACGTTCGCATCGCTCCCTAACTGGCATGTTCGCGCCATCACCCGGCAACCGTCGTCGGAAAAAGCGGTCCAACTCGCCAAGCTAGGATGCGAGGTATTTCAGGCTGACCTGACAGACCGCGCCTCGCTATCTCGTGCCTTTGAGGGCAGCCATGCCATCTTTCTCAACACCGATTTCTGGGCAGCGTACCGCGCCTCAGCTCTCGCCGGGGATGACCCGGAAAAGAGCAGCAAGCTCGGTTTCGAAACCGAGATTCAGCATGGGAAAAATGCTGTCATAGCCGCTGCAGGTGTGCCGACCCTCGAACGGCTCATCTATTCCGCACTGGGCCCAATGAATGCCGCCTCAAAGGGGAAATATCCAACGTCTTACCACTGGGAGACGAAGGCGGCCATCGTTGAATACATCGAGAAGGAACAGCTCGACCTTGCTAAAAAGACCTCATTCATCTACATCGGCGCCTATGTGACGAATGCCTTCCTCATGCCAAAGCCTGACGCCGACAGTGGGGAGTATAAAATGCTCGTGCCGTGCAGCAGTAGAACCAGATTCCCCATTACCGACGAAACCAAATCCACCGGCCTTTTCGTCCGGGCCCTCGTCGAGGACGAAGCTCCTGGGACCAAATTACTCGCATACAACAGCTACCTGACTGTTGAGCAGATTGCCGAGGCGTGGTCGCGGGTTACGGGTCACCCTGCTAAGTTGGTGAGTGTCAGCATCGACCAAATGCACAAGCTTACGGGCGTACCTCACGAGGTGCTCTGGGCCCCCGCCTACATGGAGGAGTTTGGATACATGGCCGGCATAAGTGGTTTCATTGAGCCACCCCAGCTCAAGAAGAAGGTGACGACGCCAAGCTACGAAGAATGGTTGAGAACGAGAAATGTAGATCAGCTGCTCTCCCGCGACTTCATTATTTAGCGGCTGGCATCAGAACAACGCCACAGCCTTTGCTATTAGTTCTGGGGCTCATTATCAATTGAAATATACGTGGCCTCATAGCACTCCTGTCATTTTCTCGTATCTGCGAGCCACGCCGTGACATTTGTTTCCCGCGTCATCCTATCGTTCTAAAGTTGTGTATGTCTCACACAACAATTTTCTAACATGTGCGTAGAACTTAAGCTAGAAGTCGCCCTCTTTTTTTGATCATTCTAAACCGTGTATCAAATATTCAGCTTTTTAAAAAAAGCAAAAGCAGTCGACTAGGTTAGGTCGTATTATTAAAGGATGGATGCACCTAAGGGATTTCTATTTCAACGACGATCATCCCACTCTGTTTTGCTGGAAAGACGGGCGGCGAACCAATCAGCAGGCGTCACCGTAGGCGCTGAAGCTAGCGTTTAAGATGGCATCATAGGGGTATAAATAACCAGCGGAAGCTTGACTGTGATGACGTTTTACATGTTCCGATTCTATCGACGTCGGATGAGGCTAGGACCTTGTTTTATCTACTAGCTGAAACAAGTGAGCGGAAAGCGTCAGATCTCAGAGACAAGATCTATTCTTTACTCTCGCTATTGCCTAAAGATCTTTACGATTTCATGGAAGCGGACTACTCGCTCTCCATACAAGAGACTATTATTTGGGCATCTAGAATATGCATAGAGCTCGATGAGGAAACCGGCTGCCTTTCGGATGCCGGCCTCGAGAACCAGGTCGACACAAGCCTGCCATCTTGGGTATTGGACTGGCGAATCCGCCATGAGTTTGACCATCGCAACAAGAATAAGCATATCAGCCATCTGAGGGCGAATGAAGAACTGCTTCGCCTTCGGTACCGCTGTGGAAAGGAGCTCGATCGAGCGAACAGAAAGATTGGAGTTCGCGGAGGCGGACTTGGGAGAATAGAAATCAATAAAGAAAACTCTGAGGCACACCTAAGTATCTTCCCGGAATGTGCAGTGCGTTCGCTAGGACCACCCCCGGATCGTGTTCCATGTTGGATGGAGCTGTCCTGCGAACCGTTCCTCCATTTTTGTAACAAGATTAAGCAGCATGATGATGAGAAATGCAACTGCCTCGATGGCTTATCTCGCATCCAGTATCCCCTGCGCAATTTTCCACGGGGCGCAATGGAAGGTGACTGGCTCTGGCAGCGAGCTGACGTCGGGAGAGAGTACGACTTCATTTTGCATCCCGTGGAACTAGGCGAAGAGGCTAGTTTTCAGTTGGTGGGGGCAGCGTGGGGAGACGGAATACGTGGACCGTTTACACGGATTCGCCTACCTCTAAGGCACCCCGAGATAAAAGCCGTCGTCGCGACTTTTGTATTTGTTTGAGCTGCGAGATCGTCAAGTTATATGGAAAGTCATAGTGAAATGAAGGCTAGATTCGAAACATCGTACTATGGCGATGATCGAATCTACTGCATATGGAGGTCGGAAACGTTTCTTAACTTGGGCGTATTATGGGGTGATTGGGGGGCCCGAATATAAGCACCGTGTATACGTAACGGCGAGGGATTAGATTTACGACGTAAAGTCATCGTCCGGCTTGCACTAAATACATCATGACGGCCTCGAAATATGGGCGACTCATGAAAGCGTATAAGTCTGAAAGGGTATATTGTAACAAAATATGTGTGCCAGAGTCCCTGACAAGTGCGATTATATCTCAAACTCAATATCACTTTAATGAATTCGCTATGTAGAAATTGTATAGTAGCTTTTATATGTATATGTGATGAGTCTGTACCGCCATGCATACATTCGCAAGGGTCGGTAACAGGATCCTACGTTAGGAACTCGGTCCGCTCTCAACGTATTCTTCGAACTCCGCCGATAGATGGCGGCGAATGGCGCCATTGCCGATGATGAATACATATTTGAGAGACACACTTAGGTTACATCCGTTAACTGGTACGACAGTATTACCCTCGATCCACCAGTCTACGTTATGCCCCAAATAATCGGCGACGTCCATTCTGAACTTGCGGCGAGCCCAGAGCTCTTGTAATCTAGTTCGGGGACCGCTCCAATCCACATCGCTCAGAGCTCCATACCCTTTAGCAGAAATCTCAAACTTGAAGGCCCGCCCATCGACTAGGAAGACAATGACTAAGTCTATTCCTATCACACGCAGACGTAGGGCTGCTACAAATATGGCGTTGGGGACTAGATATGCAGTTTGCGCATAGTCGAAAGAAGGAGACGGGGCTGCGTCAACGATTTCGACAAGATGAAACGGTTGGAGATTTAAGTCGAGCCGATTCTGAGATTCTGAGATCACCTCGAGAGGAAGGCTGACCTTGTATTGCTTCCGGAGATAGACGTCATGAATTGGGATCTCATAAGGAATGATAGCAGGCACTTCCGCTAATTTTTCTGCGAATGGGCGGACATATCCGTCAAAAGTATAAACAACGAAAATGCCCAGTTCCTCGGAGTTGGACTTGTCGACCAGGCCGAGAGGCAGAATGGGTGGCTTACGTTGAAATGGCCGGAGCAGCTCGATATTATTGAACTTGACAAGTCTACTGGTAATAGCAACTTCCTGCGAATGCATGCCATCACGTAAAAGCATATCTGGAATACGGCGGAACTCGAGCGGGTGGGAGGCGAAAACGCCTCTAGTCTCGTGATGTTCTTGAGACCCGGGTCCGGGCTCGGCAGTCCAGGCAAACAGAGACATGTCATTAGTCTGCCTGCATATCTCTTCTTGAAGACGAATGAATGCATTATGCCCTTCTCCATATAGCAAAGGCACTATAATACCCGAAGTCGTTAGTATTTGACGTTTTGAACGTAGTCGGGAGGATCTCAGGCCGGGGGGAACTTTTGCGTCATGACTCTGGGCTGAAAAGGGGGGCTTGATGCTATAAAGGTGACTAAACGAGAAGGATATGGCGCTATGGATTACTTACTATCAATGCCGAATATCCCAAGCAAGCAGTAAGCTGTATCCTCGGGACGCGTCGTTTCCCTCATAGCTGCCCACTTCATTCGGTTACCTACGAGTATGGTGTCTAATGAATCTCCACCCAAAACATGCGAGGGGATCCCGGTAATTCCTTCCAACACGCGTTCCAGGCTTTTTTTGCTGCCGATGGGATGCCAAACTTGGTCATAGAATTCGACACGTCGCGGAGCGAGCAATTCTTGGAGGGTCCAGCCCCGTCGAAACCATCTACACTTCTCTAGACCGGGCGGTATGAGTTCGATGGATTTCGAAGACGGCAGGTCAGAGAGGAAGGTAATACAGATTGTAGCATCTCGATACCAGGCAAACATGGAGTTGATAGCCTCAGAAAGTTCAGCACTGCTGCTCTTGTCGATGCAGCAGGTGTCAACCCATGCGTAATCGAGCCCGAACTCCTCCTTGGCTAATTCGCAAGTTCTCCGGATTTTAGCGAATCCGGCCATGCGGCGCGCAGAATTGAGGTCCGCAAACTACTTGGGAATCTTAAGTTAACAATTCAGGTTTAGAACAATGATTACCGGGCTTCGTGAGCATGCCCCAATGACAAGGCCAACAGACTGATGAGTGGGAGGAAACCCATGTTCCCCATACACCACTGAAAGAGTATAATGCTGACCTGCTGAAAAGATACCTCCTCGTGGCCCCACGTATGGGAAAGGATGGCGTAACGCAGCCCCTGAGAGTTTAAAACGTATTCCAATTGCATCGTGTCCGTTTTGATGAGCCACATTTTGCTTGGTAAACTCCCAGTACGCAGGATTTGGGACGAGGAGGTGACTTGAGAATCCGGAGCTGTGCTACTTGTTAACCAATATTCGCTCCGCGGGGCGGCTGGAAAGCGGTGTATGGAGACGTTGGGGGCCATCTGCACGCGAGCAAAAGGGTGTTTTGAGCAAGCCAATAGCATTGAGCATCAATGTGCACTACGATGTAGTAGGAGGCCTCCGCGGTAATTAATTACCTCAGCACTCCTGCGCGATCAGTCATCCACCAAGTAACTTTTCATGTAGTATCTATCAGCCGTCGTGCTCGACTACCTTTATCAGTGCTAACGGGAAAGACTCCATAGGGATAGACATATATTCCTATCTGAGCAGGCTGGTATACATCCCGTTGAAATACCCTAGTCACCTAAATAGCCCTCCTTCTCTTTCGCGCGTTATAATTTCACAAAGTTGATAGAGCCCAAGCGAATTGTTCTCGGCAAGGTTAATGTACGTGTTGAGAAGGATATAGTGAACCACCCCGTCCCATAGAGAGGGGAGGTCATGATTAGTACGTGGGTAATGAAGTCGCCTATAGACGTGGCGTAGTAGAATGCTTTCTTCAACAGTATTTCGTTTGCCGACTGATCTTTAGCTTAGTTACTTAAAGCTCACTATAACTGGGCGCAACGGAGCCTTCGTATCTAATGCTGCTAAGTCTCGCCTACGGCACTGATCCTCAACTGGCTGTCACTCTCTTGGCAACTAAGGAAAGGAGGTAATTAGTCCAATTTTCTCGCGAGATCAATTTTAAGAAGTTTATCCCACCGAGCCTAAGGTCGTGGCGTAGAGGGAGAAGATACTTGTGAACCTATTCGGTGCGATGCGGGCGGCAATATCAGCTTGCCGCCACGCTACCATACGACATAAACAGTATCCCACTAGTTTCCTCGAAGTTCGGTTGCAGATCCCCTATATACCTCGTCTATCGAATAGAGAGCTACGTTTTAGCAATCGCGAGCCACGATTCCCGTACGTGTCATGGCCTTTGAACAAACGTCCAGGGGCCAATCCCACCAAAATTTCACCACTTACTTTAATCGAGGAAATATCAGGTATTCTGAGCCGCCGACACGCTTAGCAGCCACCGAGACCGGTGACGCCGCCGTCCGCGACGTACGCACAACTTAAGGTGGCGGCTCCTCCGGACGAGCCCACCTGGTCAATGTCCTCGAGGACGATGCCGTCACAGGGCTGGACCTTGCTACAGGAAATGGATATTGCGTTGCTCGCACCCGAGAGGGTACCCGTAACGTTGCGTACGATAATGTCCGAGATGGCTAGCTTGCTGGTGCCCTCGTGGTTGCCATCGTCGCCGTTGTTCTCGGTAATAGAGAAAGCTCGAGATGCGCCGGTAACGTCTAGGTTCTGAACGGTGACGTTGCGTACCAAGCCCCAACCGCCGCCTCGGGCCTGGTATTCGCTCTCATAATCGTCCTGGTAGACGAGCGCCCCCATCCAACATTTGATGTAGACACCCCAGCGAGGCCTTGCCCTGAGATCTGTCAGGGTGATGTTCTCCACGCTGCTGTCCTCCTGGTACTGGCCTAGGCTGCCGATGGCGATGCCATTACCGGAATGACACGTAACGTTGCTGACGTTGATGTCGTAAGAGCGTGGCTTAATGGCGATACAGTCGTCGCCGCCCGTATAGTCCAAGTTCCTTAGTGTCACGTTGCGGGCGTCCATGGTGTCTGGCTAGGCGTTAGGGCCGTTGGAACGAAAGGAAGAGTAAGAGGCGTGCTCACCGAAACCGTCCGTATTCTGGACCCAGTTAGAGCCACTTGGGGCTTTAGTAGCCGTAGCATTGACGTAGAGATTCTCGACTAAGATGTTGGTCCCGTTCATGATGTTGAACGCCCATAGCTGAGGTTGCCAGATCGAGAAGTCCCTCACTATAACGTCGGAGACGTTCCACAGCACGAAGGGCTTTGGTACGCCGGTGAGTTAATCGGCTGGTTGATTGAATATCTAGATTGGGCCTTCGTGACGTACCATAGGACGCCCAGCCTGCGTACTGCCGGCCTCTGCGGTATACCACTCGTCGCCGTTGCCATCTACCCCACCTGTGCCGCCGCCGTCGATGGTAATGTCCTTTCCTGTGAGCACAAAGCCGGCCCAGTGGTTCTGAAATGACACGTGATACGAGTTGTTCCTCCAATATGCGATATCGTCTGAGAACTGCGAAGGGTTGTGAACCTAGTGATACTACATGCCTGTGGGGGTCAGCTGGTTATCTTACTGTCCACTTCCCGTTCCACCGGATCCTGACATCGTCCACAAGGGGATTAAACTTCTCTGCAACCCAGAAGTTCTGATCCTCTGGAAATATGATATCGCCGTGCTTCCCGCAGGTGTGGAATGCCTGCTGGAGGATTGGAACATCGTTGGTATTATTCCCGTTGCCGGTCACGGTACAGTGGGGGCGGTCGTTCACGTAGTGGACCGAAACGCCGCCAGCCCGGGTTCGGCCCAAGAGGGTCGCAAGAGCGGCTATGAGAGTTGGCCCGTAGCAGAGCATGTCCGATGCTAGTTAGCGCGCCGTGGGGATAGCGGCCTGTTCATCCCACGCGGTCACGTCCCCTTGGGGCGCATTTCTACTCGACATTTTCGGTACGCATTCGACCGAACCGTACCGAAGGCGTAGGAGTAGGCTGTCGGCAAACGGGTTTGGCGATCTCGCGGTGGAGATCAACTTCGTGCCACCGTTTGCTACGAACTGGGAATGAAATGGACAGCTTTGGTGTGGCATACTATGAGGGCTCGCCCCTAGATGACCCGTAGGATGCTGCATATAGAACCCATATTTTCGCCCCTGATGGGGCGGATTTATCCGTCCACATAGGCTTACTTTACTCCGCAGATCACCACTAGGTTACAACCCCGGATTTGCCCCGCGTGGGGTAGCGGGCCTCGAGAGTACCGGCCTCGGTTGACTTCGAGCGTCTACTTATAGTGGCTTCGCTAAAATTTGGGCCGACGCTCGTTGGTCTGTAGAGAAGTACTCCTTGCTACAAGAATAAGATTTGTTTGCGCGAAATGGCTTGTAACCTCGTAACAAGTATCTTGTCGACGGTCGCCCTGACTGGATTGGCTGCTTTGCGCGCATGGTGCATTAGAGGAATCGGCTGCGTAACTCCTTACCTCGAATAAAACCCCTGCTGGTTGATGACCCAAGTTGCATCCCGTCCTGCTGCTCGATGTGCCCCCCCTCCCCCCCGAGTGTGATTGTAGACTCTCGGAACACCCTCACTGTCTCGGAAATACTTCACCTTGTGCCATCATGAGGGGTCTAGGGGTATTCACCGTGTTCTCCCTAATGGGTGGAGGCCGGCCGGAGTCATGCTGGAGAGAAACCATTTGTACGGGCCCGCTTGAGCCAGCCTTTCCGGGGGAGTGGGATGTATATAACTACGCGCCGGACTCCCGCAGCGTGAAGCCGAAGATGGTGCTGTCAGGTGACGATTTGTCGTCTACCCCATATAACGGGTCGGTGGTCCTATCGGCGGATACCCCGCAGGTTGTTCTAGACTTCGGACTGGAGGTTGGTGGGATCACATCACTCAACTACGCGGGCGATGGCGCCGCTGTGGTCGGCCTCGCCTGGACAGAGGCCAAGAACTGGATCGGTTCCGATTCGGACTACTCCAACGGCGGGTCCACACCCGATGGCCACCTTACTCTGAACATAACCGAGTCGGGTTCAGGTAGCTACGAGGTCCCGCTTGAGAAACTGCGCGGTGGTTTTCGATATCTCACTCTTTATCACTCGGGGCCTACGAGCACCACCGTGAATGTCTCGGACATCCTCCTCGAGATCGGCTTCCAGCCGACGTGGCCCAACCTTCGGGCGTATCGGGGGTACTTCCGAAGCAGTGATGAGACGCTTAACAAGATCTGGTACGCCGGGGCGTATACGCTACAGACCAATACGGTACCGGTGAGCACTGGAAGGGCGATTCCCATGGTTAAGGACTCCTGGATGAACAACGGTATACTCGGTAACGGGAGCACCATCATAGTCGATGGAGCGAAGCGTGACCGCGCCGTCTGGCCGGGGGATATGGGTGTTGCGGTACCCTCGGCCTTCTACAGCGTCGGCGAGCTCGAGAGCGTGGCGAACGCCCTGCAAGTCATGTATAACTATCAGGTATGATACAACCGGCAACTGAGACGCGAAGCTGCTGACAGTTAGGTCTAAGAACAAAGACGGATCCCTCCCTGAGGCTGGTCCGCCGCTACTGCAACAGGACAGCGACAGTGAGTATCCGTATCCTTTAGGCTGCCTGATGAACGATTGACACGCTCGCAGCATATCATATGTGGACACTCATAGGTACCTACAACTACGTCCTCTACCAGAACGATACCGACTTCCTGGCGCACAACTGGGATCGGTACCAGAAGGCGATTGAGTACGTCTACGGAAAGGTGGACAGGGCCTCGGGCCTCCTGGTCGTCACTGGAACGAGGGACTGGGCGCGCTGGGGGCAGGGTTTCAACAACAGCGAGGCGAACATTATGTGGGTGCCATCCTAATCGCCCGGCTTAGAGCGTGCGTGCTGACGTTATGTGAGCCTGCATCGAACCCTAACAACAGGCTCCTACCTCGCGGCCCTTATTGGGGACGACACCCTGAGCGGGACCTATACCGACCGCGCAGTCGCGCTCTTGACCGCGATCAACACCCACCTTTGGGATTCGTCATATGGCGCTTTTCGAGATAATGCTACCGAAACAACCCTGTACCCGCAGGACGCGAACTCACTTGCGGTCCTCTTCAACGTCACGAGCGCGGAGCAGGACGAGAGCATATCCTCCCGGCTAGTCGAGAACTGGAACGACATAGGCGCCGTGTCGCCCGAGCTGCCCGGGAATATATCGCCCTTCATATCCTCGTTCGAAATCCAATCCCATTTCCTCGCGGGCAACGCTACGCGCGCCCTAGATCTTATCCGTCGCTCGTGGGGGTGGTACATCAACCACCCAAACGGGACCGGGTCCACCGTGATCGAGGGTTACCTGGAGGATGGCTCATTCGCATATCGCTCCGACCGCGGCTACCCCCATATAAGCTATACCAGCCACGCGCACGGCTGGAGCGCTGGGCCGACTAGTGCCCTCACGAACCATGTAGTTGGGCTGTCGGTGACTGGCCCAGCCGGCCAGACGTGGTCGTTTGCCCCGCAGTTTGGTGACCTGCAGTCCGCAGAGGGCGGGTTTACCACGACACT
The DNA here is from genome assembly GCA_002003505.1 of Xylariales sp. No.14919. NCBI lineage: Eukaryota > Fungi > Ascomycota > Sordariomycetes > Xylariales > Xylariales sp. No.14919. The sequence goes on along the minus strand of BDMC01000016.1, from coordinate 311,096 downwards.
AGGGAAGTTCCGAGCGAGCTGGGCAGTCGGGGATACTGGCGTGTCTTATAGCTTTAACATTAGCACCCCCGAAGGAACCGAGGGATCGGCGTTGCTGCCCTGCGTGAGCGGCAACCGGAAAGCGAAGATCACAATCGACGGAAATGTCGGTGTCTACGCAACCAAGACAGTAAACAAGCTCGCGGGCCATGCGGTCAAGATCCAGGGCGGGGCACACTCTGTCCTCGTTCAGGAGGTGATCGGAGCCTAAGCAGTGCCTGAGTACGACGCGCCCCCCTGGCGCCACAACCAACCAGGTTGGGTTACTCGCCAAGCCACCCAGTTCAGCCTGTACGCCACACTTGTTGCCACACATAGCCAAGAGGAACACGCGCCCAGGGCTAAGATTATTTTCGGCGCCTGAGCATGCATGGCGCGTTGGCGAGGCCGCTCATCCTGTTATTGAGGAGCTCCTCTAGGCGTACGCGACCGGCTGGATACTAGGTAACACTTGGACAGTATCACTTACGGTTACTGGAGAAAGTTCGCCACTACAAACCAATCCATCCTTTGCTTCGGTGAACACAAATCGCGACTAGGGAGAATCTTGTCAATCCAACTGTGACTGCTTCAACTAGCTTAGCCAAAGCGGGCTACATGAGCGTCTGATCAAGCAACGCAAGAGGCGGACGTTAGCTAGGCTACGCACCGCAGGCGGATACTCGGGGGCAAGCTACACACTCGCCTTAGACGGGCCGATATTTGACGAGGAAAGATGAATATATTAAAAGCGCATCGTCCATCTACTGCCCAGTCCCCTTACCAAGAGTCCACTACCGTAATAACCAAGACTCCGTTTTCATATGATATGACTCGTAAAACCAATGTCATTACTTTCTTCTTTAATACGGCTTAAATTCCTGGCCTCCCTTAACACACCTATCGCAGATCGCCGCGAGGGATGGGCACTTGTGACACTATGCGAAAATATTCTAGATCCCGAACGATCATTTAGCGTTTATGGCGCCTCACTATTCAGTCTGGTAAACCACGGCCTGGCCTCGCGGCAACGATTGACGCTATCGTCTTCAATGCCTGGAAGCCCAACCCGCCTTCTCCATCCGCTCCTGTTCAGAGAATCCGAGGCACGATACTAGACGCGACGCCAGCGCGCCGAGCGCTCGTTTAATTTTGGTAAATTCAGGCTTTTTAACGTCCCGCTCGGGAGACTAAAGCGGCGGCGGGATGAAAGGGTTGTACTGTAGATAAAAGACTTGTCTCAGGTGCCTCAAACTAGAATAACCTGTTGGATTTAGCGAAAGCACTGAATCGTCTTCGTGTATATTTCGTGCACGTATGTAAGGCAACTGTGTACCTGTAGAATACCTTTACTGAGAATATTCTGCTATGTTCTTGTTATTTCCAGAGTCTCTCCCGCTTTATAGTCATTCTACGTCCTGTCAACACCCGTTTTATACCGGCTCTAGTTACAAGCATATTGAATGAGTCAGGATAAACTAGATCAGGTTTTAATGAATGGAGCCTTGGCTAAAGCTTCCACCTGAGTTTCCCATACGCTCGTCGCCAACTTGATAAGTTCCGGGCCGAAACTCTCCAGCACCTCTTCGACAGTGGCAGGGGTTGGCTGGACTAATCGCTTGTATGCCTCTACGGTATCGAAGGTAGCAGTCCTCCAGGCCTGCTTCCACACGCGAATTGCCTCAATGGCGTCCTCGTGTCGGGGTTGGATATCAGAGGCCACCAGATAGTAGGACGATCGTTTGGCATGAGCTGTAGCGGGTTTGAAGACCCTTACCGTCGAGAACTTGCTCAATACGTAGAGCAAGTGGACGCAGCGCCATGACTCGATCTTGTGTAAGAGTTTGATTATTTTGCCGCCGGGTCGGACATGTTCCAGGCCAAGCGCGAGCTGCACCAGGGCTAGCCGTGGAGCTTCCAGGTTTTCGCGATACTCGGGGCGTTTGTGCGTTCTGAGGACCTGGCCGTCGCATATGATGAGGTCGAAGGCGTCCCCGGAGCTGAGCCGGGATGGCAAAAAGCTCGCTGCCTCTGGGTGTGTGGGCGGGATGGCGTCGACGCCCATGTCCGCCGCTAACAGATTGACGTCTAAGAACTCGACGGTGATCCTGTCAGTCAAAGCAAGCTGGACTTTATGCCCACCGTTTTCGACAGGCAGGCTGAAATTTCGACATCGGGCACCGCGATTGTGATGCACGGCGGCGCATAGGAAGCCTCCGGGGGCCATGCACCAATCGAGTATCGAAGGCTGAACACCATCCGGGGTCTTGATTGAGAACACGTCCGTGGCGTCGTGGAGCTCCCGTGCGATTGTCTTCATCATCTTGAAGAAGTGGAAAGCTTGCTTGTCGTTCGGGTTGTCGGCTAGCTTCCGCTGTCTATTGAAGAATTGATCTCCAGCCGGGTTCTGCCACCCCTGCACGTTGAACGTCGATTAGGGTATGGTCTTGATATTGACGACGGAATCACAACGGAGGGGGATAAAGTACCTGTTCCCTGAGCTCGGTCAGTTGTCGAAAAAGGGGAACCCGCTCGAGTAGGTAATCCTTGACCCGCCTATTCGCGTTCTCGGTTATTTCACTATTGAAATCACGTTGAGCTTCGCCAATATTCCCCGGCATTTTGGAGTCAGAAAAGGAGAGCTCTGCGACGATAGTCTTGCTCTGTGAGGATTAGAAGATTTATCAAGGAGATGGGCAGTGTTGAAGAACTGTTGCTCTGGATCAAGCCGGGCCGCATTTCTGGGCGGCGAGATGGATTAATACTGGGAGCATACACTGGATACAATCGCTTTAGGCAGCCGTGCCTTGGTCTGGTCAACTAAAAACGCATATTTCTCCAAGTTTTGGCTCGCTTATGCTCTTCCACCCAAACAGGAGACGTTTTGGTATCTGTGGAAGCACGTAGGCGATTGATCATTGGTTGCCCCCATGGTGTCACATTGGCTAGGACTGGTATGATAACAAACGGTCGAGTTGGACGTTGACAAGGAGTGATTAGAAGAATGCCGATCACAAGCTTGTTTGGGGGGGGATTAATGATCACCAATAGAAGACCGCAAGGTGCAAGAACGGGATTTCTCCCTTTTTCGCTTGTTCTCGGTGCGTGAATTGATATTGCGTGACAACCCTATCCACATGAAGGGTCATGGATTGTTAGGGAGAAGGATACAGTGAATAGCACAAAGATTTGGAAGCTAATAGTGTCGCGTCGGGAGTAAAGGCTCGCGTATACTCTGGATCGGCGCGGCTGCGGAAAGTAGGGGTAGTAGGATTCGGGAAGAAGCAGAAAAAGGAAATAATAAGGCGTGCGAGGCTGTGGAGATACAAGGCAGGTACAGGCTTGAGACGCATCATCCCACTCGCTAGGCCATAAAAATTCAATAGCTATGTCATTGATTGCTGTGACAGGGGCCGTGGCAAATGTTGGCCTCACCAAGCTTCGATCTGTTTGCCGTATGTAGAAGAGCAGGGCTGCAGTGCGGGTGGTGAGCATCTAGACGAGCGGCATGATACAGCAGTAATGTGCAGGATGTGTGGCGACTACGCACAGCTGCAGCTGATGACTTGTTGGCACCACTTATAAAGCTGTTAGATTATAAACCTACGGATTTGATTTGCATGAGGAAGCGCCACGTGACGGTAATAGCGGATTTCGGTGTGGCCGTAACCCCCCAACGCTACCGCGATCGGTGATAGTAGAATCTACCGTCATGCGAGAGTCCGGGGACACGGCATATTGAGAATACGGCTGAGGCACTGGCTCCTATTCCGTAACACAAGAAAATACCCTGCGAGGTTGTTTCAGTCTATTACTTTTATTCCAATATTTAGTGACCATTGATACCGTTGTTTTGCCCGTTTACGTGTGACTGGGCCACTATTTTCAGCATCCCGTCTACCATTAGCTGGCTTGCGCCAAGATATTGGCGAGGGTCACACAGTGAGGCCAGCTTTTCAGCACTCAGGTGTGCTGTCACCTCAGGCTTCCCCTCCAACACCTCTAGCAGAGATTTCTTGTTCTCGATAGATTCCGTACAGGCCGCATATATGACATCGTGTGCCGGCTGTCGGCCTAGGAACGGGGCCAGAGCCATCATGACGGCCTCCCCAACTATCAGGCCCCGAGTTGAGCATAAGTTGTCCCACATAGCGCCCGTATTGACGACCAAACCTCCCATGGCAAAGTTGGTCTGGTGCAGTGCCCCAACAGCGAGTATGAAGGCTTCAGGGACGGCGACCCACTCCAGATGCCACGGCCCTGAGGCACGCTCAAAGTCCACCACCATGGCATCCAGGCCGAGCCCGGCGTTGGCTCGTAATAGTTTTGATGCCGCCAAGATGACTTCGCTAGATATGGGATTCCGTTTCTGTGGCATCGTCGATGAGGCGCCCCGATGTGGCACAAACGGTTCCGACACCTCTCCGAGCTCGTTCGATGACATGATAATGATGTCGTAAGCAATCTTTCCCAACGATCCTCCAACAAGAGCAAGGAAGTTGAGGATCTCTGCGATAGTATCTCGGGTCACGTGCCAGGTAATGGGAGGGTCCCTCAAGCCGAGTTCTTTAGCAAGTTGAGATCGTACCTTCACCCCAGTATCGTCGGCCCCGAGCGATGCCAAGGTTCCTGCTGCACCGCCGAACTGCACCAATAGACATCTTTTTTCGATTTCTCGAAGTCTTTCTAGATGACGCACTATACTCGAGAGGTATATAGCGCATTTATATCCAAACGTGCACGGCAAGGCGTGTTGGAGGTGCGTACGGCCGGCCATGGGCGTATCGCGATACTGGCTTGACAGAGACTGAAGCACAGAAATGAGTTTTTCAAGTTCTCGCTTCACAATATGTAGGCCGCTCTGAATCTGGAGGATTGAGGCGTCATCCATAATGTCTTGCGTCGTCGCTCCCCAGTGGATGTACTTGGCCATTTCTTGTGGTACATTCTTTACCAGCTGCTCTACGAGAGGCAAGACTGGATAGCCAACAATGTCGGTCTGGTCTGCCAGAAGGTCATAGCTGTAACCAATTAGCGGTTTCTCGGAAATAGAAGGGTTCGGAATGCTATTGTGGTAACCACTCTGGTACCTACTCTAGCACTGCGGTGTTTAGAGCCTTTGTTATGATTTCGCCGGCTTCTTCGGGAATGACGCCAACCTTGGACTCGGCCCTCGCGAGGGCAGCTTCCACTTCAATTAGGCGCCTGACATATGCCTCATCTGTGAAGACGGTACGGATCTCTTGTGTACCAAAAAGGTTTCGGAAGACACGTGAGTCTAGCGCTGATACCGCCATTTTGAGGTTTCCGAAGGCGTAATTTAACTACTCGGCTCCCGTTATGAAGCTGTCTCCCGTGAACTAGTTACGAAAGATCAAATAACGCTGCCAATAATTAACTACTGTAGCACTCAGGATCAGCTTATGGTTAAGCATTTATGGCGCCCTAGCCCATTTTAAATGGCATAAAGATGCGAACAATGTCGGGATAGCGTTGCCGCTCGCCGGCTCTATTGCCCGGCCGGTATCAAGACGACTCGGGATAGGCGGTTGTGCCGGTTCCCACCGCCAGGGGAGTTCTCGGAATAAGCCGCTATTCCGAATAGGAAGCGGGGACGGAATTCCTCTAATGGAGCAATTAAAAGAACACAGTATGGGGCTATTGAGTAAGGGATCAATCATACTTCAATATGAGCTTATGGTCCTCCCAGCCTCTTATACCTAGAACACGGGATCCCGTAGACACTATCTCGAGAGTTGCAAAGCGATGTAAGTGGTGATGTCGAGGTATGCTTAAGGCGCTATCGGCTTCGGTAGGGTAGAGGCGGTTGAGAGAGGTTAGGTCCGCGCTACAGTGCCGGCCCACTCCACCATACACCCACTTTATGTAGTATTTTCGTACTCGTACACAGTAGATTCAGTGGAGAGATGCTATGACCTCGGCCCCATGGCGGGCAGAGTGAGTACCCGAGTGACTAACTGGAGAATGTCCAAAACCTGGTTGAGTTTCGTGCAAACTACTTCTTCAGAGTTAGTAGCAAAGTAACGGTCTTCTGAGCCCCTACCACGTCCCGGACACCTTTTGCGCTTTTGAGGCGGCACGACGGTATGAACTCGGATAGTGTGTCGTCCGTTGGAGCGCCTTCGCCACCAGCCGGGGCCCCGACAGCTCCTAGCCAAGGCCAGGTTTGGTATGATATGACGCCCCCCGCGACCGAGTTTCGTGACCGGCTTAGTAACTAAAGTGAATAGTGATAGATGTCGGCAGTACGGCAATCGCTAGTGCTTTATTTACTATAGGAACTGACGACGTTGCAATTGGATTTAGGAAGAAAATCAAATGCGATGGTGCACTCCCAACCGTAAGTACCTTCGCCATCCATGTCCAACCGTCCCTACAGTATTTACGCTCGGCTGAGTACAAGCCCACCCCCACGAGATTAAAAGTATAAATAACTCTTGGCTAGTGTGGTAGCTGCAGTCATGCTCAAGTTGTATGTGTGACCTCAACCAAGCTACGCCGAAGGACTACAGCTAGGGGCTATAAGCCACCGGCGTCGGCTCAGGTTGATTCGTTGCTAACTGAGAACGCGGACCTCCGCCGCCAACTCGAGGTTGAACGGACATCTGTGAGATTTTTCCAGACCAAGTTGGAAGAGGCTGTCGTGAGTCATGGAACCCCAGGCAGGCTAGAGGGACCAGTCTCTCGCCCTGTTTCTACCTATCCAGAAGCCATGTCGGCCCTTCTCATAAAACACATGGGGAGGCTAGTCCAGGATAGCTCCGGAGTCGACAGGTTTGCAGGAACGACTACAGGCGTCCACTTCATGCTGCTGGTGCAAACAGCGGTACGGAGCAGACAGCTATTCGGCGATTTCCCCGAGAGTAGCTTCAAAGTCTACTTGCTTGACTGGGTCAACCACAACCCCTTTCTAACGCCACTAGGACCATCGATACAAGCACAACCAGCACTAGGGGAGATGTTCCAGCGGCCTCTCTCCTACTACTCGGATCAGGTTGTATCCTTCGCCAATACATGGTCTTGTTTGTGTCCTATCGTCGAGCCAGTGGACATTACCCCACGACTGCCGGAAGCCATGAGCCGTGCGCAAAATACGGCCTGGCCGCTCCTTGGCGACGAAGATCTCATTCTATTCCGGGTTGCTCTGATCGTCATTATCAACTCGACGATAGCGTCCGACGATCCGTCTAACGCGGTCTGGGACGAGGAGCTCAGTTCTTATGTCGATGCAGTGGCAGCTGCGTTTCCCTTTCTCATTACGAGAGCAGACATGTTTGGCCTCCACGGAATAGCGTTGTTGTCGTTCTACGTTTTCTTGGTTGGGCAACATCAATGCATGCCTCGAATCAACGGGATTCTAGCTCAGTGCGCGTTCTCATTGGGGCTTCATAGACACGCGAGGCGTTTTAAATACAGTCCGAAAGAGAATGAAGTGCGAAAGAGATTATGGTGGTGGATATATATATTCGATAAGTACGACTGCTGAGGCCTGAACGATGAGTGCAAAGACGCTAAGTCGATCAAGGATGACCGCTATCAGCCACGGGCTGCCTAGGCTGATCCATGATAACGACGTTGACATCGACTATCCGCTAGATTGCGACCTCGACAATGGAGGCTCGTCACTGATTTCTTTACCGTTACCTGGGGAGACGACTCCTGTGAACGACTTTATTGCATTCATCCATCTCGGCCGTATATTGTCGGCCATACTAGACCAACTTTATACCACAACTAGTCGGCGCAACGGGCCAGAGAGAATGGTAAAGCTCCGAGGCGAACTACTCGGATGGAATCAGAGATTTGCTGGCCAGCTGGGCGGCCAAATTGACAGCAATGGGCTACTTAGGCCTCTCGTTTCTGGCCATGACAACCCGCCTGGTGAGCCCCTTAGTCGAGTTTGGTTGCCGTTGTTATCGAACGTGGCTGCTATGCTTATTCATCGACCAGGACTGACCTTTGCGGAAACCACTCCCGAATTCTCCGAGAGCCTTAGGTGGAGCGCCCTCTCAAGCTCTCTGATTATCGACTGCGCATCTGTCATAGCTTCGGGTTCTCTTTACTGTCGAATTGTTTTCCCTCTCGTACCTAACGTTATCTTCCAGTCAGCAATGATGCACGTGTTTTTATGGTGCCAACGGCTAGATCAGAGAGATTTCTTTGGTATCAGTCGTAACTCAAGTGTTGTTCAAATTAGGCTGGCAATAGACATTTTCTCGAAGCGGCCGTTTATGAACTCTACGGAAGATGGTTGGCATTGGCATACGCCAGAGTACTCGTCTTCTGCGCTTTATGAGTGCCTCGACCTCCTACAATCACTTTCTAGTCTTATTTTGGGCTCAACACCAATGACGTTGGATGATAGCGAATCCGCATCTAGTCTCTGGGATATCCAGGCACCTGTTGTCGCGCCAGGAGCTCCAGGTCGGGATTTTGGAACTTCTGACGCTGCATTATATGATCTGAATCATCTCGATTACTTAGACCCTCTCTTTGAGCATTCGATAGCTCAGATATCGGACTCAATGTAAAAATATGAGCAAGTGTGTCGCTGTTGTTGCGTTAGCACCGCCGCTAAGAGTAGTTTCTCAAACGGGGACTTCAAAGGCGGGTGCTAGGTCAAACTCGGGTACCAATATTCACTCTACATGACAACATGGTTATCGCAACTGCAAATTTACCGCTGTATACACTCTGTACGTTCCATGGAGGCATACCGTATCCATCGACTCCTGGCCTAATGAACCACTTCGTCTTTGTAACTTTCCAAATACACGTATACCGCTTCAAGCACCGCCCCTATCTCAGCACATAAATTAAGAGGGGACGAAGGCTGGCAAGTTCTCCCCATCACCGTGATGGTATTATAGCACCTGCCGGCGAGAGTCGCGCTTTGCGGCAAAGAACATCCGACTTGGGCCAGATGCTTTATCTGCGCGCATTCGATGGTTCCCGAATTGCGGAGACGGTTATCCGATGACCTCCAGAGTTTTTCCCCAATGCTTTTGGCCTATCGTAAATAGAAGACTGCGCCGTACCCATTACCCATTACCCAGACCCCAGGCCGGAATAAGACGCTATTCCGCCCCCACATCCCCAGGATCGCTCAGTAGGTGGTACCGGTATTCCGGGTCAGATCAGAGGTATCCTCATATTTCCCCAGATCATTCCCCGTATTGTTTTTGTAAGTTTATCTTGGCTCCCCGGATCCTGCCCTTTCAAAATGGTTTAAATTGGCACATTCTTTTCGTCCATTTCTTCTGGACCGGCGTTCAGACCAACAAGGCCGTAGCATTTATCTCATCATTTAGGGCTACCGCCTACCAACCGGCATTACTGATTGGAGCTTATATAATTTATTTCTCGTTGTTTGTCACGCAATATGCTATCGCCACCACTCTTCTTTGGCCTTCGTGGCCAGTCTCTCACGGCCGCCCTCATTATTCTTATCGTGTTACCGTCTTATGTTATCTTCGGTTATAACCAGGCAAACCTTGGCGGCTTAGTAGGTCTCGAAGACTGGACTTCTATATTTCCCGAGATCGATACTGCTCACACGACGGGTTCGACTAAATCTAGCCACGCCACACTACAAGGCCTCGTTGTCGCTTCCTTTACTCTCGGCGCCATTCCCGGCTGCTTATCCTGCTCGTACACAGCCGACCGCTTCGGGAGGAAGCCAGTGATCTTTATGGGGGCATTGGTTTCTCTCGTGGGCGAGGTACTGGAGGCCTCGGCGTTTGGGCTCGCGCAGTTAGTAGTCGGCCGCGTCGTCCTTGGCGTGGGCGTGGGCGTTCTGAGTGGCGTTGTGCCGACGTGGCTTAGCGAGCTCTCTAGTTCTAAGCATCGTGGAAAGCAAGTTGTCTTAACCGGCCTCTTTCTTACCCTCGGCTACGTGTTCCAAGCTTGGATCAACCTCGGGTTCTTCTTCACATCGGGTCCCATTACGTGGAGAGTCCCTATCTCCATCTGTGCACTCTTTAATCTTCTCGTCATAGCTGTCATCTTCTACATGCCCGAATCGCCCAGATGGCTCATTCGTGTTGGGCGCGAGAGCGAGGCTGTTGCTACCATGAGCGCCTTGAAAGATTTGGCGAATGACAGCCCGGAGATTACCGCCGACGTAGCTGGGATTCATCTCTCGCTCGAAGATTCGACGGGCAACGCCTCTCTTCTTAGCCTAATGAAAATGGGCGAAGACCGTCTAGCTTATCGCTTCGGCATCTGCATGCTACTACAACTGTACCAGCAACTCTCCGGCGGCAACCTCATATCGGTGTATTCGACCATTATCTTCCAGCAAGGTTTAGGGCTGGATGCCGAGACATCCAGAATTCTTTCTGGCGGCGCGCTGACCTGGAAGCTGCTTGCAGGTTTCATCCCCTTCTTCATTATAGACCGCTTCGGCCGCCGCGCGTGTTTGATGATCAGCGGTGGCGGCATGGCGGCCTGCATGCTTGGTCTTGCTGTCGCCACATCATTTCCCAAGTCCAATTTTGCTGCCCAGGCAGTCAGTGTCCTGTTCGTCTTTTTGTTCAACCTCTTCTTACCAATTGGGTTTCTGGGCGCAAACTTCTTATACTGCACCGAGGTTGCGCCGCTCCGCCTACGCGTCGCCATGTCCAGCATATCCACCGCGAATCATTGGCTTTGGTATGTGGCCTGGTCTATGCGTTGGGTTATTGCTAATTACTAATCGCAAGCAGGAATTTTGTAGTTACTATTATCACCCCAGTCGCTATTGCGAACATCGGATATAGATACTACATTGTGTATACCGTCATCGGAGCACTAATTCCCCTGTCAATCTACTTTTTGTATCCTGAGGTAAGCTCACTAACCTCGAATTAAACAAGGCAAACGCTAACCAAACTTTTACAGACAATGGGAATGCGACTTGAGGATATAGACTTAATCTTCAGAGATAGCCCAAGTGCCCTGGGTATTGTGCGGTATTCCAAGACGAAACCGCATCGTGTTGAGACCGATGAGAGTGCTGAAAAGGTATCGACAGGTCACCACGAGAACGCATAATTATCACAAGGTGGTTCTACAGTGGCCACGAAAAAAAAAAAAAAAAAACACTCTAGACTATCTTGCTCCTTACCTTTGTATATTAGTAACATATTTTATTTGGGCGATTTATATTTACGGTCAAGTTAGATGACGACATGTATCGGTATTCCGAAGTATTCGTCAACTGCTAGAACCGATGCGTGTCTTGAGAAGGCTCCTATCATTATAGGTACTGTTATCCTAACCCGTATGAGGCTTGACGGGTATTTAACTGTAATACGGATCCCAATTCAAAAGCCCAGCCGAGATTCTGATACATATACGATAAATAATGTTCGGCTACCCAAAAAATTTCATTTTTAAGTACATGCACTATGATCTAGATCGCGTAGTTCGAAAGCGGCGCTCTGTAGTTCCGTTTTAGGGCGCTTCGAAAGCCGCCTAGAAAAGAGCCTCTACAGCGTACGGCCGAGTTTCTAAACTCACGGCTGGGATGTCTTTAAGGTTAGGTAAGATATTGATCTTAATAGCAGTTTCTGGAAAAGACTAAAGCTTATAGAAGGGAAGAATTGAACGAGATGGTGTGTTTTATGTCTAATAGGGTTAGCGTAACGCGTATATAAGGCTTGGCAGGCCTTTATAAGGGCCTGCTTTGCAGCGTACTTGCACGTTAGGTTTTTTTTCCGTTACTATCTCTTTTTTACTTCCTACGAAGGGGGTGGTTTTTAAGTAGTAGTTAGAAGGTTATTTTTTATATATTCTACAAACTAAAAAAAAGAAATTTAAATACTATTTAGGAGCATAGGTTTAAGCAGCTATTTAAGATCTAGTTATAAGCATATGCGCTTATGCAAATGCAATTATAGCGCGTAGCAAAAGCTAGGCCTTAGATAAAGCTTATGCTTTTTTAATATATATTATTTAAACTAACTTTTTTATATAACCTATAAAAAGCATAAATAATATATTTTATATTTAATAAAGTTAATATAATATATATATAAGGTTTAACAAGCTTTTATAAAAGCTTGCTTTATAATATATTTATATGTTAAGTTTTTTTTTTATTACTACCTTTTTTTTACCTTTTATAAAGAAAGTAGTTTTTAAGTAATAGTTAAAAGGTTATTTTATCTACCTATTGTCTTTTGCACGCGCAAAATATAAGTAGTGCCTATAAGGCTAGAAGAAAGGAAAGAAAAGTTGTTTAGGTAGTAATTTTTTGATTTTTTTAGTAAGGCAGCTATTTAAGACCTAGTCATAGGCATACGCGCCTATGCAAATGCGATTGCAGCGCGCGGCAAAGGCTAGGCCTTAGATAAAGCTCATGCTTCCCTAATATACGTTATTTAAACCAACCTCTCTACGTAACCTGTGAAAAGCATAGAACGGCTTGTGAGTGCAGTGTGGGTTATGTAGGTAGCTTGGTGCCCCAATTCCTGACATGTTGTATGGACCTAATATTATAGCCTGCAATGTTACCCTCCTGCATATTACCTTAAATGTATATTATCGCGACCTAAAGCCATATAGCCCGGCATATGCTACACTCCTTTACAACTACGTGAATGCCAAATGTTCTTTTTCGCAAGGAATGTTCATATCATTATCATCATTATAATCCCCTACAATCTACAGTTACTCTCACCTACGTCCTTGATCTAAGCCATGGCTTCGGAGGAATTACAGTGAAATAACCTTGGGAGCGCGACCGCAGGAGAACAAGAAGCCAGCGTACTACTTGGAGGCAAGGCTATCTGGAGGAAGATATAACCGATCATGATCCATTGTAGTAAAATAATCTAGCAAATACTCCACGTAGCCACATAGCTCGCTAATATCATTTCCCGTCCTCGGAATGCTGGGCCAGTTCTGTTTCAGCAATGACGTCCACGTGCCGAACTCCGAGTGGCTCATTCTTTGCATTGGCGTATGCAACAGCCGTTCTGAGAATATTCTTAATTATCCGTCCCTGCAGATTAACCCAGTTAGCGCCGAGACCTATATTTGTATCGTTGCTTCTCACATTTAGGTCATACGTCCCAAGCTTTCGGAAAGCTTCATCTGTCCACGATTCATCTGTCTTCACCGCTCTATTCGCTTCAATAAGTCCTTTCCATATCTTGGAGCGGGAATCTGCAGAGAGTTCTGGGAAGGATATTGTGACATGGATTCTACTCTTGAATGCGTCATCGAAGTCATCTTTGCGATTCGTCGTTAGGATTAAGACGCCTTGAAAATACTCAAGTTTCCTCAAGAATACTAAGGCCAAGCCCATTAATATTTTTCATGGTTAATTGTTATAGAAGTCAAGTATGCACTTACCTGCCACAATAGCATTTCTGTCCATCTCAGCAGAGTTCCGTTTACATAAAAGAACATCAGCCTCGTCCAATAGGGAGACGGCATCCCATCGTTTTGCGAGGTCGAATATCTCATTCAGCCTTCGCTCCAGAGCAGTTACATTAGTACTTAGTTCGCCACCAGAGATAGAGTATAAAGGCCGATTGAGATCTTCCGCTACGCTCTCTGCAATGATCCGATGTTAGTATGAACGTTGTAGATGCTCATGCCAGCATAACCAACCTGCGGTCAGTGTCTTCCCTAATCCAGGCTTTCTGTTTCCCATCGTTAATACCGCTTTCGCTGTCCAGTTACCAGTAGGGACTCACCCATGGAGAAGAAATATAAGGCCTTGCCCCTTCCCAGACATTACGTCGTCGAACACCATAGATTTATGCTTATGACCTCTGACTAGAGATTGAACCAGATCCTTTGTGTTAGGTTCAAGTTGAAGAGTCTTGAAGGCAGCGGTATTCCATTTCACGTCCCGTAGATCATCAGTAACCAGCCACCACCACTTCTTGTTCCTAAGGCCGAAAGCGGGGATGAGAGCGGGAAATAGAAGCTTGAAGCTCTCCTCTGATATGTGAAAGGTCTCAGTGGCTGCCTTTGAGAGATCTGAGATGCAACCTGTGTCACTTGCAGATCTTTCTTCTGCTTCCACCGAACCGGTAAAACGCTGGGACGCGAGGGGATCTTCGTAATCTTCTGGATCAAAGAATATCCCCTTGTTATCGGGCTTATCATTTGATCCGGAGTCGGTCCCTATTGGCTCAATACCAATCTTTTCCACTGTGCCCCTGGGCCTGGCCTTGCGCCTCGTTCCTCGAGAATTCTGAGCTGGATTTTTGTTGAAGGTTTCGAGACTTCCGGGTCTCGCCGAGTGTTCGCCAAGGTAGGCCTTAAAATCAACAACGACGCGCTCATCAATCTACGGCCCAGGTTAATTTAGTGAGCACTTTTGTGCTTGAACATGCTCCGAAACAGCGACCTCGAGAACGTACCTGTTTTGCGTTAGGTTGTGGGTTGAATTCTGCGGTATAGGTAGAATACTCCTGGGGCCAAGCCGAGCCGGTGTACTCTTTAGACGAGAATGAGCTAAAATTGTCGCCAATCATCTGTTGCACCTTGGTCGCCCTGTCTGTCAACTTGTTTTTCAGTGCTTCCCGGCCTTCATACTTCTCCAACGGAATGATGGGCAGATCCGAAATTTTACAGACCCCCACTGTTGTCATCGGAATGGAGAATATCTGCCGTACCATGCCTACGGATGACCCATCGTAGCCCAATCTGAAGCCATCGATATTCCAATAAACCGAGGTTTGTGTGTGCCTAATTGAGACATTACGACAGATCCAGCATTCTTCGATCATACCAACTTTGACCACTAGAATGCTGTTGGGAGGATATATCGTCCAAAGGATGTCGCTGACTACCTGACCTTTGTTATAATACTTCTCGTGATCAAATAAGATGCTAGACATAAGACCATTGTCTGTGACAAAGTCATATAAAACCTGTGCGTGACGGCGGACATCCTCTTTGGCCTGATCGTCCTTCGCCAGAGCCTTAATCTCGTCACGATAGAAGAATAGTTCCGAGAACGGGCAATTTATCTTGATCGGAAAGGAATCAAGGTCTGTTCCCTCGTATGTGTTGGTGGCTATCTTCCGAAACGCCTGGCAAAGCTCTTCTGATTGGATTTCAAGTTCGATTCTAGCTAGGACCGCAGTTTGCAGTTGCTGTACCCACGTCCGACGCAGGACAACAGCGTAATCGTCATACTTAGGAGCTTTCCTGATATGGTTCTTATGTTTTGGTATCAAGCGGTCGATAGGGATAATCTCCGTCTTCTTTCCGGCGAGAGTCTCCGAATGATACTCGATGATATCCGCCAAGCCTTTCCAAACTCGTGAGGCTACTTGCTATTAGGCGGCAGCATTAGTGAATGTTTAGCTGGTGTGTTTACTATTCACCGTTTTGGATGCTTACCTGAGGAGCATTTTCCTTCTCTTCAAGTCTGGAGAAAATCCCGGGCACAGCCTTTTCGTATTCCGCTACTGACATTGTTGAGTCTCGTGACGATTTGGATAATGGGAAATGCAAAAGTGACGATACAAGGAGAAGGCTGATACTGTTGAAAGTAGGTATACTAGGTGGAAGAGTCACTATATGTGCTGTTCAAGAGCACGAGGCAGCCCGTCATGTATACAGGTAGGTCTTTCTGCCTCTCATATAACATTCAAGTAGCTGAATATTACGCTCACATACCTTCTCCCCCATTACATACTATTTGAGTTTTCAACTGCCGCATGGCGCAGACCACGATACAACATTGGATACGCAATATCACATAGATGGGAAAAGCGACCTTGCTTTGATACCAGGCAGTGCACGCGGGTGTTGGCGAGCAGCCATCCAACCAGCAGAAGAGCCACGATGCATCAATTTATCCTATCATGACGTCGCATCAGGGTCTACAAATGATATCTCCTCACGTTTGACTTGCGCCCCCTGGATACGATTGCACAGCCATACGGCTTTCCGATCTTTCTCGGGTCATCCGCTTGCACACGCCCAATCCGCAGATATGTGCGTGCATACACCGCCCAGTAGACCCATCATCGCCTTGCCCGAAATTTGCCACTACTCTTTGGGGTAGCTAAATGATTGGGTACTTCTGCAGCTCCTAATACGTGCAGGTGTAGAGTGCTACATACTTCCATCAACTTATTGTGCCACCTGGGGGATCATGATTTGCTCGCCTAGCTAAGGTGAATTTCTGCCTCGCAATTTACCTTGGGCAAATCGCCCGCGGGCCGCAGCATGTATGCATACACCGCCTACCGTGTGCCACGCATCCAGATAGATACTACTCCCGCATATGACTACAGGGTGGGTGACTTGATTTAATAGTACGTGCAGCTAGCGAAGCCACCATCGATGGCGTTTCCGTCATTGGAAAATTTAAACGCTATTGCCCAATTCTGCCTTGCAGGCCACCGAGTGCACCACTCAATTCCATGCTTCCATCACTATTGCACACACCACAATATCTCTGTTATGCGCCTAGGTGGTTACAAAAAACCTACAAATGACTTCGTCGGTAACGCCCATTGTTCCGAACCACTTTCTTCACGGTTGACGTCGCGCAATTACCTCTTTCTCTCCCATATCACCTCCGCAGGCCATCGACTACTAGCCGTAGCTCATCCACTGCACTGCCAATCGTCATTTATTTCAGTTATAACTGTACCAATGCAGTCGGCGTTGCCACCGCCGGCTACAGCGGCCCAGAAACGTCCGCCTGCCGTTCTTCGCAACCCATGGATCGAGCTGAAGAACCTTGCCGGACTTAACACGCCCCAGGCAACTCAGAAGAACGACCAAGGTCTTGACAGCCAGGATGGAAACACCACGCAACCCCCTTCAGTTCGCACTAGTGATGCGGCGGTTCTCGAGGACGAGGTACTGAAGGCTGTTAGGATGCATAGATCTTTTTGCTTGCCATTTGTGGCTCCTGGTATTGAAGTTACGGACCTCCCCAGCCTGGAAAGCGTCGTTGACTATGGTGTAACTGAGGACGTTGAAGGTACCCTATGGGCCAAAGAAGCTACGCGACTTGTGCAAGCTGTCACAAGCAGCACCCCTCTGGAGTTCATAGGCTCCGCGGATTTGACGTTAGACACAGCCTCGTCATACGACATTCTTACTAGCTTAGCAGATCAAATGTGCCATGCTTTGCACATCGATAAGTACGATGCTGCAAATATAGCAGCTGAGCATTGTCCTTCACTTCTTCAGGTCTCCGAGATGAAATCAACTCGCAGAATCTTGGAAAATTACTGTGGAGAAGAAAATAATGTGGTTTCGAGGCAAGCGATGACACCAGAACGTCGGCAAGATTTCTTCAGCTTGGTTGATTACTGCACCGCAATCATGGCAAGGGTGGTGTGCGGGGCGGCAGAAGGCAACTCGTTGCATGTGAACGTCCTCGCACATCTTGCTAAAATTTCCACCAAACTAAAGGTTCTCTCTGCGAAGCTGATTGAATTCTCCGAAATATCCCTTAGCCACACTTCCTCGGCCTTAAAATTCGACCACAAAGGCTACACTGGTCTTCGCGGAAGACTTGACAAAATCGGCGACGGTCCTGATATTGATATTCTCGATAAAGTACGAGGCACGAGACAGGACCAATTAGAAGATTCAGGAACTGCTACTAAAGAGGGCATAGTAAGAGAGATATATTTCCTCCAGTCTTTCAAAGTTCGAGTCTGTATTCACCGACTTCTAAGAGTCATCCTCCTCTCCATAAAGGGTAACAGCCAACTATCCAATACCTCACTTTCAACATATGAAATGTGCGCGTTAGTCTACGGGTCAGGCTTCGATGGGTCTCCGATCTTGGTCTTTCAGGATGGTGAGGATGATCTCATGGGCACGTCTGATGCGTCACATATCAACAGCGCACGTAGCGCATTCGACGTCCTTGATCAATCTGTGAGGAATGTTCGGGGACAGATCGAGCGTTCATCCAGCGGGCAGGGAATCGCTGCTAGTTTTTCGGTTGGTTCAGACACCGGGATTTCCAGTACGGAAAGAGACTACAAGGAGAAGTCAATAGGCACAAATATTCACTGGGATTATCTGTCAAATGGATCGCGGGGGACGGTACGCCTGACGTCCATGAGTCACGTTATCACGGTGCTCATCCCACTACTCATGACTGACCCGAGGGCGGCATATTTCACTCAGGTCCTCATTGACATAGCTATCTATGCGGAGTTTGACGGGCAGCGGTTGGCTAATCCGGTCAAGCCTCGCTCATACGGCAAATACACGGCATTCTTTAGTCTATCTACGGAGAGTTATCGCGAGATACAGGAGAATCGCAAACCACAGGATGCAAAGTCACTATCCAGTTCTCCTTTGCGATGTAACAATCTTTACATGGGGTCTGATCTAGGACGATTTCCATCGAACGTCCCAATCAATGAAAATATGGAAGATTTAGTGCGGCACCGCCGTTGGGAGTTAGACAATATATCCCGGATCATGGAGAAATGGGTGTTTGAGGAAAAAGGTGTCATGGTACAATGCAGAAAGTATGTCCTTACCTGGATGTCGATCTGTTTTCTGCTTGTTGGGGGAGGGCTGGCTGTCGGAGCAAGTCTTGGCCAACGCATATCCGGCGTAGACCCATTCAACATCACCACCTACTCTTGGGTTCTGGCCGCATTCTTCCTGCTTGTGGCAAAAAGCATTAGGGTGGAGAATTGGTCCTGGAATGACTTTCTTCATGGGCGCGTTCTTTGTAAGAGTGTATCGGAGCTTTCGAGTGTTACTGGGATCGACGAACAATTCATTTTCGTCAAGTTATTACAAGACGAGAGAGAATCGTTTCTGGAAACACGGGGACCATATAATGTGGTATTTCGTCGGAAGTCGCAGGACGGATTCTCTATCGACAGACCTCTAAATATCTGGGCGATGCTGCTCAGCGGATTAATCGTGGTTGAAACGGAATCTGTCCGAGGCCGAAGTTTGGTCTATCTCGACCTTCGCCCGGGCACCAAGTTTCACACCATTAAAAGGCTAGGTGACTCTAAGAGCATACAAGATGAGAAATATATCCATTCAAGCCGTGTGTTGGATGACGAAAACCAAAATCACGATGTTGGGGCGACGAGGATACGATTAACTAAGGGAAAGATTGAGTGGCTGCGCACAGTTGGGCTTTACGCGAACCAGGAGGCTAAGTTCATCTAGGTAGGAAGGATAGGCTAGAATTCGGGAATATTAATCAGGTTAGCACTCATTGCGCAAGGCAAGCAAGTTTATATACCCTCGTTGTTAATGCAAAGAGTTTACAACTAAAGTGAAACAAAAAGGTATATATGTTGCAAGACATTTTACAGGCTCTTTAACTTGAATAAAAATATATATATTCCGTTTTAGTATAAAGCCACAAGCCTCTTGGCAGGGTATTACACCATCAGTAACCCTTGGCTAGGATGAATACACTTGTGCTGTACGTTGTGCCGGGTTGTGGAATGGCCAACCTTAGGATATATGCATTTCGATTGCACCATTAGCTTGTTTCTAACCTCACAGTCGAGCCCATAACGGCCCAAACATACAGTGCTTATAACATGGAATTGCCTTTAGTTTGAGCGCTTGTGGCTACCACAACATGGGCTACGAAATTCTTAGCTACTTGCGCTAATTTGATATATTGCAATTAGACTTGGATACTCTCCCAGGAAGCAGTCTCAGTGTCAATGGTCAGCGGGACTAGACATGTAAGGTAAGCGAATGGTTCGCTAATATCCGGAGTATTCGAGAGATGAACATGTCACACGGACAACTCCGCTAGCTCCAGGTGGCTTACCAAGACCACCTTAGCCACGGCGCATACGCAGAACGAACGATTGGATATAAAGGGGTTACGAGGTCTGCAGGTTGCTGCACGTACAGCCAACAGCAATACTGATAGAAGCCAACAGAATAGTTAGGCAGCAGTTAGAGACGAAGGGTCAAAGATTGTATAAAGCCCAACGGACATAAATAGCCAGAGACATTCCCCCTCGAAAAGAGAGGAAGAAAGCCATGGCCTTAAGACCCATAGTCGTTATTAGATGAATAAGACCTCAGTTCCAAGCCCAGTAAACTAGCCCTTACTGCCTTTGTCAGATCCGTATCAAAGGGAACCGCACCACCATCCGGGATACTCTGGTCTACGTCATTCTGCTCTAGCCCTTTGCAGCCTCACTTGTGACAACTTGTGACGACTTGTGGCTCGCTAGTAATGTTACAAGTACTAGTCGTAGCGACTGCGGTACCCTGATGGACAAGGTCTGATGCTAACAATGAGTCCAATCTGGGCGGTGCGCTTGTCACAGTTCTCACTGCTGGTTGAATCCAGTATTGACCTATGTTATTGCACAAGGAGGGAAGTTCTCCTTATGCCAGGTATAGCTATCTAACCGCACTGACCACCTTTTGGGACGGGGTCCCTTTCGGCACAATATGACCTACTAGAAATTCTACACTTAAAGCTATATAATAAATTAACAAAAATAGTGAAAATTCTAGTTCTAAAAGTAATATAAAGTAGAAATTTAATATAAAATTATATATAAGTTTTAAGTTAAAAAATTAAATATATTATATATTAATAATAATTTAAAAATAAAATAATTAAAAATATTATAAAAATTATTAAAAAATTAAATAAAATATATAAAATATAAAATAAATATATATAATATTATTTTAATTATAAATTATAATATAAAAGTAAAAACTAAAAATTAAAAAAATTATTTAATATATTTAAAAATATTTAAATATATAATATATTTTATATATAATTTAAAAATTAATAATTAAATAAATAAAATATTTATAT
This sequence comes from Xylariales sp. No.14919, assembly GCA_002003505.1. Taxonomy (NCBI): domain Eukaryota; kingdom Fungi; phylum Ascomycota; class Sordariomycetes; order Xylariales; species Xylariales sp. No.14919. The sequence goes on along the minus strand of BDMC01000016.1, from coordinate 290,284 downwards.
ATATAAAGCAAATTTTATAATTTTATTTAATAATAAAATAAAATATTAAAATAAATTTTTTTTTAAAATATATAAATTAAATAAATTAAAAAAAATAATATATTAGTCACGTATAGCATAGCCACACGCGTATAGCATAGCCACACGCGTATAGCATAGCCACACGCGTATAGCATAGCCACGTATAGCATAGCAGCATGTGGCTGCATCTTATGCTTAAGCCACTAATAAAGCCACAAGTAGAAATTAGTTTTCTTTTTAGCTACGCTTTGCGCAGCCGTTTGTAAATAGCTTCTTTTTTTTTTTATATATAAATTATTATAAAATTAAACTATTATTTAAAGCTTTAACTTTTAAAAAAGCTTAGCTATAATAATTTATATATTATTTTTATTATAAAAATATTTAAAACTGCTTTTTTAAATATTTTCTTTAAAACTTTAATTTTAGCTACTATTATTAACTTTTTTAGCATATTAGTTATTTTATTTTTTTTTTTTATTATAGCTTAAACTTTTAAAAAAAAAAAAGTTATAAAGTAAAAAGCTAAAAAGTAAGTTATTTTTGCATTTAAAAATATTGTTTTTAGTTTAAAAAAAAGCAAGCAACTTTATATTAAATTTTATTATTGTTTATTTTTTTTTTTTTTAGTAAATAACCTTAACTAAAAAAGTATTAAAATAGTTAGTTATAAAAAAAAAAAAAAAACCTTAAAGCAAGCTTTAAAAAATTTTAAAAATAAGATTTTAAGTAAAAATTTTTTATAAAAGCAATATATAAGCAGCAAAAAAGCATTTTAAGTTAAGTTATAAAAACTTTTAAATAAATTTGCTATTTTTTATATTAAAAAAACTAGTTTTATTTTTTATTTTTAAGCTTACTTTTTTAATATAAAAGCTATTTTTTTTAACTTTTAAGGTTTTATAAATAAAACTACTTTTTAAAAATTATTAAAATATTTTTATAAGCTTTAGCAAAAATTTAAAATATATAGCTTAATAGCTACTTTTAATTTAGCTTATGCTAAAAACTTATATAAACTTTTTTTTAAAAATAAAGTAAAAATTAAAAATTTTATTTAATAAATTTGCTTTATAGCTAATTTAAGCATTAAAAAAACAAATAACTTAATATTAAAAATTAATTATTTATATTAAAAATATAAATAAAAAGCTTTATTTATTTTGCTTTATAGCATAAATAATTTTATAGTAGTTAATTACTTTTTTATTAAGTTAAAAACTATAATAAAAAAATAAAATTATTTATAAAAGCAAGTTAATAAGTTTAACTAGCAAGTAATAAACTTATTATTTTATTAATAAAATATTTTTTAATTTTTTTTAAAATAAATAGCTTATTATTTTACTAAAATATATATACTTACTTTTGCTAATAATAAATAAAAAAATAAAATTAAGTTTAAAATATAATATTAAGCTATAAAAAACTATTTTATAATTAATAATAACTAGTTTATTAATAATACTATTAAAATAATAAATATTAAAAGCTATTTTAATAATAAAATAGCAAAAAATTTTTAATTTTACTTTTTTAAAACTTATTTTAATTATATTACTATTTTTATTAGCTTATTAACTTATTTTTAAAACTAATATTATAATATTAATATAATTAAAAAAGCTAAAAAAATATATTAATAACTTATAATATTAACTAAATTATTTAAATTTTTTTAATTTAAAAATAATTTTATTAAATTAGCAAACAAAATATAAATTTAGCAAACTAAATAAAAAAAAAAATTTAAAAATAAGCTTTTTATTTAATTAAATATTAAAACTTTTATTAAATATTTAAAACTTATAAAAATATTTAACTAATATATATAATATTATATTTAAATTATTTATTATTTAATGCTTAAAAATTAAAAAAAATTAGCTGCTAATATTGCTAATGCTATAAAAAAAAAAAAAAAAAAAAAAAAAAATAAAAGCTAAAAAAAAAGCAGAAAATAAGATAGCATTACTATTTTTTTTTTTAACTTAATATATAAAAAATATAATAATTAATTTTAAAAAGCAAATGCTTTAATTGCTAATAAACTAGCTATATATTTAAAGATTACTTTTTTAAAAAAAAAGTATAAACTATTAAAAAAAAAGCTAAAGTAATAGCTATTTTAGCTATATTTAAACTTAATAGTTTACTTTTTTAAACTTTTATTAAGTTTAATATTAAAATATAAGCAAAAAACTAACTTTAAAAAAGCTAAATTTCTGCTTAAAAAATATATTTTAAAAAAAAAAAAAATTAAATAAATATTTAAAAAGTTACTTTTTAGTATATACTTATATTTTAAATAATAATAAACTTTTATTAATAATTTATAATATTTTTAAAAATATAAAAGCAAGTTTATATATTTATATAAGCATTAAAATAGCTATAAAGCTTATTTACTAAATATAGCTATTAATTACTATTTAATTTTAACTAAAAAAAATAACTAATTTTAATAGCAAAAAAAGCTAAAAAATTTGCAAAGCTTTATAGCTAATATTAAAAATTTAAAAATAAACTTTTTAATAAATTTTTATTTTTATATTAAATATATAATATAAAGTAATTTTAAAAAAATTATAGTTTTAAAAGTATAATATAATGCTAAACTATTAAAAATATTATTTAATATTTTTTTTTAAGTTATTAGCTAATATAAATTTTTTTTATAACTTAAATATAAAAAATATAAAAGTATAGCTATATTACTTTAGCTATTAAAATAATGCTAAAAAAAAAAATAAAAAAATAAAAAAAAAATTAGCAAAATAAAAAAAATAATATTAAGCTGCTTAAGCAGCTTTAAATTATTTATTTAATAAAATTATAATTTTAAAAAAAAATAACCTTATTAAAAAAAATCTTATAAAAATATAGTAAAATTTAAATAAATTATTACTTTTAACTTAAAAACTTTTGCTAGCAAAAATAAAAAAAAAACAAAAAGTATAGTAATAGCTAGTAAAAGCTATTAAAAAATTTATATTTAAATAAAAATATAATAAAATTAGCTAATATAAGCAAAAACTTAATATTAAAATAATTATTATTAATACTTTAGCTTTTATTAGCTATTTAAATAAAAAAAAGTTTTATTAAAAAGTTTAAAGCATTTATATTTATTAAATAAACAAATTAATTAAACGCTAAAAAAAAGTAAAAAAGTTTTTAAAAAAAAAAAATAATAATTTAAAAAAAAAAGCTATAAAACTTATATTTTTTAAATATTATAATATATTTTATATTTTTAATAAAGTTAACTTAAATATTTTATTTTTTTTATAGTTTTAAATAAATTATAAAATTAAATTTATTAGTAAAAAAACTTTTAATAATTTAAAATATAACTTTTTATATAAAATATTATTAAATAAGCTAAAAATAGTTAAAAAATATTTTATTAAATAATTATATAAAAAATTTATTAAATTTAGTAGTATTTTTTTTGCTTTTTTTATTTTTTTTATATAAAAATTTAATAATAGTTTTTATTTTTATATAAATTATTATAAATTAAATAAATTAATAAAAAAAATTATTACTTTTTTTTATTAATTAAAAAAACTTTAGCATATATTTATAAAGCTAAAATTTTTATTAAAATTAATATATAATAAGTATTTTATTATATTAAAATATATTTAAGCTATAAAAATTTAATTATATTTTATATTTAATATAATATATATTATTATAAAATATTTTTATTTAAATTTACTAATAGTTTTTTTATATTTTAAAAATATATTAATAATATGCTATTTAATTACTTTAATAATTTTTATAGCGCTTATATAAATAATATTTTAATTTATTTTAATAATTTAAAAGATTATAAAATTTATATAAAAAAAGTTTTAAATAAGTTATAAAGCATAAGCTTATAAGCAAATTTAAAAAAGTTAAAATTTTATATTATAAAAATAAAATTTTTAAAATATATTATTAATACTAAAAATATTTAAGTTAATTAAAATAAAATAAAAGTTATATATAACTAAATATTTTTATAAATTATAAAAAATATTTAATTTTTTTTAAGCTTTTATAATTTTTATAAAAAATTTATATAAAAATATAGCTAAATTATATTATTTTTAAATTAGTTAATTAAAAAAAGCATTTTATTTAAATAAATAAAAAAATATAATTAAGCTTTTATATATTTAAAAAAAATATTAACTATTACTTTAGCTTTAAAGCATTTTTAATATAAATTATTTATTAAAGTAAAAACTAATATATTTAATAGTATAGCTACTAAAATATTATTTTAAATATATAATAAAATTTAATATTTTATAGTATTTTTTTTTAAAACTATATAAAATATAAAGCTAAACTATAATATTTATAACAAAAAAATATTAGCTATAGCTTTAACTTTTAAAAAGTAATAACTTAAGTTAGTAAGCACTTAAAAAAAACCTTTTTTTATAATAATTAATTATAAAGCTTTAAAATATTTTAGTAAAAAATAATATTTAAACTTATAATAAGCTAAATAAATTGCTTTATTTTTTAAGTATAACTTTATTATTATTTATTAACTAAATAAAAAAAATATAATAGCTAACTTTTTTTTTTGCAAGCAAAAAAACTTGCAAACATAACAGAAAAAAAAAAAATTTTAATGCTATAATATTATATTTAAACTTATTTATAATATATTTTTTACTAAAATTTTTAAATTAACTTTTTTTGCTAATATAAAAAAGCTTTTTAAGCTATAACTAATAAAAAAAATTATATATAAAAATTATATTAATTTTAATATAAAAATTTATTTTTAAAAAATTAAAAACTAAAAAATAAATAATTTTTAAACTATAAAAAATAAGCTTATTTTATATAAAAAATAGCTTATAATATTTAATTATTTAGTTATAAAAATATAACTTATTTAAAAAAGCTATAATAAAATATTTATAGCTTACTTTAGTAAATATAAAATAAAAGTATTAATAACTTAAAAATATTAATAGCTAAAACTTATATATAATTATAATATATATATATTTAATTATATAATATATTAACTAATAAAAATGCTAAAAAATAAAATATTTAGTAAATTATAACTTTTATTAATTTTTAATTATATATAATATTATTTTATTATAAATTTTAAGTAAATATTTAAAAATAAATATAAATTTAATAATATATTAGTTATAATTAACTAATTAAGCAAAAAAGCATAAATTATATTATATATAATATAAGCTATAGCTAAAAATATAGCATAAATATATTATAAAAAATCTTTTTAAGTTTTTAAAATATTTATAATAATAACTTTTAATTAAAGCTTTTAATTTATATTTATATTTATAAATAAATTATATAAGCTTATAAATATAATTTATATATTAGCTTTAGCAAGCTATTATAAAACTATAAAATAAGCTAAAATAATAAATAAATATTTTAATTAGCATTTATAATTTTATATAAGCTATTATTAAAATAATTAATTAAAATATATTTTTATAATAAACTATATATAAACTTTACTAATATATAAATTAATTAAATTATTTTTTTATAAAATAAAGTTTAAATTTTTAATATTTTTTAACTTTAATTAAAAAAATTAAATGCTAAAATAAAAATTAAAAAACTTGCTAGCTAAAAAAAAAGCATTAAAAAAAAATATTTAAAGTTAAGCTTAAAAAATTATTAAGTTTATTAATACTGCTAAATTTAATTTAATTAAAACTTAAACTTAAATAGTAAAATAAGTAAATAAAAGTTAAAAAAATTTAAACTTTAATATTAAAAATTATATTTTTATTTTTAAAAAAAAACAGTTATAAAAAATAAATTAACTTTTAAATAAATTAAATTTTTTAATAACATAGCAAAAATTTAAAATCTTTAAAAAAAAAAAAATACTTTTATATTAAATATATTTGCAATATAAAAATTTACTAATAAATTTTATATTAACTAATTAAAAAAATATTTTAATAACTTATTATTTAAGTAAGCTTTAAAAAATCTTAGCAAAAAAATAATTAGTTTAAATAATAAATTATATAAAAAATTTATAATTAATAAAATTTATACTTTTAAAATATATTATAAAAAGCTTTAATATTAAATAAATTAAAAAAGCTAAAATTTTAATAATAAATAATATTTAATAAAAAACTTTAAAAATAATATATTATTTTTAAAAAAGTTTTATAACTAAAACTTTAATATAATAAAACTTTTTAAGCAATTAAAAAAATAGCTAAAAGTAGCTATAAAAAATAAATTTAATAAGCTATACTAAAATAATAAAAAGCTTATAGCTTAAAAAATAAAAAAAAGTTAAAAAAAGCATATATAAAAAAAATAAACAAAATATTTTTAAAAATATAAAAAAACTTACTAATAGTATAATAAAATAAAAGCTTAGCAAAAATTTAGTAAGTAAATACTTAAAGCTATTTTTTTTTTAGCTAAAAAATATTTAAAAACTTTAGGTTTAATTAAACTTGCAACTTATAAACAAGCTGTTTTTTTTTTTAAGGAGAGGTAGTTATATATAGCATAGCTATATATATATAGCATAGCTATATATAGCATAGCAGCATATAGCTATACTTTATGCTTAAGCTACTAATAAAGCTATAAGTAAAAATTAGTTTTCTTTTTAGCTATGCTTTGCGTAGCTGTTTGTAAATAGCTTTTTTTTTTTCTTATGCGTAAATTATTATAAAATTAAACTATTATTTAAAGCTTTAACTTTTAAAAAAGCCTAGCTATAATAATATTAATTTTTTAAAAGTTTATTAAAAAAAAGTTTATAAATATATATATATTAATTTATTTATAAAATTTTTATATATATTTAAAATTTAAGCTTTAAATTATTAAATAAAAAAATAAAAAAAATTATTATTTTATATATTAATTTATTATTTAAAGTTTAAATATATAATTTTTAAAAGTTTAAAAAAATATTTTATTAATTTATATTATATATTTAAACTTTTTTTAAATTTTTTAAAATATTATATAATATAATATAAGCTTTATATTTATTATATTATATTATATATTATAAATTTTTATTTATTTTTATTAATATTTTTAATATAATATAATATTTTATTTATATTTATAATTATAATTTAAATAATTATATTATTATATTATAATAAATTAATATAATTATTTTATATATTATTTTTAATTTAAACTTTAATATATATTTAAAACTTTTATAAAAAGTTTATTATTTATTATAAAAATTTATTTTTATTTATATTTTTTAAAAAATATAAAATTTAATTTTTAAACTTTAAATAAAAAATTAATATATATAATAATTATTTTTTTATATTTTTTATTATATAATTTAAAGCTTAAATTTTAATTTTAAATAAAACTTTTATATATAAATTATTTTTTATATATTTATAAACTATTTATAAATAATTTTTAAAAAATTTAATATATTATTTTTTTTAATTTATTTAATTTATATATTTTAAATATTATTTTATATTTATATAATATTTTAATATAAAATTAAATTATAAAATTAATTTTATATTTATTATTATTTTATTTATTTAATTATTAATTTTTAAATTATATTTAAAATATATTATATATTTAAATATTTTTAAATATATAAAATAATTTTTTTAATTTTTTTAATTTATTTTTATATTAAAATTTATAATTAAAATAATAATATTAAACTTAGTTTTAAATTATATATAATTTATTTAATTTTTTAATAACTTTTATAATAAATTTTATTATTTTATTTTTAAACTATTATTAAACTATAAAATATTTAAGTTTATATTTTATAATTTTTATATAAGTATATTTAAACTTTATGTTTTATATTACTTTTAAAATTAAATTTTTTGCTATTTTTATTAATTTATTATATAGCTTTATATATGCAATTTCTAGTAGGTCATATTATGCCGAAAGGGACCTTGTCTTAAAAGGTGGTCAGTGCGGTTAGTTAGTTTATATACAAGGTTTTCCTTTGGTCTATGCTCTGCCCCTAGTCCTAGTATGGTTCCGTGACAGCGCTTGTATTTTCTAAATCGATAATTTCGTTCTCGCCCGTGCGGGCAATTAGATACACCATATACACCCTTTGCAAGGTCGTATTAATTTATTTATAAAATATTAATTCTAATTATAAAGTTTAAAATAAATTACTTTATATTATTAAATATTTAAACTTTAAAATCCTTAGATATTTCCTCAACTGGTAACGGCAAACATGCTGTACTACCGCTTTTAAGAGAAGCACTTGTCCTTTGATGTTAAATTGCATCAGTCCGCCCGCGGTTTCCTTGTGTATACATCTAGCTAGTGAGGTAGGAATCTAGTTTCCAGTTGGCCTTTGAGAAGAGGCTACTCCCTGCCTACCTACAGCTTTGTAGTGTCACATGACCTACACTCACGTGACCTCATAAGGCATACTTTCCTTAGCTTCCCCAAGATAGCTACATACCCATAATAGTTACAGGTCTCTGAGAATACACCCAAATTGCACACTTGCACCCTAAATTGCATTGCAGTGCATATTATTCTGACCGGAAGTGAGTACTACCACAAGCTTCACCAAGGCCATCGACGCGAAGTCGCTACCCCATGTCGCCAGACGCTACCAATATGGCGAGTTGCGACTTACACGGCTCGACTGCCTCTACCGCTACACACCCACCGTAATTTTTCTCCGCAACCTCTTCGGTGGCTTCATAGTGTCGTCTAGGTAGTATCGTGATGTATTTCAACACAACTTTGGCTGGACACTAGCCGTGATAGCAAAGTCCACCCAGCCTCTTATTGCTTTGGGGTATTCTCCCTAGTTGCACTTGCCACGAGCCTGGGAGTTATCGTTGGCACTTGGGTGGTTCTTCCACCATATTTTTACATTAGCGCGATGCTCTTTGACCATCGCATTCAGTCTGACGGAAGATCAATGATTAATGATTCGGTTGCATAATTTATTAGTTTGTTTATTTATATAAAATGGCTTTATAAATATTAATAGATATTTAAAAGCTCAAAAAATAATAAAGACGGCGACCTTAGAGAAGGGTTTTAGGTGTAATTAAATGATGGGCGGGTTGACTGCAGGGCGCCGACAATTTCAACTTTAGAATGCTTTCATGCGCACCACAGTTGTTAAGATACCTTCACTGGTTAGTCACACTGGCGCATTTCCACGGCTTGCGTAATTCTATATCAGCATGGCCGTGCCATCGTTTGATATGGTTTACACAATGTATTCCGTGTTGCATTTTCAAGGCAGGTCGTTGGCGTTCCATATCGTAAAATTCCAGTCCACTCGCATTTCGGGGGATACACTCGGGGGGATGTGACTTTGAGATGCAATTTACACCAAAGAAGCGACTGTTAGATCCCATGTTACGGTCTTTCGGCCGCACGCTGTTGGACTTTTTACTGTCCGATCAATATCAAATAATTGTGACGCCTACTAAATAGTAGAAGTACCCTGTCTGTAAAGGGAGTTGTTGTGTTCCATATGCAGATGTGCAGGCTCGCAAGCCTCATTTCCAAGTCGACTCACTCTTGAGTTCTGGGCTGGTTGCCGGAACTAATTAAATAGTCGGTAAAGGGTTCGGAAACCAGATGGGAAGATGGGATAATGTTCCCTTGCTCCTCTTGGAAAAGGTCAGCTCCCGGGCCCGTGGCGCTCAGGGGTGAGTTGCATATAAATGAAAAATGTCTTATAATGGAAGCTGGCCATCGGCATGACATGGAAAGGGGGACAACGGCACCTAGAAAAAATTGAGAATTATCACTACGTTTAATTCTATATTACATCTAACTCCCGATTAGAGATGCTTGAAGTAATTACGACCACATGACTTATTCAAATACATTCTCATGGTTATAAATAACTCACCCAGCACCAAGTAATGTTACTAATCTAGTTTATTACCTTTGTATCGAGATTTCCCTCTCTGTAGGCCTTCCCAATAGCACCTCCCTTTGTTATCTCCCTACGCATCCGGACAGCCCCTCTACTGCACGATTGCTAAGTCCCATCCCTGTTAAATTCGCGGTCGATAAAAGCACTTATCGCATCACTTTAACTAGCACGGTTAGCCCCGCGTCCGCTCGACTGAGGATTTTTCGTAAGGCATACTGTTAGGACGACTGGAGATCTATACTTCGCTATGCAGAGCCTATTTCCCTCGGAGGATCTGCCCTCGTCGCCGTGGGCGGCACGATACCCGGCGCGACTAGGCACGTGGGTATGGGAAAATATAAACCATTCAATGTTCGCCCCAGCGTTTCCGAGGATAGACGATCCAAAGTACTACGACCAAGTCCCAGACATGCAAACTCCCCAAACCATGGCAGACCACGACAGGCTTTTCTTCGCCGAGCGAACCCAAAATGACGATCATTACGGCCTGCAAACGTGGCAAGCCGCCACGTTGAACCATTACATTCGTCTTTCACCAGAGGCCACCCTATCCGGTGGGCACCGGCCGATAGATCGAGCAACCACAGGGCTCTTATTCCGCCTCTTACCTTTCCTAAAGCCCCAGATATCGCTGCCTGGTCTTCAATTAGGGACAAAGCTATTGAGAACCAATGAAGAAAGACACTTGCAAACCTATCTACAGCAAAGAATCGAGGTTGACGAAACGCGGTGGCTGCCTTTTTTGCGTAAGGACAGATGGTTCGACGTCACCGAAGATAACCCCCGAGACCCGACACGAGGCAGGACTTGGAGCGTCGATGAACCGAATTTGTGGGAGATTCTGCGAGTTAGCCTCGAGCTAGTAAACCGCTTCCTAGAAACACTTATCGAGGAGAGACATGAAGGTGGTATGTAGGTGCTTTGTTTTGCGGTAACCTTGTATTCATGGACATACTAAGATAATCGCAGTAGGTAATAGCATGATCTTTTGAGGGCCGTCTATTCGTCGCTGCACACCGCCGCTTATTTTCCTGGCTCAAACGCCGGAAGCTTTACTGAGGAAATACTTATAATACCTAGATACAAACAATATTATACGGCCGGATGGACTACTGGTCAAACCTAAAAGACATATATGGCGAACCTCCTGAAAAGGATGATTCAGTTCTCTTAAGCTACGCCACTGAGCAGAGGATTAGCCAGCAGAGAGGAATCCCCTGTGCATGGGACCACAGTGAGCAACACCCGTAGACATTCACCGTTAACTTCTTGGGCTGGTCTGTACTGATGTTTAATGTTACAGTCCCTACTATCCCCTCTTCGGCCTGGAGAGATAGGCTTATAGAGCTTCTTGGGCGAGCAATATGGGGATTCCGAAAAACAATTCACGTCGAAGGATCCACTCATTTCAACGTATACTATGAAAATGCCAACGCCGCCCCTTATAACACGATCATAATCATGGGCGTCGATAGAATAGAGGCCAGTACGGAATATTGAGTCCTTTCACTATTACTCTTTCTTCGTTCGCCATCTTTCATCACCCGATCTCCTATTCATGCTCCCGGCACCTGTTATGACAAATCGAATCTTCACATTCCAGGATCGTTTGTAACAGCTCGCTTTTTTATAGTGCTCGATCAGGATATGACACTAGCAGAGATTTGTATGACCCAAGTCGATATAGCGCTCACGGTAGGTCGGTCAACCAAGTTATCGTATGATGAGTTGAGATTCACCACTAACTTACAACTCGTTAGATGATGCATGAACTTATGCATGCGATACTTATGGTTCGTTATAAGGACGATGATTATGAGGGGAATTGTTTGGATCACAAGAGAAGCGGTGATACACCGACGGAGCCCGTATGCACTTAGGATATTTAACGAACATGTTAAAGTTTTGTGAACTAACGGAATTAATTCAAGTTCTTAAATGGCACAGGGATTGCCGAGACAGGGCATTACATGGATCAACTATTTTTTGGAGGAACTAAGGCGTTGCTTCGTGAGTTCAAGGCCCATAATATAAACTTCGCATGAGTGGCGGTTTCGGGGCGAAACGCCCGTGCTGGGCCATGATTTCTAACTTCATTCTAGCTGTACCCAGAGGAAATTCCCTGCCTCCGTTTGCATCGGTAATGAGGGAATTCCCGTGGACAGGCTATCCCGGGCATGCGGCCCCAGGGAGCGCCTTTTTGGCCCCGGGCCACGTGGGTAGAGTACATCATGTGCCGGTAACCTGGGCCTCTAAATTTCTGACAGAATCTTTCTGGAACGATCCAGCTTACCCGAGGAAAAGTGACAATTTCTTCCACAGGAATCCCGTCGTCTTTTCTGACGTCCCTAACACTACCGTTAGAGCAAGGCCGGCTCAAGCTCACGAAGTGCCCTATGGACCATACAGTAACCCTGACGACGCATTACTGATGGAGAATTGGAAGGAAAGGGAGCGTCTCTGGGATGGTTTGCGTCAAGGTTGGTATGCCGAGGCAAAGGCGGAGGTACGTAGTCTGGCGTCTTGCTATTGTTTTCTAATATCCCAAAGAGGGCAAGCTTCTTGATTAACCCACGATTGAAAGCGGGGAGGCACTCGTATTTCGGAGCTGGCCTCGATCTAGGCTTAGAAAGTGACTGTGCTAATTCTAGCTGGATTAGTGGGAAGATAGTCCGGTATGTGAACTAGAGTGCCGCCTTCAAACATTTCGATGCTTATTTTGGTTGTTTACGGAAGTGGGGGGATGTATATGGCCGCCGGTCGGTGGAGCGATTTGCACTGGCCTTCGGGAGGAGAGACTTTATAGCATGTGCCAAAATTGCGCATCAACTTTCCGATGTCAACTGGTGGCGACAAAGTGAAGAGATATTCAACCAGAATATACCCTCGCCCGTTGAGGTCAGACCTAAATGGGCTATTCATGCCATTGGTGAGTAGCACCACGTCGGTCGGTAAGTGACGCTCCTACTAATTGCGTCACTATTAGGACTCCTTATGATGGCATCGATTCCTCTCGTGCGCTCGAAAATAGTACGACCGGAAGACACGGAGTTTTGGTTCCAACAGCTCAGACCAAGTAAAGAAGCTTCGCCTACTGGCGAAGACCCGCCCGTATATCTTCCTTTAAATTTTGAAACTCACGAATACTGGCCTGAGAGCGTAGAACCCAGCCAGCTCTATAGTCGACCACTAGAGGGGATGAGCCAAGAGGATTTGAATCAATCCCTTTTTCTCAGACTAATCGATATATTGATTATTTCCATCTCAAAAACTAGAGGACTAATACATACGAATATGCTAACCGCGATTCTGACCGCCAGGCGGGCAATCGGCGATGATCGAGCTGCATTCGGGCAAAACGCGAGGGGGCCTGAGGGTTCCACCCTATGGTCCACGCGTTGGTTTTTCGAGTTTCCAGAATACGATCAATCCCTCCGCCAATGGGATGGCGAACGCTGGATGCAAGTACGTAGACCTAATTAGGCTCTGACATATCGTTGAATTAGAGAAAAACGTGTCACACCTCTAGAACGAAGAGGTGTTCCGTATATTAGTAATGAACAATCAACATAGAGCGTGAGGCTCCCTACGCAACAACAATTACTCATTACACTCCTATACTAAGGATTATTACAAAACGCCTTGAATATACTGAACCCGATTGGAAAAAGATAAGGTCACTAACGCTGAATGGTTGCAAGGTGAGGAGGTCGGAAACACTCATTATGCGGCAGTAAATCGACATTGACTAAAGCCAAATCTTCGATCGTTAATGAAACTATGAATAGGTATCACGCATCAAGTTATACTGTGATGCAAGCACTGAACTATCTACTTCACACCTACAACTCTCTCATAACGCAACGCGTTTTTAAAGTTCTAACCGTCCACCAACCTAGGGCGGTAATGAGTGCTAGTATATTCATACCCATCTAGTATAATGACATGTATGGTCCTTGCCAGACGTCTCAATTGCAGTATCCAGCCGTGGAACAGCAGGGTTTCACCGCGTTAGGGTAACTAACCCGGGAATGATGTGATAAATCTTGGTTTTGCACGCTCTAAGCCTTAGACTTACCATACAAATCCCGGTAGGCGGCAAACATGAGCAATGCGAAACTCTGCGCCTCGGGGCTAGCCGTCCCTGGTGTCCTGTCGTTCCAATCCAACGGATTCACCACCGGACTCAATAGCCCATCCCCGTTAATCCTCGCCACTACCTCTTCCCTTTTCCCTTCCGCCCACGCCACGTACCCGTGCCCGAAAGCCCCTGGCTCCAGCTTCGCCATGCGGTACGTCGTCGCCACTAGTAGGGCCGTGCCGCTCAGCTCCCCGAACCAACTCGTGTCATTGAGGTAATTCCGCAGTAGCGGTTCTCCGGGCTCCGCCCCATCGAGCGCGATGGCTGAGTCCAGGATATCCCGTATAGCAGCCGTCAGACCATCGAGATCGGATGCGAGCACATTCGCCCACGGTGACTTTCTCGCGGTCGCTAGGACGCGCGCCATGCCTGCGGCAGCCCACGCATTTCCCGTGCTCCAGATTCCTAGGTCCTGGTTTTGAGGGCCGACGATGTGGTGCCAGAGCCCTGCTGCATCGGCGCCGTGAGGCACAACGAGCGCGTCGCGGTATAGGAGGCATTGCTTGATGGCGATGTGTAGCAGGGCCCGGTTCGCCTCTTGGATGGCCCAGTATGCCAGTGCGGGAGGGGCCATATAGATGAAATCCGCCCATAGCTCGGGGTAGTCTTCGCGATGGCTGATAGCGCCGTTATTCCAGCGGGGCACAGCGTTAAGGAGGTGGTCGATTTGGCGGTGAGCCGCCGAGAGAAATGGTGGTTGGGTCTGGCCAATAAGAATGGCAGACACGGTGAGGGATGCCGGGTCTCCTGCAGCACCTGGTGACCGCCACGAAGAATTGTTAGTTCAACTTTCAACTTGATCCGTGACTCGCGTGTCCCTCAACTCGGCGGATTGGGGTATTTCGCGTACCATCGCCGTCGACGAGTGTCGTCGAGTTAGTCCATATGTGCGGTTGAGCGTAGGAAAGTGATTCGACTTGGTCGGCCTGCACGACCGGGACCTTGCCATCCGGGAAGGGAGATGCGCCGAACACAGATAGATCCGGATCATACCACTCTAGCAATGCCTCGGAGAATGCGCCAAACTCCCAGCTGTGTGTGGCCAGGAGGTGGCCCTGAGATATCACCTTGGATATGATTTCAAGCGACATAGTCAGGGCGTGCAGGGTGAGGTGGTCTGGAATTGATTGCCGGACATCTTGCAAGCAGGAGTAGCTCTTAAGATTTATAGGTGTCGAAATGTGGAAGGCTGGTATTACACTCCACTCCCATGCTTATATGTCCTATCACGTCGCCCACAGTCTGAAGGACTAAGTTTCCTGCTGAATCATCCTCAATACAGCTAGGTACTGTGACGGGATACGGGGTACGTGGGACAGCACATGGCAGCTCCGCCGTTCTGCCCCCCGAATCCGGAATAGCGGTAGCGTGCTCTATACCCGGGGTTCCCGTACATATATATCCGAGACTGAAGGCCGATTGATCTAGAGTTTGATAAATACCTTGTTAAAGCGAGTACAGAAATCATCCATCGAACCCTCCTTGATTGACCCGCGTATAGCCGAGAACCAGTAAATCTACCTACTTGAACCACCATCATTGGCATCGCTTATTTCTAACAGAATGCACGTGTGGCGTGTGGTGCGAGGCAGTAGGTGTCCACTGGCGTTTGGCCGTCAGCTTATTTTACTACCCGATTTGCCCAAGGCTTTTGGGTCTGCGGCCTAGACTCTGATGCTTATTTTATATTTTATATTACCTCATCGCTTACTGAGAAACAGGGCCCTATCCTATCCCACCGCATTTAGACTGATGCTCCGACTTTGGGAACGCCCACGTTTGTGTGATGAGCTCGATGCTTGATCCGACCGGGTGGAATACAATACGATCAAAAAAAAATCAAAAAACAAGAAAAACAATGCCCCCTAGCGTTACTTGCTATAACTAATCCATAGCCATGGCTGAGGGCCATATTACCTTCCGGAAAGATATGACTGTGAGTGGCCGTCGATGAATTCGTCGGAGCGTTGCGTTCATAGGCCCGGGAATGCAACTGTAAGAATCTCGGTACAGGGGCGTAATGAACTCTTGCTGCGCAGAGGGCCTATACAACCTATAGTGAGTTTATTACTAATATACAGAACCTCTCTTTGTAATATAGTAGAGGTGTGGCAGCCACACGCCGCGCAGTGAACTCCGCATTACCGGTCCACATATGGACAGACCACATGGTTTTGCATTTGATCTGTCCGCATATCATAGTCACAGATCATGGTGGCATTGGTTTCATACTTGCATGCGCTTGTACCCATGAAAAAGCGGAGTGACAGACAGCGGCCCAGTAAACAACCACCGAAGGTAAGCTGAATGAGAAAAACGGAATTTGTTGTATTACTGCTTAGTGCGCCTTGGAGAGCACTCAGTTTCAATCACGACTTAAACTAATGCTGGGGGACATCTACGGAACCGAGCCAAATATGGATTCTATTCGTCGATGGGGTTATCGCGACTTATTGTGAAAGAAAGCAATGGCGTAATATCCGTTGAATATAATCAGCCTCCCCTCAGTTCCAGGTGCGTGCCAACATTACTTCATAAGCCATAATCAGATGATGGCCGACTCAAATATACCAGTACGAGATGATTTCCCTTCCTACTACATCCAAAAGAGACTAGCTCACTAGATAACTACGTCATAATCGTAAACTTAAGCGCGTCGTGGGATTCAAAAAACTACTATAGGTCACATCAGCGAAAAGACTGTCAAAAAGACATTGGCACCTGGAACATTGAATACTATACTGATTGTCCAGCTTGGTGTTCTAAAGCAATCAAGACGAGCCTCAAAATCTATCTCTACCGGGGGGGGGTTCGTCCGGCATCAATACCTCGTCGTCAACTAGGGATTGTACTAGTACGATACTCTCGCCCAGGTCTTCTTGGTTGTGGGCTCGAATTCCCACTAGATCCCCCACTGATTTGGCGCGAATGAAGGCGGGGTGTGCGAAAGGCGCTCGGAAAATGGGGACAATAGGACCTAAGCAATACCCGGGTTTCGCACCCTGAGTTCGTCCGGTACTTTCGACGTACGAACCGCCTAGATAGTACCGCCGGAATAGTTGTACTTCTTGATCAAGAACTGAAAATGATCAACCTCGTTAGTCATCGTTTCCATATCATGCCAGGGATTTATCAGGCACAGTAACGGTTTATGCTTTACGCAGTGTACTGCGATACACGCTTTCGGGACCCGCTGGACTATGCGGGGAAGACGTCGGTTCAAGTAACTATGTAAGCAGAGATTTCAAGGGTCAGCGTGCCAAGAAGACTTTACCAGGGCGGTTCTCTCTCCTCATCTCCAGGTTGGCTAATTGGGGTTTAGTCCATGCCAGTTTTATAGTAGCCTTGGTTCTAAGCAATCATCTCACTACGCTAAGGTGCCCGAGCAGTGCCCGAGCAGACTCCCGAGGGGAGGTGTAGTAGTTGGCTGTTGTTCATACGTGTCGCCACCAACAAGCATTACTAGTACTGCCATGCATCACGTAGGATTACAGCTTCAAAATACCAGGTCGCCTAGCCCAATTGAGGATGAGTAACAGGGTATAGTGTACTCGACAGGCCCAACTTTTCTATGTTCTGGGTCGCTGTCACCATACCTGCGGTACTGGGCCATGTTCATCCTTTACAACCCATTCGCAAGCATATTTCAATTTGTGCGTTATCGTTATTCTTGTTTTTCGAAAGGCTCTCCTCCCTTCCACTTTACCCTTCGACAGTTACGCATACTAAGCTGCTTATCCTTTTTCGTAGGATCTTAAACCTGCACTTGTTCGCGCCCAATTGGCCGTGCAAAAAATGGCCCCTGTATGGTCGAAGCAGCCATTGAAGGGTGTGTTCATCACCTTTCACATCTTAAGAACGCTCATAATTCTGCCCTGGCTCATCGTCCGCCACATTCCAAAATCAGCGCGGCCTTTTCCGCAATGGAGCTTGAAACTTAGCGTTATAAATCCCCTCGCGCGAGAGCTTTTCGTATATCAGACGGAGACTAGGTCAAACGGCATGTCCACCGTGGAATCGGAGCACAAGAAAGCTAAAGAACGCCATTCTCTCGCGAACCCGGCGGATGCCGGCGTTTATTCCGGCGTTCTATCCCCCGGTGCGGTCAAGCCGACGCCTGTGGGCGGATTGTGGTATCCGGCACCAATCTCTAGAGAATCACCTACTCTTGACGACGAGAAGGTGGTGCTGCATTTCCCCGGTGGCGCGTTTGTTCTAGCCTTCGGACAGGAGATGTACGGACAAGCCGTTTCAAGCGCCATGTCGAAACACTTGAAGGCGAGCCGGACCTTTTTCGCACAATATCGACCTGCGGTCGACGACGCGACGCGTTTTCCAGCTGCCTTGCAAGACTTGGTCACATTTTACAGCTACATTCTATCTCTGGGGGTTAAGCCACAGAATGTTATCCTGTCTGGCGACTCTGCGGGAGGCAACTTAGTAATTGCTTTGCTGAGATACTTGGAGACCTCGGTGGAACTTCCGCTACCCGGTGGTGCCATCGTCTGGTCTCCTTGGGTGCACGTAACACCGCAAGCTGGGGCAGATTACGAAACGTGTAGAAACGCGGGGAGCGATGTTTTGATCCCTTCCTTGCTTCAGTGGGGTGCCGAAGCTTATTTTCCGAAGCACAAGCGATCTCCAGAAGAGCTTGCTTATATCTCGCCCTTGCACCATCCATTCCAGACAAGAGTCCCGCTATTTATCCATGCTGGCGCCGTGGAAGCCCTTTATGCCGCGATCGAAGAGTTCGCGAAACAGATGACGGAGATAGACGGCAATCGGGTCAAATTGCATGCGACGGACTTCGCGACACATGACCTAATTATGTCTTATCCCGGATTGGGGATGGAACAGGAAGTAAAAAATGCCCTTACAGATGCTTCTAGCTTTTTCGGTCTATGATTGCTCAGGGCACGTCGAAATTTAAAAGGCCAGGGGTGCGGGTTTCGGACCTATATTATATACTGGTAGTACTCACAAACTGTTGAGGGCGCCGTTTTTATCTCCGTGACGGATAAGTATAGCATGCCGTGTACCCGCATGTAACGTATATCATCCAAGCCACTAATACACGAGTTGCCAATGAGGGGTGTCCTTACACCTGGTGTTCTAATTCATTATAATTCAGAATCAGCATCTTCGGCAAAGTGGGATGAGGAGAGACTAGTGCCTTATGGGGTGAATTCGGGATTTCATGGGGGTATGGGCGCCTTTTAACCAATCCGTCATTGTGTGTGGGTTGGAAGGTTTCATTTCTTCTTTTATCTCCCTTTCATGTCTATAAAAGAGCTCCCAGGATGAAATCACCCACGGCGATACCGGGATTCTTGGCCTCAACAACCAAGTCGCCTAGTTTCCCAGCTAAAATCATTTTGGAGCCCCCTCCTGGGGCTTGCAGGCTCTTGAATATGGTCCCCATTGCCTTGCCAGTGAGGGTAGACTTATCACGGTGACTCCTAACGTAAAGCAATATCAACGCAGCCAACCCAGAAGCAACTGCCGTGGCTACGGAATTTCCTTTGACCTCATGGATCATGTTCCCTTCACCTCTACCACCTAGTACTTTCGAAACGTCGTCTATAAGAGTGAAGTCGGCGCTTAGAGGGTGAGGAAGCTCAATAAACTCACTCCATCGCGAGGCAGCGATTTTTAGAACGCCTTCCGTGTGCGAATACCCTTCCCCTGTCAGTTCTCCTATACGTGGCTCTAATACCGGCATTAGCACGATGATTCCTGCATCCACGACACGTTTCAGAGCGTGAGCAAGGTTGGGGTCCATCGTATGCTCCGGATTATCGCTTGTATGGCGAGCCCCAAGAGTCATTCCAAGGCAAATGATGTCGGCTCGCTCCTCAATGCACCACTCTAGCGCCTATACGAGCGATTGTTAGCTTATTTGTTAGTAGAGACTAGTAACGGCCACGTCCGTACCTTGGCGATCGCCCTTTCACTTATTCCGCGGCTAAAATGAGTCCTGGCAATGAGAAATTGGGTTTTCGGGTTTAGAGACGATATAATCCTGGCCATTGTTGTGCCGTGGCCGTTTGTCGAGAAGAACCAGGGCTTAGAGGCATCAGATGTTGGCGAGGAAAAGGACCGGCCCCCCACAACGGAGATGTTCTCTCTAGACGGGAAATCGGCGATACTAACTCCATCATCGACAACGGCAACCCTGGGAAAACGGTCTTCAGGCATCTCCAAACTAACCTTGCGGGAGATGTATACAGAATACTCCATGAGCTTATCTACCCAGAAGTGCCTAATTGAAAATATCAGCAAGAAAATGCCTTCAAAGGTGTACATTGGCGAGTCTCGTCGAACTTGCCTATCATTAACATCCTCGAACCCAGGCCTCTCCATAGATTCCCGCCCCGCAAGTGACGATGACCACGTGGACCCGCAGCTTTCGTAAAATGTCCAACCTACGTGTGTTATCACACCCGGACGGCAGCTTTCGGTGTTTTGATTAAGACGGCGACGGAATTCTCCGAGATATTCCTGAATCAACTCTCGGGGCTCAACTCGGTCCGTGAGAACAGAGATATTTACTTCTCTGAGCTATTACGTGGGTAAATATACGATGTCAGCTTCAACACAACCCTCCGCAACAAGAGACTAGAATAGTTCATGAAGGCTTACATTAGGCAGCAAGGGAAGTCCGTCAGGTGCTGACCAGCTCAACAGGACCCCTCTATTCCCGCTGCAATATATGTGAAGCACTTCGACGTCCGGTGCCGCACTCAACACCACCTGGGCGCACATATCCGTCTTTCTCCAATCAAGAGTGTAGATCTTCAGGCCACGCAGTGCAGACTCGATCAGGTTGTCTGGGCAAGGGTGGTAGATGGACTCATCAACCTGCAGATACACGATGCTCTTGATGCGTGGTTTTAAATACGAGAAGAAGCCCGATATGGCACCCCGTCTCGCTCTTAAGTCCGACGGTTCGTTAGTCTTGTTGGCAGGCAGTTTAACATATCGCAGGAGATCTTTGATGCGTAAACTTGCTAATTCAGCAAGTCTCGACAGTGCTCTGACATCTTTGATATCGCCAAGCTCACTGAAATCAAGCTCAATTTCGTTTTCTGCCAGAGAAGATTAGAAATGCTCAGTATGGCGATTAAGGCCTGGTGCATGCCCTTGAAAAACCGACCTCTATCTTCCGGAGAAAGTAGTTGCCTGATTTGATTGGCATCCTCACACCGACGAAATATTTCCTCCTTCAGCATATCGGAGACCCTGTAAAGTATCTCTGTAGCCGCTGTCTCGGTTGATGTAAAACGCTTTTCGGCCTGCCCTTCGTCGGGAAAATCTATGCGATACGTCAACACCACATTGCCGTCATCACCTCTTGTGGATTCATCGGGGACGCCGTCCGACATATCGTCGTAGTCGTCGTAGTCGTCGCCGTCGTCGTCTTCTTCATCGTTGTCAGAAGATTTCACATTGTGCCGAGTATTGCGGCTTTCTCTTATGGCCTCAGCGCACAGTTGATACGCCGATTTTCCTTCGCCATTGAGAGCCAATATTGTCTTCGGTTCGGCCTCGATGACTTCTTTTACAACGGTTTCCACCAAACCCGCATCGCCCACCCGGCCATCGTCCACCGGGAACCGAACGACACGGTGCAGGAATGTATTCTGACTCTTATCTCTCATGGTATTTAGGAGTAACTCGCGTAACTCCCGGCAGATAAGTCCCCAATCGACTCGGTGTCGTGCCGAGAGTAAAAACATCAATAGTTCTGGGTCTCTCTTCAGGAGTTCAATCGCCTCAGATGTATAGTTCTGGAAAAAGAATTCAACGAAGGCCTTGTTCGTGGTCTCGCTGCGACTCCGGTCAAGAATAGTGCGGCCAAGCTCGTCCGTCAGGAGGTACAACTTCAAGTCTTTGTCACCGCGCCGAGATACCTCCATCATCACCTCGCGAAACAAAGGCTCCATCTCGACGTTCCACCTCTCGCTCATGAGGTGAAGTATAGAGCTTTTCATGACCCCCCGCTCAAATATGTCGCTATTTCCTCGAATCTTCGCCGGGTCAAGGTCACCCCCCATGGCAGCCGCCAGCAGTGCGTCATGAGCCTCGGCGATTTGACGTTGGCGAGGCAGCCTTCTCGTCTTCAGTCTGGGCTTAACATGTTTGTCTCGCCGTCTTGGGGCTGCGGTTCCCTCAATAGCGGGGCTATTTTCGGTCTCGGCCCGTGACAGGGCTGATGGGGACATCTCGGCGCCTTCATTGGAGTAACTAGTAGCTTGAGGGGCAGGAATTAGATCTTCCGTATAGTTGCCGGCAGTGCCGCTCGAACTAGACCCTTGCGCAGCCATGGTAGCTGAATGCCAACGATATCTGAAGCTCTGGTAAATAAGCTTACGATTTATAAAAGTATGACATTTAGCATGGGATACCAGCCAGAGTAAGAAGCCTTGGCTTGGGTGTCTTGCGATTGTACGAGTACAGAGTAACACTGCGTGTGGCAACGGGGGAATATGGGTTGGGCACCAAGCTTGGGAGGTACATCGTATTGGGGCGTAAGCCGCGTCGCGATCACACCCATGTAATTACATACATACACTACACTACGCCATGCAATAATCGTGCTCCACTCACCACTACCCCCACGCGCCCTACGTGACGCTCGCTACACGCTGAGATTCGACAGTCTTCGGTGTGCCGTAGAGGGAGATTGAGGCCCCATTCAGCATTCAGCTACCCAATCCATCCTTTACACGAAGTCTGGGACAGGCAAAGAAATCGGGCGATATTAGGCGAGTCTTAATAGTTGCCGACCAGTGTATAATTCGTAATTCGAGCCTATTCCTCCAAGCCCTCCTTTGTTATATCAAGCTAATTATTGGAGCTCGACGCTAATACCACCCTATCCTGCCTTCGTGCTGTGAATCATAGCACCCGGCGTTTATAAATAGTTGACCAAGGGACTCGCATTTCCCAAGATCCGCCCTTCGTCCTTGACTACTCCCTCAAGCCATCCACGCGTTAATGTAACTAACCTCAATATGTCCTTCCTCGAGGAGCGCGAGTGCACGTCGTATGATGGGCCAGTTGGCGAAGGTGCCTTCAAAACACGAAATCTTACGCCTGAGCAGGTTCAACGTCTTACTATTACCGACAGAGGACTTGATTCCTTCTTCAAGGCGACCGTCCGCACCATCACCTGTGTCCACGGGCACCTGGAAACCATCGAGGAAGTGCCAAGCAAGCCAGCAACTTTACTGGTGTTGGAGTATAGGCTACACCCAAAGCCCGGGCACTCATTCAGCGATGTTTACACTTCGTTTACTTTCAACAACAACAACACAAAGCCCGAAGCTGCACAACAAGCGGCCTCGCCGACAGTGATTGCATATGCGCCTTTTAAACGACCCCACTATTTTGACAAGACAACGTCGGACATCGAGGAAAATATGGGAGTCACAGGGACGATCGGCGGCGGGCTGGGCCCTGCCTCTCTAGAGGTGGGTGGGGAGACTGGGGTGGACGAGAGTCACATACAGCAGCACTTTGCCAAAGGCACCGCTGACACGCATTACAATGAAACGACGGGGCTGGACGATACCATTTGGTGGCGTCTAGAAGATAACCGGAGTCAGAAGCATGGTGTCCTTGAAGTCTTCCGAGTGGCCGTTCTTATAGAGCGCCAGAATCTAGCTGACTTCGTCGGAACATTCCGCATGGACATCCATGGCAGCTTCAGCTACAGGGTTTCGCAGGTTGGGGGCCAAATCGTGCGCTTCTTCCGTCGCCTAGCAATTGACGACCCAGTGAACTTCTCGCCGACAACGATGCCACTTCAGGGAAAGGTGGATGGGCTGAAGGTCAACTCGTTGAACACACTAATGCAAGACATTGGAGACGGTGACGGCCTGTATCTGCCTGATTCCTACCACGTCCATAGTTTCCTTCCTAGTTAGGCTACCTAGGTATGCATGTATGTATTTATGTATGTATGTGATGGAACGACGGGTGCTGCAGGTAGTAATCATTGCAATGAACAGCCTCTCTTACCCCGCAGCACTCTACAACAAATGACTCCTCATCTGGAATCCGTAAGCTGGAATTTACTATTAGGTAAGTATACCTATCCCCAATCTGGCAGCCCTTATGGATGGATCTAGCTGCCACTCTAGCTCGTGGCACTCTAAAGATATCTCAACGTGTCCGCTGGCACGTCTTTCAATCGTTTCAACGCTATACTATACTTCCATCAGTGCATCATCTCGCGCTCTTTGTATCACTTTATAGAGATGAATGAATCTTATTTCGGAGCTCTTCTTTCCGAAGAGGAGTCTAACGCCACCGTAGATAAGCTGAAAGATCTCTTAAAAACCTGTGATCATGATGTACACCTTCAGGAAGAACTTTTGGGCCAGATATCAAAAGAAAAGCGGAGATTCTTTAAAACTGTCTTGAGTTGGGGCAGCACTCAAAAAGACCAGAAATCCCTCTGGGGGCTCGTGACGCTGCTCCTCGGCAGAGACAAGGAGAGACGGCCAAGCCAGGTAGCAAATGGCTTTCATCTCAACGGCGAGCATCCCGACCCGCGTCGCGATGGAAGAGGGCAGACGCTCCTTGCCAGAGTCGTCAGGGCAAAGGCGTCAGACTTGATAAGACTCCGTGGATCGAGCGACGAGAACATACTTCACGCTGCATGCCTATGCGGCACCAGCAGGTTGCTCGAAACTATCACTGAGGAGATTTCAAAAAAGAAGAATACATCGGCGCTCTTGACTCTCGCTCAAGAAGCCAGACCCGTCATAGGAAGCAAAAAAGCCTATACTCCACTTGAAGTCGCTATTGATCAAGACTCGGTAGACATGATCGAAATCCTTGCGAATTATGAGGACGGATTTCTTACGAACCACTTCTACGTGGCTGCGACCCAAGGAAATTTAGAGCACTTGCAAGCCCTTATCAGCGGCGCGGGCAAGGACGTTGCCGGTTCCATCCTCACCCCCGAACTCCTCAAAGCCGCTATAGACAAGAAGACGACACGACCGCACAGAAGATACTTTGATATATGGAACCTGATCATATTAAATAAAGAAGAGTTGGGAGATGTGCCCGGTATGCTAGAACTTGCTATTGAGAACGGCCATTCGGATATTGTGAAAAGTCTGCTTGACAATTATAAGTCTCACCTGACTACTAGTCTAGAACGAGTGTCTCTTGCGGCTCAGTTGGCGGTTGATCTACTTTCAAGGAGCCTTGACGCAAAAAAAGACTTCGAGGACCGTTTGGCTGAGAGACAGATTATTATCCCAAGGGGGTCCCCTCATGAAGAGTCTTTGAAAACTCCAGATTCGGCCAACAAAGGTAAAGAGACGCAAGATTCGGGGAATTTTTCCGAGAATGAAGGCGACTCTAGCGATGAGACGGACGATCTTACGTCAGAGGAAGATTCCGATGAAGAACGGGACGACATAAGGAGCGAAAATTTGGCGGAATTGGAGCGCACAATAATGGAGTCAACCGAGATTAGAGACGTTCTAATGGATAGAATGGTCAGAACATTGTCTCCTAGGGATGTTAGAGCTTGTTGGCCAAAGGAACGAGGTGAGATTTGATCTATTTACGTCCTCTCTACCCCGCCACCAGTCGGCAGTGACATAATTGCTAATTTCTGGTTATCACTCTACCGCTAGATGAACGTACGTTTCCCCCAATTCGACTCACATTTAGTTATAGCGCGAGGAGTCTAACAGGGCATCCTAGCTGTCAGGGAAGTATGCCTCGAGCTCAACGTGACAGGCGGTCAAGACTGGACATGGTTTGTCCAATTCGTCAAAACCGCCAAAACCGAGGTCGACGAGGTCGAGGCCAAAATAAAAATAGCGAGATCTGGGCAGGTGCCGGCCACTCACGACAAACAAGAAGAGGGTGATAGTTATGATCTCGGAGAGGAAACATCAATACCAACGTCACACAGAGAAACTTCCACGGACGCCAAGAGTTTTCCGGAAGGGAACGACGATGCTCCCAACAGTGGTAAATCGGAAACACCTCCAGGCATGTCACTGCCGACGCCAAAGATCAAATCTAGTTATCGCCCGGAGTTCCAGCCGTATCTCAAGTTCGTTTCCTTCCCGGATCTAGACACTATTCGCGGCCATCAGTGTGCCGAGCCAATTCGAGACATACTCGGCCAAGAAGTACTATACGTCATAAAGTGGCTACAAATGGTGAAAGGGGTGAAGAAAGTCATGAAACTCAAAGTCCTCGATTCGAGATATGAGCCCCATAAGGAGGAGGTTATCGAGGACTGCATACGAGACCTCAACGTCGAAGAGCTCGACTGGAGGAGAACCGACTTGTCCATCGAATCGATAAAATCCGCGTCCCCCGATGTCCAGACTGTACATCTATATTCTGGTGGGGACTGGACACCACTCCTGCATTGGATGAGCGTGGATGGGTTGAACAGACTAGAGGTAAGTGATGCTCTTTGCCACACCTTGTCCAAAGTAATACTTGTGGGAGAGTGGAAATAACCCAAATAAAGCATGCGAAGAAGGTGAACATCACTATATTAAATGTTAGTCAAGCCCATGTCTGGTACTCTCCCATAAGCATAACTGATCACATGCCGAAGGACCGGGTGAGCGAGACACGATCCAAAGATCAAATAACGAAAATATCAACCTGGTTTGAAACAGAATGGGTAAACAGGCGAACGGGTAGTGACGCAACACCGCCGTTCACAGTCACCGCCGGAGCTTGGGGCGTCGACGGTCCAATCGAGAATCCAACTAGAACATCTACAAGATTGTAAGTTAGGTGGACTCCATTAAGCCGCCACGTACTCCGGCTGATAAATTCCTTGACATATTTAGCGCTCGAACAGTCATGCAGCTCGAAGACTTCGTGTCGATATATCAAGGTGTGCGGCGAAGGCGCGTCGAAAGGGCCAAGAGGTACGCTTCGGCAAATGTGCCCAAACCCGTCAGAGTCGCAATCATCGACACAGGCATCAACCAGAACAGCTTCGATCTGCAAAAGTATCATGAGCTGAACTGCAGGGGCGAAATGTTCTCCGAGACACAGGACTCGCACTGGTGGCTGTCGGCCGATAGCCACGGCACGCAGATGGCCAAGCTTGTGACGGCCATCGACCCGCACTGCGAGCTCTACATCGCCAAGGTCGGCGACCACAAGACCGACATCACTCGAGGAGCAGTATCAAGGGTAATTTTTAGTTTCGTTTTTGCTCCACTCCAATACCGTGGCACTAGAGCAGGTGTCAAAGGGAAGGAAAACAAGGAAAATGCACTAAAATACGTTGCTGACTTATTTCTCTTGCTCTCCAAAGGCTATTCGAGGCGCCATATCTGAAGGAGCCGACGTGATCTCGATGAGTTTCGCGCTTGAGCCCGGCGACAGCCAGTCCATGTCGGAGCTTGAGAAGGCCATCCAGGCCGCTGCGCACGAGGGCATCGTGATGGTATGTAGCACGGCGGACGAAGGCGAGAACAAGCCCGACGCCTTGCCAGCCATATACAAAGAGACCATCAGCATCGCGGCCTGCGGCAGCACGGGGAAGCCAGTGGACGAGAGCAACACGACCAGCGTGAACTTTTTCTTCCAGGGCGAAGACATTCTCCACGAAACCTTCTCCCCCACCGCTTCCGCCTCGTCTATGACGGGCTCCCCACTCTCCGTCACCACGAGCGGCGGCGGCGGCGACCACCACAGAGGCCAAGCCGGCTCAAGCTCGATCGAGAGGATCTCGGGGAGCTCGGTGGCGACTGCGATTGCGGCGGGGGTCGCCTCGCTGTTCCTCGCCTGCTGCCGACTGGACGGGCTCAAGTTCGACGACACGCGGCGCCTGAAGAGGGTGAGGAAGATCTTCAAGGCCATGACGGGCACCACGATAGAGCAGCAAAACGCCAAATATGTGCGGCCGGCGCTCGTGTTCGAGACGAATGGGAGGGGCGGGAACACGCCTTTGATCGACCCTGCCAAATATCACCATCTTATTGTCCCACAGTGAGTTATCCCAATCTGCTACCTTGAACTTGACGTCAGAACTTACGGGTACTAGGGTTGAACCAACAGAAGACGAATAAATAGTCCAATGATGTATCTCTGAGAATATGTATAGTGGATACTCATGTATGAAAGGCGGAAAGGGTTCCTATCGTGTGTATATAGGTGAACGATATCTAAGACGAAAGAATTTATAGACTGGCAGGGGGTATGCTATGAGTAAGATAAAACGGGACGGACAGCCACCCGGTGGTGTCTTAAAATCAGGCCCCTTTTTCAAGATTAGCGCTGTGATTAGGGCATGGTGGTTTGTCTAAAGGAAAACTTTAGGAAGACAGACTCGGAAAACTACTGCATCCGTAGGGGGAGGAAAAGCCTGCAGCATATATTCTTTTGCGGGCGGCTATGGAGCTATATACTGCTTCCTAATTGGACATGGAGAGCGGCGTATACAATAATTTTCGGAGAAGGGAGCGTAGAACAGGCCAAATTTGCAGAGAAGATTGGCCTCTTTACAAAGATATGCCTTCCGTAATCTTTACATGAGAATGAACAGAGCCAGGCTTCTAAGCCAAGGCCTTGCTACAATGTGGGTGGGCATGTGCGTGGTCAAAAGATGTAGAGAAGAAACAGATTCCTCCAAACCCTACCATGTACGGCTCTAGGAGGCGTAGTTTGCCCTACTGAGGGACGGTCCACTTGTTAAAAATTCACCAACCAGTCGATCGACGAATTAATAACAACGTCTCGCTCAAGACCATTTACCGCCACGTAGAGGCCACGTTAACTGCGGAGTCGCAGATGCCGCTCGGGATGGTGTACGAGCGGTTCGGGTCGCTCTCCCAGGTGACGGCGCCCGACGACGCGACGTTGACGAACTTGTACTCGAAGGACTTGCCCGGCGCGACGTTGAGGGTGTACGTCCACAGGGGGCTGGCGGCCGTGTACTTGGAAGCCGACATGGCGGGCGCCTTGCTGACGTCCCAGCTGCCGAGCTCCGGGATCGAGCCCACGACCTTGATGGTCTGGCCGTAGGTCGTCGTGACGGCGTGGTTGAACGTCACGCCGACGCTGCTGAGCGCGCAGGCGGTGCTCGAGCCCGTGGCCGAGGTCGCCGTCTTCGTGACCGTGGACAGCGTCGACGAGGGCGCGGAGCCGCCGCCGTTGCCGGCCTCGCCGGAGCCCGTGATGGCGATGTCGGCGCAGCTGAGGTAGATCTGCCCCGTCTGGAACGAGTTCCACTTGAAGCTCAGGAGCGTGTGGTTGCTCGTGAAGTCGGCCGGGAGCTTGATCTGCTTCGTGACCGTGTATCCGCCGGCGATGGTCGTGAAGCACGAGTTGAGCGCCGCGTTGTCGACGCCCTGGCAGCCACGGCGGCTGTCCGCGTTGAACGCGTTGCACGTGAACCAGTCGTTGCGCCAGCAGGCCTCGCTCTCGCTGCAGTCGGCGCTGAAGTCGCACGTCTGCCCGCTCACGTCCGTGCAGCTCAGCAGGCCCTCGTCGAAGCAGTCCTCGGCCGCCTGCTTCTCCGCGTCCGTGGGCAGGTAGTCGGGGTCCAGGAATTTGTCGACCAGCTCCTGGTCGCTGCAGAGACGGTACGTGAACATGCCACCGTGGTCTCCGTTGTTGTCCACGCACCACTCCACGTCGATGGTCTGTCCCGCCGTGTACGTCACAACCGGCTCAATACCCCAGTCGTACTCAGTCGACGGCTGGTTGTAGTCGACGCTCACGCGCGCATTGTACCCGCATACGCCGCTGCGGCCAACGGGTGCCACATCGAGATCCGGCCACGAGCTCACTGGCTCGAGGATAGTGCATTCAGGGCAAGTGTCCTTTCCAGCCTGTTAAGGGAGGTAATGTCAGCAGATGTTTAGCTAGTTTCGAGGTGTTGTCGAGATAGACTTTTAGCTTCGTGCTGGAAAAGGGGGGGAGAAACGAGACTCGGTCTAGATGAAAGTCGATTGTCGAGCACTTACTTCGCTTCCGAGGCGGGTACGGCTCTTGGGAATGGTGAGATACCCGTGTCCGTAAACGACAGACCCGAGGCCTGCTGCCGCGATAAGAGCTTCTGTCTTCATCTTTGCCTCTGTTGTTGAATCTTGTTTTATACTGACGAGATAGCGAGTGACTGAGGAGAGGATCTGTGAAGCTGCTGTAGCTGGCGTTCAGACTTCTTTTTTCCCTACGTTCCTCGACCGCCTTTTATAAAAATTTTTGTGAATAGTATTTTCATCCTCTACACCCTCATGACAGGTGGATAGACCTCTTGCTATCGGCCGCACTCCACCTAAGAAGGCCCGAAATAGTTGTGCCGGATAGGGCCGTGAACCTTGTATAGGAAACTAACGTCGCCGCTCAGAGTCTGTAGGCTTGTGTTTATCTGATCTTAATCTCCGTTGGTTGGATCGGCCAAGACATTGCAGGTCTGGGCATCTCGGTGCTTGTCAGTGGTCTTGGACAACTCATAGCCGCGTCCAGGACCTGGTTGACCTGGTTGACCTCGGTTACATAGCTCCGGGCGTTCATCGGTCAGTCTAAGCGAAGGCATCTAGTCACAGATCAGAAGCCGTGCGATGCTAGCACGGGTTCTTCTGAAACGGAATCTTGGCCCAGATTTTGGCATGAATGGTCACCGACAACCCTTGCAGGCGACAACGCCGCCAAGCTCCAGGACTCGGCGCCATAACGTCGAGGCATACACTGCGCTGAAGCGAAGCACGTGTGGTAACCGTCTTGGGGATAATTCCGCCGGAGGAGTCTGAAATCAGACTAGTCTAGGTCAAAGGCGGAGTCGGAGTTGCTGGGGTTGGAGATCTGGGGTATTGGGGATATATCCCGAAGAACGGCCGCGGCACTCCTCCGTTCCTGGTTGTCAACTACCGGTTCCTTTGCGCCCCAAGATTAAGCGATATCGGGTCATACAAGTTCTTCAACTACTTCCTTTCGGATTTACTGCTATTGACGATACTGTTGAGATAGTTATGAACCTCTTGTTGCGGTTAGGGTTAGGATCCGGGTATTACCTATTAGTTTTAGACCTTTCAGCAGCCATCACTCAAAAGGAATGGTGTCGGCGTGCGCTCGAGCTTGACTAGGGTCACCACCTCCACCTAATAACTTGTTAGCCAGCGCTTATTGTGAGTTGCTAAGTTGTTAATTCTATTGAGATATCAAGTCTGTCTGTCTCTAGCGGACACAATAACTCAGACGGCGCCTTCATACTGAGTGTCCAATATTGTACCTCTCTGTAGGGCTAATATCCCTACTTTCCAAACCAAGACCGGAATTACGATAGTTTGCCGTGTTTTCTTTCGGTGCGTAGCTGTGTGGGGAGCCAATCGGTTCTAAGTCGGTGACGTCGGGCCTTCGTCATAGAAAACTGCGTCAACTAGGGGGCCAAGATCCGCTCAACAATAAATCTCTGTGTTAAAGGTGTGGCCCCGATCGTAAAGTCACCAACCACACGGCGTTAGTCATTATCGTGAACACCCAAGATACAGATCTAAGCATTGCTCGTATCCTCGCGCTCGAGCCGCCGTCGATCCCCATACGCCTACGGCCACGAAGGATCTAGTTCAGCTACACGGCAAAGCCCAGTATACAGAGAAACCAGGCCCGCAATGACGCCCCTGCCAGGCGGCTGCTACTGCGGCGCAATCCGCTACGTGATCTCGCTGTCGGACCCGGAGTCGCAGGCGCGCACAAGCATCTGCCACTGCAGGAACTGCAAGCGGTTTACAGGGTGCAACTATGGGATCACGACCAAGATCCCGCGGTCTGCGTTTGCGATCCAGCAAGGGCAAGGGCACGTCAAGGTCCATGAGGCGGAAAACGGCAGCGGCGTGATGCTGCATCGGGAGTTTTGCGGGACGTGCGGGGGTAGTCTGCTTGAATATGGGGTAAGGCTCCACTACTTACATCGCTTAAGCATCTTAGACGGATCTTTCCGCTCCAGGCGGTCGTGCGGGGATATAGAGAGAAGGGAGAGAAGGGAGAGGAGAGGCTTGTGTGGTAATTAACGTTCGATATTATGGCAGGAACACGCCGGCGACAACGTCTACGTCTTCTACGGCACGATGGACGACCATGCCCGAGGCCAAGTCGAGCCGAAGGGTGAGTTCTTTTGCAAGTTGCGGGATCCATGGATGCCTGAGATCCAGGGTAAGACCTGCCCGCCCCTTCTCTAACCGTTATGCAGCTATCTAGCCTGCACAAGGTTAAGCTTTTGCCCTCTCGGCACCTGAGGTATCCCATGACATGGCGCTCACGAAAAGAAATACTTAGGCCTATTCCACAAGGAAGAGATTAAGAATTAATTGGGATCGGTTTAAGTGTTTTCATTATGGTGTACCGGCGAAATCGATATCCGCAACTCTGACGGAATTGAACTTCCTCGCGTTTAGCCGCTTTCATTCTTTGTAGTGGCTGGGTGTGGGCAAATGTGAGTCGATATGAGGCCTCTTTGCTTCTTCCCACATGGGAATACCCCTAACAGAAATTTGTAACAACAATCCCCGTCATTTTGATGTACATTAAAGAGCGGTCGTGAGCAGAAGTAGAGCATACAAGAATGGCAGCGAATGAAGAGAAAACCATTACCATCGAATCGTAAGGTCATGACAAGATTGTATATACAGGAGCGCCTTTCGAAGAAACTTGAAACACGATTTTTAGGGCATCAGTATCGGCTACGTAAGAGGGTATCGAGGCGGTGGAATGAACGCCAGTTGCGCCGACGGAAAAGAATGACGAGAAATCAATCCTGACGGAAACACCGGCCTAGGCGAGTGCCCCAAGGCGAACATCTTCACAATAACCTTTGTTGTTAGTCGCTCTCCCAGAGGTCTCCTCCCCGGCCGCCGTCATCATCTAACTCTACTTCATACGTCGTGCCTAGGGCCTCCTTGCCCTGGCGGATCATGTCTCTGAGCCGGGAGTTGAAATCATTTATACGCAGATCAGTTTCCATCTCATCCTTCATTCGCTTTGCAGCGAGGTTTCTGGCCTTAGCATCTAGCCTTGGGGTATTATCACGCATCTCATGGAGTGATTCCCGTTTCTTCGTCTTCATTGGTGAAATCGATGAAGCGGACATGGTACTTTGGCTCCTACTGTGTCCGCGTTTTGCGTAAGGGCTAGGGCTAGGTATCCGGGAGGGCTGCTGCGTAAAATGACTCGCGGCGAAGGGACTCGGGGAGTGTGGTCGGGAGGCGACAGGAATCTTGCTAGGAGCATGTGGTTTTATCACCGGTGAGGGGACGGGGGATCGGGTTGACGCAAAGCTGGCAGGCTCGCGGTTCGAAATAGGGCCAGCGCTCGCCGCGGGACGAGCAATGGCGGTGCTTGGTCGGGTGGGGGGGTGGCGGTTGAAGTTCGGTGCATTGAGACGGCTTACAGGCTTGCTAATACGGCGAACTAGCGACGGCGCCGTCGTTCGTTGGACTGGGCGGCGTGATGACGCTCGGGATGCAAGGGATGACTGTCTGCTCTCGTTAGCTGGCTCATCAATCATGACCCAGTTTTTCCGCAGCTCATCGGTGGGAGTTCCGTATGAAATCTGTCTTCGCTTTGGCGCCGGTGGCGGCGTCGACTCTGGAGTCTCGCGTTCGTAGTAGTACGGCGAATAATCGGACTCGGGTAGGCTTCCGTAAAGAGGGCTGGGATCCCGTTCACGTATCACAGGAGTCATGTCGTATCCGTCATGCCCAGCCTGACTGTACGTTGGTTGCACTCTCGTTGACTCGGATATTCCGTATCCTGCGCCCCCTCCGGCGTAGAACCCACGAAATGCGCCCGTCTTGCAGAATTCCCATACTCTACCGACGACACCGCCAATCGTACTGATTGCGTAAGAGCTCCAGCCACCGGAAATTTGGTTGCCCGAGTCGATTTTCATAGGCCTCGATGCCGGTAGGTCAACTTCGTCGCGTGATCGTTTGGATCCGAGGGCACGCCTGTAGTCGATATCAGAATAGACACTGTCTTCAATATGTCCAAACCCTCCCTGGGGAGCCCCATTTGGAGTCTCGATCTGGCCAGCCAAGACGTATCGTCTTTCTTTTCCATTTGTACTCGGGGTGAAGTCGGAGCCGTCACCCATGACGACATCTGTGTTGAAATTCCCGTCAACCGTCATGGCCCAGTCGCTAACAGGTGTCGACTCTCTTAGTCCTATTCGTTTCCTTTTAACGTTGAGGATAGGTGTCTGTGCCTCTGATTGTAAACTTGCTGTAGACTTGGCAAGATACATGGAACTTGATACAGAGGGGGACGCCGGCGGTCGAAAGATGCCAGGATGTACACCCGAAAACGAAGTACCGCCTCCACCGTTTGAGGGGTCGAAATGAAAGCTTCCAGACATGAGGATCTGAGAATTGTATGACATTTCCGATACGACGACTAGATGAGATAGGGTGCCGGGTTTATTGTGATGGGGGCGCGGTAGGAGACGCGAGGAGGATAAAAAAACGTTAATGTGAGTGACAGTGTCCTGTAGGATCGGATCAGAAGCAGGCCGAAGATGGTGAAGATTTGCGCGAACAAAACCGCAAACACTTCAAGCAATCGCTCGTTTAGATCGACAGAGAAATAGGGTTAGGTAAGACTACTGATGGCCTTGCCGTCGCCGTCGCTCTCGACTGAGGGATTGTCGGCCGGGGTACTCGATGGTGGTGAAGGATGGGCGTTTGGGGCCGCGCGTGATCTGACGATTTTACGGCCGTTTTGAATTCATCTAGTATCGCTAGCTGATGCGACCGGTCTATCTGCTCAAATCAACACGCAACCCGTGTTGGACTGCTGGTTGAATTGTTCGATCTTTGGAGCGCCCGTATTGACGAGGAAGGAAGAACATCAGCGTAGGCGGAGGGAGGCTTCTCGCGTGGGATGGAAGATGCGATGCGATGCGCGAGGGAGAGTTCCAGAGTTGGTTGGATGGCACAACTGAGGCGAAAATGGTGTCGATGTTTGTTTGTCCTCAATAGGTAGGTTTTCAACCCCTGGTAAACAGAACACGCATGACCTAAAGTTGGAGCTTGGAGCTTGGAGCTTGAACAGGACTAATGCGAATGCGAATACCTAGGTAGCTGGTGTGACGTAGGGAAGAATGCCCTCTTTTTTTTTATTTTTTATCTTTATCTTTTTTTTTTGTTATTCTTTGGCGACCTCTCTTCTAGCGGCGAGACAGTGTTGTTCGATCCCGGGTCCGAGCCACACCACTTTTAAGACGCCCTGGCGCAGCGACGCGAGAATGTGCTGCTTACCTAGGTACCTCTCGGCTCAGGCAGTCTGGAGTTTGGACGAAAGAGCTAGCTGACTGCGCCGCTCGATTGAGAAAAGGGAGCTTTGAATTGTTGTTGTCGCGTTGCTCGGTCAGCCTATGGATAATCAAACACTACCCAATCCAGTCTAGTCTCGATAACCAACAAGCCTATCGTGCACTAGAACGGAATAGGGTGCTTAACCGGGGGTTTGCTGATAAGCTCCATCCCATGCTCGTGCAGTACTGCTCGTGTTGCGGGGCATCGCGGGGCGCGCCGTCCTCTACCTAGGTACCTAGATAGTGCCTCGTACAGAGCGTGAAATTCCCGGAGCTCCCTACATATACGATATGATATATCCGCCCTAGATACGTACCTAGGTAGCGCGTGTGGCAAGATAATAAGGTGCCCGTGGCCAGCCACGAGGAACTAACCAAAGTACGCGTGCTATTTTCTTGCTTAATTTATTTTGGTGTTTGGGTATAGGTCTATCTCTAAGCAGACGTCCCGTTCCGTCTTCCCTCTATTAACGAGCTCTATTCACTTTTCTCCCCTGTGTCACTGTGAATCGGTCGGACAAGCCCTGTCAGATGTTTTGCATGCTCCCAGCATACATCAGCGAAGCGACCCGAGCGCTTCGGAAGATCCCGTAGTACAGTAGTCTCGCTTGACGCCCCTTTCTCTACAGCCACAACCG
This sequence comes from Xylariales sp. No.14919, assembly GCA_002003505.1. NCBI lineage: Eukaryota > Fungi > Ascomycota > Sordariomycetes > Xylariales > Xylariales sp. No.14919. The sequence continues at coordinate 254,219 of BDMC01000016.1, read as the reverse complement.
CAACCCGATGTAGTCTTGGCAACCTAGGATAGACGTTACTAGACTCCTCCTCCTCCTCCTTTTTCTAGGGACCCGAACCGCTGTCCTTCTCGTAGTAGGCGGCCTGCATCTCAACCTTCGCCGCCTTGACACCGCCGTCGACACCCGCCTCGCCGTGAACATGCTCTTTGCTTCCCCAGAAGTCGTCCCGCTCCTTGAGAACCTCCTCTGCCCACTTCTTCGTCTCCGGGAGCACTATTTTGGTAGCCACGTAGGCGAACTCGCCAAGGTCGAGGGCCTTGTTCGCGCGCTTCTCGTACTCTACCATCTGTGTCAGGAGTTCCATCTTGTCAAGGTCGTGAACGAAGTGGCTGTCGAGGGTCTTGGAGTCCTCGTATTCCTGCCAGATTTCCCGAATCTCCGCGCCTGCTAGTCCGCCGTAGACCTTTCCGAGTAGGTTCTTCGATATGTAGTCCATCGTCTCGGCCTCGCGACGGCTCTTCTCTGGCTTCGCTACGCCGTCGACCGGGGTGATATCGCCAACGATGGCCTCCGCCATGTCGTGGATTAGGCACATCTTCATGCACTTGAAGAGGTCGAGTTTCGGCGCAAGGGTCGGCGGGCAGAGCATGGTCATGAGGGACATACGATACATGTGGTCGGATATCGATTCGCCTCTGAGAGGTCTTTGTTAGCTAAGCAGCATTGCCTACTAAGTGTCTTGGGTGCAATACCTCTCTATGTTGAAGCGGCGCCATCCCTCGCGTTTGCCCGTCTTTAGTCTCTCGAGTATGTGGAAGTAGGGGACGGGTGAGTCGGTACCCTCAGCGGGCGGTGTCGGGGTCATAGTAGCTAGCACCTTCTCTACCGACCATGGTTCGGAAATCTTAGGTGTCGTGACGATGCCGGGGTCTAAGGTTCCGTAAGTCAGCCTATTGCACGCGTGGAGAAGAGGGAGAAGACGTGACTAACCGACGAAGCCATTGCCGTCGCTATGGCTAGCTGCTGAAGACATCGTGTTTCTTTATGATCGTTGACACCTCTTACAAGGATCTGTATAGGTCGCGATTGCGTTTCTCTTATCCGCCTAGGGAGGTGTGAGCAGTGGGAGGCCGAGAAGAGGATGAACGCTACCTAGGTAGGTAGGGTTCTAGATCGGAATGTGGGTAGGAAAAGAGGAAGAAAAAACTTGGCGGCCGACAACCAGATCAATAGATATAAGAGGTAACGACCAAGGCCTAAAGCTACCGCCTAGCTGTGTCCTAGCTGTGGTTATTCTTTTAGAGCATTAGGTACCCAAGTGGTCTTTTTTGTTTGTTGGCAGAGTTCACCGACACACGCAAGAGGAGGCCCGAAATTCACCGTGGTTTCCAGTTTCCCGGTTAAGATATACGGCCATGTGAACTCCCCCCACCGACGGGCCAGATAGCGTGGCGCTGCATCGCTCGGGTAGCTACCTTCTAGCGCTGCCGCATTCAATTACCTATGCTGCCATTGGGTGGTTCTACCCAGGTAGGTAGTGTAAACGATGGCCCCGGCGCCGGTGCCGGCCGTCGTTACTGGGCCTCGTTCCTGGAGTAGGACTGTTCCCAAAGCCTTGGCATTCCATGTGCTGTGATGTCAATCGGAGGCGGCAGCAACCCGAACATTCCAGGCAGAATCCAGGTAGGAGAATCAAATTTTGGGAACCCCGTCTTCGGTAAAGGGAAATCCTTGCTGGCTGTCTATTAATAAAAGATGCCTACACTAGGTAGCTAAGGGCTGAGACATGGTTTTCTCCATTCTTTGAGACAGATTTCCGGTAGTAAAGACACACGTCGCAGCTTTTCTTCAGTAGAACCGTCCAGTGGAGCCCTACAGGCTTACTTAAACGTCAAGTCTACGTACCTAGGTAGTAGATACATATAAGGTTCTTTATAGGATTCGTGTGCAGCTACGTCGGGCAGAAGTCGGGGTAGTTAAAAAGGAGTCTAGATCGATTGCAGGGTAGCCAAATAGGTTGCGTCGTACTCGGAAGGAAGATCTGTGTGCTGAAGAAGACGGGGATTCGACCATTGCAGGGTCCTCGCGGGAAGCATCTTTTGGTTATAGAGACTAGTTTGGCACATGATAGTATAACACATCCGAATTGGTGTAGTGGCCAACATTTGACGCTCTCATGAAGAACCGTCAAGCCCGGGGTTCGATTCCCCGATTCGGAGTTTCTTTTGGTTTTTATTTTATTTTTTTGAGTCTCCATGCTACCCGATCCTCAATGCCCCGACCAGAGAACTAAACTAACCATCCTTCTCTAGAGTTTTTTCCCTGTCCAGAAGCCTGTCCTTTTCTTGATCCCTTGTTTCTTGGCTTTGCCGGCCGTGCGGCCGCGTGACCACGTAATTTGTGCCGTTTTAGGAGTAGTCGGTATAACAAATCAAGATCTCTAACCCGATTTCTCGGCGAGTATCTTGGTAGTTCCATAAATAATCGGCAGGGGTCACACCATCCTGGAAATCATTGACACATGCCACAAATATCTTCTCCGGTAGGCAACTAAACGCGAAGGCAGCCTAGGTAGTCTACCTAGGTAGTATTGACCACTTTGTTGCAATCGGTAGTGGTTTTGATAGGGGCCATAGGCTGTCGAATTCCCGTACCTACTCTGTGCGAGCACTTTTCTGTATTTTCACTGTCTTTCGTCGTTCGGCTCCTTCATTTCAAGTTCTTCACCCTATCCCCTCATCTCACACCGTCGAGCACCGAACTATGGGACAACACGACAACCATCATGGTTCGGTCCTTCAAACTCATCCCCCCCCTTACCTTGCCTTCCAAAACTCCTATTTTAACAGTTCTAACACAAGTTTCTTGTTCTTCTCAATGGATTCCATAATTTCGGTAACGCGGATATACTCGTCGGTGCCGTGCGCCACCCGGATAGACCCAGGTCCGTAGAGCACCTTTTTATGGTCGCCGCGCAGCCTGGGTATATCCGTACCGTACGCCATCGGCTCGGCCTCGAACCCTTCAAACTCCCACTGCAGCACCATCTCGGGGTACTGGAACTTGAAGTCGACATCGACATCGGCATGCCTGTCTATCGCTTCCCGCACCGCCTGCTCGATTCCTTCTATATCCCTCGAGACGCGGATGCTGCAGAGCGCCTTGGCTTCGGCCGCGAGAATGTTGTAGCCCGCTCCGCCCTCGATCTTGCCGATATTCAGCGTCGACGGGCCGAGGAGGTCGGACACCGGCCATTCCACTGCTCTGAGGTCGTTCAGCGCGTCGAAGAGAAGTAGTGTTGCGCTCTTGCCCAGATGCGGATATCCGGAATGGCTTTACCCCGTCCGTTAGTCCTGTTCGCCGAGTACGGGATTAGGTATAGTAACAAAATTCCAGCACATGCTTACCAGGCTTTCCCATGAGCTACAATTTCAAACACCAGATTCCCCTTATGCCCTTTTGCAATTTTTCCCTCCGTGGGCTCGGCAAAGAGACCAGCTTCCCAAGTGAGGCGCATATCGTTCGCAGCGATCATTCCCGGGCCGCCCTTTTCTTCGCCCACGACCCATAAGAAGCTCACGTCTCCCTCCTTCAGTTTCCCCTCTACGCGCAACTCCTCCACCGCGAATATTTGCGCAACCATAGGCCCGAGGTCGTCGCACTACAATATTCGGTATTAGCTACCCTCGTTCATGAGTGTGATATGTAAGCGTTGAGTAAGTAAGCATGGGTCTCGTAATCCCAAAGTTGCAAAGCCAAAAAAGAACACGACTCCGAGAAATACTGACAGCGCCGCGCCCACGGACTACGTCCCCATCGATGCTAAAGGGGATGTGCGGCGGCACGGTGTCCATGTGCGCCGTCACGAGGAGCCGGGCTTTTCGCTCCTGGCCTAGATATGCGTAGACATTATGCCGTGTAGAGCCTGGCGATATGGGAATTCGCTCTGCCGTGAAGCCGCGGCTTTGTATGTACTTTTCTAGGTATTGTCCGATCTCGAGTTCCTTTTCACTAGTGCTCTCAATGTTCATGAGCGCTTTCAAGAGTTCCACCACCTCTTTCGGGTCGCTTTTGGCAGCCATGTTGCCAGGGTTAATTAGAGATGTTCTTATTGTGATTAATAAGTACGAACCGTTCGCCTTTTATGTAGTCGTCGTAAGTTATACGAATACTAGGCCGTCGTTGACGAAGCGCCTAAGGTGTTGGAGAGCTGAAATTCGGGCGGGGTTAGGCCTAGACTAGATCTCAGTCTCCGCTTCGCCTTGGTCGTAGTTGCGAACGCCGTCTCTTACAAGTTCAAGGCACGGAATGATGCGACTTATTTGCATTTCGACCGTGCTCAGATGTCATTTACCCGCATCGAATTTAGTTATTCCTACATCATATTTTCATAAGACCAAAGCCATGATTCTAGTTCTCATCAAACCAAAACCAGGTGACGTCATTACATCACAGTCATCATCTCGGACCAATGCCGAATCTTCTTCGTAGACTATTAAAGACGTGGTTAGACAAAGTGACGAGAATGATGCCAAGATGTAGAGGCCTAGGGGAGCGCATCAGAATGGCCGCAGCTAGAGCTCAAACACGACTACTCGAGAGTGGCCTCCGTAACAACCGGTTACTTACCCCTCCGACTGCGATTATGCCCACCCTCCGTTGACGGACCACAAAGGAGCCGTAATATCGTCTTAGTCAAATACACAAGAAGAAGGCATTTATATGCATTCTGGCCTAAAATGAATGATTTTGCGCATCTGGCGCGAGTCTCCGGGTTCTCGCTCCGTGTCTCTAGGTAGATCGCACATGTGCCGGCGGAGGCGTTCACAGACTTGTGTATGTGATAGCGATGCTACTCTACAAGAGGGGGCACGTTGTATGGGCTAGTATGTGAATATGTAAAGTAGATGTGTCTATCACCTTGAGAAGGGCATTAGGGAATTACGAGAACACCGCTTCGGCTCTCGGGTTGTGGAGGTATGTGTGGGTGGCGATGGTCCGAGAAGTAACACATACGATACAATCCATCCACGTGTGGGTTGAATTTCACTTATTATATCACGAATCGATGGCTTCAATTGGATGATCTCACTATTTACGATCTACGTACCATGACACGAACATGCGGTCGATATAGGGTGGCCTATTACCAAATGGCGGCTATCTACCCCTTAGAGGTTGGGATTAACCGTTTATTAAAAACTAAAATATAAGTTAAATGCTATCTACTAACAGCTCTAGTAGTTAAATATACGGAAACGAATGTCCCTAGTTGATGCTGCACGCTTTCTTTAGTTATACCTGTTTCACGGAAACTGAGACAGTATTATATTTTGCAGTGAAATCATTCGCAATTAAATTAACCTGTCTAATACTATGACGCAGCGTTGTTACTATGACTACTCCATATCATTAGATGCATTACTATTAGACTGGGACTTGTGCATTGTGAGCTAGGCAATGTAGGTGTTGCGGTAGAACTGGGAACTGTGATAGCCAGATTTGTGCTAATGCGGGGTGGGTAGGTGATTCTTAATGAAGCTTTCTTTTTTTTCTTCTTTTCCTTTGCCTTTTGGGATTGGGTAAGTATTGGGTCGTTTCTGTGAGCGCCCCTGTCACGGAAATAGAAAAGAGTCACATCTCTCCTGAAAATATGACAGAAACTGCAGAGTGGATGTGAGATCGGTTTGAGACAGATCTCTGTGCTGGTGTCGGGGCCACTCAAGTGAACACAATTAAGCCGCCTCCTCCAGCTCAGCCTCCTCGGTCTCCTCTAACTCGGCATCTTCATCGTCATCCGATACGACTTCGAAGCTTCCATCATCGAATTTCTTCAGATGGCCGAAAAGGGCAGCAATCTCCTCGGTAGACAGTTTCTTCCTCTCGCCTGGCTCTAAGACCTGGTTGATATTCTCGCTTTTCTCGGCCTGGAGAACTTCCATCCGGTTATCGATGGTATTCTGAGCGATAATGCGGAGGAAGTGTGTTTCCTTGTTCTGGCCGATCCGGAAGACTCTGGCGAACGCTTGCATCTCGATAGCAACGTTCCACCATAGATCGACGAGAATGACACGGTTCGCGCACGTTAGATTGAGCGCGACCGAGCCGCATCTGAATGAAGCAAGCTGGGAGTTGTTAGTTGGAACGCCTTGACAGCCTGGTTCAATTTTCAACTTACCATGACCTTAATTTCCTTTTTGTCGTGGAACCCCCGAATGGAATTCTGCTTCGCCGTTTGGGTCATATCTCCGAAGAGGTAGAGAAATTGAATGCCCTCAGCTTCCAACATACGTCCAAGGATCGCGCCAGTCATCTTGAACTCCATGAACACGATAATCTTGTCATCGGGTGCCTCGGACTGCCATTTGACGATTGCTTCTTTGACAGCGATAGTCTTTGCGCTCGGCACAACTGGTTTGGGATAGTCCTGGTCGCATTCGTGAAGGAATTTGGACTGTGATTTTCCCAGCTTTGGGTGCCTCTTGAAACTATCACGGCCACGCCTTTGAATTCGAAATGGGTTGCGCTGTGACATTGTTTCACTCATATCGTCGTTGACATCTAAGTCCTCTTCATCACGTTCACTTATTGAGTGGTAGTCAACCAAAGAATAGTTGCAATCAGGGCACTTTGGTCTCAGGTTTCCTTGTAGTTCTTCTTCCCGGAGATGGTTATTGAGGCATTCTCTGCAGAAAATGTGGTTACACTGTGGGGCTGTGAGTAAAGGTCATTTATTTCGTATTTCAGTCTTTGACTCACCTCAACTGTACAGGCGTCAACTGGCTCCTGGTAGCAGAGCCGACACACATCGTCGTTTTTTAATGCTAGCGCGATATCGACTTGTCTGTCCATGTTGAAATCGTAGCCGAATTGGCTATTGCCAAAGCTGCTTTGTGAGTTTTCGTAGTTCTCTCCACTAGCATCACCGGAGGCGGTTGCTATTCCGGTATTACACCACTTCCCAATCCGTTTAAACATCGGTTCCTTGCCACCCACTTGTTGGAGTCCATTTTTGATTCTATGAAGATCGCCTTCCTTCAGGGTCTTCTTAAAAACAGGCTCTAGGAGAAATGGGTGCGCCGCGCCTTGGCGAAGGCGTAGCAAAAAGACAATATAGATCTCAAGATCCCGGAGCCGGGTCTTTAGACCTTTTGCTCGGCGCTTCTCCAATATCGCATTGATGATTTCACGGAAACGTGCCTCAACCACGCTTTAATTATCAGTACGAGGACCTCGACGCCCACAGTGGATATTACTTACTTATATATCACGCGCTCTTCGCTTGTAAGACGAACTCGCCTCACAGTGATATAACCCTTGGGAATCCTGTAGAGCGGGCGACCCAGGAAACTGTCTTTCATTGTCCTACCGCCTTGTTAGCAGCTGCTATTTGTCTAAGAGATCAATGCCACTACCTTCTCAGCATGAGGATGTTCATGATCACGGTGAGTCGATCCGCTGATGCATCCTACCTCCGATTAGGCTAAGTGACCATATCAGATGAATGGGGGCTTACGTCTTCAGGGTTCCCGTAAAGATGTCTAAAGTCTTTGATATCCCCAGCCCAATCAGTCTTGAGGAACAGTAGGTATGGGTATAATTCTATATCTTGTTAGCACCGGCGGCTGAGATGGATGCTAGCTATCTTTACCATCAAGGGAGTTCGTAATTGGGGTTCCTGACATCGCCCAACGGTTGTGCCCAGTCAAGTTTCGGCACGCAATCGACACTAATACACGACGTCAGCGCTCAACTCACCCTGTGGATACTCAAACTATGAATTGCCTTACTATGGGAATTCTTGTTTTTGATATTGTGTGCTTCGTCGAGGATTATACGCCAGAAAGCTATCTTGAACAGCGGCCCAGTATTTTCGTCGTACTTCTCTCTGAACTTCGCCGTGCTACTATATTTATCCCGGAGTTGAGAAACGAGCTTCTTGTTCGGAAATTGTTTTGATACTTCGTGATAACTGGCGAGACTACGCGATAAGTCATCAGCGTTTGCGTTAGTTGCTTCGCCCCAAGTACTTACATGATATCCATCTTCTTCAAAGTTTTGAAAGACATACCCTTGCACTGGCTGTACTTGTAGTGGATGATTTCGTCAAGATAGTCCTCATTAGTATGTTTTTTAATCTCCTCCATCCACTGCTGGATGGCTGTGGCGGGGGCGATGATTAATGTAACAGGGCTGCACTTGGCACGATCATCATCTGTGGGCATGTTTGAGACCACGCATGCAAGGGCCTCGAGAGTCTTTCCCATGCCCATCTCGTCACCTAATATACCTCCCCACGGGCCCTCTTCGGAGAACTCGCGACGTAACATCCACGATGCCCCAACCACTTGGTGGCTATATAAAGGAGTCTTCATCCCTTTGATAAGCCATTTGCCATCTTCGGCAACGCAGTTTCCATACCCGAACGATCGAGTCGCCTCGTCTAACCTTTTTTTATCTGCGGCAATGCTGCGTTTGTTGACATCTTTCGGCACCCCTTTCATAATCTGCTGGAATTGATTACCCTTGGTTTTTGCTACAATCGCATCTTCTTCTGGCAAGTCGCCTAATGCATTACGGGCACCAATCGGATCGGAATGCCGAAGGGCTTTGAAAACCCTGTTCATCACTCTTATCGGCTGACTAGCTTGCGGCGTCTTCTTCCTGCTCTTCTGCGCGACCGACGTCTTCGACCGCTTTCTTCCTTTTTCACGGCTAGGTTTTCCGGGCTTGTGATTCTTCTTGGTCCGTTTTCTCTTCACGCCGCTAATCTCAGGCAGAGGCTCTTGGGGATCTTTGGGTCTTTTGGCAAACCATTCTTTGGCCGACTTAGCTCGTGGCCCTAATTTCTTTCTAGGAGTCTTCTTCCGCGATTTAGTAGAACTTCCCGTTCCCGCTCTCCCCGCGGTCTGAGTGTCACTATTTTCGAGGCCGGCTTGTGCACTACTGTAGGGCTTTTCCGAGGGGTTCGCTGTCAACCAGCTAATTACGGGTGTCAATATTGCTTCATCACTAATCTCAGGAACACGAAGGGTGTTAGAGTTGAGTTTCTCGCTATCAGGGCTCACTTGGTGTTGCAGTGTACGTGTTTCTGGAGTTTGGCTTATGCCAATTTCGTCCGGGACGAAAAGGCTCTCTTCACTCTGCGGACTAGGATCCATTAGTGTATCGGCGTTGTTGTTGATACTCAGTTCCCAGTCGATAGCACTCCAAGCAGCCCCAGCTAACCCAGCTAACCCACGAGGACACCGAGACCGGCCATGCGCATGTTCCTGGCCGTTCTCTATATAATATATGGCACTATCCTCAGGATCTTCGCCGTTAATTATTTCACAGTCTTGAGGATTGTGTGTGCGGTTCTCCGGATCCAAGACGGTAAGTGATGTGTTGGAGTCGTCATCACATATTCCACTTTTGATTGGCGGGGTTGGGTAGTGTGTCATCCCGGGCCAAGCCGCCCCTAGATCGGAAGCGCCCATATCCGCCATCTCCCAGCTGATTTGGGTCGTGGTCTCTTCAGGGGCGTCTAAGGGACAAGGATCGATATCTTGGTTTATTTCTTTTGCACCTGCCGGGGCCGTATCCGCGGCTAAACCCGCGACTTCCGTGTCGTTGAGAATCCTGCTGCTAATAATAGGCTGAGATTCCGGGCCTGACTCATATACGCCTTCATTAAAAGGAGCGCTAGGAAAGGTATGCGGGCCTTCCATAACGTAGGCATGAATAGTACGTTAAGATTTCGGTTAAGTGGTAGCCACTCTTGGCGGAGACTCGCACACCTATGGGGGACCGAAGTGTCGCGGGTCCTATGTATTTTCCGTGTTTAGGACTTGTTTGTCAAAAATTTGCGGGCGATGTCTTCAGTGGCAATGGTACCTTAGGTCGGTTTGTTGCGATGAAAGATCGAGATGGCAGTTAGGATCTGGCAGGGCAGTTCATATATCGCAAGAGATTGTTTAAAAGGTTCACGATGGTCGTCGGGCTGGACGGGTGTGATAGATGCGATAAGACAAAATATGCAAAGATTGAAGTGAGAGTAGGAGAGATCAACGCCAAGATGGTAGATGCTGGTCGGTCGTCGGTCGGTGCAGGGTCTAAGCAAAAGGAGGGGACATGCAAGGTGTGGGTAAGTGGTAGTTGTAGAGAAGAGTGAGGATGAGACGTGACGGATTGAGGGCGAGTTCCGCCAGCACCTGAGACGTAACGCTTATCTGCTATTTGGAACTTCCTCTCGATGTAGCGTTGTGTGAGCAAGCACGCATGTGTGTGTGTGTGTGCGGATGGCTGAGGTAAGGGAGTTAGTTGAAGTGGTTACCCTTTTTCTCAAGATTGGGTAGCAGACGAGTCTTCCTCTTTGAACCTTCCAATGCCTACCCTTCTATTATATCCGGTTCCTCGAGTCTAAAACATAGTATGTATGTGTGTGTGGGAATTTATGAGCATTGATACTTTTCAGAATTAATCCTAATATCTGTTCGCCTACGATGGTTATTGCTGTTTAGCAGGCAGGTCGCTAGAATCAAGGAACACCTTGCGGGTTATATTAGTTAGAGAAGGCACGAGGGTCACCCTGTGCTTCCCAGGTAGGATGTTAGAGCCATGCCGGGTCTGCGCAAGTGAGGTACGAAGGGACTGCGCTTCACATCAACGACGGTTTAAATATCCAGGCTTCTCCCCTACAGTAACTCACTGAGAAAGTATCAAGTTTAGGGAATAGTACGGCTTGTATTATGTATTATTGTGATGCTGTCTGGTTGTGCCTACCAGTAGCACTTTCCGCGTTCCGGGGGATGTTTGGAGAACTTATTAACAACGTAGATAGACGCCAAGCGCGTTGTATTTATGCAGACCATGACGAGAAAGGTATACTAGATATAAATCTTTTCAAGTTGACGTAGATAAGCTCTTAGTTCTCATACATTTAATATCTAGCAGGGCAACAGCCTCAAACTTTTGTTACTGAGGCTCCTGTTCATGGAATGGCTTGCCCAGGGATAGTTAGAGAAGGGGGGGAGGGGGGAAGGGGGAAAGGGGTGAAGGAGTGAAGGAGGAAAAGTGAATGATAGAAATATTGGGTTAAAATATTACCAGATCCCCTAGCTACGATATGGCTCGGACATGGAGCGAGTAAGCCATTAGGCAGTAACTCCGGGAAGAGTTATCATCAATCCCTCTTACCCCTTATCTGGAACAGCCTACTGTGTTTCTGGGCTATGGTTATCGTTGCTGTGTGAGGGTGCCTAAACTTCCTTGTTAGCTACCTCTTGATGCTATACATACCACTTCATTGTTTTGGTGGCGTGGCACCATGATGCTAGCTCCAGGCTAAAGATTGAGGGGTAATGTAGATATCTAATCCCTGCGCCAAGCTGTGATTTCAGACGAATCTCGAGTCTAGGCTTGACGGATTCCGAGACGGAAGGCGGAGAGTTTAGCAAAGTCCGTGGTCGCCATGAATAAGATCATGACACTATAAAACGTCGATTTAATCTCACCCGAGTACGTGTTTAACCGGTAGTATTATCGTGCATCCGGGCGAACAGGGACAGTGATGTACGTAACTCATCGAGAAACATTTCACGAAAACCTGCGACGAGTGCTGTGTGGCTTTTGTAAGACTAAAACCGGGGAGTTCCATCACAGGACTACTAATATTTTGGCTGACCATCGGTGCTGGTCCAGACGATTCGCTCTTCTGCTGACTTTAAGACACGCCACTATTGGCTGAAAAATATTACGACCGGCATGACGAACTTGGCGGCCTTTCGCGGCCAGCTGACATGCTATTATTGGGCGAATAGTAATACGCCCGGCGCCGCGAAATCTGAACTCCGAGGATATCGCGGCAGGTTGTGTTACCCATCCAGGGCCGATCAATGGCCTCGCTATAATTAAATGACGAAATTGCCGGCCCACCGAGATATGCATACATGCAGGCACATGTGCTGCGTTCTCAGCCCTATAAGATAGGCGGAGTGAGGCTTAGGTCTATTTGCGCACACCGCTGTTCGTTGCCAATTGCTGACGTTGGATGTCGTCACTAGGATGAGCACGAATTGGGCATATCAGAGACACTACTTGTATGTTTAGTTCACGCCACCGGCTTTGCGTATTCGTTCGGCGTCCGTAGGACTACATCCGGATTAAGCCATTGGCGGCTGTGGCCACGCGAATTGTTTCCTCCATGTCTAGAGAAAACGGCCTGCATTTTCTGTGATATCGGCAAAGCCGCTGTAACCGGATGTTTAGGGTAGTTTTGGCTAGAGAGGGGATCTATTCGGAAACTATCTTTCTATACCGCCAAGACAATCGTTCCGTAATATAGGACGCCGTATCTACCACACGCGGCATCATACCATTTCCGGCTCGTACACTAGGTATTATCTGACGATCATCTTACGGCACATCTAGTTCATGTGAGCGAAATGAGTCACGATAACTATTAGACGCCCTCGGGCTGCCGACTGTGAAGCTGAACTGGTCACGCTGTGTCAGATTCGTATTACAATCCTGGAATGGAAGCTATTACGTATACAAAGCAACGAAAATGTGGCTGAAACGGCGTTATCCTGCTCAAATGAGGTCCTTCAGATCGCCCGAGGGCGGGGAAACGAAAACATGGGTTGTTCGTACTGTCTCCATGACAAGCTTGATAGTGGCTATGGATGTCAAAGAACTCAGAACTCGAGTATAAAGGGCCACCAACGCCTACTGAGTTAGATCCAGTGAATAAGACAAAGGATCGAGAGCTCCGAATATAGAGTATCCTCTAACATATCTTTACAAGATTACACTTCCCAGAGAAGTCTCGGTTAAGACCGTACGGTATTATCACCGACAGTACTGGCATCATGTCTACCCCACTCGATATCAACAATGTTCAAGGCGACATCCTGTAAGCAGTGTGGTACTTGAATGTCTTACCCTGAGCTGACATCGATTGATAGTGAGGGCCTAGGAAAGAAACACGAGCTTTACTACTTCTTCCGTATTAAAGCTGGTCAAGTACCTCTCTTCCGAGAGCACCTGGGGGCGTTTATTCCCCTCGTTACCACTACGGTAGAAGCCAAGAAATTCCACCAAACTATTAAGGATGGCAAGAAGGCAGCTGCCGAACAAGGGATACCATTCCCCATGATTGAGAACAGTGGTGTGAATATCTCTTTCTCGCAGAAGGGCCTCGCCGCAGTAAGTAACAGCCCCGCGTAGCTGAAAGAGCTAGAAGGATGAAGTCTGACATATTTTCACCACTCAGCTTGGAATTACCGACAGCATTGGAGACGATGTGTTCGAAAAGGGAATGGTAGCAGACGCTGACGGTCTCGGCGACGACCTTGCGGACTGGGACGCTGATTTCAAGAAGGAGATTCACGGCCTAGTCATTATCACCGCCAATAGCCTATCGGTCCTTGAAGGACAACTAGAGCGCATCAAGAGAATATTTCACGTTGGCCAAAGGAATGCGACGATCGAGAAAGTCACTCAACTCTCAGGTCAGACGAGGCCTGGTGCTGAGAAGGGCCACGAGCAGTAAGTGCTAATTGGTGCTGTTTAATATCACAAGACTTGTCTACTAACAACCGACGCACTCAGCTTCGGCTTTAACGATGGGCTCTCACAACCAGCTGTCCAAGGCGTTGATGCTGGCGTGATCTCCGAGCCAGGCGAAAAACCCGTCCGCCAAGGTGTGATTCTCGTCGGTCGCGAGGGTGACGACGGCGTTGTGATTCCTGGCCAGCCTGCCCAGCCTGTTACACGCCCGTCGTGGGCCCTCGACGGAAGCTTCCTCGCTTTCCGCTACCTTAAGCAGCTGGTCCCCGAATTCGATGCCTTTTTAGAGGCGAATGCTTTGAAGGTTCCCCGCATCCGGGCACCTGGAGACCCCACAGGAGCCGAACTTCTTGGTGCTCGTCTGGTTGGGAGATGGAAAAGTGGTGAGTACATACCCTAGCTGTTGGATCCGATCGGGGTGGTGGGCACGTTCATGCGCTGACACCAACTAGGTGCACCTATCGACCTCACACCTTTACGTGACGACCCAGCGCTCGCCAAGAGCGAGGACTTCCGCTTCGATACCAGAAACCAAGAGCGTTGCCCATTCGCCGCCCACATCCGAAAGACTAACCCTCGCTCGGACTTGGATGCTTTTGGGGGCACGGAAATTCGTCGAAGTGAGTGCTGTCAATAATCATCTGCTTCTGGTCACATGAACTCCCATGGATTTTGCTTAGAAAAGGGACGTTGCTGACTCCGAGTATTCAAGTCATCCGCCGCGGTATTGCTTTTGGCCCCGAAGTAACGCCGGAAGAGAAGCGGGCGAAAAAGAGCTCCGACGACCACCGATTGGAGCGCGGCCTCCTATTCGCCTGCTACCAGAGCAATCTAGGAAACGGATTCCATTTCATGCAAGAGAGTGAGACAACCTAAGTGTAACCAACTCTTCCGTGAATATGAGTGCTAATTAGACTGTTATCAGGTTGGGCGAATACCAGAACATTCCCACCGACGCCTGCTGCGGTGCCCGCGGTCCCGGTACCTGGCATCGATCCCATTATCGGTGTTGGGGATCCGAGACAAATGGTCGGCGCAAGCCCGGATGACGCGGCGGCAAACCAGGAGCTCAATTTCAGCGCAAAATGGGTCATCCCGCGAGGTGGAGAGTATTTCTTCTCGCCGTCTATCCCGGCGCTGGAGCATACCTTCGCGGCCCTTCGTCGCCCCGGCCACTCCGAATTATGAGGGGCATCGTTCCCATGCATCCGGTGCCACAGCCCGGTATAGGGGTACGGTAAATAGTTCTTTGTTGGGTGGAGAGTCTGTATCAACTACTGTCGAGTGATGCTGCCATATGCATCACACCATTTGTGTTCTAGAAGATGTGATATCTGGGAAAGAAGGGGTTTCAAGGTTGCCGTCAAGTGCGTTACTAATAGTCTATAACTCAATCCGATCTACCGCGTTTTACGCGATGTTATTCAAGACGGGCATAATCCTATCATTCTTGTCTCACTATGGCGTAATATTATGGGTTAAGAAGAATAGTTCCCCCCGCCGCTCGGGGCCGGGACAATATGAATGAATGCAATGACAAAAGGCTGATTGATGAAGCAATGAACCTGTTATACTCGGTTAGTCACAGGCTAGACTAGTTAAGTACTACGTATACAAAACCGGACTAGTCGATTACAAATCCAGCGCCTATTTTCTTTGAACAAGGATTAGCCCTGCGGATACCCGAGAAAATCCAGGATCCCGTGACGGTTGGACCAAACCTCCGGTTACGTGATGTAACTAACCGGTCGCAACTAACCGGCCGTAGGCGTAAGTGAATATAGGAATATGAATCGTGGTTGGGAAACTATATAATATGGCCTCAGTACTCTACTCTGAGACATGTAACTATCAACATTGGCAATCAGCGCCTCAATCGAGTTCAAATGTCTCAGCCATACTTCCTTTTCGTCACCGGCTCCTTCGTGCCACCGCCTTTCTACGATGACCTCGTCGAGAAAGTCAGGGCACAAGGACACGAAATAAAAGTTTTACATCTTCCTACAGTCGGAAGTGCCCCGGGGAAACCAGGGATCACGCCGGCCCCTACGATGTATGACGATGCTGCCCTCGTTGCGAAGGAGGCTAAGGCTCTTGCGGATGCGGGGAAAGAAGTCATCCTCGTTGCACATTCCTACGGCGGGTTTCCGGCGACTGAGAGCATAAAAGGCCTCTCCGTTGAGGCTAGGAAGAAGGAGGGAAAGAAAGGAGGGATCGTGAGGATCGCATACAAGACGGCCCTCGTGGCAAAACCGGGCCGTACGGCTGGTGAGGTGCTCCCACCACCCGAAGAGGGGGCGCCGAGGAGCCAAACGGATGTCAGTGCAGCACCACTAGCGCGCCCGTAGGGCACGCTGTCCAACTGTTGATACTATTGCTGACTTACAAGTTTAGGAGAACGGATGGTTGTACGTAGGGGACCCTGAACGGGGTGCTAAAACTTGCTTTTCGGATCTACCCAGGGAAGAAGGTTTACGCCGGCACGCACAGTTTGCTATGCATTCAGGTGTGAGCTTCACGAACCCTCTCACATACCCAGGATATAAGGACGTCCCTGTGTCCTACTTTCTCTGCGAGGATGACTTGGTCGTTTTCCCGGAGATTCAGAGGGGAGAGATCGAGATGATTGAAGCGGAAACCGGGAGGAAGGTGGACGTCACGAGCGTTAAGGCCGGCCATTGCCCACATACTAGCGTCCCCGAAAAGGTGGTCGATTGGTTTCGCCACCTGGCGCTATTGTAAGATGATACGGACGGACCAAGATAAGGGAGGCAGACACCTTCTGCGGAGCTCGTCGTCTGTGCCCACGTAATTAAATTTTACTTTTCACCTACCAGTTACTACAATCCTAGCGGAGATAGCCCAGTTCTATATTTCTCCTTATGTATGTATATATGATATGAATAAACGCTAAGAACGAAATATTGGCGGGCAAGGAGTAGCCGTAGACTTGCATATGGGGCATCGTAAAATGAACCTAGATTGAAATGATATTCAAGCATGGAAAGAACGAGAATTCATATGTAGATCACAGCCGAATTACTCGGATAGGCGGCCGCTAGCTACTATGATGATGAGTACTAACCTATCAATATAGAGAAAGTCCAGCCACAGATGTCATTCAATATATCTAGCGGAGGTATGGATAGTGATTAGATTAAGGAGGGGAAGCCAGTGCTTTCATTAGTGGCAATAATCAGAGGTGTGTTCCGTGCAACCCAAGACCTACGCTCTAGTTACAATATGAAATTTATATTTAGTGTTATTTGTGAGGGGCCACTCGGACTGTTATGAAGCCGAACCAAGGAACATGTTGTATCCACTTATCCGTGATAATATACTTGATATCTAACAAACGGTTTTTAGACTAGAGATAACTTCAAAGATTATCTCGCGGATCCGGACGTATAGGTTTTGATTACAAGCATCGAACTTCACCGCCCATCCATATTCTTTACATATCCTCGGCCGCCTGATCGACGAGCGGCCAGTATATCAACTTGCCTTGTGGCATCGCTTGGTAACCCAGTAGCATAGAATTAGAATATCGGAGATAGCCGTCAATTGTGAATGGCTGTGATGCTACGCTGTCGTACTTTCTATGCTGGGAATTGCGCAGGCCCATCGGGGGGTCTTGGAGGCCCAAACGCTGGTCGTCGTGTGAAGTTGAGAACGTACCTATAATATCCCCAATGTTAGCCCACATCATATTAGAGGTAGTGAGACTACAAGTTACAGACCGCTGGTGGAAATCTCTAATGTATTCGTCCGTTTCGTATTCCGGCTCGGGAAACGACTCTGGCACTTTGTTTAAGACAGCAAATTTAGCCCGGGCCAAAAGCTGCTCTAGTCCGGGTCTTTTGGATGCGTCGTAATACTGGCACTCGGCGAGGAGACCGGCCAACTGTGGGTCTAGCCATGGGTAGGGGTTCTCCGCCGGGGGCGTGTGTAGGACGACGCCCGCAGCGGTCTGTTCGCCTCGGTAAATTCCAGGTCTAAATATTACAGTCGGGATCATGGTGATAAAGTAAAGCATAAACTATTTGAGATGTATAATTAGTACTACGAATGTGCAAGCTAGAGAACATGGACACTGGGAGCCACGTATAGTTACCTGGGAGATCTCCCTTATGTTATCCGCTGATCCAGCAGAAAAACCCTCGCGGTTGTCCGAGGCGCCGAAGTCGATTATTTTAAACAGAGTGCCCATTCCATGTTCGTCTATATGATCTCCCGATGCTAGCATGACATTTCGTGGATGGATGTCATTGTGTCTAATGTTTGTCGGTGCCCCGCTAGTAGGGACCTCTTCAAGAATCGATTCCTGGAAGATTGACCCACCAATCGGGAATGCCATTCCAATACAGGCTCGGATTACTTTTGCAGTCCTCTCAGCCTCTGCTCGAGGTACTTATGAATAGTACTAATGATCTCACGTGCGAAAATATGCGGGGGACTTACAGCATAGGAACATGGACCAGAGAATCCTGTTTGGCGGACGCACACCGTTGTCTTTCATCCTACCGAAAAACCACGTACTATCACCACCGTCCAGATATTCCAGTGCAAGAATCGGCCCGTTAATTGGAAGAATAGCTCTGAACGCGAATTCCAAGGGTGGGAATCTATTAACGCTTTCGTTCGGGTTGCGATCTTCAACACACCCGAGCATCCGGATAATATGTTTGGCACCATTTACTATCTTTAGGTCTTTTTATTAGTATAGAAGCTATAAGAGTTAAATAGTTTAGTAGAACGAACCTTGTAACGATCCATTTCCAATCGCAATTGAGCTTGTCCAGTCAAACTACTTCCGACCTTTATGACTATTCTCAATGGCTTTCCGAATTTATGTTCCTTCTCCTTCAAAAGGATCGTTATGCCCCACGAGCCACCTCCTAGCAACTTTTCATGCTCCCAGAACTCCACCTCGGGAGTAAAATACTCCTCGATCTGCGTCGCAAGTCGCCGTGCCGCCATTGGTACTGATTTGTTTTGAACTTCTCTGGTGATAAGCCGTACCCGAAATCACCCAGCTGGAAAAAGGGACGAGACTTAGGGAGTGTCTTCAGCAATAAAACACCCCCCATTAAGAGAACCCCGGGGTTTGCTGTTCGTTATGAGATAGGCTCCGCTTTGTTGGCTGGGGACAAAGGAGCTTTGACAATAGTACGGTTTCGGGACGGGCCGCAGATCGCGGGAAGTGGGTAGCCCGGCTACCGTGTGCACGATTACCTGTCCATTATATATATCTATTGAAGTTCGGGGTACCCGGCATCTTCTTCCCAGCAGCTCCATAGGTTATGCCCAGATCTAACTTCGCGAGCCGGGGTATAGAGGTATTATGGATACGCGTTATTCCCGGAGAATTCCGGGATTCTAGAATGGATGGTCTCTACCTGCGAACAATGAACAAGACTTTCGCTGTTCTTAGCACTAGAGCACCCGGGGATAAAGACCCCACTACAGTATATTTTAATATGCATCTAGCACGCGTATCACCCCGGCTGCAGTCATCAAAGAACAACCCCTGATCGGAATTCCGGCCGGAGTTGCATTGTGTCTATAATCTTCTCATCTTAAGCCTCAGTTAGAGTTGAAGACCTCCCGGATTTCTACCTAATACTTCCACTAGTCCATTCGCTTTGCTCGGTCAGCGACGCGATGGGGTTTATAAGACGAAGTTAGTAATCGCTTATTTGAGTGACATCGAGCCCCTGCTTCGGCGAGTTAACCGCCCTAGATTTATTCCGAAGGTGAAGGCAAGCATGTAACCGTTAGCCCGCAATTCCGGCGTCGGAACCAAAGATGAAAGCCCGCCACGGCATATAGATCGGCATAATATTATCATAGGTAAATACTCTGTATTAGCTGAAGATTCGGACGTGACACGCAAGACGCGCTAGAACACGAGATTCGCTAGTTTTCGGTGTATTACCTGATGGTCACACAGACCTCAGTCAGCTAGGTCAGCCCCCCGCCCGAACACCGAGACCCTCATGAATGAAGCCATTAAGGCAACTTTAAGCGAGGCAGAATAGTTGCCAACTGGTGGATATAGTCTGGCGTTCGCGCCATCCCAGGACCCCTTTGTTCTGGAGAGTCAAGGACCTTTGACACCATAGAAGATTATACTTAACCTGAAGACATTCGAAGCCCCCTTACAAGCCCTTGTTATAAATATAGAGTAGATAGTGCATAATGAAGCAACACTAAATCGAGTGTCTATTAAGCTAGTATAGAGAAAAATTTGAAGAGAGCAAGATTAAGGAGGTACCCGCGCCTTGGAGTAACAGGAAGCAATACGCCTAAGACGTCAGTCCATATCAGTAAAATTATAGATTGATGAGAGTATTTGCTACCCACCCTGATAGAATGACCACAATGACTAAAGCTTGAACGCCGTGAAACCGGGTTTGTTTCGCCCGGTCGCATAAGCTTCGCTGATAGGCCCTTAGGAAGCATTTCCTGGGGCAACGGAATTATCCGCGGGGAGAATGGTCGTCATATGGTTACACTCAACGCCAAATATGAAAGCCATGGATTATATATTCGACCGGGCATATTTTTCGTACTCTCTGGGAGAATATATAGAGCTCGTTCGTCGTCTACTTGCGTCTCTCTACGCGACGAGAAGAGAACACCACTACGCAGAGAGCGAAACGAAGACGATATTTTCTTCTATTCATTTATGAACTAATAGCAAAGAACATCATGGCCGAGTCGGAAGATATCAAACACTCCAATGAGATTCTTGTAGTTGGAGCTGGCCCTTCTGGCCTCATCTTGTGCTATGAGCTTCTCCGCCGCCAAGTTCCCGTACGTATTATTGAGAAGCGCAGTGGCCCCTCACATACGTCCCGAGCCTTCGCCGTCCACGCTCGGACAATGGAAATGTTTGATCACATGGGGGTTAGCTACCGACTGAAGGAAGTTGGCTTGGAATGTCCGGGAAACATCTACCATTTCCCTGGCATTCCCACCGAGCAATGCCCGAAGAATGACTATCGGGGTCTGCCTACAAGATACCCTTTCTATTATAAGATCAGTCAGAACGATTTCGAACAAGTCTTAAGGAATCATCTCCTTGCTACTCACGGAATTGCGCCAGAGTACCAAACAGAGCTCATCGGCCTCTCTAACCCAGCCGACACGAAGACTAGCAGAAGGGTCACAGCCACTATTCAATTACCCCAAGGGAGGTCCGAGACCATCAGCTATCCCTGGGTAGTTGGAGCCGACGGTTCAAAGAGCTTCGTCCGCAACGCGGCTGGGATAGACTTCCCTGGTCGCCATCTGGTCTCGATGGCCATGATGGATGTAACCCTGTCCAACGTCACCATCGACGACAACTGGCTGCATTACTTCTTTACTAAAGACCTGTTCATGAACGTCGTACGCATGCCGGGTAAAGATCTTTGGCGCATTTACATGTGTGAGCCCACTGGCGAATACGTCTTCCAGGAAGACAAGAGGAAAGCCTTCCAACAAGTCGCCGACCAACTCGGAATCGGCTTCCAGGTCAACGAGCCCCTCTGGGCGACTTCGTGGGAGGTACGCAACAACATTGCCGCGCGATATCGTGCCAACCGGCTGCTCCTCTGCGGCGACGCCAGCCACGTCCATTCCGTGGCCGGGGGGCAGGGAATGAACGGTTGTATGCAGGACGCGTTCAACCTAGGCTGGAAGCTCGCGGCCGTCTTCAAGGGCGACGCGTCCCCGGACATCCTCGATACGTACGAGCAAGAACGCAAGCCCATAAGTCAGCAGATCAGTGCCGGCGCAGCGGCCACGCACAAAATCGTCATGGGCTTCGGGATCGAGCTCCCGGATCGCTTCGCTTTCACCCAGGTCCCTAATTGGGAGGAGAATACCGTCTTCCTCGTCTCCGGCCTGTCTCATAACTATACCGATGTTGTCACCCCCCTTCTTCCACTCGTGATCCAGAATAACCCTGTTCCGGGCCCGAAACCAGGTTCCCGAGCGCCTGACGCGCTGCTTGTCCCGTCTCCTCAGCGGCATGTCTATGACGTCTTTCGGCGCCCACAATTCACGCTCCTCATCGCCCCAGACACGTCTCCTGAGAGGAAGCCGGCGCAAATGGCGCTCGCCGCTCACGCTCGTGATTTCATATCGTCCCGTTTCCCTAGGCACGTAAATGTGTTCCTGATATCCGACCGCCGCGAAGAGGAGTTCGATTTCGACCATCAGAGTGTCGATGAAGTTGGCGAGTTCAGGGAAAGGTATGGCATTGAAAAAGATGGTGAGGGGGAGGGCAGGCTCGTGCTTGTTCGTCCGGATTTATATATTGGCTTGACTTGCAACCTTCCACTCTGGAAAGGAGTCGTTGAATATCTAGCTGGGTGGTTTGTAGAGGCCACGTAAGAATAGTCGGGAGGAGGTCAAGATTACTGCAAGAAGTCCCCATTCGACAGATGCTGATACAGACGCTACTAGCGGTGGGAGTCAGAGTACTTAGGGCCCTCCGCTTTCTATACTAACAACCATTTCTCTTGTATAATGCATGTAGCATCGGAAGTGCTTCTCTAACCCGTCCACCGAAGGAAGGGAGCCGTGGTGATGCTAATTGCCTTGACACGTTCTAGAACCGCGCTATATTCGAATACCTTATGAGGTGTAGTTGCGATGTTAACTCTTGTCACCATTGCAGTGGAATGCCGCTGTTTAGGGACTGCCAACGTGACCACAAATCCCTCCGACAGCCTAAATGTGAATTCACTGAACCCCTTATCCTGCTCATGACTAAGACTCAATATATAATGGTTTTGACGATCACTCCGAAGATAGGGTGTTTTGGTACGCTTATGGTGCGGATTTCCACGCCACCGACAACACCGGCCGCAGATTGCCCGATGTAGTAGCAGCCGGGTAAGGGAAAGGGGCTTTACTATTTTTATAGGGTTGCTGAGGAAGAGACTATATATATCCTAGGATGAAAGTTAGAAACGGACACAACACTTGTCTACCTTACATTTGAACAGAATAAAGGAGTCTAAGCATCAGTCTAGAAATTCAGGGGAAAAGTAGGGATAATCAGTTAATTTTTGAAGAAAATATAGACTGCGCGTGATTCCTAATCCCGTGCCGACTCTGCCAAATAAATAGCTCATAGTACATAAAAGTATCCTGAACTCGGCTGAAGACTGCCTAGATAAGATCCACGTGACCTATTCTTCCAACCCCTAGCTTACTTTGATGCTTCTTAAGCTGCCCCGACCTATTCACGGTAAGTGGCGCCTCTGCGCCGGAAGCACTCATCATGCAACAACTGGATCTGAATCGTCAGCGCCGTCCGCACTTGTCCAAGAACCTGAGAAGCCGTGCGAGATGAATTAGCCGGTCGAAGAAACTCGGCTCGATGACTCACGCCGGGTTGCAAACCACAGGCTAACAACGTTTGGCAAGGTGGGGTAATCATAAAGGGACAACGATGTCTCTATACTGATGGCCAAAACGCGATCGCAGCTATAGATCATTGAATATAATACTTTGTTCGCAGGTGGGAGGTAGTTATCCTGAAAAGTATTTTCTTGTGATTAGTTATCTTTTGATTTAACTTGGTCTACGTGTTTATTGAGCCAACGGGCGCAAAGTCGCTTATTACCATCCAACTAGCCAAACATGTCGCAAAACATATATGATCAGAGCGAGTTCTTCGAGAACTACATGAAGCTTGATCGACAAACCAAAGGGTTGGACGGCGCACCCGAATGGCCGCAGCTACGCGCGATGCTACCCGAGTTCAGAGGAGCCCAGATACTCGACCTCGGGTGTGGACTCGGGTGGTTCGCGCGTTTCGCACGCTCTGAAGGCGCTGCGCGCGTGCGCGGTATCGATATCTCTGCTAGTATGCTAGAGAAGGCGCGCGACATGACGTCTGACGACGCCATCGTATACGAGAGGGTAGATCTCGAGGAGCTCAAGCTCCCCGAGGGGGGATACGACGTCGTGTTCAGCTCGCTCACGTTCCACTACCTCACCCGTCTCTCGGGATTGGTCGCCGAGATTAGTAAGAGCTTGAAACGCGGGGGTCGTCTGGTGTTCTCGGTTGAGCACCCATTGTTCCTAGCGCCGACTATCCCAAACCTTGTGGTTGATCAGGAGACGGGACGCAAGGTCTGGCAGGTCGATGCTTATCAGCGGGAGGGGCTAAGAACTCGAAACTGGTTCGTTGAGGGTGTGCGGAAGCAGCATCGCACTATGGGCACGTATATCAACCTGTTACTGAGCTCGGGATTGAGGCTGACGGATTTTGTGGAGTGGTGTCCATCAGAAGAGGAACTGGCCAATAATCCGGGCTGGGACGTCGAATTGACTAGGCCTACTTTCTTGTTGATGGGTGCCATGAAGGATTGATCGACTCTCATGTGGATAGGGGACAGCAACTAGGTAGACTTTGGAAACAATATCTAGGCCGTTACAGGGCACCGAGGGTCTAAAGGTTCCAACGTTATACTAGATCTGGGGAACTGGGGAACTCGGACAACGTGCTCTCATCCACGCGATCTTCGCTCCATAACATCTATCTACATGGTACCGTACCTGAGGCATCCGAATCTACCTCGATCCCCGATCTACCTAGGCAGGTTAGGTAAGCAGAGACATTCACGTGAAAGTTTTGGGGCGCAGCGGGCAGGGCAGGCTACCTAGGGGTACCTGTCAGTAGGCACCGACTTAGGCAGTACAGTACACTAGACCTAGGTGCCTAGGTGCCGGAGAACCCCTGATCTGGTGGGGCTTAGCCATGGATCTCGGATTGCTAGCTGCAATCAATCCACTCCACGGCCTTGAGATAGATCTGCTGCCGCGCTGCCGCTCTGCCGCTGCTGTTATCTGGCGTCACTTTACTAACAGGTGTAGATGTCGATACCTAGGTAGAGATAGCCCTTCTTCTTCTTCTTCTCTTCATTGCGCCAGCCATTCAACACCATTTAACTTTCTGTCTAAGTTCACTAACCACCTTGCCTCCTTGCCTCACTACCTAGGTACAACATCCCTTGGCTCGCGTCGTCACCACCATAATCTTTCGTCCGCTTCTATATTATAATCACTGTACTAAACTATACCGACTGTTATTCTCGACGTAAACACCGTATCGCACGATCATACTATACTATCTATCCATCATCTTATCCTTAATCCACCCCTTATCAACTCTCCTGCCTAGCCAAGCACCTACTCAGCCAGCCATGATAATCGCGACCGCGCGCCGCCCGTCATAGCCCCCAGTTATACTCTCGAATACGCCGGCGACGTACTACGACGACGAGACCCCCCATGAACAGCAGCTTGCCTGCCTCTGTTCATCGATACTCCCTTTCCTATCCATGCGAACCGCACACGATCCCGGCTTCCGATAATCCGCGGCGCGCAGCAGCTGCCTGAATGCAACCCCTGAACCCCTTCTTAGCCGCCTTCTTCAAGCCGGGGAGCTCCGTCGCCACCCAGTGCACGCCCGTCCACCACCATATCCTCCTCGTCCCGACTACCGAGTTCTTCCTCACCTCCCGCGAAGTCGAGAGCGGCTTGCCCCTATCCGATGTCGTCACGACTGACGAGTTTCTGGGGAGCCATGTTCTGCGCATCCCCAGCCCATTCTTGGCCGCGGGAGGGAAGGATGGTGTTGGTAATCTGAGAGAGTGGAGGGGCAAGGCTAAGCAGTATACTACACTCAACGGCCGTAGCGTAGTCATCAAAGATGCCTTCGTCTATAGTAACAAGGGTATGTGACTTCTGTAGACGACGCTGTTGTTGATGCGACAGCACCTAATGGCATCACTAGGCTTCAAGACGCTCGCCCA
Organism: Xylariales sp. No.14919; assembly: GCA_002003505.1. Taxonomy (NCBI): domain Eukaryota; kingdom Fungi; phylum Ascomycota; class Sordariomycetes; order Xylariales; species Xylariales sp. No.14919. Next base: position 228,885 of record BDMC01000016.1, on the reverse strand, counting down.
GGCCCTGCTCTTGACCGATACGATTTGGCATGCCGACACGATCGAGCCTCGACCATGGCTCATCTACTTCATATCGAGACCTTTGGTCGGGACGTGGGAGGGGATCGAGATTCCCCGCGCCGTTTTTGTCGAGGGTATGGCGAGCAGGCAAGCCGCCGAAGCAAAACAAGCCGCTGCTCTTGAGAATGGCGAGCCCAGTCTGCCGAGGAAGAAGGACATCAAGAGCTTTCATGATCTCCTCAATAATTTCCCAAGCATCGCGAGGCAGATGCATTCCGGCTTGGAGAAGCTTTTCAAGGAGTTCAACACAATCTTCGACAAGCCACTGCCTCCCCCGCCGTCTGCGGCGCATATTCCCGACCCTGCGCCGGATGGCCCCATCGCTGCGGCTATGAAGAAGGTCCGGGCTGGTAGTCTACCGAGGCGGCGGGGTAGCATCGATGGGCAGAGTAGCACCCGATCGACGGAGAACTTCTTTGCCGAAGAGGATGAGCATGTTATGCGAGCCTCTCTAGAGACAGCCGTGACGAATGCCATTGATCTTTTTCAAGGGGTCGACACTCAGCAGCTCTCTATGCTTGGCGCTACCACTGAACTGACCGGACCGCTAGTAGAGAGACTGATTGAAAGATATGTGGCCGATAACGTACATAATCTAATATGGCCACGGCTAGCCGCACTCCGCCGGCCGCAAGACCAAGAGCTAGAAGCCAAAATACGGCAAATGGAGTTCATTGATATTTCGCAACTAGGTATTTTGATAGAAGGTGGCCCCAAAGCGAAACGCGAACTTGCGACAAGGCTCGGTATTGCCGTCGACGAGTTTCGAGGGATGGCGGACGCCACCTGCGCTCAGGATATGATGGAAATCCTGCTGGCAACAATCAAAGCAGCCACGCAATTGGCGCAACAGTCAGATTCAGGTGACGGCACCAAACCATCATCAGAAAAGAATGTTCTTATGGTCAACGCCGACACCCTGGTATCCCTACTCCTATTCGTCGTCATCAGAGCCGGCGTCAAGAATCTGCAGGCGAGACTACTATATATGAAACACTTTATCTTCATTGATGATGTCGACAGTGGGGAGATGGGATACGCTTTGAGCACGTTTGAAGCCGTGCTTTCATACCTTTTCGGTGATTCGAGTAGTTTGAGACGAGCTAGCCGTCGCAACAAAGCCCTATGGGACGCAACAGCGAAGGGCGATGTGGACGAGTTGAAGAGAATGATGGATATGAACTCAAATGTCATCGAGGAGGATGAGTTCGTCGCATCTCCACTCTCAAGCCGTGCTCCCTCGGTAAACTGGAGCATGTTTAACGGCTCCTCCGGACTATCTTCATCGGCTCTGACGCCGTCTGAGTCCTATTCTCAAGGGTCAGGCTTAAGCCACGTATTTCCGTTTCAAAATAAATCATCAGATGATATAGCAAGTGCACCGGTCAAGAAGATGAAAAGAGTTGCCATGGATACTAGAAGTATGTCGAGCGGTTCCGAATTTTCCTATCATTCACGGGCTGGCAGTGTCGTTACCTTGGGAAGTGGCCTCGAAGGTGACACCTCGGTCGAACGCTTGTGCCAAACACAGGATTCCTTCGGCGAATCAATTCCCATGATGGCGGTCCAGAACGAGCGTGTGGAAGTCCTGAAATACCTTCTATCATTAGAAGATCTCTTTCCCAAAGACATGGTCCTTGAAGATACTAATAACGATGACACGAGCCTACTGAGCGCTGCTATACAATTGGGACATACTGAGCTGATCGATATAATTCTCGACTTTGTCATGGCGGCAACACCCGAGCCACAAATCCAGCGTTATTTTGCTCTGCAGGACGTACGGGGACGGAGCATAGCTCACTATCTCTTTCATGCGCCGGCTTTGATCGGTCGTATCGGGAAGTTCATCCCCTGGCGGCAAAAGGACAAAAATGGGTTGACGCCACTATTTGCGCTTTGCCGATCGTACGACCACCCCGATTACTCCAATATGGTGCAGACCGGCCTCGAGGCGGCTACCATAGCACAGAGAGACGGGCAGCCACTCCACTTAGATGATCATGTGGATTTCAGAGGAAACACCCTTTTACATATTGTCAATGACCCGCAGTTGGTGGTTAGGATTTTATTACATTGCGATGTCGACGTCAATGCTACGAATGAAAGGAGATTCACGGCACTCATGGTCGCAAGCAAATATGGCCGCTTCGACATGGTGCGGGCGCTCTACTCCGACGCGAGGGTGGATGTCGCTGTTAGAGAGACACGTGGGCTAACAGCTGTTGAGCTCGCCAAGGATGACGATGTCCGTAATCGCATTGACGATCTGGCCTTGTTCACCATGAGCCCAGGCGTAGATGGCCGGGTTACCGGTGTGGTCCGAGCATTCTTCGTAGAAGATGCTACTATCCGACTGGTGCTCAAGTCAGGCGCTCCGGCAGATGAGAACTGCTACACAGTTACGACTTGCCGACGCTCAACGGCTGACTTCGAGCGCCTCGCAAGTCTACTATCGATGGAAAACCCAGCATCTTGGATGCCCAAAGTATCAAACCAACGGTCCCCTTTCCAAATTCCGTCTAAGCCATCGCGGTCCATCCTAAAAGATACACAGATGCGTTCCAACGCCTTTTTAAAAATAATGTTATCACATCCCACTTTTGCGACGCACGAGATGTTATGGGAATTCTTCCTGGTTCCAGACCTCCAGGCAGATATGATGGAACAGCGGAGTCGGCTGAAAGCGGAAACTAGAGTGGAAAGAGTCCGAGACGAATTTGAGCCGCTGGAAGACATTCATGAAGTAGAGCAATTCGTAGATCACGCGCGCGAGGCCGTTCGTGGTGTTAACTACGCCACTAAGAGTGTTGCGCGGCGCATCAATGCGGTCGGCACCGTCGCGAACGGTATGTTTACCCGCATCTCGCATTGACCATGGTAAGACGGCACGCTAACCAGGAAGACAGATCTTTACGATGCCGCATGTTTGATGTCTCGCATAACGGCCAACCTCGCCTTTCTACCGCCAACTCACACTGCAGCGGTGGAGACCTATATCAGCACGCTCGCTCCACCCGCCACGAATCCGCCTCATATATTTCACACATCTATCTTGGCGCTCCAATCCACTATCCAAGCTATGCTTACGGCGTTATCGCGACCGCCACAGCTCATTGAGCAAATCAACTTAGCCCGCAAAGCCATCGAGCGCAATTACAACTCGGTGTCGCGTTCTACAAGATGGCCGCTCGGCTTGCTAGACGAGACGCGCCAACGCATCAATGAAGAAAAGGAAGAGAGGGCTAGGCGAACGCAGGTCGAGCTAGACGAGCTCTCCAAGGAGCTTCGCTACACGCAGCAGACGGTAGCCAGCGAGCTAGCTGGTTGGCAGGACATGCACGGGCGCATGGGACGACAGGTGATCAAAGAATTCGCAAAGGGCATGTTAGTACTCGAACGTGAGCGACTGCAAGGAATCAGAAGAGCGTTGAGAAAAGTACGAGATGGTTCTCCCGCGTCAGTATCAATGGCACAGGCGCAACAGCCGCTCGATACTGTTCAGCCGAACATCCATAACACGGTCGACAACTCCCCAGTCAGCCATGGAGGTGAGTCTAGTGCCACAGGCAAGGCAGCCATGAACGGTGTATAGTAAGATAGATCAGTGTACACGTCTAGGCCGCACGTCCCAATCATGGCGAGTCCTCCGAATTTGCCGTATTAGGATAGAGACCACCAAGCTAGTTGCCACGTCACAACGTCCTTGTCTCCCGCCGTAGGTGCCGTTTCGGTTTCTGTCCCATGTCTTTTCACCAACATAGTTGGGAGGTTGATAAGCCTCACTAGACAAGCTGAACAGCTAGGCAAGTTCGTGAATCCGATATCTGGGAGGCATCCCACGAATGTTAATATACGCATTACGTACCCCGCTGTCGCAGACCTCATGGCTGTGGATGCTACGCATGGGGCGCAATGGTGGCCCTGGTGGCCCATTACCACGGCCGATTATGTGCGGCGGCGCTTCAGGCTCGCTTATACGGCGGGTAACTTACTCTTGGGCCGCCTGCTGGGTCTCGAGGCAGTGGCAGTGTATGTGTTTCTAGTTTTGGGGGGGATTGACGAATCGGCTTGTACGGCGTTCGCTCTCGTCGGCGCATGCCGGTAGACAGACAGAGACTATACTAGTAGAACGTATGATGATGATGGGCATTTGGGGCCCGGTCGTTGATCCGCCCGATGGAACCGGTTTTCTGCGACCTTGGGCCGTGGCCCGGGACTTCGATCCCTCTCTCGCTCCCATCCTGCCCACCTTGTTGGTAGTTAGGTAGTATTACGTAGGCTTCCTGCTAGGCGGGATTTGTCATGAATTGGTGCCGTCGTTGGGAGGACGGCGCCGGGAATTGGGCGCGATCGCGAGAGGAGGCGGGAGCCCCGAGTTAGATGTGGTGGTAGTTCCCTGGTGGTGAGGGTCTGGGGATTGCTCGTTCCGCGAGGCTTAGCCGGGTTGGCATTGAGCGGATTGGCGAATGATGCTACGTGCCCTTCCTATTGCGACTCTCTCAGATGGCAAGGTTGCATGCAAGGTTGTTTCCTGAAGATTGATTGATTGATGGATGGGATTGTTTGATTGTGTTTTTTTTTTTTTCTCCCCCGCCCCGGGCGATCGAGACCGATGCGCACGCAACATCGTCTTCGGCTGCTGGTCTCGGCTTAGGATTGCACACAGATACACAGATGGGAGGTTCAAGTTCCATGTTGGATCATCACATCGAGGTTGGTTGCATGAAAGAAGCCACTATGGTTAAAGCGTTCAACTAGTTCTCTATGACTCACGCATGCCTGTCTTCACCTGAATCTCCATTCCCGCAACCTTGCTCACGACGCAAGAAGGGTTGCACGATGCTGTCTACTAAGCTTCACCGACAGGCAATTGTATAGTAGGTCCGCAAACCCGCATGCATGCATGCTGCACGTCCCGGGGCCACGAATGACTCACTCTCCCAGTGACTCCGTCACTGAATTCGCTCCCTTCTGCACGATAGATAGTGATGATAGGGTGGCATGGGGGTGGGTAAAATGGACGGGCTCGTTCCAGCGGATGATCGCCACGGCCACAAGCCACAGGCGATCTGAAACGGACCGGGGGAGGAGGAGGAGAAGGGGGGGGGACAAGGGCAGAGTCTCTCCTCTCTCCCTTCTCTCTCTCGGCCACGCTGCACCGAACGTACGGGAACGAGAGAGAATAATCTGAAACGTTGAAACATTCAAACACAGGGCCAGCCTCAACCACTCGAAAACCGGGTTTCTGCACCTCCAGCTCTGGTGTGCAGCGTAGCTCCCTTGGCGGGTTTTTTCCCCATCCATCCATCCATAAGTACACGATAAGTACGTACATACACTAGACTACTACTACTGCTACTGCTACTGCTACACGGGCGCGGACATGCAAGGGAAGTGAAGCCGAGAGAACGAACTGGAGACACCTCTTTTTTTTTTTTTCGAACAAGTCATACGCGGGAATATCATAGGGCCGCGACCAATGAGAAATCCGCTCACGGCCTTACACGTTCGACGCGGTGGTGTGGAGCGAGCCGATTGGCCGCACGTTCTAACGTCGCGTTGCTCGCCGCGTGTTTTAACTCTTCTCGGGCGATCTTTCGTCTCTCTCACTCTTTCTCACTCAGCACGTTCTCTCTCTCCACACTCCACTCCGCGTGCGCGTTCCCCGTTCGGGAGGGGGAAAGAGAAAAAAAAAAAATGGGGGAGGCGGGAAAAAAGCGATAAAACGCACGGGACACATGATTTTCCTCTCTCACTCTCACTCTTCCTACCCTAGATAACTCGCGTTCTGCTTGGCTGGGACGCAGGCGCCAAGCCAATTTGAAATCCCCCCCCCCTCGATCGGGAAATCGGAGAAGAAGGGTGGGTGGTAAGGTAGGAGAGGCGCGTGCAAATTGGCCAATGGCAGCCCGAGACCACCGCCCTTCCTCGCTTTGCAGCGCTTGCGATGTTGTTTGAGCTTAGGCACGCTACGCTACGCGCCCGGCTCTTACGGCGGCGCTTGTGCTTCCCTTGAGTGCGCTGAAGGGGAACCTTACCTTACCTTGAAGCGAAGCGAAGTGTGTGTAGTGTACAGTATACTACAGTAGTATGCGTACAGCAGTGCTTGTGAGGCAGGCATCATTATCGTGCCGACCGCCAGTGACATACATGTCAGAGGTATATGGTAGTTGGGTGGCGGCGGCGAAAAAATACACTTATACCGACCCCAAAACCCCCCCCCCTAATTAATCTCTTGTTCATGTCAAGGCCTTTTTTTTTCGTTTCGTTTTTTTTTTTTTCGTTTGCCTATGTTGGTGTTTCTACCCGGGTTCGCCCTCCTGGCATGATCGAGGACTTTTTAATCTTACGGTGGTCGGCTGTTGCGCCCTGGCGAGTTTCGACCGATGTTTGACTCCGGTCCGGCTGACCATGCTCGGCACTGGCCCAAGAGCTAGAATGCCTTGCTTGCGCCTTTCGGTGGTAAGGGCGGCCGGGAAAATCCTCCGCAGATCATGCTCATGGATTGATTTTTTTTTTTTTTTTTTTTTTTCTCTCGTCCATCCCTTCCGTACGCTAACCTAGCTGCTGTTCACCTTTGGTGTCACCAAAATAAATGCAAGCTGTACTTGGTAGATTGAATACGATGCAATTTCCCGCCGGCGCCTAATCGGATCGGCTTGTTGCGCATCTTGCCTCATGTAGTCTAAGTGTACCCATGGATCGATAGCCGCCAGCGTTTAACTATTATCGTAAGCGATGCGGAAATTTTCGAGTCCAAGAACGGACTAGTAGGCGCACTGCTATACTACTAGTATTAGACAGCTCTCTGTCTAAGCCAGGCGGCTATCCGGACCCTCCGAATTCCGGCGGGTGGGCTGCACAATGTGTGTGCGTGTGTGTGTGTGTGTGGTTTGCCGACAGGGTGAAGGGCGGTGCGCCTGTGGCTGGGTTCCTTGTTCCGCTTCATCTCATGTTTATCGCCCGCTACGTCGACGAGCCGAGACCGCAACACCCTGCCAGCCCCCAATTTCTTCCCAATTTGTAGACGTGTGAGTAGGCGATGGCACCGTGCCTTTGATCCTTACACGACAGTACTAGTATAGAGAACCGATGTCAGATCAAGCGCAAGCGCGAATGTGCAGGGTTCCCAACCCGACGAGAGAGAAAAAAAGGGAAAAGAAAAAATCCCGGAAGTCGATCATGGCAAGACACAGACTAGGGAGTTCCTCCCTACCTACGCTACGTACGGTAAGGTACCTCACTACACTACATCGATTACGGCTATAGTATAGTATAGTAGTACTACAGTACCTATCCAGGACTATAGTGTCAGTACATCCTGCGCCGGCCGGTGGGCCCGCGACTGGGCTTGCGACTCGCCCGGCTCGCGATTTGCCGCGCCGACGAACGACAAATATCGTATTCTGTATATAGTAATAATGTAGAGACGCAATCAGGGAGAGAGAGAAAGCGAGGGAGAGATAGATCGTCTGAGGCGGCGCGGCAGATCTCTATCTACCTAGGTAGTAAGCAAGGGAGGAAGTAGCGAGGTTCGAGGAACTGATCCATCCCTAGACACAAGAACAAGAACCCTACCCCCCCAGGCCGCGATTCCGAACGGACAGAGAGCGTGCCACGCTAGAAGACGACGCCTAGCGATGGAAATGCGTTATAGCGTAGTTCAACTATAGGCGGTCTATAGTGCATCAGGTGAGCATTAATATGCTCCTAGAGTCTCATCGCAGTGCATAAGAGTTGTGTGTCGCCGTCTCGTTCGTCGCGGTGGTGCAGTACGTGGGCGCGGTGCAGCGAGCGAGCGTGCACCGCGTGCATTCACCATATTCGTACACGCATCCCCGCGTCGATGAATATGCTCCGAGCGCAGTCAGTCACTCGGTTACTCACTCGCCCACTTACTCGGTCAATTCGCTCGCGCGGTCCCGTCAGCAGTCAGCATTATCGCGGCGGGACGCGGGAGGGAAGAGAGAGAGAGAGAGAGGACGAGACTCCCCCACATCCGCGTTGGCGCTGCGCAGGGGGGGTTGTTGAGGTTGGGTACCGTGGGTACTGACTGAATCCAGGGTACATGCAGGAAGAGAGAGAGGAAAAAACATAAAATAAAATACTACTAGTAGTAAAACCCACCCGCGCACTAATGCGGTGCTCGCTAGATACCCGCATGTGGTGTAATAGCGTGTCCCATTTTATGATATCAGTAACAGAGTAAGGGTAGTGTAGTGTAGGATGGTGTAGGATAGCGTGGTGTACATGTGTCTCTTGTTGAGTGACTCATAGACGCCCTGGATAGGGTACAGCCCAAAATGATGCGGGAGGCGTTCTCGTCCTTCGATTGGGGGAGGGGGAGAGGGGGAGGCGTTGTAACGAACAGAGAGGTCCTTGGATATGCATCGTGCCACCAGGTCTGCCCACTCGCTTCTTGAGATCGCCCTGTTTTTCCGAGTTCCCATGTAGAGTTTACCATGTAGTACTACTATAGTAGTAGTATAGTGGTATGGGTTACTAGTATAGTACTAAGTAGATATGCGGCCCCCAGAAGAATGGATGTGATTCCTCTTGGCTGCTCTGCTGCTCTGCTGCTGGCTCGAAGATGGGGTTTGAATTGAGTTGGCCCTGTTGGTTGGGTTCACACATTCCTTGCCAGCCCCAACCTGATCTGGAGTGCCTAAACGTGGGCTTGGGTATTCCAGCATCGTCAGAAACAAGTGGTTATTTTTTTTCCCATTTTTTCATTTTTTTTCATTCGGGTATCCATGAGCTGAGAGTTATTTTTAATGCCACATCACAATTGTGAAGAGATTATAGTGAGACAACAAGAACATGATGTTGTTGTTCGACGGGTAGTGTACACGACATTCTGTGTCATAGGTAGTGCTAGCAATAGGTACATTCACTACCTTAGGTACCTTAGGTACAGTACAGTACAGTACAGACTGCGCTACAAGTGGTGATGATTGGAAGTACTATGCGACTGCATTGGACTCTTGCCATTGGCCACACTAAAAAAGTGACAAACACTCCAAAGGGAGAGAGAGTCGCTAACCCTCGCTAAACTAGTACAACGTTAGGGTAGACGCCAAGATCTGTAAGAGCAGCTGGGTTGATTGGCCCCACCACCTGCATGGGCCTGGACAAGTACCCGGGTACACTACCGGTATGCTGCTGCTTGTACGTACTACCTACATAGGTAGTAGTATACCTACCGCCTGTACTCTCCCTGTACCTAACATACCTAGTATACCTTATAGCGGTAAAGTATCCATACCACCAGTCGTGGGTGGACGGGTGACATGGGTCTACCTATTTTCGGTACGTACCATCAGTCACTACCCTACCTAGAATAGGTACCCTGTCTAGACTACCTAGCTAGGTAAGTCAAGCCCCCCCCCCCCCCCCCCCCCCGGTCACACTCAATCGAACCTCACCTCACCTCTTCTCTTCTTGACTTGACTGACAGACACACCAGATGGACCCGATACCTCGACCACCCAGCAGCCCAAGGGCGAAGTGGCATACATGAGAAAGAAATATGATTTCCCTCACTAGTCTATCAATTCGCCTTCCAATACCCCATGTTTCAGGTTTTGCTTCCTGCATTGGGCTACATCATCGCCATCGGCTTTTTCAAATGTAGGTAGCCATGCCATCTGCTGGCTGGGTGCTGGCTGGGAGCTGATTTGCATGCGGCCCATCGTGACCTTGTCCCGTCCGCTTCGAGGATAAGAACCTCTATCCTCCTCCTCCTACCCCCCCCCAATCTTCCCTCTCTCTCTTCATCAGTCCTGTTCTCGGTTTCATCTGTAGACCAATACATTTGTTTCCTTTTTCCTATTCTCGGTTTCCTATCTTGTCTCATAGACCCATCGTATTCCAGGTCCTCGACCCATAGCCAGTAACCACAACCTTGGTTCGCTCTCTCATTGCCGCAGCAGTATCTCGTCCATTCGTCCGCCGGTTTTCATACATATTCCCGTCCCTGGGCATTAACACATCCCGTCGTGGTGGAGCTGGTTCTCCCCCTTCACTCTCTTCCAATAATCCAGTAGTCCGCCTGTTCTTGTCCTGGTTGACAAGAGAGAGAGCATTTACTTCACCCACAATAGACATGGCTACGTAGGTCAACCCTTAGCTCACCCTCACTTGACTCTCGTGAGTGGCAAGAATAATAGTATACTAACTGATACATGAGGATGAGTAGTCTGGCAGCAGACATGTCTTTTGACTTCACTTTTCCTTCCTGCGAGCCGGTCACCCCGCCGAGCTTCTCCTTTGATCCGTCTCTGCTCGAGATTCAATACAATCCCGGGCATGCTCGCACAGGCTCGTATGGTTCAATATGTTCAACTGCCGAGACGTCGCCCTCCGACTCGGTTAGCACACGCGTCACTACGCCTTCGCGCTCTCCACCGCCCATTCGTCAACATGGCCCTATCTTGCTGCCTAAGATCCGTTCCCAGGACCAAACCATCGAATCACCCGCCAAGAGGGTGAAGAGATCGACTGCCGCTTCAGTGACTAAGCCTTCACGCAGAGGGAGCGTGAGGCCAACACACACCCGGAGCTTCACGAACCCGGAGTCCCTGAGCTTCAACTCCTTCTTCAGCCCAGTCGAGGAGCAAGTCACATTTCCTTCTTCTCTGATCTGCTCACCCGTTCCGTACGCACAGGATGCCATGCAACCCCAACGGGCATCAAGTGTTGGGCCCGACAGCTTTGGGTTGGACAAGTTCAGTTTCCCTACTTACCGTCAAATGCCTGCGTATGTCCCAGCTGTCTCGCAGTCGCCACCTCAACCCGAGCAATACATGTATGGCTTCGTACCCAGGGCCCCCTCGCCCTTGAGCTTGGCATCAACGCCAGACCCCACGCCATCCACCACTCTCATGAATTATTTGACCACATCCAACCCAGCTCCGTCCTTGGTGCGGTCCATCTCATTTCCTCTTCGGGACCCCAACACTAAACATTTCTGGTGGGACGTTCGACAAATACGACAATGGTCTACCTTCAACCTGACCACAATCCTATCTCTTCCCGGCGCATCTGCCCTCCTCAACTGCCCTGTCCCAGCCCCCCTTCTGCCCCAACCTTCTACCAGTGCGCGCCATCCTGAAACCGAGGCCGCATTGCACAGCATCTACGCATCATACTACATCCCCAAGCTCAACTCAGCTCTAGCGCTATCTACACAGCGGGCTCTCCAACTCTCAGTCCCTAGCACCAAGATCACACAATCTTCCCCCAATGACCACCTCATCGTTGCCAACATGGCTGGTGAGTCATCAACGGCTGCCGCTATCTTTGGGGGAAAGCCAACTGCCCGCGTCGTAGGACTGGTTAAGTCTTTCGACCGCTTCAACACGGGAATGCGCGTTGAAGGCAACATCAAGCGTGTTGAGTACTTGCGCGGACTGGCGCACCTACATAGTGCTATGCGCGAGCACGGCACACGCTACGGCTTCATTCTCACTGAGATTGAACTCGTCCTTGTCCGCAACGGTGCTGAAGGTACCCCTCACTTCGGGTATCTAGAAGTGACCAGTGTCCAGCTTGCCGCTGCAGGGTCAGATGACGACGGCGAGGATGAGACCACTCCGCTCACAGCATGCCTTGCACTTTGGGGTCTCTGCATGTTGGCTGGTGACGAACCAACACCCGGCCATGCGCCGTGGAAGGCTGAAATCGGCGCCCCCGCTGAGGGAACTCGCCGCAAGGCACTTGCTCGTGACGACTGGATGCCACAGCCACAGCTCGCTGAAAAGCGTGAAGCTAAGCGCTCCAGGGGTTGGGTGCTACCCGAGGACCCTGTCGGCAGGAAGGAGCTGGGCAAGAGGGGCGTGCGATACGGTGGATGCTAAAACATCATTTCCCCATCTAAGCGTACCCTGGGCTGGTTCCCAGGTTTGCGAGTATCTTGGCGTTGTACATAGATACCCATCTCTCTAGTTAATGGTTTTCTCCCTGGGGTTTCATGTTCGAGGTCCGGGATCGGGGATTGGGATTAGGGATGGCGATGGGGAAAGGGATAGGCATAGGCATCGGGATAGGGATATTATGATTGATGAGGCCCGGGATAAAGAAAGTATGGGCACTAGCAATAGTGAATAGTCCTTTGTGCAATGTCAATTTCAAGAAACTTGGCTTAATTGAATCCGATGACCAAAAATACTTCCCACTTCCTACTTTTTCCCTGTCATCGTAACTGTCCCTTACATAATAACACCATCCTATTAAGGGAAACGAGTTGTCGCCCCCATTTTCGTGTTAGTCCGCGATGCGACTCGAACATGACTAATCGAGGATGCTATGTCATCCGAGCTGACGGCGACTCCTCCTTGGCGGCCCGCGGGTGTCAACGATGCAACCCACCCCCAGCCTGCATCCCAAGACCCCCCCACCCCGACACAACCCCGGAATAACGAGTTGCCGCGGAGAAAAAGGCACCCTGGGCATATCATTGCACGCAGCAAGCTGCGAGCCGTTTCAAAGCCGCGGGGAAACTAGATTTCCCACGTCTCGCCGAGGCCATACTGCCTCGCTCTTACCGGGTTACCTGGGTCCGCCCTATATGCCACGTTGGCGTTTCGTGCTGCGCGCCCGCGCCGTACTACCCGAGGGATTGATTGCCATTTCCGCGCCGCGCAAATGGCTGGCTGGGTCTGCTCTGTCGCTGCTGCTTACAGAGCGTCGCGGCGTCTTTCTGCTTCGCGATGCCGCGAAGCTCCGAGTGCAATCCTCTCGTCGTGCTGCGATGACGCGGGTTGGGAAGTTAGGTGCGCAGGTCGGAGGTGAGTCGGATGTGCGAGGGGAAATGATTACGCTATTCTGTAAGCTGGGTGTCTGGTTGATGGGGATAGATAGGTAGGCGTGCACGTATAAATGATGAGGGCTTCTAAGAGTAGGGCTATACTCAACTAGACAAGACGAGAACCTCATTTGTAGAGCTTGAGAGTATACATACATACATACATACATACGTCCGTTTGCTCTATTCTCGTTGAGAGACGCAAGTTAATAGACGTAAGCGAAGTCATACAATCTCCCGCCACACATCCAGCATTGCACAGCGCGGTACCATATCAGAAACAATAAGTACGCACGCACGGAGAACATGTCGGGGACTAGCGTGGCCGCAGGAGCAACATTAGGCGACCTTGCCCAGATGCCAGCAGTGCCCGAGCGCACGGACTCGGCAATCGCGATCGGCGAGGCGGAAAGAGAAGAAGCAGGATCCCCGCCGCCGACGCAAATGCTGCTCGACGAGGCCATCCTCGCCCGCCATTCCACGCGGCTGTACCTGCCGCAGCCCGTCCCGCGCGCCGCCCTCGAGCGCGCCCTCGAGCTCGCGACGCACGCGCCCAGCCACACGAACACGCAGGCCTGGCGCCTGTTCATCGTGACCGGCGACGCGCTCGCGCACGACGACGCGGCGGGGCCGTGCTGCGCAACTTCGAGTTCTTCGGGGCCCCCGTCGGCGTGCTCGTGTGCATGAGCGCGGCGCTCGCGGGCCAGGCCGCGCTCAGCGTCGGCATGTACGTGCAGACGCTGCTGCTCGCGCTCACGGAGACGGGGCTCGGGAGCTGCGTCGAGATCAGCGTCGCTGGGTACCCGGGTGTGGTCGCCCGCGAGGTCGGTATCCCGGGGGATTTGCGGGTGCTGTGTGGCGTTGCGGTTGGTTTTGAGGATCCTGGTGCTGGTGTGAATCGCATTCGGGTTGTGCGTGATTTGGCGGAGAGGCATACGGCTTGGGTTCAGTAGTGCGGTGAGTGCGATGAGATGTGAGGTGAGTGAGATAGGGAAGGGTGAGAATGAGAGAGTGTAGAGGGTGAGTGAGAGGTGAGATGTATGAGATATGTGTTCAATATATGGCAGGATTGATGGGTATTAGGACCTCTTACGGGCCCTTTATCCGTTTCTCCCAATGATTTATCATTATTTCATTAGTCCAAAAGACCTATATGTCGGGCGACTCATTTATTTCGCAATATTCTACTACCAGGAAATCTAGTATCCTAACAATAGTAGTCTAATGAACTTTAATTCAATGAATGACCTAACATCCCCACCATCCACCTCGTTGTCTCTTTAGCTACAAGCAAGGGCATATAGCCACGGTTTGGTAGAGCCTGCTAGCAAATCTACGGAGTGCATGATCACTGTTTGAGTATGACTTCCAGGGCGCCAACACGGCTGTAGAAACCAAAACCGTCTGTAGGGGAAATTCCAGGCGAGATACCTATACTGTTTTTACTAACCGATTGCTCAACTGTTTTCCTCTACTTAGTGGCTACCTTATGTCAACGGCTCCTACAGTCTCCCCAAATGAGCTTGAATAGACCTACCTAAACGCCTGATGATAAATACTTCCTCAGAATACAAAGAAAAAAAATGAATTATGGCATGCCGCAGTATTATCTCCCACGTAGGAGTAGCTCAAAGTGCTTCCAAACTTCGTACGGATCCTCCCATGGTCTTGTTGGGTTGATGCCCCTGCGGTTAGTGCTGTCCATGACCATGTTTATTTTTTTTGCCGTTTGTACCGTGGAATATAACGTTCTCTGATGTCCGTAATTTCTCTCATATCGGCCTCGCGAGCACATTCCTGCATTATCTCCTCAGTAATTGGCAAATTTCCGTTCCGTTCGGAAATATGAGCAACAAACTCCATGATTCTTTCTGCCGGTTGACTAACCACGGTTTTTAACGCCATCTCATTATTAACCACCGACATTTCCGCTTGTTCGAGGACGAGGCGAATCAGCTTTCCACCTTCTTCATTGCAGCGAAAAATGCGACTCACGTCCGATTCGGTAACCAAAATCTTACTAACTGGCCGAGAGATGATACCATGATATTCCCCGCCCCGGCCAATCACAGCTGATACCACGTCCGGATAATCGATTGCCGCTCGTCGGAGAACCAGGTCAAGATGTTCTAGATCTAGGTACTCGCTTTCAAGTGCAGCTAATATCACCCGGCTGGTATTAAATATCGATCTTTCAACCTTTTGGGGGCTGTTATTACGAAGTCCTTCGTATTGGTCCCCGAGACGAATAGCGTTTAGTACTATCTCTTCGGTTATCGCCCATTTTTCGGCTCGTTGGATTAAAATGTCAAGGAGCTTCGTATGACTGTATACGCGATCGAATGATGCTACGAATTTGCCGGCGATTCTGTTAAGAAAAATTTTGGTCCGAATGGCAGCATTTACTACTTTCCCAGTAAATGCCCGACTCTCCGCTCGCTGAAGTATAATACCGAGGGCCTCTGTGCTTTTGCGTATTTCTGGGTCCATGCAATTAATTTTTCCCAGATAATGATCATAATAATTGCAGTCGCCGCTCCAGATAAACGCTGCTATTATAATATTCTCGGTGACGGTGATATTTACACCCTGACGTTCAAAAATAGATCGTAGATCGCGCGTGCGCTTTTTGCAAGCCAGCGCCATCAACACCGTTTCCTCTAAGCGGTCTATGTCGGCCTGGAACTGCGGTATTGACCGGTATAATGATCCGAGCGTGCTGATCACTCCAAAACCACATATGTGTGAGACAACTTCAGAAATCACCGTGGATATAGGCTTTTCATAGGAGACCCTGAGGCTCTTGTCTTCTTCCGAGCAGAGTCCGAGAAGTGCATAGATACGGTCATGTTCAAGCGTCGCTTGCGCCTTGCGAAAGGATCGTATTAGTGTTCGAAGATCTCGATGTGGGCCGCCCATTGTTGATCTTGCTTGTGACCCGGGCATCAGATCAAGTACGGCTCGACAATGTGAATCGACTTCCACGTTAAATAACGAGGGTGCAGAAGAAAATATAGCCGACGACACGGCTTTCTTCCCACAGTGAATTAGTGCCGCTCGCGCATTCCCCACCTCCTGCAAGATCCATATTCTGCGGAACCATGGCCGATCCAAGATTTGTCTAATACCAAGACATATAGGATTATCGGGGTCTCTTCCCTCATTGCTTTGGATCCCTTCCCAAATGCCCGACGCTCGAAGTTCTATGGCTTTCCGTTTCATGCCGGTGTGCAAAGTTTGCCGTTCGATTAACGATACCATGGCAATGTTCATCTCGGGTGTGGGTGGGCCAAGCCATACAAGAACACGCCGAGCTTCTCGATAAATCTCCGCCATTTGTTGCACTTGGTGGTTGCGCTCACTTGTGTCTTGCGTGCCTTGATTGATACAGATAGCATCAATCCACAGCATGCGGTCTTCAACCGGGTATCGCAAGTCTAGCAGGAGATGGTATAGGTTGGGACCTATGGAGAGCTGTTTAATTGTATCCCCGTGTATTTGAATAATAAAGATGGAACTAGTGATGGTGCCCCATGTATAGGACACGGCTTCATAATCCATCACATCACAGGGTGTAAGCAAGGCGTGGACAAGCTCGCATTGTAGTTGCTCTCCTACGCCGCCGAAAAGTCGCATGAGGCGAAAACTAGGCTCACCCAGATTGAGGGGCGTGTATGTATATGTCTCCATGGCGGCTCTATGTCTTGAAAATAGCCAGTTAGCTGGAGGGCACGGACAAATGGGCAGCGCGGGTATAGGGAAACAAGAAACAAGAAACTTATAAGACAAGCGCCGAATTACGAAAATTGATGTGGCAGCCAGACGCAGGGGCTGGTATTCAGGCGGGTAAGCAATGCCATGTGATTTGGGTCGAAATCTAAGAATGCCTTCGAAGGCAGAAACGTAGCAATGCCTCTATTCAGCCCGAGGCAGAATCAGTCCCGACCACTAACATCGCGTGGAGGGTTGCAACAACGACCGGGGACCTTTCACCCCTATAGTATAAAACACCAATACTGTTGCGGAATACACCGAAATAGGCACAATCCCCTCGTTTCTGGTGCGGCGGAGCGGCCGGAGTGACATCATAAGAGTTTGGTTTGTGCTCTTTGAAAGACAAAAGCAGGCTGTAGTTGCTCTAGCTAGATATAATACCTTATTATTCACAGATGTATGGTGTGTTCTATGACTAATAGGGTTAGTGTAACGCGTATACACAAGGCTTGGCAGGCCTTTATAAGGGCCTGCTTTGCTGCGTATTTGCGCGTTAGGTTTTTCTTTTGTTACTACTTTTTTTACCTTTTATAAAAAGGGTAGTTTTTAAGTAGTAGTTAAAAGGTTATTTTTTATATATTTTATAAACTAAAAAAAAAAATTTAAATAATATTTAAAAATATAAGTTTAAGTAGCTATTTAAAATTTAGCTATAAATATATATGCTTATATAATTATAATATATAATAATAAAAGCTAAGCTTTAAATAAAGCTTATATTTTTTTAATATATATTATTTAAACTAACTTTTTTATATAACTTATAAAAAGCATAAATAATATGTTTTATAACTAATAAAATTAATATAATATATATATATAAAGCTTAGCAAGCTTTTATAAAAGCTTGCTTTATTATATATTTATATATTAAGTTTTTTTTATTATTATTATTTTTTTTATTTTTTATAAAAAAAATAGTTTTTAAATAGTAGTTAAAAAGTTATTTTACTTACTTACTATCTTTTGCATGCATAAGATATAAGTAGTATCTATAAGGCTAAAAAAAAGAAAAGAAAGGTTGTTTAGGTAGTAATTTTTTGATTTTTTAGTAAGGCGGCTATCTAAGACCTAGCTATAAGCATACGCGCTTATGCGATTGCAGCGCGCAGCAGCAAAGGCTAGGCCTTAGATAAAGCTTATGCTCCCTTAATATACGTTATTCAAACCAACCTCTCTATGTAACCCATGAAAAGCATAGATGGATATTTAAATATAAGCAGCTCTAAGCAACTTAATACCCTTCTATTGAAATCTTGGCAGATTGTTCGTAAACCAACTGTGACTAGTTCTCCAAGCCCTTGTATCAGCTTCTATTAAGTAAAAAGTCAAGCTATAACCTGCCTTATTACCGATCAAATGGTTGCCTATTTTGAACTCAAAGTTACTTGATGTGGCGCCCTTGCGTAATCAAACCTCTAGACCAGAGCAGCATAAACTAGATGTTATGGGCTAGGTCAAGGGGGCCTAGCCCTTTGGGTGTTAGACTGGCTTGGCCAGTCAGATAGCGTATATATAGCCGTAGGGTCGCCGGAGCCTTCATGCTTCCCCCTTCTTCCGTACGTATTTTTATTAGCAGCATGTTCACATACAGCCACTGGGCTGCCCGTCACACTAGATACCGACCCAAGCCAGGCTAAGCGTCGGTGCGGCGTGTTCCCGATAGAAATGCGAAAGAGATGTCATAAGTAGGAGTAAACCCAAACCTACCACATACCGAGACACCTTTCCTCGCGAGAACGCAGCAAGCATTCCACCCTGCGTTGTTGAGTCCATCTATCGATCCAGGTTGAATGCTAAACGCATTAGGCCGGGATACATCTCGCATGCACGTGCGTCAATAGCGTAGTCATTCCTACTGGCGTTCTTGCGGAAATGCGTCAATGTTCATAAAAGAGGTCCTTATCTGAGGCGAATGCAGCTCGTGTGGCGATTCTGGGACTCAGACGCAGGCCTTCAATCTAGAACTCGGTACTGAGATGACCCTAGGTTAATAATATCGCCTTGCGCTTAGGAACAAAAACGCCACTAGAGCGCAACTGTGTTGATGCTGCTCCTTTGTATCTCCTTTGATTAGTATGCGCCATCCTTCGGATACAGGTATATTTTACGTGATATGGTCGAGCTCGTCGGTCGCCCAGAGGGCTGCCCTCTAATATATCGTGATGAGTACCTAGGTAGGTATATAGGCCGACCTAGATTCACATCATAGGGGAGTAAAAGCCCCGACATTGAAACGTGCATCTCAGCTTCTTCTTAGAATCTCCTTCAATTCATCAAACTCATGCTGGTCCATCTTTGCGAGGTAGTAATCATAGCCGGTGAACGATTGCCAACACTCGATATTGGCCGCTTCCATCAATCCCTCGTCGGCAAAGAGATAGCCTCGGGTGCATTGCCGCGTCAGGTAAGGGTTTAATCGCCGAGAATTACCGGTCTTTAAGATATGGAACCCAACAAATCCGACTTGTGTGAGATGCGGGAACCGTTCCTCGGCCAACGCCGCAAGCACGCGATGGAGGAAGGCTGAGGTTAGGCTGAAACACAAGGCACGGTAGGGGCCTTGAATGCGCGATCGGCTTGCCCCACAGATTTTATACAGGTCTTCATCCTCGCAGTGGCCTCGCGTATGCTGACCGGTAACGTGGGTGTTCGACTGTCGTGAGGGGTTCGCGACTACACCCTTGTTGGCTAGATGAGCCGGTCTCTCATGTCTACTGCAAACCTACGTAGGAGGAACCGTCCCAAAGATTGTACATGCTGCTATATCGGTAAGCGCTTCTGGGTTTCTTATATCTTGGTTTAGCTTTCTTTCCCTTACTACTATTATAAAAGACGCTTGTTCGGAAAATACGTATATAAACCCGACCTAGAACCTGCCTGCGCACTCCTTAATAGCACTGTCTGCATGATACGCATATTCATAGCGTTTGGCGAAAGCTTCGATCGCGATAGTTCAAATGAGGTTTTGTCGGCAGACACTATCCCTTCGCAGATAGAGCGTATCCAAGGGGGCTTATCAGGTAAAGAATGAGGCTATATTGCGCGTATCACCAGGGCTTTTCGCCGTGTGATTCTATAATGTAAATTATAGTACCGGCATGACCCTACTCATGCGACTATAAATAAGGCAGGGCTGTAAGAATTGCTTTGAAGAGTTGAACGGTGTCTATATTACACCGCGCTACATTTAGATTCGTACCTGGGGTTACTCCTGCTGCTACAGTTACGTAAATGCAACTAGACGGCGCCAATGCCCTATCATCGACTTTGCCGGGGTCTCAGCTGCTTCACGCCATGCACTAAAGCCGAAACGCTAGACAGAAGGCGAGTGTATTTTGGCTGAGGCTATGATACACTATCAAGGGGCAATACTATGGCTAGTGGTAGACTAGAGCCATTCGAGTCTATTCGTCGCAACACAAGGCTCGCGACACCGACGAACAAGACTGTAAACCACGAATGAAATGTAGATGGAGGGGTTTTGTAACTCGAGCTGCCAAAGGATATATCGTTGTTTTATCGTTGGTGATCGAAGCACAGGTCGCCCGGTTCCAAACACTACTCCCTGCGACCCCGCGCAACATTGACTATCACAAGCCCGCAGTTAGCTAAAACGGAGTGTTGGGGATCGCTTAAAGGGCTCTTTCTACTCACCTTTGACACATCTCTGAAACTCAACCCGTCGGTGGTGGCTATGGTAGCTCGTGACCGCGGTCATCTTCTATGAACTTCAGCACGCATGAACAATCAGGCTAGGAAGCGCTGACTTACCGATACGCTCCTCGTTCATTCGTCGTACTCGGTCCCGCTGGGCAAGAATAAAAGCAACGATGGCAGCCCCAATAGCTCCAAGGAAACCCAGAAGGCCGCCTAGAATTGGCCCAAGAAGGCTATTCGGTATAGTCATGTCGTTCTAACAGGTGGTCGCTATGTCTTTGATCCTGTAGGCGATAGATGTCGAGCTTGCTCTCTTAAGCAATCCGGATCTAATGGAAAGGGAAAGATGTGAAGAGAAACATCTCGAGAGCCATTCCAGCGGAACGAGTAATGCCTCTTTATAATCCAAGAATAAAGCAGGCCTCTGTTCCTCTGCGTGTTCGGATGGATAAGCGAGAGCACCGCGCTTGCAAAGAATCAGCCTCCAGGCTCCATCGCGAATAAACGGCACCTTGTCATAGCCACCGACAGCATAATAATGCTTTTCAGATTCTGGGGACCATCCTATCCGGTACGGCCAGAAACGCGCTGACCACCTGATGAGCCCCCGGGGCCTTCAGATTCTGGGGGGTTGCCAATCAGGCGTAAAGACAGCTCACCGCGCTGATGGTAGGGTCGCTTCGCATGCGCACGACCCATATAAGTGCTTTCAGATTTTGGCTTGTGGCCACTCAGGTTGCAGCTGGGAATTTGAGAGGTATTATCAGGGTACGTACTTCTATACCGGACCGGGATCTTTTCAGATTCTGATCTCTACCCAATCACAACGCACTGGAGTGATTAGCATGGACCTCGCCCAGCCACTCGGCCTCCAGTAGAAATAATCAATCCATCCTGCTCAAGAATTCGTTTCAGTTTCCTCACTCTTTCAAATCTATTCAGTTCTGTGTGCCGCTCAAGTATAGCAACCAGTGTCCGATATTCACTGTGTGATACCCCAATACCCAGTTCACCTTCCCCCGTGCAGGGAGGATCTACTTTTTCGCATTTACATCCTCAAAACAGATCAATCAATATGAGCAGCAAAAGATCTAAGCTGAGTGATCAGCAATGGGATGATTACAAGGCTCTCATCCGGGAGTGGTATATCGTAAAGGATAGGTCGCTTAAGGAAGTTCACAACAAATTAAAAGAACAAGGGCTGGATGCCACGTGAGACATACTCACTTTACTGACTAGTTTAATATGCTGACAACAGTAGAACCCACCAACTCGAAACCAAGATTAAAAAATGGAAATTTCTAAAGAATATTGGTAAGGAAACATGGATTCATATCGATCACCACATCACCAAGAGAAAACGTGATGGCAAGGAATCTGAAGTGATACTCTCCGGTAAGCGTATCAAGCCGGAGACGGTCAGAAGGGAGACAGATCGCTACGGTGATAGGTCTATACTCGCTAAAATTGCCCTGGGTAAGCTTCAATTCCGACTCTCGCTCTAAATGTTCGTACTAATATTGAGCAATAGAACGAAATTCGTCACTTCCACCATTGACGGACTGGCAGGTTGCTGTTTGCACTCCACAGCCTATTACAATGGAATTTGAGTGGCCAATCACTTTACCGTGGCTCAGATTCTCATCGCGAGAGTTACCCAGTTAGTTGATACAGCAAAGATTGATAAGTCCTTCCGCTAACAGTATTCAATCAAGTGACACTCGAAGCCTGCAAGCCATTTCCACTAGAAAGTCGGAATGCGGCCTCGAGCGATCTGGTTTCCGCAATTCTACCTGAAGCACTCAGAACAGAGATGGCGCATATCGGAGTTTCTAAACTTGCCGCTATTATCGGGAGATCAATGCCCGAAACGTACCCCCAGGAGAGCATTCAACATGCACAAAATCTTCTAAGTAGATCAGCCGATGATTTTGCACGCGAATATGTCTCAATGGTCATATACAATGTGTCCAACAATCTCCTCGACCTAAAAGAATCTTCTAAGTGGGAGCAAACTTTGGGGTTTCTGGAAGACTATGGCATCTTTCGCCTCGACGTTGATCTTGGAAAAGATAGAGGTCCGACAATCGATGGATTTATGGAAAATCTCTTCGATGCCTCAATTCATAGGTGCTTGGAAGCCCAATACCACCACCCCGGAGGCTCCCGAGCCGAAACCGCAGTCAAATGGATATTAAGGTTAGGATATTGCCCGAAAATCGCTGTGGAAACTCTTTGGACTGGTCTCGAGGACTTCCGCGTCGCCCCCCCTTATATACAACAGCCCATACTCGACTTGACAAGACACCTCCTGAACGCAGGTGCTAGCGCTGATATACTAGTAAAATACCGCGGGAAATATCAGACAATCCTTGAAATCGCTCTGAAGCAGGATCGTTGGAGCAGCGACGCGGTTTTCAACTTGGCAGAGCTTTTGTTCAAACACGGTGCTTCCAGGAATTTAGATCGGGCCCTGCACCTTGCGATTAGGAGAAAGGAGAAAGACCTTGTTGAAATGATTATACAAAATGAAGATGACCTCACTACTGACTTGGAACCCCTATCAAGGAGTCCTCTGCACAAGGAAACTGCTCTAACCGTGGCAGCGTCTACGGGTCTTCAACAGACACGGCATATATTGGATCTCCTATCCTCTCGATATCCATCCATCCCTGTTACCACCTTTATCACACCGGATGTATTTATAGCGGCGGCGGCCAAGGGACACGATGATATCATTCAGTATCTATACACCATTTCGCGTACTATCACGGCCAACGAGTATGGAATTACGCCGTTACATGTGGCAGCGCGATACGGTCACTTGAGCACCTGCCAAATTCTGCGGCCTTTACAGGTTCCATCTAACACATGGGCCACTACGAAATTCTCCCCCATTCAGGCTGCTTGCTACGGTGGACATACAGATGTGGTAGAATTTTTTGTTATGAATGGTGCTAATGTCGACGCTGATCCTAGATTTGATTCCTTTTTTGAAGAGTTGCAATTGGTGGAACGGTTCGACATGTGTTACTACCTACCTCGGAAAGCGCCTCTCAATTTGTTATTCCATGTAGCGCAGGGGCTATCGGAAACCGATCCGCGCCATTCCGATATCCTGCACTGTGCTATAATATTGATTCGCGCCGGAGCAAAACTTGTGGGAGAAGAACTCAGTATAGCTGCAAGCTTCTGCCATTCAGAGTTGCTTGCAGCAGGTATCGAGGCTGGGGCTAATCCAAATGGATTGGACCGGGAAGGAGAAACACCACTCCAGCGCGCACTGCAAGGACCCTCAAATCGATCTGACCGGCTGTATGGCGTTGTATCTCAATTGCTATCAAAAGGTGCACAACTTCTTGGTGGGGAGGTTGACAGTGCAGTCGATCTCGAGCAGTGGGAAGTTGCGATCCTCTTGATCGAACATGGAGGCAATATGACGAAGGCAGCGTGTATAAAGCAGCTCGAGAAGGCTATTTCAGTACGGGACAACGCACTGGCGGCTAGGCTATTCGAACTTGAGCCTAGCATTTACAGTGCAGGTGCATTATACGCCGCGATTGAGACAAGAAACGATTCATTGATCCAAAGCCTCATACTAAATCGGCGCGCAGAGAAGAGGGAAGACCCGTTTGAGATTACAGCAATCGCGGCCGCTGCGATATCTGGCAACCTGGTTCTTCTTCAAGAGCTTCTCACCCATCCACCGTCTTGCCGCACTGGACCATTGCCACTGCGAAAAGAGGGCAAAGACATCGATTATTACGTGGTGCCTAGCTTGGTCGAGATAATTCGAAGCGGCAAATATCGGACGGGGAATCGACTGGATCTGAGCGCGAATTATGAAATACTCTGTGGGAGCCCACTAGCCCTAGTAGCAAGTTCGATACGCTCTGATGTGCTCGAAGCGTGTTCCCAGCTTTTGGGAAGTGGTTTTTGCGCCGATGAACTTACGTGGGTGGTCGCTGCCCACTCCGATAACACTGCGTTCGTCCAGATCCTTCTCGATCATAATCAACATGGCGATTACGACTATCAAGGCTTTCAGGACTGCAGCCCTTTGGCATGTGCCATCGAGAATCGCAGCAAAGACATGATTAACCTACTATTGACGGCTGGAGTAGATATCAATGGGCGGGTGCCATGTGTTGGAGAACCTCTCCTTGCAGCGGTGATAAAGGGGGATTTAGACATCGTGCGGTATCTCGTTCAGGCTGGGGCAGATGTGAACGCCTGCGACAAACACCTACATGATCCCTCTGACGTGAATATCATAATGAGACACTTATGTAATCGGTCTCCCATTCAAGCAGCTGTAGAGTGGGGCAAAACGGACATTATGCATTATCTCGTGCAAGCCGGGGCAAATGTTAACAGTCCACCTGCTAGATGCGAAGGAGCAACCGCGTTGCAATTCGCTGCTATAAAGGGTTACTTGGGGCTTGCTAAATACTTGATCGATCGAGATGCCCAAGTCAATGCACCACCATCACGGGAGGAAGGCAGAACTGCGCTTCAGGGAGCGGCGGAGCATGGAAGGCTCGACATGCTGGAGTTTCTGCTGACAGAGGGAGCCCTAACAGGGGGACGATGGCGGCGCCGTTTCATCAAAGCAGTGAAATTGGCAATCACCGAACGCCACATCGTTGCGGCAAATATTCTGAAACGGTCTGCAGGGTGGTCGGAAGAAGATGAGAAATTGTTACAGGAGGTGGACGTAGATTGTGACACTGACTCGGAGGGGGAGAACTAGATGATGCAGTAACTGATGACGCGATGGATAGCAGCGACGGAGAATGAAATGGTACGTTCTTATAACAACAGCCCGGAGCCCACGTTCTCTACTTAGCTACAATTCAACATAAATAATACTTGAGCACTGGAGGATCAGGTACTAGAAAGTTAATATAGTTCAAGAGATCCGCGGAGGGTCATTATTCGTATATGTTATCTTCAATCCGGAAGAGGGGACTTGCAGTACGAACCCACATGACCTAGCACTTCAATAAGGGGCCAAAGCAATGAAAACCCCCTGAACTTGCTGAGTCTTTCTGACACGGTTGGTGCCGGTACACTCTTCTATGGGTTATTGCTAGTTCTCGATTTCATTGGACATATGATACAGAGCCTTATCGGGGGTGATGCTGACTGGAATCGTATAGTATCACTCATCTAGCGGTTGCATAGTATTGGAGCCTCTAGGACTAGAGAACCTGCAAGGTCAGTTTGCCAATTGTAACAAGCAAGCATCATAATGTTTCATAGAGAGTTGCTCATCTCATTCATTAATATTTTTCTCCACCCGGATGATTAATGTACTGAATACGGTGTATGTCCCGAACCGGAAGTTCCCAAGATCGAAATAATATGAATCGTTCTGACAAGGCACGACCAGAAGCCCAGTTATGCAGTAGAGCTTTCCACCTTGCCTACACAGACGAGCACGTTATTTTACTCAATGACGTGACTATGCGCCGAAGATGAGACAAGGATGCCGGCCTAAGTAACCTCTCTTTACTTAGAAGCTAGCGCCAGGAAGAGGTATTGCTTAGTTGCGGTATTCATCTTCCAATACGAGCCAAGTCGAATCACGAGTTAGCTTTTCCATCACATCCTGCCCACTAAACGTCTAACAAGACGATATAATACAGTCTTGACTACTCACTTGTGTAGTCAGCAATGCTCATAAGAAGAATCAATTCTCGGGGTTTTATCTCCGGCGGCCGGTGTTTATTTTTAGACTCTTATGTAGTAAAGTGTGTCTTGTCAGAGGTACTCTGGCTCGGCCCGCAAATACTTGACGAGGCATGCTGAATATCCCTACATACTATCTACGGTAATTAGTAAGCGTGTAATAGCGTTAGAAGGAAGACGATATCACAGTAGCTACTGCTCGTATGAAGCCCGGCTTTAGGTGAGAATCGACTCCCCGATGAGTATGGATGTCCATATATATAAAGGGCAGCTCACCACGACTATGTATGCTCTGAATTATGATGTTCCTGTGCGTAGCTCACTGCATTCATACCCCAACGACCAGCCCCCACTCTCATCATGAAGGTTAGCAGCACAGTTAGCTCGCTGTTCGTAGCAGCCACTGCCACGACAGCCCTCGCCGACTGTCCCATCTTATGGGATGACCCCAGAGGCATCTATGGAAATCCGGGATACCGCAAATGGGATCCGTATTTCGACGGTACCGGTAAGGTGCATTTACGCGTAGGCTGCACCTACTGGAGGCAGAATTACCCGAGAGTTCTCCCAGATGAGCCACTCGTCGGGTGCATGAATGAAGACGGCCTCGTGGTTCCGATTGGAGACGACAACTGCGCCACCTTCAACTTCTTCAGGGCGACTGGGCAAATTGAGGATCACCGCGTCGAGATGCTGAGGACCGCGAAGAACAATTACATCTGCGGCGCGAACTTCGTTGGCCCGGACGGCGAGTGGGGCGAAGATGGCAGGTGGACTTGCAAAACAGAAGGCAACGGCCGGGGAGGTGACGTTATAGATACCTTCGTAAGACCCCTGCTATCTTAGTTAAATGATGTACCTGTCTGCGATACAGCTAGATATTCGGCCCGACTAATCATGCGGTATATAGGACGGAGACGCCCCCTTATTTCTTGCTGAATACGTTGGTGGAACAATCTCCACGGAACTTTTCACGTGGTGGATTCAGCACCCTCCTGCGAGCACCGCCGATACACAGGCTCTCCAGTACCGTCTCCCGGATAACCCCTGGGAAAACTACACTCTCAAGTCTGGAGATGGCACGTTTCCTATCCTCATCGAGTTTGTGCGAGAGAGTTACTTGGAATGACGCGGGTGATCGACAGGGGTTAAGAAAAGCGACACGAGAGGTTTAGGTTGGGGCTTACTTGTGTTTTGGTCGAGAAGCGCTGTATGGACTTCCGTTTCAGCTTGTATTATTGTTTTAAAGTTCATGAGGATATGTTCCAGGTCCCGACTAACCACAATTATTACGTCCCAATGTCACAGTTCGGATCCCGGTGACTCGAGAAATAACCTGCTCTTGCACGAAGGGAGTAGTTATATCTATGCCCACAAGCTCAACCACTTCTTGGGAGGTCATAGATAGTTTGGTGACATGTATGGTGTCAATCCACTTTAGGAGATTCGCGGTGGGATTAATCATAAGCTCATTAGTTTCTTGATGCTTTAAATATCGTCTATGTATATCCATCGGTCTTCGTAGCTTGCACGGCCCCTTAATATGTTCTATATTCGCAATCCGCAGCAGCCTGTGCCTCAAATCGCGGGTCCAGCGATATTCCAAGAAAGCATGTTTGCATCTCGAGCATGCTTACTGTATTTAGAAGTTCTTGCTCCTATATACATTTTCATAGCTTTTCTTAGCAGCCCGTTAAGTTAGTCCAGGATGAATCGCTGGCCTACGCATCGCCTCAACTGCCGCCCTGAAAGTGACCGATCCCAACCGCTTGGCAAGTCATGAAGCTAACAGTCGGGTTTAGAGGAGACAAACACCTTGGAACATATATTATCCGCCAAGAATAACGTCACGGTAGGCCTCATATGAGCGCAATATGTCTAGCTGCAAGTTTAGGACTGCAAACGCGAGCTAGTGGATGAAGGAATAACCGGAAGTGGGCAACGGCTGCTAAGACTACTGTGTGCCAAGTGACGCTATAGTCGATGCCGACTTGAGTGTTACAGAGGAGAAATGATTCGTACGGATGACTCTTAGACGCAGGTTACCTTTGTCTTTCATAAATAATGTGTTCAATGTTGTATAGGTTGCCGACCTACTGGAAACTGTTGCCGTCACATGATTCAAAATTGGACTAACCAAAATCCCATCGATTCACTCACAACAGTTGTTCTTTCTTAGGCATAAAAAAAAGAGAGCATTAGGCTTATCTCGGTAATTTAGCTGCGCCCTTGTGTGTAACAAATTGTTTTACGTTATTATACTAAAAATAACCTCAAAGATTAGTGTTTGAGGGTAAAATTATTGCGGATATAAGTACCCGTATCACCCACGTTGCCCAAAGCACAACATTAGGTATGGTATAAATAGTTAGATATTAATTGCACGTCAGACAACGTAAATGAATATATAAAACTACGCATACCAAAAGAGAAGGGCGGAAAAAAAAAGTGGAAAAAAGAACTCCCCGGGAAAGGCTCGAACTTTCAACCTCCTGATTAACAGTCAGACGCGCTAGCCAATTGCGCCACCGAGGATGAGTGGTGATTCATAAGAATCACCTGACCTAAGATTAACTATAGTCATGCTATTTTAGCGAAACATCCCGAAAACAGCACCACACATTCAAACACCTCGGAATCCGCAAGACCTTTGTTAAAAGATACATTAAAGCCCATGAAGTCGAGCGAATGGAAGCGTCGACATGTGCTGGCTCAATTTAGCATTTTAATCACAAGGGCAAACGGTCGACGCCGAGCATTTTGAAACGTCATGGTTTTACATCGACAGTGCGGCACACTGTCCAGCAACAATACTTTGCTTACCTAGGCAGGTACATATACAAAGTTGGTCCTGATTTATGCATGTCTTCAGCGTGTTCTCGTTAGCTGCAACGTTAACGTCGGCCGCAGCCATCATTAGTCAGCCCAAAAGTTGCGCAGCTCAGTTACTAGCTGAAATTTTCATCTTACTGGATGATGAAGCTGCATAACAGTGAATCAAATACGTGTGCGTGAGCGTATTTACCGGGCACTAACTGTAACGAAAGAAAAGTGGCGGGAATATTACGTAGACTGCTTACACCATATGTTGTGGAAATAATATACCGCTTGAAAAAGGAGGAACGGAAGGGAAGATAGGAATACTATGGGGGCGCAACATAGAAAAAGGATGGGTGCACGCATACAATTGCGGCGGGGGCTGCTTCTACGACAAACGCCTCCCCAGCAACAAGAACTCATTCGATGGAAGACACAACAGGTTGTCTGTCACACTAAGCAACATAAGGTGGACAGCACACTTCACGGATTACGGCTATTTCTATTTAAATAATCTAATCAACTACCTGAAAGTCCTACTCACCCTAGTCGTTATGCTAGACCAGTTCTCGCGAAACCTCTTTCGTGACTCGCCCGAGACTTTCAGCGGCGATGCGACGGCGTAGGAGACTGCCACTAGGGCCATCGCCCGAGGCTTCGATAAGCAGGTTACCGTCATCCAGGCGTCGGCGTTCTACGTGGCCCTCATACAGCAGGAAAGCCTGATATCCGTGATCGCGGCGCGGTGTCTCTTTGAAGCCTTGGAGCCGAGATGTGTCAGCACCGAAGAGAATGACTGGGTCGAGATGGGGATTGCGGCGTCGAAGGGGCACATGCAGCAACTCGAGAAATTCAGGAGGTACCCTACTAGAAACGCCCTGTTGGGTCGGACGAACGCCAACGCTGAAGAGGAGTTTCCGAAGAACCACGTGCCTGATCTCAAGTAGACGATGCTGCTGGGTGGATTATAGCTTAGGCTAGTGGATATTCGGTGCTTATTTATGAAAGATGATCTGAGATCAAAAGTAGGGATGAATGTTTGATCAGAGTATATTCGGAGATCCGTCCCGGTCAAATTCATTCCACTATACAACGTGCATTGATTCATCCTCATCGGCCATCCCCATATGAGCTTTTACCACTCTCAGTTGAAGCCTTATCTATATCGAATTGTGAGTTTACGATTGAAGTGATTGTGACGAAATGGGAAACCTCATTATATACATGAACATACGCTCTACGCCTTCCATCGTCAACACCAACCCCTCCGGCCTAAATAGGCAGTAATCCTATCGTCTCGTTCTGGTCAAGCGGGCTTAATCCAGGCGGATTGATACAGAAAAGCACAGGTGTACCCTATACCATCACAGTAATTAATAGGAGTTCCTAAGGGGCGGGCGTGAACGGAATCGGGCACTTACACTCAGAGGACGGACGCAGCAGACAGGGGTTTTCCCAACCAAAGAGCATTGACCCTGGAAAACCTCATCGCTGATGGGTAATAGGGCTGTGGAAATAGTTAGTATATTGAATCTTATTGACCTAGCGCGCATGGGGTTCGGTAGAAATATGGTGTCCTCACGGAAGGCACAGCTGTTCAATATCAAATGTTAGCCGTCATTCAAGCCTAGTACTTAGGAAACAATGTACAAGATTCTCGCAAGGTATGTTGGAAGACAAGGAGTAGATTGATCGGGGAGGGAACATACGCTTCATAGTTCCCCAAGAACCCCCGCGAGCAACAGTAGGCAACATTGAAAATATCATTGGGACAGGGGTTATAAAGTTGACTCTCTAGCTGGGTTGGCAGTGCCCAAACGACTCCAAAGTGAGCGATGGCGATTAATGAGAGGGACTTCAGCTTCATGAGGTAGATTATATGCACCTTCGCGCGTGGTGGGCATTCGAGCAGCCGATTCAAACTAGACTTTGGAATCCTAGTTACTTATATACTATGAAAAACATGACAACATACCTTGGTTCCTGCTTATCACCAGACTTCCCTGAACCGAGGCTTCTCCGGCCTTCGACGGTTTGATATCGAACCATAAACGGGGACTTGGTGCTGGTAGCCGAGGCTTGGCAAGCGTCTATTGACTGCGCTATGCAGCCAACGCTGCTTAAACTTGGAATGACCCATCGCGCGTAACCTCTATCATACCCCGTAATGCAACTAATGTCGCTTGACCTTGGAATAGCCCACCATACATGCATGTTGCGCGTAAAATCCTGTTATACCATATTAAGGATTGGTGGTAGAATTAAGTCTATGGCTGTATTGAGCTCGGTACCGGTTCAGGCGCTGAAACGGTTCTACGTTGTGGTATCTCAGCTGATATTTGAATAGCTTCTACCGAGTTCGGGTGTCGCTACATGTAGGTTCACGAATCTTGTGAGTCGTACTGTGGGCGAGTGAAAGCCGGTTTCGGTATGATCAGATGACACGACTGCTCAAGAATCAAGTGTTGCGGTTGGAATAAGTAATCGGTCGTTACACGTGGGTCTTGCAAAGATGGCTTCATTCTCCGAGTATGTTCGAGAAGATATCAAAGGTATCTAATCTCACCTTATGCCTCATTCATGAACACAACGGTTCTAATCTGGCTCAGTCAACTCGCTTGACTATAGGATGAGAGCTAGTAATGAAAAGCGCTTAGAGGGTATTGGTTACAAAAATGCTGTAGAAACGGCTAATTCGTCATAATTACTAAGGGGATTGTTTCGGAATTGGCGCCTTTACGATAGTAACAAAGACACATGTTAACCGGGCGTCACTTTTTATCTTTGTTCAACCTCAAGTCAGGTTCCGACCGCCCGAGTGGGTCAGCACTACGTCGGGAATCTTTATCTGTCAACGGTGCTGACGGGTTTTTGTCTGTGTACCCTACTCGCGTCATCTCAAACCAATTCCAGCTTCGCTCGTGTGCTAATTATCATCGTAATCAATCGTCACACTCGTACCAAGGTTTCCGAGCGGACTCCGACGCCATGCCCCTCCAACTCTACCCCGCGCTTCCCGCCGACGCCGGCCGCATCTCCGACATACACATGGCGGTCTTCATGTCAAACGCCATGCTCCTCGCTCAGTTCCCTACACCCAACGTGCGCGAAGGATTGCGGGAGAGCATACGTCGCAAAGCGCTAGCGGATATTGACGACCCGAAAATTACCGTGCTTGTTGTCCGGAATCTTCCGTCCGATCCCGACGTAGCAAATGCGGGAGATGGCGGAGTTCATCATTCCCTTGTAAACGGGCTCCCTGGCCAGCCCGGAAGTGAAGAAACTCCAGAAGGGGAAGTTATTTCTTTTGCTAAGTGGTCACACCCGGTGGCCAAGGGTGAGGAATACGAAGAAACAGCTTGGATATGGCCTCCGGGAACGAATTTGGATATTCTAGAAGGCTGGGGAAGGGTTACGGAGGAAGTACAGGAGCAAGCAGTGGGAGGCCGCCCGTGTTATCGTAAGTTTGCTTGATAATTCACGAGTGCCTATCTCATATACTACATCTAGAATACTCATGCTTAGCGCTAGGCCTCACGTTCATGGGTACAGACCCTGCGCATGAAAGGAAAGGCGCCGCTTCCATGATGGTTCGATGGGGGTTAGGTCAGTGTAAAAGGGACGGCGTACCGGGATATCTAGAGAGCACTTTGGACGCTACACCTTTTTATGAAAAAATGGGCTTCGTGGCTTTTAAGAATATATCGTTGCGATATCAAGTCGAGGGCAATGACAAGTATGAGGTATACGAGGAGATTGCCTTCTTATACAACAGTAGTTCTATATAAAATGTCCAAACTGAACAACAGTCCGCTTTTACTACGCCTTATAGGAGTTCCATCATCAAGTAAAATTGCCCTCGCGCCCGTGTATTGTTTCATGCCAAGGAGAGCAAGGGTGCCAAAGATTCATTATACAATATATCTTCCTGTTTACTCACGGTTTTTACACGTTGTGAATAGGGCAGTACAATGGGTAAATGCATTTGTGAAGGGCATATTCACTATATTTTACCGTCCCGAAGGCAACCCGGTCCTTACCCCACCATCCTCCCAATGCCTATCATCGGAAGAGTAGAGCGACATTGGTTGACTACTCAAACTATCTTAACGAGAATAAACGCCCTTGTTTCGCTCGAGGTACCGTAAGGTATTACGCCCCGGGTCTTATATTTTCAAATAAGATATATAACGTCCATTTTGTGAGTTAATATAGTCCCTTCTTAATGTAGCAACAGCTGTCTCGGGTGTGGTTACAGCTGAGGCATTTACTATCATAAATGTACGATAGGTTGGCGAAATAACAATTGCCCTAGAGAATCCACGGTTAGTCACTTTTGGTGAGCTTATGGCATAATTAGTGGACAGACGACTCACGCAGTTCCATCTCCAATCTAATCTGTAGTTATAGCTGCTACCCCCGGAAACCCGGGGTCTTTTGGAGCCGCCACCCCTGGAAACCCCGAGTCTTCTATATGAACCTGTAACATCTCCAGAGACTTCATTCTTAGCATCCCCCCGACTATCTAGATCAGTCGATAGGTGTAACGCCGGTGAATTATTAATATTTAGTTTTTCAATTTCAGAGCCTAGGTGGCCATCGGGAATCTCTTGTGTTTCTGTAATATTTTTAAGGACGCCTAACTTTTGGTCGTCCTCTAGTAACAGGGATTCACGTAAGTTGTTGGTCGTTCGTGCGGCGACCTGGCTCTGGTCGCTTTCCTCGGAGGAACGGTGAATTGGTGAATCTATGGCTTTCCATTCCTGGGAAGCGGTCTCGTTTATTATCTCTTCCCGGCTTTCGCTCTCGTCATCATCGTCCGCGGTGGCTGGAAGGGCGAAAAGAGACAGCTGTTCGAGATGATGGCCAACATGTTTGTAGTATTGTGTCACCGTGGTAATGTTCACCTCAATGCATATTGGACATGGACCATTTGCTTTCAAAATATCCAAATTACCACATGTCCTTTCAAATGTGCCGTGTTGTGGTGGGGTTAAGTCATTCGAATGTGCTTCTTGTAGATGACATCGGAACTCGTCGGCGCCGTGGAATGCTTGCTGACATTCGAAGGGGCATTGCCAGACTCTCCAGTGCACCTGCTCCATGTGACGGGACCAATCCGAACGCCGGGAGAATTTGTGGTCTTGTGTCAAGCAAAACGGAGCAAGGCAGGTATAGGGCTGTAAGTCCCTGAAGACGTGCTTTCTATGAATATGAAGAGTTAGTTAGGTTAGTGCGATGCTACTAGAACTCGAAGTTACTTACTTCCACTCATTCCTTGAGTCTACCTCAATCATTTGGTAGCAAAATGGGCATAAGAATGGTCCAAGTAGGTATTCTTTAGGTGCTGGCGGTACTTGCAACTCCCCTGAGTTATTTAGTGATGGAGCATAAGATGTCATGGAATGAACTGATCGATCATCTAAATCTATAGTCGAACCTCCTTCTGCGTCATCTTTGAGATGGCCTGGTACTGGTGAGGCCACTGTCGTCTGATCGCCATCTTGCCTAAGACTATCATCATCGTCTATACCGCCAGCGACTCTGGCGTGATGGTCTTTCCTATACTTGAAGAAGTGGCGCCGATGCGCCATTGCTCTTCCAAGTCTTTCTGACAGCTTTCCCTCGATCAGAGGGAATTTCTCCATGATATGCCTAATATCATAAGGCTCGTAGGCGGCCATTATATCTAATTCGACCTTAGACATAAATTGGTCATGCGGTGCAGGGTTCTTGATTGTGACTGATAGTCGGAGTAAACAGTCGACAATATGGCTGACATCAGCCAGGGCCAAGTCAAGGTCAAGTTCATTTGATTCATCATCGTCCATCAAGTACTTGGCCAATTCAGCCTCTATAGAGCCATGAGAATCATGAACGGATGTCACATGATTGTTTGAGCTCGATGCCACTGTATTCGAGTTAGCTAAGAGAAACCGGCGTTAGTGAGTACGAAAAGTATCACACACCATCTTCGATAGCGTTCCCGAGCTGCCGTAGTAGTAGTGTGACATGTAGCCTAATAGACGATGCATCACGAAGCCTATAATCTAAAGATCTATGGCCAGACTCCCGATGAGCCCCAAGACTCCCGGCCCATAGCTTGAATCTTGCAAGCTGGGATGTCGCCGCAGAGTAACGAGCCTCATCTGCAGCCAAAGACAATGCAAGGTTTTTCATCAAACTGATATCCTTTTTCACTAGGGTTGCAATTTCATGCGAGTCGATGATATTTTTCCCTGTATGCGCCATCGTTCTTTTGGCATTCGTTGGTACGAGAACTAAACGTGCTTAATGGATGTAGAAATTCCTAGGCCATTACGGTCGGCAAACGCTGAAGTAACCAGACAGGCTTTTCCGCAATGTCTTTACTCCGTACTGAGTCACGTAATAATACCCCGCAGTCAGCCTGACTGGAGGAAGCTTGGTCGTGTAGCAGCACGTGATGCATATCGCCATCTTAGATGAGCGGGGTCGTGGTTTAGGGGCTACCTAAACTCTTCAAAGACTCATCTTAAGTTCAGTTGCAGCGGTTCCGTCTGCAACATGTCTGGGCTGGAGGTTGCAGGCCTTGTCCTTGGGATAATACCTTTAGCAGTTAAAGCAGTACAATGCTATAGAGAGACCCTCTATTATTCCGGGAAGAAAGTCAGAAGAGACCTCGATTACCTAGAACGCGACCTGCAGACAGAGCAGCTCCGACTCCAGAATACGTGCGAAACACTGTTAATTAACATTGTGCCACCTACCAAAATACACTCCATGATCGAAGATCCGTTTGGACTAGAGTGGAAGTCTTACTCAGACCAGTTGGTGAGCTATCTTTATGTTTTATGCCAAGCCCTCTTTCCGTATCCTTCTCCATAGCCTAACCTTTTTGCAGTAAGTAGATTCGTTGCATTCTTCGCCTAGGATGCTGGAAAATACAATTTTCACACGTCGTAGTCGCTTGAGGTTATACACGTCGTGTGATCAATTCGAGAAATGCGTCATGGAGATGTCGGCAGCCGTACATGAACTGAGGCGGAGGCTTGGAATCGAAGAAGGGAGTCAGGTAGGTCGATATAGCCCTTCGAAGAGAAAACACGCTTATGACGCCCTAGATTACCCCACAAGATCAAGCATCAATACTGGAGGTTTTCAAACGAAATGCCTCCTTCACCCTTCGAAAGGAGGGGTACAAAGATGTCCTATCAAGAATACAGACCAGTAACAACGCCCTCCAAAATCTTTCTAAAGTAAACTTCGAGTTAGAATCATATCGTCGAAGTCGATCTCAATTACGCGTTACCAAACTCCTACGTACGCTTTCTCGAAAGATGTACAACGCATTATGCCGCGCTCTAACGTGTACCTGTATGTCCTCTCACGATTTTGGTCTTCAGCTCTCCCATAGGGATCCCGTTATGTTGCCGAATGACGTAGAAGATGAGGTGGCCCAGAAACTGGACTTTTGCATTACTTTGAGAATACCAACTGCGGACGAGAAAGAGAGTATGGAGATTCCACAGCATACCAACAAAACGCAACCAACGTCTCACTGGAATAGCTTTGAATTACGAGCTATGAATGTTGACCAACATATTCTAAATCCACTTCCATCCCCACCGCCGTCACCTTTACCAACGCACAGGCCGAGAAGGGTTGGATGGGCGCCAACACTCGAGGTCTCTGGAGGAACACATTCAGCATCTTCCTTCAAGAATACTCTGACACAGACTCCCGGTGACGTAGAAATACCACCGACTAGAGTATTAGACTTGTGTGATATTCTTCGAAGATGCACCAAGGCCCCAGCTGTGAAATGCTACGGATATGTTGATGATGTCCCGCACAAGTTTATGGTATCTCCCCCAAATGATGGAACCGGTCCCTATAGGCACATAACACTTCGCCAAGTTATTGACGGGAGCATCTTGAATCTACCACCATTTGGCTTCGAGGAAAAGTTACAAGTAGCACTTGCTCTGTCTGTTAGTTTTCTTCACCTAGATGGAACACCGTGGTTCGCGCAGATTATAACACTGGATGACATCGTATTTATGGTTGGGGGAGATAACGCAACCAGCCAACGATCTTCTTTACTCTACCGACCATTTATCGTCAAACGCGTCCCTAAAATACAGGCTACCGTCCCCTCAACCGTCCCTTCTCGGGCGACCCCACCTACACAGACATTGGGCATAGTACGGCCTATCAATCCTGAACTTTTGTCTCTCGGAGTTCTTCTCACCCAGATTATTATTGGGCGAGTAGACAACGAACTCGAGATGACAAGACCTATGGATATTAAGGCAATCATTTCTGTGCGAAGAAGGGGTAGTCAGCTTGAGGAGGAAACGCTTGTAAACGGAGGCATGAACTATGCTGCGGCCGTAAAGTGGTGTCTTGATAATATTCACAGTGTCGCTGGCCTGCAGAACGATAAGTTTTGCCACGACTTCTATGGGGCAGTTATTGCTCGGTTACAAGATGATATTAACACAATAACCTCCGATCCATGAGCCAGGGAACTTCAGACTGCACCGATGGGAACGAGGAGATCGCTAGCTATTAGAATGAAGAAGACGTTGATGCAATAAACACGTGAGGCGGATTGGGGCATGTTGCTTTGTCAGTCATGATTTCAATTTCAATTGAGTCTCTTGATTACGTGTGATTGTAGCTTGGCGAACCGAGCTAGGGCTCTGCTAGGGAATAACTAACGTACAAAATGGTGTCATACATCGGGACGTCCCCGCTTTGAGGTGCTTTCTTGGGGTAGATTTGCAGCTCCGTCAGTATCCCCAACGTCGGATCTTGCCTTGTTTTTGAGAATATACACAGACATCATTGGGTGGGTGCCTATCACGAATGAAGTGAACTAAGACGAAACGGGATTTCCCGACGCTTCTACGACACAACAGGAATCTCGAGACTTCACCATATCTAGTACCGGCAGTAGTGAGTGTAACTCAATGGATATTTAGCCGCGGTTCGGCCCGTAACAGCTGAACATGTCTCAAGGCGATTGAATGACCTTCCTTGAATACTCGCATCCGAAAGCCACAACATACGCAGGCTTACGAACTATATGGATCGCGGATAATTCCCCCAAAATCTCGACTACGCAGGGGTGAAGCTGTAGGCGTCGTATAGAAGGGTTTCCAAATTCTTGTTTGCCGACATCCAATAATCATATATTCCACTTAGACACTGCGCTAACATAACGGAAATCCTGCCGTTGCAGATCTAGCCCTGGTTGCGGAGCCGTTATGCATATCCTTGCCCGTGACCTTTTACCGTTTCAACGGCGCACTTGTGCATACGACGTAAAGGAGAATTTTCTTTTGAGGCCCTCGTGATGGCCGTGTAGGTAATACCGATACCTGTATTGGCTGGAAGCGGCCGTTGAACTCAAATTCCTCGATTCCCCCCCTATACGAAGCCACTGAATAGTTATCCGACGCTATCCTCTCGTAGCGTGCGCTAGCAACTATTCGTGGGTCAGACACCAAGATCATCCGCCCCGAATTTTTGAAATCAACGTTCTCGTTGCACTACAGTCTGGACACGAAACTAGGCCGAATCAGGGGAAATCTGCTAGGACTCTAGAGGGTCTGCTAAACGCTATTAAACTACACAAGATCCGATAATGAACTGGGCACCAGGAACGATGTGGTCATTTCATCGTATAAAGACTTGGCTTCATATCTAGCAAGTAAACCCTTTTTCCGAGAATCCGAGGCGTGTCGCCCCTTGACGGTAGGTAAAACCGTGCTTCCGAGAATGCGCGGCAATTGAAATCGCTTGACCGACTTTACCTCGCCGTGAGTTTGCTGGGCGATGATTCCAGTTAATCGTGAAAGCTATTTGAATATGCCCATTTGATAACCAGCCATTAATCTATATTCCAATTGTTAGTCATTCGATAGTTACTTAGTTTGTTGGGCAACTAAACTAAATTCCAATCACGGTCAAACCCCACAGCGTAACCAGTAGTGGTGTAGCAGTAGCAGTACTGTAGTAGTAGCGCATTGCTGACAAAAATTCAACGCCTAGATACCGGAAAGGATCTCAAATTGTCTTCTGCGGCACAGCAGTAGCGCATTCTGCAGGGTGAACAGGGAAGATCACTGCCCCATCGGTTAGTGTTGGTTCAGGGTCCTCACGTTTTCTCCCCACTGTGATTCAATTATCAATACCGCCTGCAAGCCAGGTTGGAGCCGCTAGTCTAGGCGATTGGGGTTCAGAGGTTCAGAGTGTCGTCTAGTCCTATAGTTCAACGCTGGTTGTGACCTGGTTTGGGAACTTTTGGCCGCGAGAGGCGCTGCCCGGGACTTCGCTATCCGGGGGGCCCCCAAGGGCAGCCTACGTAATAAGCCCAGCATCCATGGATGGAGGCGAGTATTATATGCATTATATCCATTATATCCCCAAGGCAAAGCCGCAGCGCTCATTCATAACGACATGAGCTCATGCGGCCCCGTCCCGCCACCCTCTGCCACGCAAAGTCCCTGTCCCAGGCCCATCCATCCCTTGTTTCCGCTCTATAACCCCTGCGTCCAGACAATAGGCGCATTTCAAATAAAACCCTGGGCAACGCGCATATAGACTTCCTCATCTTCATTCAAGCCTATACACAACCTGATCAGTAAACACTCTCTTCTTCGAAACAACAGCTCAGCACGAAAAATAAAGAAGAAGAATACTCAAGTCTCATGCTCGACATCATCTCATTCGGCATGGGGATCAAGACGTGGGCGGTGACGTCCAGTGTCCTACGACGGCTCAGCCGGGACCAGTCAAAGCCAAGAGATACGAATAGCGAGTCGAGTCGTGGCTTCACAGCAAGCGACTTTTCAGGGAGGGCCAGGGCGACGGCAGCGGCTCGCCGGAAGATTGAAAAGCTTCCTCTCGCCGTCCAACTTCTCGACGACCCTAGTTCCGTGAACCAGCAGCCAAGCAGTCCATTATTTGCCAAGCTCCCAGCCGAACTGCGCGAATTGGTCTGGGACTACGCACTCACGGCATACGAAGACCTTGATGCATTATATCCGTTAGACAGGCCTTATGCACGCCCAGGCCAGGCGGCGCCGTTGCGTGTCGCTCTTGATCTTTTGCTCACTTGTCGTGCTGTCTACCTCGAGGCATTCCTCGTGCCTTTCCAGGTCAACCCCATGGTCGTATTCGACGGGCACCCGGATGTTGTACCCCCAAACAACCCATTGCAATGCACCCCCTCAAATCTGCGGCTATGTCGTCAGCTGCGGCCTTGGCAATTCGCGAATATCTCGTCGGTAGATATGAGCGTACAGCAGTTCATGCTAGAAGGAGGTATGTGCATGACCATAAGCTCATTTTAAGGGGATTTCTCATGCTAATACGATTTAACTAACACAGGCTCAATTGAGCGGGTTTCCCGTCTATCAGGCAACAAAGGCCGGCACGCAGGACATGAGGCGCGTGGCTTTACCCTCGCGGGGTATGCATCCTTCGCCCCCACCAAAGAGACGAATACACTAGCCGGTGACATGATGCTGCGCCCTAGGGCCGCGGAGACCCGGGCCGCTTTGATCAAGAGTATATTCATGGGCAAGAAGATCACACATCTGACATTACGAATGTCTCGTACGGACTGGTGGGCTTGGACCTCATGTCCACAGGCCGGAGCCAACGACCCACACGATGCACTACGCCTCGAACCGATGATCAACGTGACCGACCGCCGCGAGACGAGCTCTGCGATGCTCGAGGGCTATGAGGCGCGCAAGGAGGGAAGACAGCCCGACTTCAACCTTGACGAGTTCGAGAAACAAGGACGCTGGGGGATGCAATTTGCGGAGTACTGGCCCGACCTACAGACCCTCGAGCTAGTACTCGAGACCTACGTCGTGAAGGAGAGCCAGTTAGACTCGGTTGTGGAATGCGCTAAGTTATGGACGTTCCCTCTCAACGAAGGCAGGCAGCTTGAGTGGAATGGCGAGGAGGAGTCGAGTATACGATGGCGCGGCGCCCGCGAGTACAGCTACGACGACGAGCTTGGCATGTCCTGGCCTAATGAGCAGCCGAACAAACACGAATCACCAAGCAAAGATATCCCCGTCACACAATGGCGCCCCACTGTTGACGATGAGGCCGATGCAGGCCTCGGTCAGGAGTTTGTGATGAAGTCACTTGTCTTCACTCGGCGCCGGAGTGTCGACGCTACTGTGCCATTAGATATATAACATGTTTAACTCACCTAACTAATGTAATACGGCTATGGGATCTACGGGTTACGGTTGGGCATGCGAGAATGCATCAGGAAACATACGATGATGGGACACGAGTATGAGTACGACTGTATTAATGGTGGATTGCCTTTGGTATCTGAATAATAATACCATATCCTTGCCATATCTGCCTAGCCATGCCTGACAGTGTATTAACCCTCAAGCGCACGTACGGGTTAATAAAGCATCTTGTTATGTGCACAATGACCGCGAAGAATGGCTGGCTATCAGCCTACGCCGTCACCGTCAGCTTACCACGCCGACACTTACGCCCCATTGAATCATGACGTCAGAGAGCACGAGAATGCCACTTAACAGTATAAGATTGCCCTACACGAAGCTTGCCGCTCACGGACTCGACAACAGCTTACACATGGCACACGGACGATTGTTATCCAATGTCACGCGCCGTCGTACTCGCCTCTCGCACATCAATACAGTATAACATGCCTAACTCAACTAGAATCCTAGGACCGACCCATTTCGCTACACCCTTTTGAGGCTATGTGTGAACAGTTTGTTACTCTTCACGAGCCCCGCGTTATACGTGGAGTCCCCTCGTAAGACGGGCTTGCCTGTAGGATTTAGTCAACTGACCTTGCCGCTCGCTACGTAAATATGGGCCGGTTGGGGTCGAAACATATATTAATCATCGGAGGCATGGACGGGATAAGAAGTTGGGTTATAATATTGCATCCTCGTCGTGAGCGATTGACATCGAACCATATGGTGAACCTATACGACTAGAAGTTGTAGGATTCGGGATTGAAGCCCTGTTCTACCTGCGCTCGATACAGCAAGAGTTTTAATGTAACGTTATACTGCAAGAGGTAAGGTCATTAGGGAAATAAAAGAACCTCACATAATTGGAAAAATATATTATAGGGCATGGTAGAAAGGTATACAGGGGGCTATTGCCCGCTTGCCCACTCCGTAGGACTTTAGGTCTTGATCCCACTGCCGATATTAACCTCCAACAGCGCGACACATCCCTCAAAATAGAGGCTGGACAAAACGCGTAGCAATAAACTCCAGCGCTCCGAGAGACCCGAAACATGGCGGATAGACCACTACCGAGGCTTGTAAGAATGTAGAGCGGCGCAGTCACGAATGGACAATCGGATTGGTCTATCTGACAGTGGCTAATGGATCGAAACACTGTCCTGTTCCATCTACGTCGACACTTCAAACCCTCAGCGCGACAATCGAATCACGACATCTTCAACACATCCTTTTAGCCCTATAACAAGAGAGCAAGATCGGATTCACCGTTATCCGCAAGAAACCCCAAGCATGTTTATATGGTTGCCCAAAGAATCCTGCGCCGCCCTCTCGCTAGGAGAGCCTGCGCATATTTAGTTGCGTATTCCGTCCCCATTCTGTTCAACGTTGTCGCCTACTCCCATTCTGCGTACTTCTGCCTGCCGTGCTGTCGTTGCATCGAGAAGCTATACTTTATATTCGTACACTTCTTGGCCACTATAGATGAACCCAGCAGCCGGGAAAGGGGGATTGAGAAGAGATTCCTTCTGTGCCCAGCTCCGGTTAGCCCCTCCTGATATGCCTGCCGCCGTCCTCAGAACATTTATGCATCGGTCAGGCCGCCAATGGCCATTGGCTATCGCAGATGATCACAGGCAGTAGTACTCTAAGAGCATTGCGACGTCCTTATCATTTTCAATTGGCTTCACATATCATGATCCAGCGTCATGGGAATCGCATCCCTTGTGGAACGTTGGGCTGACCGAAGGATCATTTGAGCAATGGCACACTCGATTTGTAACCCCTCGATCATTAACCTAGATAGCGCTTGTCACAGATGTTGCACAGATGGCTGATACTGATACTAGTCGGGCAGAGAGAGACACGGACTTGGG
Source organism: Xylariales sp. No.14919 (assembly GCA_002003505.1). Taxonomy (NCBI): domain Eukaryota; kingdom Fungi; phylum Ascomycota; class Sordariomycetes; order Xylariales; species Xylariales sp. No.14919. The sequence continues at coordinate 185,941 of BDMC01000016.1, read as the reverse complement.
AAACTCTTGGGGTTTCACAATGCTTATTGCAAATTACATATCAATCAAATGTCCGTCCGTTGAGTTCATGATCTCCGACGCCAGCCACATAAGCAGCTAGGTAAAGCGCGGAGACCCCAATCAGACAAAAAACCTATCAAGGGTATCATAGTCCTGGCTCGAGCGCTGCCCCTGTTCTTGTGGCAAAAGACGGACACGAAACAGAGGGCCAACATAGAACCGCGTCGGCCGTCCTAAGGCTGAATCTTCAATCGATTATCTGCCTCTAACGTTTTCTCTAATGGTAGACCAATCCCTAGCTCAAGCGTGACTTTCCAAAAGCCTCGTAATTCTACAGTACATAGCTAGGTCACTCTTATAGATCTAAACGCCATTGACGATTTGAAAATGTTATTGAACGCCTAGTATCTATTCACGATGAGCAACTTAGGGCCCCTTCCGACCGATTTCACGATCCCCGCGAATTGCGCAAGCGAGCTTGACGACATATACCTCTTTCACACCTCGGTGAACCAGAACGACCCCGACGCTTATTACTTACTCCGCGGCCCTGTAGAGCAGACTCTTTGCTATCCCGGCAGTTATGCCGCCAACACGGAACAATACTACTCGCCGGCACGGTGCCCGACGGGCTTTACGGCCCCGTGCCAATCGGTAAACAGCGCCGGTACCGTGGAAGAGACGGTATTGACATGTTGCCCTACGTACGTATATATCTGTCTTTGCCGCGGAATTCGACGAGCCCCGAGACTTTTAACGTGTATACCAGTTCAGGCAGCTTATCCGGGATATATAGCGTTATAGCGTTAACATCACACTAGTCAAGGAAACTACCTATGTCAAACCAACATTCACAAGGTCTGGGAGACGACACAAGGGTGTAGATCCAAGATCGCTACGACGGATTCCGAACTGGTTCTGAGCGAAGTATCCTCCGGGATTACATCGCGGGTCACGTCGACGTTCGGCACGGGCGACGCCGTAAACGCATACTCTATTCAAGTGCGTTACCAGTCCACCGACTTCATTTCGAGTAGTTCTTCCTCAGTAGGTCTTCTCATCCCTCGAAATCTTACTCACTAGCCTTTGCAAAATAGCCCGCCTAGGGCAGCTCTGTGTACTGTAGATTCATCATTAACATCTACTTGGCTAGCCGACACCGAGTTCGGCCAGACAAACACAGCTTGTGACTAATGTGTCGGCCAATACGCCGACCAACACATCAACCAACACAACGCATGGCACAATCTCGAAAGGTGCTACTGCAGGAATCGTTGTGGGAGTTTTAGCGGCATTTACTATCGCCGTTATTGCAGTATTCTCACTCCTACGCCGAAGCCGTCGACGCGTATCAAATCCCGTGCAACCAACGCACCAACCAACGCACCACTCATTTACGCAGCACCCATATCCGTATCACCCTAGCAACCAAGAACAACAGCATCAATACTTTAGTCCGTTCAAGATACATTCTGAAAGCCCCGCGGTTACGCAGGAGTTGGATGCGTTGAGAGTCGCCGAGCTTGATTCCCGCATGATACCACCGAGCAGTAGGGGATAGGACCAAGAGATTACATCACCATCCGGAATGTTACAAATAAAAGATACCAAATATTCGACGGTTTTATTTTTCCTAGTCGGTGCTCTCGCTAGGTTCAAACACGGATAGGGTCACGGAGCGTCGGCGGGACCGCCGCACTACTGCTACAAGCCAGCTTATACCTAGTCCCCTCGCCATATAATATCGTCAGCTTCAGAGGCCATGTGCAATATGTGGCAGCGCTGACACTACGGGTTGAGAGAAGTGCGTATATATGCGTTGGTATATATATGGCCGGAGGCTTTCTACATGATAGGGTAATAAAGGCAGTAGAAACTAGTATTAATTGTAAATCAGAAGGAAACACAGCTAAATAACAATACAACCACGGCGTTGACTAATTCCCGCCCGTCGTGTCATGATGAAAGTCATATGAAAAGCAGTTTCTATAACATTATTTACACAGTAAGTCCGCAAGTGAGCTGCACCCTGTGTGGGATGAAGTGAGGGGCGGAAAACTAGAGCTTCTAGCGGGAGCATGAGCGTAATACCTATCGATCAGCTCTAGAGTATACAGTGAACCGATAATAACCTCTTCATCTCGAGTTGCATGATCACGCATTATAAGGCTATATTTTGTAAGTTACGCGACCTCATGAAATGGCGGCTTTTATCTGTTTCTAAACTCTTTACTTCCTTTTCTGCCTTCTTTAATGTCATGTTTCAGTATTGAATGAACTGCCTTAACCCCAGATACTATTGGTCCCTCCCTCCCCTTCTTTTTCTCACATTCATTAACATCGGGGATAACGGGTTCGTACCCTAATATCTTGTATGACGTCGCACAATCCCTCCCAGGGGGGAATCGGTATTAGATCGACGCCTTGTCTCAGAGTCCTTTGCCGAGACACATCACGTAGTATTATATAATCGTTATTTTTGACCGACGACGTCGCCTAGGGTGCCACAAGAGGCTATTGATTAAGGGGTATTGACTGGGGTGTGAGACTTGTGATATCGCAAGTCGCGTGTTACGCTCGTGCTGTGTATATGTTGAACTGTTCATTAAGCATAGCTGAGGTAGTACGCTACAATCACACTTGCGTTCGACCTCGCTAGTTGCACTCTTAACTAGCCACAACCGAGCGCTTTTACGGACATCAAATGCAACATTGACTTGAAGTCAGTGAGTTATGAAGTTGAGAAGCCAATTCCCGTTTGCTATATATGCAGCTATCTACTCAGACTGTATATAGCTAGTCGCATACTTAGAAGTCGAGGTGAGGTGACTTGTTTGACTAACCTAGCCCTATCTATCCGGCGAGGGGGACTGCTCCTGATCATCTGTCTCGCCAGCTAGGGATAGGGTAGGACTAGCCATCGGGATACAGCTGCCACTAATTGAGACGAATAGGTTTTATTCGTGTATAGCCATATCAACATTAGGAGAAAACGCCCGCTATTAAATAGATTCAATTCGAGGGCAGTCGTGGTGCCCTGGTACCCGTTTTTCTGCCTAATTCCACCGCCTGTTCGGAACAGTTAGAAGTAGGTAGGGAGCTTGCCACCATCCACGCCTCAGCATCTCCTTTTCGCCTGTACGGCTCCATGTCTCAAGTCGCCTTTGTCGGGCGCTTGAAATGTCAAAGTTAGAGCCTTCTGGCTTCTATTGAATCTGTTCGCGAAAAACTAAGGCGAAAAATGACGTCCGGCTCACCTAGCGAAGATGCAGTTGGCTATTCTCTGCATCCTGAGTGGAGTGCCCCTAGTCCAGGCCCTTAAGCGAGCATGTGGGTCGCATCAGAATGAATCATAATGAATGATACCGTTGCAAGACCCGGCGAGCTGGAAAGAGAACTTGGAGTAGTCGAGTCGCCTTCTCCGTCACGGTAAGTTTGTACTTAAAACGGTAAATCATGTTGAAATTTGCGGCCGAGATCATGCTCATGTTCGCACGACCCCAGCTATTTCGACCACGGAGGTTAGGAGAGAGGACTCACTGACGATACGGAATACGATATTATTGACGCAATGGATGAAGCATACAGACCTCGCGTACGGAGCATAAAACGAGTATTCCCTTCTGACCGACCACAGAAGGTGACTGTCACTCGACTGTCTATATTGGATGCGTCTGTTGCGCGGTTCTCGCCTTGTGGTGCTATCTGGTTCTACGATAAGACGGATGGGGTTAACGCAAATGACCCGGCTGTTTTCGAGCGTCTTGAATCAGGTTGGTCATCCCCGCTACAGCTCAGTATAATGGCCATGAAGAATGTCACAAGGAGACTAATCCAATAACAGCACTTTCGGAGACTCTTAACGATTACCCTCATTTCGTAGGGCAGCTTGAATGGGCAACTAAGAAGCATGTCGAAGGGACCAACAACCCCCGCTACGTTGGCAGGCCTATAGCAACTTATGGCTCGTCGGATGACCCAGGGATGGAGTTGACGATCGTAGAAGATGATAGAGAACTGAAGACAATTGTTCCTAGCATGTCAGAGCGCTCTACGTCAAAGAGAGTATGGGACGCTTCGGGCCTTCGCCAAAGCGATTTTCTCCCCGGCACTAAGCTTGCATTCTCACATCTCGCCGAGTACATGGGTCTCCCGGCTGCAGCCGCCCAGCTCACTGTCTTCAAAGTGAGTAGTCCCTAGGCTTTGGTGTTGTTTCCAGGGGGGCGCGCATGTCTCTCTTAGGGGCGGTTTGACGCCACTTGACTGTTGGATGGGGTCGCTGACTAGTGGTAGTGCGGTGGCTTTGCCGTAAGCCTCAACATAACACACTGTCTTTCTGATGCAACGTGCTTGTTGCAATTCATTCACTCTTGGGCAGAGCGGTCGCGACGACGATTTCGCGCCGACCATGGAGAAACGACGGCGGAAGAATTTGCGATGCCGAGAGCGTTGTTCGATCCTGCGTTGTTGGATGCACACGCGCATCTGAACCCTCAAGTTGCCGAGCCCGACGCCGAAAGGATAAAACGAGCTCGCAGTCTACCAATGCATCGCTTCGACTGGTGGGCGACGGACGCCCCAGGATATCCATCTTGGGCTACCGGCTCATCGGAGGCGACAAAGCCTCCCCCCGAGGAATTGACGCAGACCGAGCTCAGTGCCTCGACGCACCCTCCTTGGACCACCTGGGATCAAGGTGCCTCTGTGGATCATATGCAAATACGCTTTAGTAAAGCCGAGGTGGAAAAGATGAAGATTGCCGCGATGGAATCCTTACCGAGTGATTTACAGGGCCAAAGGATCTCTCGACAGGATGCCCTGCTCGGACATCTTTGGATCCTCGTGAATCGCGCCCGCGAGCTGGAAAACATGCATGAGCAGGTCTACCTGGACATTACGCTCGGCCTCCGCAACCGGGTATCGCCGCCGCTACCCGACAGTTTTGCCGGCTCTCCTCTACTCCTAGCATACGCGACAAAGACCGGGGCTGACGCAAGTACCTCGCCGATTGGCGCCGCCGCCGGCGCTATTCGGCAGTTGCTATCTCTGTTTACGCCTCAGGCGGTATCGGACTATATCCATGATGCTGCCCACGAAGTGAGCCCCCAGCGTCTGTGGCAAGCCTTTCTAGGCACTCGACACGTTCTCGTGACGTCTTGGGCGCGAGCGCGCGCTTACGAAGTAGACTTCTTCGGCGCGGGACTCGCTCGGTACGTGCAGAGTCACATACCACGTTTGGATGGACTGCTGTAAGTGCTCATCCCCAGGAGCCTCTCGCTTCAGAGCTGGCAGAAACAGCAATTCCCCAACAATGGCACTTACTGATGATTCTAATTGTGTAGGCAACTCATCGATGTCGCGGAGACCGGCGACTTTGATGTTAGCGTTGCTCTGGAGACGAGCGCGATGAGACGATTGCTTAAAGACCCGATGCTTAGAACATACGATGAATCGTAAGAGGGTCTACGAGTCTACGAGTACTTGGTGTAATATCTTCCGTATTAGAAAACCCACAGATGCCGACGGCTTGTGTGCACCGCCTTTCTGTATCAATTCCTACCGCGCAGGTATAGGAAGCTGACGTCATCATGGAACGCCAGGAGTAAAATTCATTATTACGGTCCAAAAAGTTGGTGGTGGTCTGAATTCTGTAGGGGATACCTAGGTAGGTAGCCTAGGTAGCCTAGGTAGCCTAGGTACAGCTTTAAGGGGTTGTCGCGGGCGCTGAACGGGGCCGCTTGGGTCACTGTGGGTGGATCACTCGGGCCTTCAGTTTACACTATAGTTTACGCGGTCAGCGTCTTAATTCAAGAGGAGTTGTTGTTTATCATTCTCTTGCTCCTGGTTGCTCGAATAGAAATATGCACACACACACACACACCATTCACGATAACAGAGTCCCCGAGGTAGACGAATGGTGACGACCCGCCCACGTCGATGACGAGATCGAGATCACCTCTTGTTCCGATTGGCATTAGGTACGTGCTAGGGCTAGGGGTGGCGGCCTTTGTCTTAGGCTCGCTCCGATTGAGGACTACAATCGAAAATAGTTTTAGAGTGTAGGTCGTGTGCTCACGCCTGTCCCAGCTGAATGATCCTAGCTGAATGCATACTAGTAGATTACCTCTTGACGGGTACGGGCATATTCTTGAGCGCCTCACCGCCACCTATCATCTAGCATATAGTATACAGGTCCTGGTTATCGGTGCGCCCGACAAACGTCTCGACCCATGTCAGGTCTTGGTTGTGTGGAATTTTGCTGCTATAGTATGGTATAACTATGATTTTAACCAGTATACGCCTACCTATCTGCTGTAAAACCCTTCCTCGAGCTAAACTGAGACAAGGAGATCGATATGGCATACTACCTAGGTAGATATTTCTCCGGATTAATTACGGCTGCCACACGGTTTGAGACCTGATGCGACGTCGGACGCGTTGCCCGGGCCCAGGGTGCTACCACACCTGCGGGTTGGCGAAGCCTCAATGGCACGCCGTCGCTGATTTGACGGTAAACCTTGACTTTCCGCTTCTTACTAACCCAGTACATTAGACGTCTCCAAGGATCTTTCGAGCACTGAGTAAAAACACACCCACCAAAGCCTAGAGTGACGTCGAGGTATTAGTCGGCAATGCCTATCCTCCAGACTTGATTGATGTGAGTTTTAATCTATTGTACTCATGTCGCAAAGTATGGATCCACATACGAAGCCATCGGTCAGCATTAGAATACCCTACTGGCGATGAGCTTCAAGCCCATCCCTAAGACAGGTCTCAAGGGTATTCTCATTAGACTGAGACTAGGCACCTATCTATTGCTTTGGCTTAGACTAATCGCAACCTTGAGCTGTAGGCATTTTCGTGGTGGCATTCTCCCCACGCTTACCACTTCTCGGCAACCCTACGTCAGCTATTCTCAGCATCTGGAGATGTGAGCTCGGAAGATCAGCTTGGTTGTGGCCGAGCCATCCCACGGTGTGAGATACACCCCGAGCCAATTGTCCCACTCTGAACTAGTGATACACAGAGGCGTCCGCGTGTTTAATACGTGAGCTCTAGCGCTGAACCATGAGGCGCTGCCCTAGGACGAATAAGACGAGTGACTGGCATGCGCAATGTCATCAGCTTCACATGATGGGTGGTACTATAAAATTACTCATGCACCAACGTAAGCTAAGCTGATCGTCAACCGGTCAGCCCCGTAAGGCTATTATCGTGAGTAATACTGAGGTGCGAATACGGTGTAAAATCGAGAGCGTGGATATATAAGTAGGACAGCCTAATAGCGAATTGAATGGTTGTTAAATCTCGTTTCGATCAACATGGGCAGCCTCCTTTCGACATTACGACGAGCTTTTGGCCTACTCTCTTCTTCGGCGACATCGAAATCATCCACCATGGCCACGATTGCTGGGATCACAGGGACACAGTTCCTCCCGGGCACTGCCGCTTTCGATCTCAATAAATACCAATATGCGACGTCGACGTACGGAGTCGAGCGCGACCTCAACCCCGGGCTCATCGTGAGGCCGAAAACGAAAGAAGATATCGCTCTCACGCTGAAATATGCGAAAGAGAAGGGCGTGGCTGTCGCTATCAAAACTGGCGGCCACCAGTACAGCGGAGCGTCCTCCACGAGTGCGCCCAATATTCAGCTAGACCTAGAAGACACTTTCAAGGGTCCGGATGACCGTGCGATTTTCCGCAAGGACGGCAAGGCTTATGCTCGGACGAGTGTGAGCTGGAGTCTAGGCGAGTTTAACGCCTGGGTTACAGAGAACAAGGTCTTTGTCCCTCACGGCCAGTGTACCGAAGTCCAGTAAGTTAGAGCATCCTCACTTTGATCAATAATGGGGGGAGAATTGTGTGGTGGTCAGAGGCATGGTCCCTGAACCCGGAAACACCGGGATAATTGACCGAAAAAAAGAAAATACTGATACGTCATCTTTTTAGTCTCGGCGGGCATGTTCAGACCGGAGGTGAGAAAGTTCCTATCTAGCTCATTCGATTTGATGGCAATATGCCAATCATCACCTCAATCGATCATTAGCCACGGGCTTCTAAGAGCATTGATCTAACGCATACGTCTAGGTTACGGGCAATTAGCTCGCAGCTTCGGGCTGCTCGGCGACCACGTCTTGTCCCTCGAGATTATAGACACCGATGGGAACTCAAAGGAGGTGACCAAGGCTACTGACCCTGATCTCTTCTGGGCCTTCTTGGGCGGCAGCCCCGGAAACTTGGGTGTGCTGACTCACTTCACAATCCAAGTACACCAAGATGAGGACTACAATGGGTCAAGAGGGATGAAGGCATTGTACTTCTACGACACTAAGACACTGAAGCGTCTGTTAGACATTCTTGTCGAGATGTCTGACAACGAGGACTTCCCCAGAAACTACGATCTCTGCATCAGCGTCCTCAGCTCGGCCTTCCCCCTTCTCGACCTATGGCCTGGGCTGGACGAGGCGATGGCACGTGAGCACCCCGAGCTATACGGTGACAACGGCGTCATCGCATGGCCCCGGACAATCATCGTGTACGCGCAGTGGGTCCCGTTCGAGAGCGGCGACGTGTGCGACATGTCGTGGTTCGACCGGATCAAGGAGGGCTCGGACTGGATCCTCGGGAAGAGCGACGTGGAGGTGAAGCCGATGTCGCAGCTGACCGGCGACTGGATCTTCCGCAACGTGCGCGAGTTCGAGAAGCCGTACGTGAAGCGTACCTATAACACTAACTCGCGCACGCTCGGCAAGGACGGCTGGGCCGAGTGGGCCGTTAACCGCATTGATGCCATCGTCAAGCCCGAGCATAACCGCTGTTGGCTCTCTGCGCAGCTGCAGTGCTTCGGCGGCAAGAACTCCATGTTCACGCGCAATGCGGGCAACGGGACGGCGTACAGCTGGCGAGACACGAGCATAGGGTGCACGATGGATTGTTTCCAGTAAGTGATGCCTATCCATCTACTTCTTTTACCCTAGTTACTCTGGCCAGGGGTTTTCGTGCCAAGCCCACACTCATATCTTGGGTGCATCGGGTTTCCCCCTAAGAAACTTGGCCCGTTTCAACGGAAAGCCCCGACTAACTGAGCGTCCTAGCAACCCGGAAGAGAAGACGCGCGCCGAAGACTGGCAGAAGGTGAATGACGAGGAGGCCATTGGCCCCAACGGCATCTTCTCGAAGCAGGACCGCCGCGTCCTGTGGGGTTCATACGGGAACTGGGATCTAGACGCCGTTTGGAACTGCTACTACGAGGACCAGGCCAAGTACGACAAGCTTCGGCAGATCCGCAAAGCGGCCGACCCGTACGGCATCTTCACGCCGAATCCTTTCTGCGTCAAGCGTGCCGATTGATCCGGCGGCGGCCCAATGTAATGTAACCTATGAGTTGTCACGTCATGCTTAAAAGTTTAATCAGTGTAGGATATCGTATTCGAATCTCGTTTTCGTACTCGCGACTCTGTCGGCGCAAAATACATGTTAATACCTCTGAATCATCAAATTGCCTGTTTTACACACCCTTCTAGTGAGATGGTATAGTGACACGAATATGTGCAGTTAGACATTGGAGACAGGCCAGACCAGACTAGTAATAATTGTTCGTCTAACGATTCTTCGAGAACTAGATCATGGTAAATAGAGACACTGTTTTTTAAGACTTCCTTCCGTAAGCGCCCTGCAATAGACAAAAGGACACCTAAAATTGGTCCCAACAACAAGCCATGGACAAAACAAATGAGCCCCTAATCCGAGTAAGTAGCCTAGGTATCACTTCCGCCCACCCGCCGTAAGGTATCGTAACTCGCAAACGCCAGCTGCGCCATTGAGTCTCGCCGCTCCCACATGCTCGGAAACTCGGCCTGCCAAAAACGGGAAATCCCACACTAAACCGCGCCATCACTTTCCGCGTCGTCACGTCACTATTGTACACTGTTCATCATACATCGCCCTACTCTAAAATCTAAACTCGCGCGTTACCTTAGCGACCCGACCTGACGTAGTCGGCCGGGTTGTAGTTATAGCTGAACGCGCGGTACTGATTTGTCCGGTCCCTGGGCTTTTCGGAGCTGTGCTCCTCGGGCGTTTCGCGGTGCGTCGCCAGCTCGGCGGCGAAGGCTTTGTGGTCGGGCCCCGGCGACGCGCGGTTCATGACGCCCGGGTCGGAGGCGTAGGAGGCTGGTCGCGAGGCCTTCATCGATTGGGTGGGCTGGTGCGACCACCGCTGGCCGTTTGGATCGGGAGAGTAAGAAACCGCTGGGTTGGGTGAGTTGCGCCCCATGGCTTGGTTCGTTGGGGGCGGCTGCGATGGCGGCTGTGGATAGTAGAAGTCGCCCGGCAGCTCCATCGGGAAGCTCTGGCTCCCTGGAGCTAATACGGGCTGGCTGCTGTGGGGCAGCTCTGCATGCAGGTGAGCTGACTTGTGCTCGTCCATCGCCATTTGCTGCTGCATCTGCCAATGGGCGGGATACCCCGTGGAGCCTGACGTGCCGGGGCGACTGCGTGGTTGATATTGTGTTGACATCGGCCGCGGGACCTGGTAGGGGATGGTGGGGGACTGCGGCGACCCTTGGCCGTACGGGAGCGCGGGAGATAGCTGTGGTGATCTCATCTGCTCATCGAGACCGCCGGTGTATGATCTGCTTTGGGGTTTATAAGTCTTCATTCTCCCATCCTCAATCATAGCTTGTAACACGCCGGCGTCCAATAACTCGGCCTTCTTAATGATGCGTTCCACCATCTCTTTGCTGGCTGCCTTCATTTGCGCCTTCACCGTCGGCACCATGGCGATATTGCAGCGTATTTCAATGTCCTCCCGTAAATACAAGCCGTCTCTCGGGACTCCCAGCTCAGCGAGCCCGATCTCGGCTGGCTCCGGAGGCTCGACGCCCGGCTGGTTCCCGCCGATGCGATATTTGTTGCGCATGTCGATATTCAGAGGCGCATAGACATGGGTCTGGAGACCCCACGGAAGGTCGTGAAAGCAGGCGTTGAATGAGATCTTGCCGGACCCGAACCTGCCCATGCCCGGCACGAATTGAACACGCTCGGTGATTTCGTACCAGGTGGAAAAATACTCGTCGGTGGCGGCATCGCGGGGCGCTTTGATTTGCTTGTGACTGAGTACGAGGGGGTTGAGAGTTATGACTTCGCTGTGGCTGTGTAGAATGTCGATGGCCAACTGCCGGGGTATGAAGCCGGGAATGGGGGTGATGATGGTGTACACCTCTTTCTTTCGAAGCACCATCGTGAGAAGCTGTCGCAGTGAGCACTGCGCACTCGGATTACGTTTGAGGGAGAATTGCGCTCGCGGCGAAATATAAGTAGGAAGAAGCGAGGAGGAGGATCAAACGCAGTGGCTCGATTTCCTTTGTCGGGCGCAGCTCTCCTGCATAAGCTACTATCGGCTGGCAGCATACACTAGATACATGCCCCTGGTCTCTTGGCCACTGGCCGGGGTGCTGGATATTTGTTGGGGGCAGATTTACGTCTGGCAAATCGTTTATGTCGCCGCTTGTTGCCGAAGGCAGGCAGGAAATAAAACCCAATGGTTACAGTCACTCGGGCAATGGTGATTGATCGGGTAGGTCGCTGGGGACGGCAGCGCGCGATAATAAGTTGATCAAGTATTAATATATAGACACACCAGACACACCAGACAGGCCTGCCTGGTCAGACTGCCTGGTCAAGAGAGGGCTCCCGCATACCACATCATTTAGACAGCCACGACAAATCTTTCGTCATCCTCCGCATCCGCCACCAACGGCTTCCTGCTAGCTACCTAGGTAGTTACTAGTAGAGGACCCGTCCAGACCTGCCCAGCGACGTGTTCCTCTAGCGTTCATCTTGGTTTGCGGCCTATAGCATTGAGTTATATGCAAAAATATCAGAGTCCTATGGCGCGCGGATTGATGCGCTAACGGCAGTATCACCCTCCTTTCCTCGACACTTGCTCTGCGATTGACCGCACTGAAGACCGCACTGAATACCGCACTCTGACCATCTCATCTCGTTCATGGGCCCATGTTCTCAAAGCTGACAACAGGGAATCAATGCAAGCAGGAGAAGATAGTGGAGGTAGACCCATGGCATGGAGGGGTCATAGGCTTGGCGACTAAAGCATGGGCAGGCAAAAGGTGGTAGGGCTTAGCTCTCGCATGAGGCAAGAGGTCTCCGATATCCCCAATATAGATGTTTCCGTTTTGTAGCTCTTTGCTATGTTAGATAATGCATCTTCAAAGTGCACTTTATGAATCCAATGAATCTGCATATCTACGCTCCCATCTCTTACTGTACTACTCACTCCCCAGCTACTGTAGAAGAACAAACGGTCCAACTATTCTATTTAAAGAAATCGCCAAGCTACACTAGTCACGTTGTTGGTCTCACCCCGGCAAGTCGGACCTCCGGTATCCGGGTACCCTGCCACCGGATTGTCATCACCATATCTACCAGCCCTCGGGGACGATGACGAAAGACGGAGATGCCCACATGTATATAACATACATCATCAGCATATTTTATGCTTGGGAATATGGCGCCAGCAACGGCAAGAGTTATTAAGCACCTGCTTAGCTCATATTGGCCGCGAAAATGCTTGTGTGGGGGGGGACGATGTTCGCTGCTTAAGCTAGGAACACTATCTTTACACCACTATCGCCATTGGTTAACGGGGTCAAGGTTGTATTGAACTATTCCCTCCTAGCCGAACTAATATTCAGTGTACAGCATACATAGTACATGCAGTGCTCTGAACGCTTCGCTTATGCCATGTAAAAGTAGCTAGGTAGAGTGATGGGAGCAATCCTTGCAGACACGACTCATCTCCCCAGTCTAGACATGGGGTTCTCCAGGTCCTCACGTGGCGTGAGGGATATATCGTATTTAGCACCTTAGATGAAGAGAATATTATTCGGGGAGTCATGGAAGGCTAGCTCATTGAGATAGGCTATACGGGTCTAGGCTTTAATCTTATTGTCTCTAGATTAGAACTCTACATATAGATGATGATAGCCTGCCTAGCTCTCCTCATCACCGCATGAGAGTGGTTACCTAAGCTGATCGGTGAGATCGAGAAAAATCGCCAGTCGCATCGCTACAAACGGCCATCCACACCGGTTACGTCATCTACAAATGCATATCAGACTTAATTGGTCAATGTGTGTATGCACATCTACCATACTCGTCTTTGAGATGATAGCAGAGCGGGTTATAGGTCCGCGAACAATCGCTTGATGCTTGGGCGACTTGAGAAAATGTTGGGGGTTATAATGAAATCCTCGTCGTCAGGCCAAAAAAGCTTAGACTGACCATCTCCGCTATATATAGAACGCCTTCTGTGTTCTAGAAGGCGACGGTCTGACAGACAGTAGCCGTCCCTTATCTAGAGCGGTTGTATGCATTCTGGTTACATACGCTCATGATCCTTCAAGTTGGACGAGGAAAAAACCAAGAGGCTAGTACTATACAGCACTACTCTCATACGCCAAGAGGACGTCACTCCCCCTTCACTCGATCAAAAGGGTACTCGTACGTGTGGTATTTACAGTAAGAGGCGGTAAATGCCACAGTTTGATAGAGGCGATTGGATTTCACTCACACGCGTAAAACACCTGCTTCCCGGCATATGGCTAAAGTATACCGCCCCATGTTCAGGTTATCATACCTTCTAGATCGGAGAAGGCGTGTTGTATAGAGCAGGGACCCCTAGTTAATTAGCGGAGGCTCTTTGCACAACAAGAAGTATTCCTTGTACCCCCATATCAGAACTCTGACATGGGCTAGAAAGAGGATGTGATGAGGGGGCTGAAAATATATTTAATTATAATTATAATACATGGGTAATACTATAGAATTAGGTCACTTTTCATCCCGTGTGTGCTCATCTTCTTCCTACCAGGACACTGTTACTCTCTCTAGTCTCATCTTTGTAGTTCCTTTTCGTGCCCGTCACACGTAGCTTCAACTCAAACCTTTTACCCTTCGTAGTTGAGGCGTATCTGACCGACTCACCCTGTTTTACCGCAAACGATGCGCCGCTTGGGAGTCCGTTGACAATCCACTGCGCCTGTAAGACGACGCCTGGGTCCCATCGTCCAGCAGTTGCTGTGATGATAGAACCGCACTTAACATTTTCTTTATATGAAATGGCTGGGTTCTGCTGGCGCTTCACGGCGGCCCCATGCCCACCAACCCGAATGACATCCTCGAACTTGTTTCCACGGCTCGAGGACTTCGTGAACTTTTTAGACAGGGGTGTCTTGCCCTCGGGACTATGGTCCTGGATCCAGTTAGATACGAGCTCGAGATAATCCCATGTCTGGCGGCGTTGGTAGTTTCCACCGTGCGTCTGGCCAGGAGTGATGGTGACATTGGCCCAGTTGGGGCCTCCGCGACCGTTGACGTTCTTCTCGAACTCGGCCACGCCTCCGTTGAGGTAGTAGTTGTCATGAGTGCCAACGTAAATGTAAATACGTCCGCGAAGCACTTCTCCGAGATTCTTCGTGTTATCCCAGTTGCTGGTAATGTAGTTTGACAAGTCCATTTCCTTCCAGAATTGAACCGCCTCGGGGTATATCTCGCCGGTGACCTTGTCCCAGGGCTCTAAGGGGTAACCATTGAGTCCCTGGATGCCGAACACAGCGTTCCAAACATCCCACTGCAACGATGAGCGTGACGAGGTGCCAAAGACAAGCTCCCAGTGGTTCTCCTGCTCAGTAGTCGCCAAGACGACCTCTGTTTCGTTATTAAACGTACGGATTGAACCAATCTTGTCGCCGTTGGCGTACTCGTAGGCGTTCTTGTTGCTGTATAGTGGTATAGCTTGGTGCATGTGGAAATCCAATGAGTCCGGATAGGACGAGAAGCAGGCGCCGAAGAGGTCTGGTCGAAAGATCAGGCTGGCGGCGGATACCCAGCCCCCTGTTGAACCACCATCCTGGATTCGCGCGTATGGTTGAGCGATGGTGTTGAAGTTCGCGTCAATGTATGGGATCAATTCATCGTTGATAGCGTCACCGTAAGGTCCCAGATTGGCCGTGTTCACGCCGTAAGAATCATCGTAGTATGGAGCTTCGTGGCGGAAAGCAACAATGATCAACTTGGGTGCTGGCGTATCGGTACCATTCGCGCCCGGAATAACGCCCTTGTCCCATGCTTCTGTGAAGGCCGCGTTGGCGGAATAGCCGTACGCAGCTGCGCCACCCGTCCAATGATTCTGATCGTAAAGGACGGGGTACCGGGTGTGCTTGTCGGTAGCGTCATATCCAGCAGGCAGTAGAATATTGGCACCCACGTACATATCGCGGCCCCAAAATTGGCTTAATTTCTTGCTCTTGATCTTCACGTGCTTCAACAGCGTCGTGTCAGCGTAGTTGCCTTGAGAACACCCCCCGATCTCCTTCCCCGCGAACGCCTCAGCAGGCACCACACTATCAAAACTGAGCTTGATTGTCTGGGGGCCGCCCTGCACCTCCAGGTCGATTGCTGGCGTAGTAAGGCTCCCCACGCCGTCGACGTTAGGTGCACCATCGCCGCATGGAAACTTGAGGTATATCTCAGAACCATCACTCCGTTTGACTCTGTCGTACGGGTTTAAGAAGGCTTGAACGCGGTATGCGCCAGCCGGAACCTCGTCTGATGAGCATGAGAATTAGCATTTATCAAACGTGACTAAGCCCCAGTAATCATTGAGTACGAATATCTTAATGAGCACACGAAAATATGAAATTGCAACACAATATATCGACTCAATCACGCCAATTCAGCCTAGGTGGACGAAAAGAATGCCCCTAGCTTCTACTTACCAATGCTGTCAAGCGGGAAACCAGAAACGCCGGTCGCGGTATCATTGGGACTTCCACCGGACAGTGTGACAACGTCTTTGGCCCCAAAGTCAAAGACGTTCTTACCGAACATCTTATTTGGGGTGGACGTGACGTCCGTGTCATCGAGAGGATCAGTGCCATTGGGCGCGAACATAAGCACCACGCGACCGTCGATGCTGCCCTTGAGTAGCTTGTCGGCTACGGAAATCTGCACCTGGAGATTGTCAAGAGCCTGGGTCCACGGAAGTGCGCTGGCGGCGACGAGCGCCGCCCACCGGGCCCCGTTGAAGTAAAACATACTGTTAGGGAGGTGACGATCGTCGGATGAAGGTCGAGCAGGGCGCGCGACGAAGATCTACTGTAGGAGGATAAGTCTATTCATATGCCCGCGTGGCCCCTGTCGGGATTCCTCGGGTTCCCCGTCATTCTGGTAACTACACCGCGCTAGACGTGTACCTACAGTAGCGCAACGTAGACTAACTTGAATACTTATCGCATAATGGAGTCGGGAAGTGGCGTACGATATGGAAGGTTTGCCGGTGGTTGTGTTGAACCTTGTCTCTTCCGTACTGTGACTGGCCACCAGAACTAGGTGAATAGGACCGTGTGAAATAATTAGTCCCCACGGATTTCACCGTCCGCCGACTACGACCGGAACACCGCGGAACACTACCAGAACATGATTATCTTGGAGTAAAATAGTTTAGATAAGGGAGATTAGCGGAGTGATGTGACCCTAATTTCGTAGACTTGCCTCTTTCGCCAAGTTCGCCGGTTGGCGCCACATGGTTTTCTACCTGCCGTTTCGGGTACTAAATCATTGCTGAACCACCCGGTGCCTAACGGCTTTCGCTTCATTTAACAAAAAGTTCGATACTAATGTAGATGGAGACACATTCTGCTATCTTGACCACAATACCGTTTCAATACAAGAGGGCCGATAAAGTAATGTATCTAAGAGAGACCTCAAGATATAGCGGTATTTGAACCGTCGGCGTTAGTGTGAATGAAGGCCACTGAGTGCAGAATACGTGAGAGTGGACGTCGCCTATCCCCGTATAAATCCGTTCTTTTCTGCATCCAAAATCTCGAGTATTCGAGTTATTAACACCGAAGAGTAGGTAATTTCATAAAAAAGGGAATATAGCGTTACGCACAGCACCCAAGTTTATAAGTTACTTTCAAAATTGATCGGTGTTGTGTAAGAGTATAGTGCGCGAATTTCCCCAGCATAGCTTCGTACTACCCCAGGCAATTCGTGTCGCTAACTAGATCTTCATGGGTGATTTGGGCCTTTTCGCTCAGCCGAAGTACAAATTTCAAGTACGCCTTACCCTCACGAGAAAAGCAACGTTCGTGAATATACATACCAACTGGTGGTGAGGGATACTCGGAATCAAAGGCGATTAAAGTCTGACACTTACACTGCCACCTTACTCATAAGCATTAATACGGGATCGACTTCGTACCGTTCTCACTTAGGGCGATCGACGTGTAGCTAGTAAAAGCGTTCTAAGTGCGGTAAAATTTTTTTCATTTCGCTCATCTTTCCGTAACCTTACTGCAATGATCACCGGGTGAGCAGAGCGCAGCTAACGCGTGTACTACCTCCTTAAAGACCTCGTAGCAGTGCTACTGCTAGATGCGCGAGTGAACCTCAGTCTAGACCACGGGCGAGCTCACAGTTCTCCCCCGAACGATTCGTTTAGTCGGGGAAGAAGTCAGCAGCTCAAAGCAAGCTTTTTCGAAAGTAAATAGTTTCCAGCACCTCTAAACTAACCCCCCAGACTCCTTGGGGGTTAGGAAGGCATCCTCCGAAACTCGATAGGGATTCAAGAATGCTAGAAGCTGGAACAGCCAAGTGGCTTCTTCACTTAATTCTTCAAAAGCGTGGGCAGAAGCGAGCGTACGGCCGTACCGCCGGTCTGGAACGGGATTGCCAACGCTGTGTATCTCGGTGTACCGATCATCGCTACTATAGAGATTGGCCAGTCTTGCGGAGTCCGCCTATGCCACAGAAGGAAAAGTAAAGTGTATTACTATGCATATCACCGATAGTTCCCGCCTTTCGAGGTAATAGATATTTGTCCATTTGAACAAAAACATCTTCTCTACCAACGAGGTCTAGATTTGGAGTATGATGTCCAGGGTTGTGAGCCTAGCCCTATGACGAAGTTGTATTACGTTACCCAGACCTAAAGACGATCTGGTCGTGGTAGAACTCAGCCCGGTAGGCGCACTAACACTGCGCCCCGAAGCATCACGGGTATCAGCAGAGGTTTGGTGATGAGTCGTTTCTCAGAGGACGGTTCCGAGGTCCAGTGGTACTAAATGAATACATGGTTAGTCTCAAGGTATATTACCTATAAGCTGCGGAGCCAGATTGAAAGTTGAGCAATGTTGAGCAAACGCATTCTACGAACTGAGTAATTTACGTAGATTTAGAATCGCCCAGGGCACTGAGCAGAAACATCCATCTCTGCAAGATACAGCGACGGGAGAAGATCCTCCCCGACGTGCCCGTGTATCTACAACTATACCAAATATACAGTATATTGATATGTGACATCAAGCGAAAGTCTTGGGTTAAAACTTTGTTAGGCGCCTTACGGACAACCGCTTAGGACCGGGCTCATCCTCGTCAGCTGAGCCTCGACGGTGGTAGCGAGGGAAACAAGCGACTGGGTGACGCTGAGGAGGTCAGGAAAGGCTACTTCGATCTTCAGGATGGTCCAGAGCCAGATTCGAAATTCAGATGCAATCATGCTATCAACTCCAAACTCAGCGAATGACTTTTGGTCTTCGACCTGGTCCAAAGCTGTCAGGGCCAAGTTGGAGAATTGCTGTCCAACAGTTCTCAGGACGGCATCCCTGAAAGACTTGGCATCCGACTGGGCAAGAAAGATGTTTGGAATCATATCCGGCAGCTCTTTGGCCCATGTCGCAATGCTGTCAGAAAGTCGGCCTTGGATACCGCCGTGGTCTTCTACCATCTTGGATTTCTCAGCGGCAAGCGCCTTGGCTAGTATAGCTGACCAGGGGTCAAGAATTGGTAGATTGTTGACATCAAATCCTTTGGCCTTGAGGGTTTTGCATCCCGGTGATTCTATGTAAGTAAGGATATGAGCTTCATCAGGTTCGCCCTGTGCTCCTGCCGTGAGAGCGAAATCCATGACCTGCGAAAGTTCTTCTTCTGTGATCGGGTAAGTTCCTTCCCTCAATAAAATGCGTTCGATACCCGGATTCTCGTGGAGATACCCTACTCCCGAAACCATTCTGGGCCCAACAGATACTGCTGGCATTCCTTGCTCTCGACGCCAGCGGGTAAAGGTATCGAGGAAACCATTAAGCGCACAATAATTAGCTTCGGTAGGAATACCGACGCTACCGGAAATGGAAGACGTCGAGAGGAAGAAATCGAGGTGCTCGTGCCCTTGAATCGCGTTGTGTAAGTTCCATGCCCCAGACCACGTTGCATCGCGTGAACTACAATCGACGGCATCCTGCCGATCACGATGCCGTGTGGAGGCGGCTCAGCAGGCCGATGATCATAGGATATTTGGCCCAAGATGCCGTACTACGAGACACCGGGCCACAACATCTCCGCGGCGGTAGTTCTGTCAGCGGCAGACATTATTGCCGTGAGCTTACGATTCTGGGTGCGGAGGAAGCACAGCCAGCCACTGCGCCCAATCGCATGTACGACGTGGAATCTGGGAAAGCGAGGAGCGGATCTATTTGCGCAAGCTTCTCTCATCATGTACGGAGGCAGGTCAGCCACGACCCGATGCCTTCCGGGAGCGCCAACATCGCTCCTCCTTCTCATGTTCGGCTGACGAGAAACTACGACACGAATATAGCTGAGTCAAGACAGCTTCCAAGACATTCCGTAGCAGCAAGCGGCTAACGTGTGAGGTAGAATGGTTCGGGTGGGACAAGGGACTTTTGTAGTCTAGCTGTTCCTCTACTGTTTGGTACTCCATGTCGTTTCTGCGAGAGAATGGCGTCACGAATGGACTTTAATATGATCTCCGTCGGCTGTATAGCTCCGTAGTAGTTCGTACTCTATGCATAATAACTAGGCACTTGATCTAGACCGCGTTCTTCCAAATGGCTGACAACCACTATGGATGTCTACACAGACCTAAATTCGACACAAAAGTCGTACATATTCGGTGATTTGCGTTCCTTCGCTGCATACCTACCTATATATTTCCTTCCCCAGTACCACATCTCACTTTGTAGACAACCTTTCCAATCCAAGTTCCCTGTAATTACCGCCGCTGATGGGTGCGGCTAGCCACACTCCTCCTCGCATTGCCTAGCTGCGCCTAAAAGCGAATGCCCCTCCCTCACAGTATTCAGTGGCTTATTTAAGGAAGAGAGTCCCCCGGACCCGAGTGTTGGAGTTTCACGTCGTCTACTCTATGTGACCTTCTCCAACCGTGCCAACTAGTTTATTTGGAACGCCAGAAGAGCCTTGTATCTCATCCATCAAGCTTGCCATCATTGGTGGTGGACTTGCGGGTGTGACTTTAGCCAATGCACTTGCTCAACACGACCACATTGTAGTCCATGTCTGGGAGTCGACACCCCAGTTCCGTGAGCGCGGTGCAGCGGTAGGGCTGGATGTCAATTCACAGAATGCCTTGCATCACATCCTTCCCCAGGCGAGCGAGTTACTGGAGAATGCGGGAGGGGGCCCTATGAATTCGACCCGAGTAATGGCCGTAAGTCATCACCTGTGCTTGATTCGCCTTCCGGAGGCAAGCGGCAAGCAAGGGGCTCCGGCATACACACAGGGATCCATTCGGATGCTGATGCGCACCGTACCAGGGCACAGGCGCATACATGAATCAACTCGCCCGGGACCACACAGGCACCAAACAAGGTCTCGTATTTTACCGCGCCTCGCTCCTCAGACAGCTGCTCCGTCCCCTCCCTGAGGAAGGCCTCCACGCCAACAAGAAGCTCACTAGCATATTCGAGAAGGACGGCAAAGTGGAAGTGAGATTCACCAACGACACTAGCATGACCTGCGATGCGGTCGTGGGCGCCGACGGCATATTCAGTACTGTGCGTGATCACGTCCTCCGCAACGTGTAAGACAGTCAGAATGATTGGAAGGCGTCAGCGGCAGGCTTTTGGGATTGCAGGAATCTGGTCCCGTTCGAGAGGGCCAAGGCAACCTTGGGGGAACAATATTTCGAGATGCACCGTTAGTACGTATGTGTCAACGACGGCGTAGCCACAGCACATGACGTCCTTGGGAATGGGAATGCGTCATCTGTGCTGTGGAGAGTGATCATCCGCAAGATCGATCGCGGCCGTTGACGAGAGAGCTTCTAGAAGCCACACTGGAAAGTCCCCTATACTGTGCGCATGCCCAGGGGATGATTGAGGTATGTTCTTCAGTCTCAACGTCGAGCCATCCCTGGTTGGCGAGATCGATACCTTGTACGTGATCGAGTCCAGAGAAGAGCGGTGCTAGTCATCCCTGCCGATTGTGCAGTTTCTCCTCGACCAACCCTTTCCAAAAGCCTACTCTGAGTGAGAGCACAAGGCGACTCCTACATATGCCTCTGTCGGGTCTGCATCGTCGGCGACGCAGCGCATGCGACTACACCCTGGCAGGGCACCGGTGCCGGGCTGGCCATAGAAGACGCCGTGGTCCTTTCCGCGCTCCTAGCCCACGTCCGCTCAGCGAACGAAATCGAAGCGGCTTTCCAAGCATTCAGCGACGTGCGGCAACCCCGATGTCAGAAAGTCATCGACTCAAGTCGGGAGACGGGTACCATTTTCTGCGGCAGGCATCCGGCGGCCAGACTTGATCTGGAAAGGCTGAATGAGGCGCTTACGACGAGATGTCAGCATATCCATGGTCTAGATCATGACACGCATAAATCGGAAGCTCTAGCAAAGTTTGAAGCCTACGGAGAAACCACATGAACGCGATAAAGGCCGTTCGGAAGCGGAATGCCACGTAGAGTATAGGTATAACGTACCTAGGTAGTCAATATCCCACAAGGTGACCATAACGTCCCAATATTATATATTCGTCATCTCCAATCCGGTAGATTTTCGGTGACCTCCAAGACTTCAGTTTCAGCAACTCTCACGAAGGGGGTAGTTCTTTTTAGGTAGTCGGAAGGTTTTTTCACCAAGGTTCAACCCCTTAACCCTTTTTTTCCCTTCCTAAATCCAAATAAAAAAATGAACAATTATTGGGCTATGGACATTGGTGGCCGCGAAGACCTGGAGGAGCATAGCCAGCTTCGGCCAAGCGTACCTACTCTAGGTCAAAGTGAACAAAGCTTTAAAAGATTATTTTAAATTGAATAAATTCAAGCCCTGATTCCAGCCCTCGGTATACAGATTGATGTTAGTTTTGAGCCTGATGCTGTTTAGGTCCTAAATAGCCGACTACGCTTGTTCTTCGTCTCTGGCTGTTGTTTCTCCGTATCCCCCTTCAGGACTACATCAGCTACAAAGAAGCTAGCGAGAAGACATAACCCAACCAGCGGCACCTGGATCGCGAAAATGACTCGGAAGCCTTCAAAGCGCGCTCGTTGGATATCTGACTCATACATCAATGTGTCTCTATCACCGGCATTCCAAGTACCCTGAAGCACACGCTCCCTCAGCCAGTCCGGCACGGTTCCATGCAAAGCTGCACTTAAAGCGGCATATTGTGCGGCTGACGAGATTGCGACTCCAACCACACCACCTAGGGAACGGAGAACATTTCGAGTCCCTGTTACAACTGCCCGGTCCTCGGTGCCGGAGTTGGCTTGTAAAGCTACAAGGCCTGTGCGCGCAAGATGAGCGTTCGATTACATTGTCTGAAGTTGCGTGACTAGGCGGCTTACCTGGCTGATGCACCCAGCCTACCCCGATGCCTTCAAGTGCAAGCACAATCACATATGTATATGTAGGTGTCTTCTCATTGAACAACAACTTCAAGCCGGCACCGAGGGTCCAGAACAAGAGGCCGATGCGGAGAACTTGGCTGTATCTAAATCGTAGGTTTAGCATTTAGATGGCAAAATTAAGGGGTATACCAAAATGACAAATTGACTACCTGGCGAGTTTCGACATCACGGGCCCAGAAGTAGCGCCAGCTATCCCTTGCGCAGCAACGAATGGCAGGATGAGAGTTGCACTCTGTAAGGGCGTATAGCCCCTTAGGGTCTGGAAGTAAAGGGGCACGAAATACTGTGTCACCTGCCAAGCGGAATCGCTAAGGAAACCAATCACAAGCAGCAGACATCGCGAACGGGTCGTGAATAGTCGTAATGGCATGATCGGTATAGTAGCCAGATAGGCTTCGATGGCAATGAAGGCGAAGAACAGAATACCACCTATGATTAGAGTCGAGAGAACCTGTTGGCTAGTCCAGGGCCAAAGGATCCCGCCGGAGTTTATAGCCAACTAAGGAGATTGATATGAGTTGCGAAGGACAACGCAAGTAAGTTGAGGTGGTTCTTGGGATAACACTTACTACTGTTAGTACAACGCCTGCCACGGAGGTTACGACTCCAAGCCAGTCGATCTTGCGAAGTTTCTGCCCCCAGTCCCCCGAGACCGCGTTCGGTGGCAAAACAAACAGGAGCAGCACAAAACATGCACCAGCTGCAATCGCAGGAATGAAGAACGTCCAGCGCCAACCGTCTGCGCCAATCCGTATGAGTCCCGCAGCCACGAACGGGCCCGACGTAGCCCCGGCGCCAATCGCAAGACTGATCATACCCTGGTACTTCCCCCGCGCCTTCAGGCTGACGAGGTCGCTCACGATGATGGCGACCGAAGAAGAGATGCCGCCGCTGCCGACGCCGCTGATAGCGCGCGTGACGAAGAGCCACGTCGGCGTCTTGGCGAAGCCGGATAAGCCGCCGCCGAGGGCGATACAACCTACGGAAGACAGGAGTACGGGCCGCCGGCCGAAGATGTCGGATATCCGGCCGTAGAGGGGCTGGAAGGAGGTCTGGCCTAAAAGATACGCGGCGCCGACCCAGGTGATGCTCGTACCGGCTTGGAAATATCCTGATATCGTCGGCAGCGCGGTGGTCACTGAGGCCATGTCTAGATAGGAGATGAAGTAGCAGAGACATAGGCAGAGGTATGCTGCCATGAGCCGGGGGAAGGGCAGTCGTTGCGTTTGATCATCGAGCTGATCGGGACTGGAAATATCCGGAGATGCATCGGTAGACGGCGTGGTGTGAGTGTTTTGGTTGCGTTGGAGAGAGAGAATAGCCAACTCTCCTCTATCGGGGTCATGAATGGTCTCTGGATACCTTAAGACTAAGGCAGTCTCAGCATTGGGGGGCATTAATGTCGATACTGTTGTCATTTTAAAGTGATGAACAAATTAGGAACCCGTATAGGGCTCTTGGAGGCTTGAGAGATACTGGTGAGTGTTGAAATGCTGCAGTATGAAAATAAAGGGCAGTGATGAGATGGGATTAGTCAGCGGTAGCTTCAAAGCGTTGAGAATCTTGTGCCGTATCTAGATAGTCTCGCAAGCTGGAATCATATACAAGAGACTCTGGCGTAGAGCTCTCAATAGCAATTCAAATAGCGTACAAGTTAATTATTCTAATAGATTGCCCAACTGAAGTAAGGCCTACATGACAGCCGGCGCTCCGCGCTCACCCCCGCCCCGACGCCGCAGCGCTGCGTGTCTCCACTAGTACCGTCTACGCTCCAACAAGATGCAATAGATACGCGTAATTGCGTGCTTATGGGCGTGTCCGTAACCCCCCAACTCGGCTCCTCAGCGTGTCCCAAAGAAATGAAACCCACTCCACCAATTGACGGCGAGAAATTTGATTAGGGAAGACTTTTATGAAGTTCCTTACTCTATGAACAAGAAAGGGGAGTGGAGGCCCGGGTCTAGCAAGTTCGACAAGTTGAGAAGTGCATACAATATGAGGCGCTGAGCTTTCTTGGAATGCACCCCGACGGGATACAATTTGCGCAGACGGGAAAGCTCGAGGCTTCCTCAACGGCAAAGACTAAACAACCAGGCGCATTTTTCGTCTCGGAGGAATTCACAAGGGCTATACGGATAGATAAGAACTCTCACGAGGGAGACAACTTCTTAGTAAGTAAAAGATCACAACCGTCAAGTTCAAGCAAACGCTAAAACCGGTCCAGCGTTCCGTAGAATGGATAGTATGGTCACCCCAAACAGAAACTGCCCTTGTTATCATTTCCGAAGAGGCAGAGCATCCTTCGGCTTACTTGCGGAGTCGGCAAGGCGAGTTACGCGTTCATCTGATTATGTATGCTGCAGCAGTGACTAAAGCAATAGTTCAATTTAATTATTTTAACTTTTATATTTATCTTAAGCTGCTTACAAGTTTTTATATCATTAGGTGGATTAAAGTTAAGCTTAAAATTTTAGCTAATTGTTCGTATATTAATAAATATAAATAAAAAATAACTATCAGTAGAGGACGTTAAACCTGTACTATTCAAATCACCGCGACATGATCTCGGTCTTTCAACACGGGGTGGCGGGGAGGCTTTTACCGGCCTTATCCGGGGATAACCTGGCCATAGAAAGATCCCCGAAGGCATAGTCGTAAACCTTTAGCCAATCTTGACGTCGTATATAAACATAATTAGTAGCAGAAGATGAATAGGGAGACTAGAAAGCGCGAACTCTTCAGGTCTCACTGTGGCGGCAACCAAGACCAGTTATTCTTCTCGCATATAACCAAACACAGGCCGTTCTATTTTGCCTGCTTCCGCTGTTGTTACGTCATGGTGTCGTTTTCTCGGGGCATCAATATGGCTTCAAACAGACTTGGTAGATTTTCGTGACGGCACTACCGTCCTCTTCCCTGCGCATACCAGCCTACCTTTCTTCTCCCAACACATCCAGGCTGTTCAATGGTTCGGCCCTTGAACGGCAGCACCCGTGTCATCTAGTACGATATGGTAGGGAACAAGCCACGAGCGGGGATTTCCAGCATTGCCTCCAGGACCTTGCGTCGACTGATGAACCAGGGTAGTAGATGGCCGCGGCCCTTAATAGGTCGGCAACCGCGGTGAGTAAAAGAGGTTCAGGACGGGGTAATTTACGATATGGAGCCACGGCGTAGGTGAAAATAGCGTGGAGATGAATGCTCGTGAAAATGATAGACCATGCTCTTCGTAGTAGCTGCCAACGACGCGGCGATACTCGGGCGATGTTTCCGAAGAGCTACAGTAGATATAAACCAAGAGACAAAAGTACCTAAGTATTGTAAGCTTAGACGTCTTGGATAAGCTTCATACACCGGGTTGAAGCCCAGAAAAACATTTCTCATAGTAATCATAAACATACACACGATCGTAATACACAGACGCCTTCGAACCCAAGACAGAAGAGAATACCACCCCGCAACCTCAAATACCCACAAGACTCTTCACCGCTTCCGCGCCCGCAATCCTGCCAAACACAGCACATTCCAGCAACGAAGAGCCGCCGAGGCGATTATCCCCATGTATACCGCCCGTGATCTCGCCCGCGGCCCAGAGACCGTCAATAGGCGCCAACACGTCCCCTTTCCGCGCGAGCACCTGCGCCCGAGCGTTGAACGCGACCCCGCCCATCGTGAAGTGCGTCACGGGCGTGACGGTGCCGACGGCGACTTCCTCCTCGCGATTCGCCTCGCCGGGCGGCAGCCGCCAGTGCCCGAACGTCTTCCTGCCGAACTCGTCGTCCGCGCCGGCCGCGACGGCCGCCGCGTAGCGGTCCACGGCCTCGATGACGGCGGGCGGGAGGTCCTTGACCTTCTTCTTCTGCACGAGGCCCTTGAACAGGTAGAAGCCCAGGTGCGACCCCGCGGCCTCGCTGGCGCCCGGGTCGAGGAGCAGCGTGACGTCCCACTGCCGCACGCCGCCTTCCTCGCTGCGCGGCAGCGCCATGATCGCGTCGCTGGCCACGTCCCGCCGCTCCATCTCGTTGACGAACCTGCGGCCCTCCGCCGAGAGCAGGATCCCGCCTTCGCCGCGCAGCGCCTCGGCCGCGAGGAACTTGTACGTCGCCGTCGGGTCTTTCGGGTCCACGAACCCCGTCGGGTGGATCTGCACGCTGTCCATATCGACGAATTCGGCGCCGAGCTGCGCGAGGAGCTTGTGCGAGGCTGGCCGCGCCTCGTTGGTAGATGGCATCCCTGCGAGGTCGGGCCTGTGCTCCGCGAGCAACCCGTGCGCGTCGCCGGCGAACCCGCCCGCCGCGAACACCACGGGCCCTTGCGCCTCGTGCGTCTCCCCGTTGGCCGTGTATTTCACGCCGTTCACCTTCCCGTCCTCGGAGACCGTCAGCGCCTCGACGTTCGCGGATGACGTCAGCGTGAACCCTGGGTCCGCGGCCAGTTTCTTCAGCAATGCGCTCACGATCGCCGCGCCCGGCGGCGGCCCGGTGGTGCCGCGGTGCGTGCGCGCGATGGAGTGCCCGCCCAGCTGCGCGACTGTGGTCAGGTCCACGCCGATCTCGTCCGCAAGCCAGTTCACGGCATCGGCGGACTGGAAGGCCAGCATCTCGATGAGCGTCTTGCGCTCGGCCTCCCCCACCGCGCCGGTCCGCGAGAGGAGTCTGGCGCCCGCCGACCGCGCCGAGTCCTCGAAGAACCAGGTGCTGTCGTCGGTCGTGATGTTCTTTTCTTTCTGAAACCGCGTGCCGGCGCCGTTGATCCCCGACGAGGCCTTGATGCTGTTTCCGCCGGGCTTCGGCGCGCGGTCGAGCATGTGCACCTTGGCCCCCGCCTTCAGCGCCTCGTACGCCGCCGATAGGCCCGCGAGGCCCGAGCCCACGGTGATGACGGGCTTTGTCATTTTGTCCTTGTTGAATGATTCTATAACAGTCTCGATACCAGGGTTAGTGAGGGTGCTGCGGACGTAGAGCATGCATGCGATCGCTGCCACGACCCCGATTGAGAAATAGCCTAGCGAAGAGCGACTGCAGTATCGCATTGACTTTGGGGGGTTTCTTTCAGTGAGGTCAATTCTCTTCCCTCACCTTCTGTTTTTATTGGACTGCGGACGATTCGGAAGAACTAGGACTTATACCTACGACTTGTAGTGTGTAAAGCAAGACGATCGTATGACGGAGTTTAATCGTACGATGTGAGCCTTCCGGGTCTGACAATCCGTCAGGCCATTCATTACCCTTCAACGCACACCACGATCGTTAACTTTAACTTTCCTCGGGCCCCCGCGGCTCACCTTGTATCCTTGCATCCTTGCATCTCTAAATCGGGGTCGTATAACAACCCCCCGCCGCTCGGAGATTTTGATTGGTTTGCCCCTCCGTTTCTGTTGACCAACAACACTGAAATGTCATCGCAGGTAGCATTAAGAAGATTGAGTAGGACTTGTCTATTAATAATCTCATTATAACAACCCCAGGTTTTTCATTATGAAAGAAACGCTCATCGTCATTTTGCCTGAAGACTAAGTGCGCCTAAAGTTTAAACAAAAAGAAATCTGCATTTCTTGCACTCTATGTCTTGACGTCGGGCTCGTCACGTCCGACGTACTCCTTAAACTTCAACAAGTCAGTTGCGAACTTGATCTCGTCCTTCAAGAAGTCCTGCGCATCCTGTCCATAGGTCGAAGGGTCTTTGCTGTATTGTTCAATGTACAATCGAATGGTAGCCCCGGACGAACCTGTGCCGGACAATCGGACGACGATCCGACTACCGCTGGAGAAGCGGGCGTAGAGACCTTGGTTCGAGGCGACCGACCCATCCAGATCGGTGTATGAGAAGTTGCCGGCCTCGGTGACGGTACGTTCTAAGCGATCGGATTAGCACACAGTCACTAAGAAACGAATCTTTTTTTTTTTTTTTTTTTTACTGTAGTAAAATTGATAATCTTACCTCCAATCTTGCTGCCGACGAAGTCGGGCTTCGAGACGAGGTCTTTCAGCGTACCGACAACCTTGTTGGCTCCATCTGAATCGACATTCTCGTAGTCGTAGCGAGTGAAGAACACCCGGCCGTACGTGTTCCAAAATTCCTTCTGGATTTCTTTGATGCTTGGGGTGACTCCGGGATTCGCCTCGCCAAGGCCAGCAATGATGTTGAGCCAGGCGACGACAGCCCAGAGGCCGTCCTTCTCACGTACGTGGTTACTGCCGGTACCGAAACTCTCCTCGCCGCAGATACTCAGCTTGTCGGCATCGAACAGAGCACAGAAAAATTTCCATCCTGTAGGGACCTCGTAGCAGTCCAGGCCCTGAGCCTTAGCAACTAGATCGACGGCACCCGACGTCGGCATACTTCGGGCCAGACCGTAGACGCCCTGGTTCTTGAAGTAGGGAATGAGTTTGGCATGGTGGGCAATGATGGCCAGACTATCTCCCGGAGACACAAAGGCGCCAGCTCCATAGATCATGTTTCGGTCGCCATCGCCATCGGAAGCGGCGCCAAAAGGAATCGAGTTCTTGTCCACAACCGAGACAAGGGAGTGGGCGTAAGTCAGGTTCGGGTCCGGGTGCCCACCGTTGAAGTCGGGTGCGGGGACACAGTTTTGAGTAGAGTCTTTGAGCCCCAGCTCCTCCTCAAAGATGGCCTTTCCGTAAGGACCTGTGACGCCGTGTAGACCGTCGAACAGGACCTTGAAGTCAGGGTTGTTGCTGAAGAACTTCTTAATCAAGGGGAAATCGAAGATGTCCTTCAGCATTTGCATATAGTCGGCGGTGCTGTCGATGATTTCGACCTCAAGGTTTCCGTAGGTCTTGGATCCGATGGTGGAGATATCGATATCGGGGAGGTCGGCAATCTTGTAGGACGTCAGGGTCTTCGAGGCGTCGTAGATCTTATTCGTCACGCTTTCGGGGGCGGGACCACCGTTCGACAGATTATACTTGATACCGAAGTCCTCGTTCGGGCCTATAGCGTAGTCAATGAGCGTGGTTCTTGTGCTTCAGGTCTCTGAGCTTACCGCCGGGGTTGTGGCTGGCAGTTAGGAGAATGCCGCCTGTGGCTTTGCGCTTTCGAATGACATGGCTGGCGGCTGGGGTGGATAGGATGCCATTTTGCCCGATCAACAGCTTCTTAACACCATAAGCAGCACCAATCTTGGCAATGAGCTGGATGACCTCGGGGTTCCAGAATCTGCCGTCGCCTCCAATAACCAGGAATGACTCTGCGTTTCAACCAAGTAAGCGATTGTGAAGCAGAGGGGTTTAGTTACTCGGGTTACTTATACGAACCTTCAACACCCTCGGGAATAGACAGCAGGATGCTGGTGACGAAGGATTCACTATAATGAGGCTTCTGGAAGACTTTGACCTTCTTGCGAAGACCAGAACTATAGTTCCGTCAGTGCTTTGTGCCGTACTGGATGCTCGGGGTGGTGATTCCTGAGGGATTAGGTGGCGACGATAGCGGTGGTGTTTCCGTGATGGTGGGGTAGTCAGGTAAACAAGCAATCACATACGTTCCAGGCTTCTGATCGGTGAAGGAGGTGAATTCAACCGTCTTGACGCTCATAATGAAATCTATTGAGGCAGGTACGACAATTAGAGAACTAGGAATAAAGAAGAGGAGAGAGATTGCGTGATAAAGAGGGAAAAGAACCGTCCGATCAAAGGGGGGGGGAAGTGATAGGAGCTTGTGAAATGCATCAAACTACGTAAGGACAGGGGAGATGATGGATGATGGCGGGGTTAGTTGCAATATCAAGCTTGCCAGGCCCGTAGCAGCTAATCTAGCGTATACTATAGGTGCTAAGTACCTAGGTAGGGTGACCGAGGGTGACCTCATATCGTATGTGGGGGGGATACAGTAAGTGATAGATATCCACACTGAAAATCGTGGGCAAAAGTATGCTGTCCGATACAGTATACTAACAGTGTAGCTGGAGGTGGATGCAAGCCACAACCCATATATTGATTTGCCCCTCGCTTCCCCTGGCTTCTGCCCTGGACAGTAAACACCCTAGGGTCCGCCCTGGTAGTACCTAACCCGAGGTACCTAGAGTGATTCCCCTGATCTAGAACGTCCTGAGCCAACTGAATTGCCACGCGCTCTCTTCAACAGGGCTCAATAATCATCTAGGTCAGCCGCCGTTCACGCATCGTATCGTAGCAGTCAATTTTCCTCCCATCGGGAATAGCGTGGGAGACAAAAAATCATCCCGCCGTAGAATGATATTCCGAACAAAATATTGGACGGTATTTTGAGGCGTTGCGGGTCGTCATTGGTGCCGCAGGGCGCTGCACAGCCGTTAGACGCACTAACGATTCCCCTGCACCTTCTGAGCGTTTTCCGGTACGACATCGGGTCTTCTCGTCGCAACGAATTTACCACTCGGGCGCAGTGGCTTAGGGCTGGCTGCCTTTATCGCCAAAGATGGCCTGTTTGTAGTAACGGGCCTCAGCGATACTCTCGAGAATGTCCTCTTTCGCCTGGTGGAGGCCCTGTTTCCGAGGCGCATTCCGCAGGACTTCCGGAGGGCACCATCGACGCGCTGCCTCTTTAATAGTGCTGACATCCAAGATCCGATGGTGTAGGTGTTCAATTACCTTGTTGTACGGCTCCCTGCGTAGAAATGCGCGGTCGGCATGTACGCTGTTGCCTGCTAACAGGGCCGTCTTCGTCTCTGGCACAAAGCTCTTGATATAGGCTAGCAGCTCCTCCGCTGCTTGCTGCGGCGTTACCTTTGAGGCGATGACTGAGGCGGTCAGCCCGGACTGCGCGTGTGTTCGTGTGCACCACTCGTCCATCATGTCCATCCTCTCCTTGGTCTGGTGAACCACGGCCCCCCAACCTTTCTCGTCGATAACTTCCAATGTCCCTGTTGTGATGATGCAGAATATCTCGATGATTTCTTCGCGATCGGGGTCTAGACCCGTCATCTGAATTAAACATCAGTGAGTGTCCTTTCATTGTCATCTGCGTTGATGCATGAATAACCCACCTCGCAGTCAATCCATACCAAGGCGCCGTTATCACTATCCATAATTTTTGAGCCTGACGCTGTCAAAAGGTGAGGGATGTTACGTCGATGGAAAATTGAGTTGTAGACGTATTTAGCGTGGGCAGTGCAGTGGATAAGTGAACGGTGTTTTTTTTTTGTGAATATCAACCAATAAGTTGGGGACCCCCAGTAACTAGGAATTACACTGGATTTGAGCACTTAGACCTCATGGCCCCTACGATTACCTGACATTTATGCTTATAGAATTAGTAGTCTTTGCTCCCTTAAAACATAGGTCTTCTATCAAGTGCTCCGTTGCCGATCCACACTTGGGCTGGTCCCCTACATGCCTGTATCACATCTACAATGTACTTTGTATAGGGTACATATAGTGCTCGGATAAAATAACAAGCAAGACAAACAACTTTTATTTTAGTAGCTTTATATTATTTTTTATACTGATTTAATTTATAGTTATATAAAAGATTATTTAAAAATCTAGTATATAAGGTATCTAACTTTAAAGTAGATGTGATTTTTACTAGTAGTATAAATAAAAGGTTCCCTGTTATTTTTGTCCCCTCACGGCACCAATCTCTTAGGTAACTAGGGTCTAATAGACCTACCTAGGTAGTTAGGTGGTGACCGCTTAGGTAAGGTAGGTAAGGGGGGATCCACCAAAACAAGTCTCTGTGATAGCTGTCCTCTCAGAAATACAACTACTTTGGCCCCTAATAATCTCTAAGGTTTACTGCTGAGAAAAAGGAGTCGCTGTTAAGCAACAACTCCTATTAGCGGCAAGAAATTCCATCCTTGATTTATTTCACATGGAAAACTAAAAAGCATAATAGGTACTTAGGTACTTTACTCAGCAAATAATAGTGGCAAAACAAACAGAATGCAATCGTGGCCACGACATTGTAGCATTTGACTGCGCCAGTGGGGGCGATCTCCACCGTTTTACCCTTGGTAGGCTGTACGTAAAAGGCCCTAATACTGCCCAAACTGATTAGAGAATACAACATGAAGCAACCGTTCACTGCTATCTAGCTAATTTAATATGTATACTATGCGAATACCTAGGTACGCTTCGAGAAATGTGTTGAGAGGTTGTAGAAGGGTGAGGTTGTGTGGTGGGTGATCTTATGCCGCTTGCCGGGTACTGTATTGCCGACGAACCGACCCCCTTACTATCTGTATTTGCTATTGCAGGGGTTGATACGGGGTTGATTCTAGCTTGCTTCCAATGACAGATTCGTTTTTTCCACTTGAAGCTTTGCCTATCGTTTTATCTATCCTCTTCTCTTCCGCATTTCCTGTTTCATAGCCGACTATGGGTCTCAAAATGCTTGGAATAATGTGTGCATGAAGCCGCCCCGTGAGTAGAACGAACGGCACCCGGCTCTGGTAAGCTGACGACGATGATGATAGTAAAAGGACATAGTAATTAATATCCGCTTGCTTATTTAGATAGTCAGTCGGGCTCATTAGTGCAAGGCCGAGGCTATATTTGAGTCAAGGTGGCGCTGAATTCGGTTTTCCTAACCCCGAGTTTACGAAGGCGAATACTTTCTCTGCCCACTCTGAGACATCGGTTGATCGCGTGGCGTAAAATTATACGCACGTTATACTCTGTGTCGATGTGGCACTGTCACCAAGGATAATTATTTCATCCTCTACAGTAGCTCCCACCATTTGCCAAATTCAATCCTGGCCACCATTTCCAGGCATCGCACTCAAATATTTCATTATTTGGTCTGCGCGCCGACACTTATTCTTCTCGACATCTTTAATTAGACCTCCGAAACCTACCATGCGTCTATTGTGGGCCGAAGCCGACGGCAACTTCAGGCTCGCCGAATTTTCCGACGAGAAAATCCCACCTTACGCTATTCTGTCGCATACCTGGGGAGCAGATGACGAAGAGGTCAGCTTTCGAGATATAGTAGATGGTAGAGGAAAGAATAAACCCGGCTACAAAAAGATCCGATTCTGCGCACAGCAGGCTCGAAAGGATGGACTGAAATTCTTCTGGGTGGACAGTTGTTGCATTGATAAGTCTAGCAGCACGGAGCTTTCCGAAGCCATCACTTCCATGTTTCGCTGGTACCAGCGCGCAACCAAATGCTATGCATATTTATCTGATGTTTCGATTCCCAAGCCCGGCATAAATGACCCTTCCTCGTGCCAAGCAAGGAAACAAAGAATAAAGAGCAGTAAATGGTTCGAGCGGAGTTGGACGCTCCAGGAGCTCCTTGCGCCAACCTCCGTCGAATTCTTTGCCGGGGAGTGGGAACCGCTTGGAAATAAAAGGACACTAGAAAAAGAAATTCACGACAGAACCAAAATTACTGTTCGAGCTCTTCGAGGAATGCCCCTGTCGCGTTTCAGTGTTCGTGAACGGCTGTTGTGGGCGAGGGGACGTCAAGCAAAGCGCGAGGAGGATAAAGCATACTCCCTGCTAGGCATTTTCGGCGTACATATGCCACCCGTATATGGAAAGGGTTGGAAACATGCGTTTGCTCGACTGCGAAAGGAGATCAATCCACCCATGGGGTACGTACTGCCTGCCCATATCCTTGACAGAACAAATGCCGGGCCTCTTGCCTATCGTAGGCTTGGGTGTCAGTTATAATCTTCAAGTCACGTGGAACTAGTAGTCTGCAGTGTTTAGTGATGTCCGCTTTGGCCAATTGATATGATGGAGGAGAAAAGTTACATATGTTAACAAGTTCATTAGCGCACAATTCAGCAGCCACGACTGCTCGCGGCAATTCAATACCTTCACTGGTACTCAAATAAATAATACGGGCAGCGGCAATATCCTCTTCGGCTCCGATAAACAAGTCGGCTACGCAAAGTTCGGAATAGATACTACATTCGTTCCGTCACGTTCATTTTTTCTGGGGGAAGCTGGGTAAAGGGTTAATGTGTTAATTTGTCTAAGGGGCACTAGTGTGTATATGCACTATTTCATTTTAATATAAGTGTTCCTCTATGGCACCAAATATAAAACAGCTTTGCTTTGAGAGACGATCACGTGATAATGTTGATACTACGAGACTAAACCCATCAAGAAACTGATCACCCTGCAGATGTTACATTGCAACCAAAACTACTTCCAGTACCTACACATGACGTTACACCTCCACAACAAAGAGGCCTTCTGTATACCAGTAATTAACAATTAGCATAGATAGTTAGGCTCTCTACGCAACAAAAATTGTTCGTTACACCTCTATACTAAGGATTATAACACATAAACACACCCAGTCAGTTGTGTACATCCGAACCCCCAGTATCTCGCTCCTCCTGACCTTCTGTTGTACGACAAATTGTCTCATGAAACGGCTGTCATGACTGATCTGACGAACCCTGGCCAAAATGCACAGGGCTGTGGAAGGAAGAGCCATTAAATTGGTTGCCACCAGCAGTATTGTTGTTCTGTGAACCGCCGCCAACCGCGTTGAATTGGTGTGATTCGCCCTCGGATCTGAAGATATTGGCTGATTGAGGCTTTGGGACTGACGGTATCATCCCCAATAACTTGCTCCTCGTCTCCTGCAATACCCCCACGTCCTCTTGCATTGGTCTTTTAAGTATGTCATCTTCGGCCAAATCGCATACATGTTGAATCATCCCGATTACCAAAGTCTCCACCCCATCCCCTTTGTTGATCCGTTCAACCGCGGCCCTATAGCTCTCGAGTCTCAAAGTTGCCGGCTCTTGCGCGACGGCCTGGAATAGGCTTTTGAATAGCCTCGCCTTGTCGCCACAAGCCTTCAGCAATTCTTTGGATTTTTCGGATAGTTTATCCGAATTTGGTAGCGCTTTTTCGGCAGTGCGTAGTGCTCTATAGATAGTTCTCAGTGCTGAACCTGATTCATGAAAGGTGCCTCCAAGGTCCTTTTCATCTTTCACCTCAGTGTAGTCTTTCTGGGATTCTTTGAGAATCTGGATTATGGTAGGGATGGAATTGGAATTGATTTTGCTGCTCATTTTGTATGCAAAGACAATATTTTAAGCGCTTCTATGAGACCAAGCGTCAGAAATAAACTTAAGAGAAGGTACTGGGAGTACTTAAGCGGCACACATTCTCTACCCCTATCCAAGGAATCTAACCCCAAGATATTTATCCCCAGATCCAGGGCTCTCTCCACTCTCCGTGAGGTAGATCTGCATATGCGGCAGGCTTGGGGCCCCCAAACCCTCTTGCCTGCTGCGCCACAACGTTGTGAGGTAAGCCATGCATAAATGCTGCTACGGCCCAGACCATAAGCACCTAGGCAGACACTGAAAGACGGCCAGGTAACAGACCAGGCAGCACTCTACCCAGCTACTATGTGATTCGTTTGGTGGTTAACTGCTCTTTTACTGTGATAGCCTAGACTGAACTCGTCCCCTCCTCCCTTTCGGCTAGGAGATAGAAATTCGTCAGGGGCCCCATTGCTGAATCGATTTATGGTCCGCCACGTGGCCCCTTTTTTCGGTCAGCGAATGTTCTAGTTGCGACCGAAGGCGCATATAACTAACTGTCGGCAGTCAAATGCCCAACTCGACATTTTATCTTGTGACAGAGTAGCGCCGAAGATCTGTCCGGCGATTGTGAATTCACGGTTCATTGGATAAAGATATCACGGGGACGGCGCGAAAATGCGGCGAGTCTCTTAGACAGGCGATCCATTATGGCACGATTATCAGCATGATTGCCTACATGCTGCTTCGAGGGAAAGAACCGTCGGCTCTGTAGAAAATTTGTGTACACCCGGCCGTATAACTTTATGCCATTTAACTTGATCCCGTAGTCCATAGACCACTCTCGTACTCTATGTTGTGGCAATAAACCTCATTGTCCTTTGGGCGTTGTGTAGTTACGTGTTTTATTACTATCTACTCGGGACACAATGCCTAATACCAGAAAAACCTGCAATGGGCAGACGAAATCTGGAGAACCATGCCGGGCTGCTCCTATGACTGGACATTCTTTCTGTCGCCATCACCTACCTAAGCCAAATCCGGGTCAGTCAGAGCCGCCCCCATTGGAGCCGCCTCAGAAA
The DNA here is from genome assembly GCA_002003505.1 of Xylariales sp. No.14919. Classification (NCBI taxonomy): domain Eukaryota; kingdom Fungi; phylum Ascomycota; class Sordariomycetes; order Xylariales; species Xylariales sp. No.14919. The sequence goes on along the minus strand of BDMC01000016.1, from coordinate 149,142 downwards.
GCTTTAGCTATTAGAAGCCATGCCACTGCCAGCTACAATCCCGAAGATTCCAGTGACGATTCCGAAGACACAATAAGCAGCAGCCCAGAAGTGGAGAAACCAGGCAAGGAACTAGGAAAGGAGGTCAGCAGTCATGATCATTCTAGCCAATACAATGCACAGCATGGTGGTCGACAGAGCAACAATACCGGTAGTGGTAATCAGTTTCCCAGTGCCAGGTTCTATGGAAACGTAAGCTTCCGGAGTACAACGAACAACAACAACAACGGGTGCTACGGAGATATTGTAAATAATAGCGCGGTGCATGTCAACAATGTGACAGAGGCGAAGCAAGAAAAGGTGTGTCCCCCGGAAATTGACAATATCAACATCCCGCTCACGGCGAATTTTGCTATTTTAGCAACAGGAAACCCCTCAGGAATACGGTATCTATATCACAAAATTTACATCAAACAACTTGAGTGGATTTGTGTTCGACTACGAAGAGCTTGCGAAGAAAGCTGCTGAGCTAACGAATGGCACCAACACCACCTTCGATCTCGACCCCAAGTTTGCTCCGGGAGTGGTAAAGCCTGATGTGTTCGATTTCATGATTTTATGTGGTACGTACCCATAAGGCTATGTACCACTTCATGATAGTCATACACTAGGGTTATGTTTAACACCATGCTAGACAATAGTCTTTCGATGATATTGAGACAAGCCTTACTCAAAAGCACCCTTAAATGTTTGGCCAAGATTACAAATATTCTCACGCCACCAGGGATATCCCTTCGCTTTCTCAACTACGACAAGGATGGCAACGGGGACTTTGACGGTTTGTTCATGGAAGATGTTGGGAGAAAATTTAAGAAAGTGAAGTTCAAGAAAGGTTCGCGATTAAGGACTGTTGTAAGGGACAAGATTGTTGAGCCAATCTCGCAAAGGCGCAGAGCCGCACGCTCGAAAAGCCTGTGCTAGTGCTGACTATCACTGACGGAAAGGTAAGTCGCTTAACTATATGTTGCATTAACTTACTCACATGTCGCTTACAGCCGAGCGGGGAGAATCCTGACACTTTGAGAGATGCTATCCACTCATGCAAACAATCCGCTGATATCCAATACTACGGCTCTGCAGCTGTGGTGTTCATCGTCGCTCGACTTGGGTCCTCTACGTCAGCCAAACACTTTCTGGGGGAGCTTGAAAACGATGAGGCGATACAGGGCATGGTCTATTGCTCTGCGGACGGCCTCAACAGACAGGATGCACTGCCCCTATCAGGTGATGCAACGTCCCCACCCGGCCGAGGCGAGAGAGAAAATACTACGCGCGTGAGTACCTCATTTGCCCGCCGATTTGGAGTAAAAGCTAATCCTTCCCTGGTCCGCCTTAGGTGATTGAGCTGTTGCTAGCTGCTTTACCGGAGTAGCCTACATAGCACAAGTCACGGGTCCCGCATATCATGTTGCCTCATGGGGGCCTTTTGCCTTGTTGGGATTTGGGCATCGTTTACCCCGCGGATCGAGACAGGGTTGGATCTTTAGCATAGATCTCTTGATTGAGGCGCCTCTGAGTGGGTCGGGTTTACCAGATAGGGTGGACAGAAAGAAAGCCTCGAATGTATTCGCGAATGCACCCTTATCTTGCGCCATTAACATGCTGTTGGCTCACCGAATGCGATCGCAAACACCCACAGTAATTCCCAAACATCTGATTAGGCGCCGGCTGCAGGGACGGCTGGCTCTCAGGTCTGATTCATGATCGGCCTGACCGGCTTCGGCTTGCTTCGGCGATCCGTTCAGCGATATATTGACAGGGGGTTCAAGCAGGCTACGGTGCCACATATACGCCCGCTAATTAATCAATTGTGCCACGTCCTCCACGATGTAGTCACATCATATTAATGAATATCGTGGACGGCCTTCTTTTATCAATGGAGTTTTTGGATCGCGAAATGTGCTTATTCGCCGTCTACGCACTTTATTGGGCAGAGATATCTTTGATTGGGTTGATGGGAGATCGTCTAAGGGTGATCTAAGCCCGTCGGGCTCCTTTTTGAGCCTCATCCCCCCAATATGCCGCTGTTCTTCGCTTAGTCCTTTCGTAGACCTGCCGGTACTTCGAGGTGGAAACGTGGAGGCCCACAATGGATTCTCATTACAAGGACCGGGCCGAGAGAAGCGCTTACGATCTATTGTACGTGGCGCATACTTTTCTGGCAGCGCTGGGAGGGTTGGGGCTCCTTATCCGGGGCTCACCAGCAGACATTATGCACGATCTGCCGGGGGGCAGTGCTCGTACTGCTTCGTTTTCCAGAACATCCTGGATCCCCTACACAGAAATTGCAAGGTAGTCCTGCCGCTCTTCAGGAACCCCAACACACCACGCACAAGAACGCCTAGCCAAGCCTTAGCTTGTGAGAGGATTTATTAACTTTGAAAATTTGCTTCCGAATACGAGAGCTCCGTGAGGCTTTTGGTGAGGCCTATCTACCCCCTCCCACTCGATTTCGGATCAATCCTGCGCGGCCGCGTCGGATCTTCGTCGGCGCGGCGAAGAGCGGATTGTGATCCAAACCCGACACCGCCCTGAAGGGCTACATTAGTCTGATAGGCCATAATCTGTTCTAATTGACACATCCCATTCGTTCTGTTATTCTCGGTAGAATTTATTTTTTCCATTTGTATCCCCGCATGAGAAGTTATCTCGTCCGTAGAAATTCTTTTCGTCCCATTCTCTAGCTTCACAGACGGGGATATCTTCGGGCTCTCCGAATTAGCCAGCGCTCAGATTGACCGCCGGTGGGTACACGAATGTGAATGTTGGAGCTTCGTTAAGAAAGACAGATTTGAACGAACCTATAACGTCAGACTTGAGAGAGACCCTGACGTGGCGAAGGATAATCCTGAGGCCATCCAATAACTAGGCTCTTCTTATGCAGTCAACTTGAGGCCTCGCTTGCGCGGCCACGTCTTTGTTTCTGGTCACCATGGATGCACGAAATACCTGTGGCCTTACCTGTTTTCTACTAGATTGGTTGTTCGGGATATCGCGAGGGGCACCTATTTTTCATCGCAATGAGTCCTGATAATGGGTTACAGGCTACACCTACCCCTTACTACAATCTGTGAAGCTGCACCCTAGAAACAAAATGACTGTGAATCAGACCGCACATCTCGCTGGGAGCGCAGATGGCACGTTGTTACAGCCACATACGTTGATAAAAGTAGAGTTTGATATTCTGCAGCCCTCTGCAAGAATGCAGATTTCAACATGTTCCTTCCAGCGACTGGCGAAGCATCTTCTTGAGGCTCCCTCATCACTAACCGTCTCGTGCTGTGTTTCAAAGGAACAGTTTGCACTTTAAGCCATAGTTACTGATATCAAAGTTGCACGGCTAGGAAGGCTGTGAACATGTCTCATGTGGAGATTTCGAGAAGAGTCCGTTATGACTGCGAAGGGCTCACTGCTATTGTGTCGGTGACAGACACAGACTCGGAAACCAATACTCATACATATTAGGAAGGGGTTTCGTGTCACTAGGTTAGCCTATCTAGTCTTATATATAGTAGTACAAATTAATAGTTAACAAGCGTGCGGGTAATCATTTCTTTAACTTACGCGCTGGTAGATTATTACCTACGGGCCCCTCGGGCACGCTTAGCCAGGGGCATATCTATATCCGCCTCTTCGTCTACTTTAACAGTAGTATCATGAAGATTACAGTTACTAGATGACGGCAACGTGTCGCGTTTATCTCTCAATTCAAGACTTCGATAATTATAATTGTTTTTGATGTCATCCAGGACAATCCCGACGAAGTGCTAGACAATCTAATCTCTACTCGCGCTTTATCACTGTTCAGTTCGGCAGACAAAACAGACCGACAGATGTGCCCATCGACGGCGGACAATAAACCAGACGCCTTTCCCTCACACCTTCGCTTATTACTATGAAGCTCTCAGGTATACTCGTGTTGAGCTTGGCCGCTCGGGCCATTGGCCGGACGCAGACGTGCACGCAGGAGATGATAGCCAGCAATGACTGCGCGGCCGTCATCAACGCGAATGCCTGCTACAACGAGTTCCGGTGGAACGCGCAGACGCTCCAGTGCATCGCCGGGACAGACAATGCTGACAGGCAGAGGAAGGTATGATAAGGCATTCACGTGTCTACACCGTCCTCTTAGCTGTTCTTGGCTAACCGTATAAACCCGACAGGCATGCTTGTGCTGCAGCTGTGTCGGCACGGTTATGCGCAATTGGGTCAAGACGCAGCGGTTTTCATGCGCGACAAACTAGATAGACTTAGTATTTGGGGTCGCGTCCGACGTCACGGCAAAGCCGGGACCTTGGCTTCTTATGTCAGCGTTAACTGACGTTTGTCTCTGGTGGATCGATTCCTAATGGTGGTCGTTTATCGATCAAACACGGCCCCAGGAGGTCAATCGCAACAAGCAAAGTATCGGTCATGTGATGTATTAGGATATTGAATAAAACAAGGCAACCTAGGGAGGTATAACTCCTGAAATGAAAATCCCCCGGTATGTTTACGAATAGTACTTATTGTCACCCAAGGCCGATCGTCTTAAACGCACGATCTGCCTTTATCCAGTCTGCAAGGTAAACCCAGCCAACACCAATTCGACGCGCAAACGGAGATCCCTCCGATTCCCCCCCACGATGAATAATCAACACATTTACCGCTGACTGCCGAACACCTCTTACGTCTTCTGGTAGAGACTCCATCCTTTCGTCCGAGTAGTTATTAATCTCAGGCATTTCATGTAACATCTCAACCATTCCACGTAATATCTTCAGCTCACGATTTGAGTCGAGGGAAGTTGACTTGCTCGAGGCGAGCTTATGGCTATTGGACAACGATATGCCCATGCACTCAAGGCAATCCGTCTGTGCTCTTCCTGCCTTGATACCTAGGGCCTCTTGTAGTGTCGTACCTGTCGTACGCGCATTGTCCGTATACTCTGGCCGGATTATCCCTATTCTTCGGCCCCCTGAATCTACGAAGTATATATCCGCGCGGAAAGAAAAGGAATCTTCCAATTGTACTCCTATTTGCAGAGATACCTTGAAATATGCTGTCTGTGCACGAGTCAACAAAACCCCAGGTTGCAGCTCCTCGGCCGATAACCATTCCGTGAGGTACTGTGCATCCCAGATTCCAGAGTTCCGGACCCTTTTTATACTCTTCCAGACTTCCTCAAGATTGGGCCAACGCTGTGCAATCTTCGATTCACATGTGGCGCACTTTTCGGCTTTCTCTATGTGTCCCCAGACTCTCTCGATAAAGGGAAGCTGGGTCTGATTGCTAGATTCACAGGCCGGAGAATATTTCTCCAGTTCCTGCTTTACATCTTCCGGAACTGCGGGCTCGATACAGCCTTTCCACCACGCGACAAGAAGATGGGCCTGGGCGTTGGTGTCCGGCTTGTCTCGGGTGTTCCGGGAATGGAGGCTGTTCCTTGATCTGACTGTTTTCAACTCTCCATTCTGGTCCTTGTAAGACCACTGGACAAGTGGTCCTAAGAACCCTTCGCCGAAGTGTATGGTAGGAGCTGTGACGATCTCACTGACCGAGGCCCATGACCATGATGGAAAGCTGTTGTTATCCATCTTCGGCATCTGCTCGGTCTTACAGTACCAAAGTAAGGCTTGATCAAAGTCAATTTCGGGAAGTCCATATATGCCTAGGTCGGATTTATAGAGTGTAGTTAGGATGCCCATAAAAGCATTCAGCATATCTAACGGGTAGGTTAGAGACCTGGCTGTGTATGACTCGAGGTGGCGGACAAAGTCCTCGAATTGAGTCCTGCTTTTAACAAAGTTATTTATTCCAAATTGTGTCATTCCAGATCTATCCCAGTCACTCACGGACGAGCCTTGTCTCCGTTGTGAGCACTGTTCTTCTCGCTGATAGGGAGCGTAACTATAGCTACATTCGAACCAAAGTTCGAGAGGTGTAAAGAATAGCTTTCTTCGAGACAGAACGGCTTCCTGGTATGTCCATCCTCGTTCACTCCATTTGGGCGCCTTCGTCGCGACTTTAATATCGGGGTATCCTGATATCAATTCGAGCCCACACACAACAGTCTTGGACTGAAGGGCCTCGCGCGTCACAGTGACACCTGCAATCGGATCTTCAAAGCTGGTCCCGCTTGCATGAATGATAGTGAACTCGGCTGATGAGTAGATATCTCCCATAGCGTTAATTTGCGTCTGTTTTTTTAGCCCCTTATCATCCTGTTGGATACAGAACCGATCTACCCAAAGGAAGCGATGATGCAGTTGCTGACATATGGTGATCGCATCTTCAATAGCCTTCGGCAAGATAATCTTCCCTAGCCCGCCGGGGGTTGCAAGTTCGTCCTTGTTCGACGCTAGTAGTGCGTCGTTTCTCGATGTTTCTTTCTTTCCCCACACATAGCTGAGGGCAACGAATTTGATATCACGGCCGAGCTCTGCGCCGGATGGGAAGTCGGAGACCAGTTTCCAATTATTCACATCAATGAGGTGAAAACCTTCCGGCATTGTCAAGAACTTTAATCTCTTGCACTCGCGATGATCAGTGCACTGGCTAATCCATTGTTGGACGGTAGGCCAATCGATCAGACCTCCAACGGTCGGTATTGAGTCTTCCGAAGGTTCGCGGTAGGCGATCTCAATCTCATCAGTTTCTTCAAGCCCGCGTAGGCGCAGAATAAGGCATCTAGTGCTGGACTTCTGTTTCAATGACAAAGATAGACTTGTCTTTGCTTGCATACTCTTTTCATCCTCATCATGCTTTTTAGTCGTGACAAAGTAGGAGTGTATAGTATTGGCTACAAGACTGCATAATACACATTCTTTGTTTGACAGGATCCTTGATATCCCACTGCCGCGGGTGTCACTATCAAGGTCAAGTTTAATGTGGAGGCCGGTAAGCTTGTCGCGAAGGCATATGGCGAGATGACGAAGTCGAAGATGCCTACAGAAATCGCAGAGAGGTTCCTGTTCAGCTTGAGAAGCGCAGTTGTTGCAGAAATTGTGGAGTAGGCTGTCTATGTCTTCTTTTTCGTTGTCGTTTTTAAACAACGGCGATGAGACATGAGCGCAGAGGTTACCCGGGCATCTCTCACTGTCGGGATGACCTGCGGGCCGGCTTGTCGTTGCGCGATCTGTTGAGTCAGTGCTTTGCATTGAGATGACGCGTCTGGGATTTGATATGGCGAATACAAGGAGATGTACTGAGTAATGGCGGGGATGGCATGTAATGTGGTTGAATGGATGAGAGGGGAAGTCTGGTATCGTGGGGGGCACAAAGTCTACCGAAATATCTTTCAAGATGTCACGTCACGCTGGGGACGATGTAGAGTCCAATGATAAGAATGTGCAGAACATGGCCGGTGAGGGTCAAGGGGCAAGAAGGGGGGTTGCAACTAGACGACTTGCTGCCTAATAATACCCTACCTTCGTTAAGATGAGTGGCATACATGATCATACAAGCCCCCGTCCGCGATGCGCACCTACAGGGCATGCGCCTCGAGTAATTAGGTACTGTACATCGTATTGTTGGCTGTAGACGTCTTGCAGACTCTACACTGCGCAGGTAGCTTAGGTACTCTACACAAAACTACAGTACCTCTCCTCTTGTACCCAGCCTCTCAAACTAAGGGTTATTATACATTCTAAGTTACCATTAGTTTTTTTCTTTATCCATTTGTTTTTTCCCTTTTTTTGAGCCTTTCCTTGTTGTGAATCTGCCGTGGCTCTACCTACCGGGGACTCTTTGTTTCGCTTTGATAGCTCGTCGTCACAGTGTGTCAGACGGAATAGGTAGTGAAGTAGAGTGGAATATTACCTAAAGGGGGTAACATAAGTAGGAAGTAAGTTAGCACACGAAGATTACGGGGTTTGCTCAAAGTTTCTTTGTACTTATATAAGTTGCGATGCCTCTATACTAGCTAGGATGTGGTACCTAGAGGGGACACCTAGACTTCATACTTCTTTTCAATTTATATCGCGTTGCCTTTGATCTCTAGAATCCCTGTCATTAATTGAGTCTATCCTAGCAATTGGAAGGCTGAATCCGTTTCGGTGGTGTTGGTGTGATTCCTAATAATGAACTTGAACGGCCGAGATCCTAAGGTCTATTATTGTAGCTGTATGTTCGGAGACACGCTGGTTGCCATAAGAAAAGTAGGGTCCTCTTTGAATGGGTGTCAATCTAAAGCGATGTCTTCAGATTAGCCCCAATAAAGGCTTGATATGTGGCGGCACCTGTACTAGAAAGCAGGGGTAAAGCAAGCAGCAAGAAGCTAATACTTTATTGATGATAACATGAAGACTAAAGAGTAAAACAAAAAGAAACTATGGAGATATTGCCCCCGTGAGTTCCCCTACCTGTTAGGTGAGAATAACTGATTCATACGCAGGCCGTCAAATGCCAGAAGACTCTGTTATATAACAGGTCGCCCCTTCACGGATACGGAGCCTTTCTCTTGTTACTCGGTCCAAGGCGCGTCGTCAGCTGGCACGACTCTATGGGCCGTGCCCCCCATTTTGCTGTGGAAATCTTGAATCCTAGCTATTGTGTCGGATTTGGGAGATGGACGGATTCTCTGCTTTGCTTTGAGGAAATGGGCCATTTTCAGTATTCGAGGACAGCTGTTACTAGTCGCGGGGCTCTTGACAGTTTCCTCCCAAAGAGTCAATCCCGCCGTGGTGCTTGGTAGGTTCTCGCGCACGGCCGAAACGGCCGCTGCGTAGACGAGAGCTTTGATATCAGAACCGGAATAACCTTCGGTGATTTGTGCAAGTTCAGAAACGTCAACATCATCTGCGAGGTTTTCCCCTTTCATATGAATGCGGAAGATCTTGTCCCGTGCGGCGGTGTCTGGCATATCAATCAAGATTCGACTCGTCAAGCGGCGTAGAATCGCTTCATCAATATCGAAGGGTCTGTTGGTGGCGGCAATCACTACTGGATTTTGAGCCTTGCTGGACCTGATACCATCCATTTCTTGTAAGAATTGGTTGATATCTTCAACATAGCCCTGGAAGATTCTCCGTGCTGATCTAGAGCAGAAAATACCATCCGCTTCATCGATGAAGATAACGCACGGGTGATGTTTGCGCGCGTAGGAAAATATGCGTTGGATCTTTTTTTCCGCCTCGCCTCTGTACTTTGATCGGATGTCTGCACCAGATACCGTAAGGGTCGTCGCATTGGTTCGCTTCGCGAATGCGCGTACTAGGTGAGTCTTTCCCGTGCCAGGTGGACCATATAACAAAACCCCGGGGGGAGACGAGCTAGCCAAGATGCCGAACTTGAAGGCTGCAGGGTCATGCAATGATAGCATTATAACATCGAACGCCTCGAGCGTATTCTTGTCGAAGTGGACATCGGCGGCCGTGGTGGTGATGGCATCTAGGCCATCAGAGTAAGTTTAAGTCATTACGGATGCGGCTATTATAAGACGTCTCACCCCGCTCAACCACGTATTGTTTCAAGTCATCATAATTGTCGCCTTCATAGTCACCAATGGCTGACTTAATTGCCAAGAAATGTGATAGTGAATCGAAATCGGCTGCCATTGTTACAGAAGGCGAGTGGAAATATAAGGGGAGACAATCAATGAATTTGACTCAGAGCGTCGGTGGTAACTCGGAACAGGATATGGTAGAGTATGAAGAGGAGTAGTTGGATTGCTTTATAACAAGGCACAAGGGGTTTCCAACTGGAGTTCCATACAGAGCAAAACAGCAGCTTCACGCGCGAAGAATGCTCAGGATCTAGGCTAGCTTTCATTGCCGCTGTACGTTACATCTACTAAAATTTTCTGTTGATTGGGAAGGGTTCAATTCTGTTTTTAAGGCGCAAAATAGGGCGCTTGCTTCATTTGATTGGGGAAACTCGTCTGGTTTTCAATTTTTAAGCCGCAACTGGCGGAGCGCGGACAGCTCTTGAGCCACTCGTCTGCCTCATGATCCCGTATAAACAATAACTAGTTCTACTTATCAGAGCCATAGAACCTGGCGCGGGTGGGTAGCATGCAGATTCTGCCTTGCTGCCTAATTCAAAAGGTGAACATAAGAGAACCAATAAACAATCTTTCAATCCGAGGCAAATGCTGCATCGCCGCCCTGTTCCAATATTTCACTTATAGGCTATGCAAACTACGTTGTAATATTGTTTTGCCGTGTGGCCCATACAAACATTCGATCCCTGCGTACGCACCTTTTACTACAGACCCTTCGCAACGGACCTCTCGATACGGCCCTTCGCTTCGGACCCTCGACCCGGACCCACAAAGGCTACGAAGACTGTGATAGAGACCGCTGAACTTGTTGAGGTCACCAAGGGTGTTCATTGTATGGCAATTTGATCCGCGCCCATAAGGGGCCCTGGCGTATGGTGAGCGGTTGCCTCGCTGCTGGACCCAAGCACGCAAGGCCAGACCTTCAACCTTCCAGCTTCATAGCGTACTACACCTTAATATATTGCATTACCCTAAAGGACCAACTATAAATCTAAAAAAAACAAAAAACAAATGTTAGGTACTAATTGTAGTGGATAAAACTAAATAATATAGATACTCCTTCGTTTCGTGTCAGTCGTAAACCCCTTACGTTAAAAACAAGGACATTAGTGCCTGCTCCTGGACTTGGTCGAACAAGGTCGGTCGGGCTCGAATCCCTGGTTCCGTGTTCTAGACATTAAGATTATCTCTAAGCAATTGCGCAATACCCCAACACGGATAGAAATCTCTGTTATATGTACATGCAAGTCCGCCGGCTAGCGGAGTCGGCGGTCATTTCAGTGCCTCATCCGTCATATTCCGCTCTTTCGGCCCAGGCAACAAACATCTTTCCGCGTAAGGGTATTACATCATTAGATGCGACGATTCAGCAGTAAGGGCTTCTCTCTAGATTATTCTCCGGTATAGATTCAGTTACCAAGCCCTTCAATGAGAACGAAGCCTTGCATTGGTTTCATCTACCTAGCGTTTTCCGCTATTTATTTCGGTTTGTCCCTACGAGCAAGGGCGGTCCACGCCAACACACCATGATCTAGTCTTGGCATTTGTTGCGCTGAAATTACATTCTTTCAGTATGGAGTACTATTCTCTCCTTTCTCAACCCCCTGATCATCTTGTCATTATCTACGCCAGTGCGATATTCCGCCCTAACAGATCTCTCGTATCAATTTTGTCATCACCAGAGTAATACCTAAACTATATGATAATAGGGGGTAGATGCTTAGGTATGTGGACAGCTACACGCGTGAAGAAGAGTGCAATCTAAGGAAGCAGAGCCGTGAAGCGAATATCGCAGGATCAATAGAAGGGTGGAAAGCACGGCTAGACGTAGGCGAAGCCTGGTGCTGTGCCCTCAATTGGCATATCATGGGTTGACGCTGGGGGCGGGGAAGGGAATTTCTACCACGAGTGCTTTGAGCATACATGGAGCCAAACGAAGCTCGTACTCAGAATGAAGCATTGTATTCTAGTGAAGGGGCTGAGCTGTGCATTTCCCTCTGTTCAAGGTATGTCGTTAGGATGGTAATTAAGTCTCACTACACCTCCATGTTCCGAATATCTCACGGGTTGGCATCCGCTATATCATGTTTGTATCGTTGCAGACATCTCTCCTTGCTCTCCTTCAAATCGACATGCGGCTCAGGGTACCCCGACTACTTGAACTCGCCTTTGTCCAAGCTATTAAAAGGGTCAAAGGTAGCTTCCCCTTTCGTGTCCTTCAGCTCCGGGACACACGTCCGGATATAGTCGCCGTGCAGATCGCACTTCTCGGCCTGCGAGATGGGGTTGAAGACGGTATAACTCAGCTCCCAGCCCTGCGTGTTATTACGCAGGTCCCAGTCCACCAGATTCTCCACGAACCAGCGCTCGCCGCGACGGTAGTCGAGCAAGAGATTGGTGCGCAGGTACGAGCTGACGTTCATGCGTAGGCGATTATGCATGTACGCCTCGTGTGGCAGCTGGCGCATAATCCCGGCGTCAAGGGGGGGACACCCGTAGTACCCTACGTCCACTTGCGCCATCCTTCCTTGTTGTCCTCCTACTCCATGAAGTCGAACTTTAGGTTCTGCAGCAGGTTCATGCTGTTATGCGGTGCCACGACCATCATGTGCCGATAGAACTCACGGCACACGATCTCGCGTACCCATGTCCGCGCCCGATGATGAGAAGTCTGTACTGCCGTTGTTGCGCTCTTTGAGCGACGTCGAAAGAATCTGGCGTACGGATACCACGCCTGCGACGAAGTACGGAGACATACGCGACGAGTTGTCTTCTGCGGGGATAGAGCCGTTCTTCGCGTATTTGTCGCATTTCTTGTGTAGGAACTCTCACAGACGCTTGATGCAGGCTTCGTGACCTGTGGGCCAGAGGCCACAGATACGATCACAATCCTTGTTGGATGGGGATAGTTTGTCTTTGGGAAGACTTGGGAATGTCTCCCTTGGCGTATCGAAGAGCTCCTGTGATTTCTGTTGCGCGCCCTTATCGTTGGCTTCTGGTAGGCCGACCATGTTGAACAGACTCAGGTCCTCAGACACCGTGCTCAACCATAGCCTGTGATGTGGCGTGAAGACTTTGTGTGGACCGTTCCAGGTTTGACGACAGTCTGATCATGGTGCAACTCAAACTGTAAGTTCCTACCCGCCTCAACGCGATTGAGGAAATCTAGATCCAGCCGCAATTCATTGACCTTGTACTCATGGTTCGCGTACACATGACTGACGTCGCGTTTCGCGACGAATTCCGTAATCTTCTCGCCTTTCTAACCTCGCTCCTCAGCCGTCAAGACTACGAGCGGAATGTTCAAACCCTCGACCTGCTCTTGCACCAGGAGCAAACATTTGCACATAAAATCCGACCGCGCAGGCGATGTGCTATGCTATTGGAGGTCTTCTGGTGAGTACAGGAAGCAGGTGAGTAGGACACTTCCGTTTTCGCGCGCCTTCTACGACGCCGTGCAGCGTGCAGTTGTCTTCTGCCCGCAAATCCTTGTATCGGAACCAGTGCAGGACATTGCGCGATTTGACCTTTGATAAAGAAGAGTGCGCGTCGAGGCGCGCCGTGAGTTTCTTGTAAGGACTGTCTGTCGTGTCGACCTCCTTGGCCCGCTTCGTAGAAGGGTGCTTTAACAGGTCTGAGGACGCGCTGCGCTCGTGTTTCTTGCTTTGCCCCATCTTGCGTTTTGTCACGTTATAGTGATTGGTATGTCTTATCGACCGTCCTTCGATAAACTGGAATGCTCTCGTGCTTCGGAAGATAGTGTAATTGACGCCACTGTAATAAGTCGACTGCAGCCAGTGAGCTCCGTGATGAGATCGGACCACTGATCTGAGTCCTGATGACATTGAATTCAACACTCAAAATAAGTGTCGGTTGCCTTTCTTAAGTCAATTTTTATGTGATAATGAGAAGACGCGATCATCTTTTGTATGTGGCTACCTTTCATGAGTGGTCGCATTTTGCTCGTTGACATGTTTATGACGTATCGGCATCGCCAGACTCACCAGTAAGTAGTGCCGACCGTGAGATTAACAATCGGAAAACAGCATGCAATCATCCAAAAATAAATAGAAATGCAAAACGTTACGCTTGATCTGTAATGTTATCCAGCATCCTCTTTCTGCTACTGGAGTGATTGTGTTATTGTGGTGATCTTTGCATGTTTCTATCGTTGCCGACACGGTATCTACACTATATGGCCATAATCACGGTATCTACAGCACACCGGTACTGTTGGAACGTCAGAAGAGCAGTGAGCTCAGCCACCGAGGAGCACCACGAAAGTAATGCGACCTTGACACGCTTCCATCCTCCCGACACAACAATGCACGCCACACATCAATCTGATAGGCTCACGAGGCGTGAGCAAGAAAGTTCTTGAAATGGCTAAAGTCCGCTGACCTCTCGCTGCATACAATATCACCTTAGACGCCTGATATTACAAGAGGCTCTTTTAGGCATCAACTGGAAAATGAGCAATTTAGACGACCCATTATAGACTTGCCTGGCCCCAACCTACTTAATCAAGTGCTATTCAAAAAAATCAAGGCGCACACAGAAAACGGCGCCACCCTCATATATCGCCGCCGAACCAGTCAGGCCGAAAGCCCCTCTCACCTCTGTTGGGCTTCCGTTGGGGTTGCGGGGTTGCAGGCTAGCCACAAAACAGCGTGGAATGTTCAGCAGATCATCCGACATAACGATTGTCCGCTACTAGACATATGCGCTCCATAATCTCTGATTCATCATCGGTTTGTTCTAGCGACTAAGTCATTATCGCAATGGATCCCGGAACCGCTGTGGGTGTAGTCTCGCTAGCCCTTCAGGTCTCTCAAGGCCTGTTGGATTATTACCGAGCCTGGGAAGGTTACAGCGATGACGTGCGTCAGGCGTACAATTGCATCGCGGACCTCAACAAGACATTTGCGCTGCTGGACAATAGGTTACGATCCATGCAAACAGTAAACCCAGGAAGCAATATAGTAAATCGAGTGGTGGAATGTCTGACAGCCTGCACAGACGAGGTTCAACACCTTGAGAGAAAGCTGAAAAAGCTGCACAAGCAAAATCCGAACGGCTTTGCCCAGAAAGCCCAAGCTAGCGTTCTACGGGCGTCCTATCCATTTCGCGCAAGCACCCTCGAGAAACTCAAAGAAATCGTCCAAGAGTTGATGGGACATCTAAAGCTTGCAATACAAGTGCTACTACTAGAGAATGGTGTAGAAAGGGGCGAAGTTATGACCAGAATTGAAGACAGTGTTGGTGACATTCGAAACCTGGTTACCAAAATTCACACAACTGCGCTAGATACGCAAATACAGACAGGAGTCGCCGCTGCTGGCGTTGAGGTATTGTTGAAAGCCGAGGAAATTGAACGACGAAGACAGGTGCTCAGAGCGCTGGACGCGCCCAATCCATCTATCGAGCACAACGAAGCACGTAGAAAACACGAACCTGGCACTGGAGAATGGTTCCTGAAATGCCAGAGCTATCAGGATTGGGTCACTGGTCTCTCTCCACGCCTTTGGGTCCATGGAAAAGCAGGTTGCTGCAAAACTGTATTGTGTTCTACGATTATTGAGGATGTGAAACGCCAGCTTCTCAATAACCCCGGAGCCGTGCTTGCCTACTTCTACTTCTCCTTCTCGGATGCGCAGAAGCAGAGCTACGCCAATCTCTTGCTCGCCTTGGTTACTGAGCTCAGTCGAGGATGTGCTATCCATCCGAAATTATTAGCCGCCTACAATAACACTCCCGAAAGGAAGCCCGACACAAGCGTTCTTGAGGAAGTTCTGATAGATCTGCTCCGAGGAAGCCGGACACCTTATCTGATAATAGACGCACTAGACGAATGTCCGGAGAGCGGCAACCAGAGGGAACAAGTCATGCAGGGACTCGAAAAAATCGCAAAGGAAGGCACCGATACACGGCTTCTGGTCACTAGCCGCAAAGATCCAGACATCGAGGAATTCATGCAGACGTTGTCGGTAGTCCAAATGGCGGTAGACGAGGAGAGCGTAAATGCAGATATAGACATCTTCGTTAGGAATACGCTAGCTACTGACAAGAAGCTCTCTATCAAAATAAAGGAAGAAATCGAACAAATGTTCCACGAGAAGTCAGACGGAATGTGAGTGATCTTATTCATACCCTTCAACCTAGTGATCTATGACACTCATGCACTTCACAGGTTCCGGTGGGCTGCATTGCAACTTCAATCCATTCGCAGCCTGAAGATACTCCGTCCCAGTTATATCTCCGCTGCGTTACGTGAAATGCCACGAAGCCTCGATGAAACTTATCAGCGTATTTTAGACGCGATCGATGAGATGTATCACGACGAAGTGCGGGTGGCTTTGGAGTGGCTCGTGTTCAGCGAGCGCCCGCTGTCTGTGGCTGAACTAGGAGAGGCGTGTAGCATCCGCTTGGATGGAAATAACAAGCCCTTTCTCGAAGAATGCAGTGATGAAATTGTTTCGGGGATTCTTGGCGTTCTTTCGCCCTTGGTTATCGTTGAGCTGGTACCCGACACCGACCGAACTATGGGCGTGAACCCCCTTCCGATGAAGTTCAGCTCTGAGCGTTACATCCAACGCATCCGCCTTGCCCATTTTTCTGTCAAAGAATATCTTATGTCTAGTCGCTTGCGAGCTCCCCGGGCTTCCAAATTCATGCTTGGGAGCAATGGTCATCACGATCTGGCCCAGATGTGCTGTGCATATGTGCTCTACTTCACAAGCCAAGGCGACGTAGGAAAATGGATAGAGAAAGCAAAGCAACCACTTTCTAGCGATAGTGGCGATAGGAGAAGAATACGAGAAAATCTTTTGCAGGACCTCACACCTTCCTACCCTCTATTATCCTATGCCATCCATCGATGGACAAGACACCAAGGACTCGCAGAAAGAGAGACAAATGCCCCCCCAATGGATGTCAATCTTCATCTACAGATTCTGCAAGATGAAAGAGTAAGGATTACGTGGCTGAGCTTCGTAGGCTCTATAATAGATTGTGGCTCGGGCTGCCCGGCATCTTGGCGTTTCTGCGGGGATCTATATGACCAGCAAGAAGGCACGAAGGCTATTTACTGGACATCTCTCCTTGGATTCTATCACACAACATCTATGCTCTGCGAACAGGCCCCTTGTTCTGATATTAACCACGTTGCTGGCTACCATGAAACTGCATTGCAAGCCGCCGCAGAATTCAATGCAGTGAAGATTGCAGGAAAGCTGATAGAAGCGGGTGCAGACGTCAATATCATGGCTGGTCGACCTCTTATGGTTGCCTCGATGCATGGAAACAAAAAAATCATCCAGATACTTCTTGACAACGGCGCAATTATAAACGCACCGAGGAAGTCCAATACGAATGCCCTGATTGCCGCTTCGCGTTGGCACAGATTTGATGCAGTTGAGCTCCTTATTGATAGGGGTGCCGACCTAATGATAGCAGACAGCGATGGATACACGCCATTGCATAAAGCTTGTTTAAAATATGGGTCTGTCGATGTGGTCAAGCTACTCCTCGACAAAGGTGCCGACCCAAACATAGTAGCCAACGAGGGATCAACACCACTACATTGGGCTTCAGAACATGGGTCTGTCGATGTGGTTAAGCTACTCCTTGACAAAGGTGCTGATCCAACGGCAGTAGCCAACGAGGGATCAACACCACTACATTGGGCTTCAGAACATGGGTCTGTCGATGTGGTTAAGCTACTCCTTGACAAAGGTGCCGACCCAAACATAGTAACTAACAAGGGAAGCACACCATTGCTTTTAGGTTCGGAAGGTAACCATGTCGATGTGGTTAAGTTACTCCTTGAAAAAGATGCTGATCCAACGGCAGTAGCCAACGAGGGATCAACACCACTACATTGGGCTTCAAAACATGGGTCTGTTCATGTAGTTAAGCTCCTCCTTGACAAAGAGGTTGAAGTGAAAGCAGACATCCGTGGATGGACACCGCTTCATTGGGCTTCGCGTTATAACCATGTAGACGTGGTTAAGCTGCTTCTCGAGAAGGTTGATCATGCTTCGATCGCGGATTACGCGGGCCGGTCTCCCTTATTCTACGCGATCATGAAAGGCCAGAATGGAGTCTTTGATGTGCTTCGAGCCGGACAGCAATCAAAAATGAGGGACTATTTTGGCATAAGTGCATTATCAATTGCCGTCCGTTGCGGCCGGGAGCGGATAGTGGACCAACTCCTTGCTACACTGGATACTGATATCAATTCTGGAGATAACTGTGGTCGAACGCCAATTTGGTGGGCTCTCAAACAAGGCCACGTTGAAATAGCCAACCGCTTACGTCAACATCTGAGTGGCCTTGGCTTGGACGCATCAGTGGCTGGGATGGAAATGGGGGCCCCTGTGTTGTTCAATGTTGAAGGCAGATACTGTGATGTATGCCTAGCCGGCATGAACAAACGTTACTACAGTTGCGACCACTGTTCCGGTGGTGATTTTGATGTTTGTCGAGAATGCTACGAGCTCGGAGGTCATTGTTTAGTCAAATCCCACATATTGACGCCTTGCGAGGTATCTGAAGACGAGGGAGCTGACGATCTATAACCTTGGTACTATTTAATCCTCTGTGCGACTAGCGGCACACTAACATAGGAATTATAAACAAATGATTAGAAGGTAGTTCGAACGAGTACATAGCCGCATTACACTGTAGGCAAGTAGACAGGGGGTAGAAGGTAGAAAGAGGGGAAATGCTCTTCACGCCGTACTGAGAGGCGATGTAGTCGAGGAGGTCTTTCCGCTTTAATTGAAGGGCACTAAATTTATATAATATTAGAGTTTAAAATTAGATGAATTCAAGATGTTACCAATCCCCGGCCAGCCGTCGCAATATAAGCACATATATCTCGCGATTACGACCCATTGGCTGAGCCAAGATCGAGAGTCGCACGTCAGCAACACAGAGCCTGAAGCTTGTTCAGACGATCCCTCCCAGAATCGCACCCTGCAAGCCAACTGTCACAACTTGAAAGTTTTGAACAGTCACCACACTTATTCTACTTGAATACCCTTCTAGTGATCGCCGTTAGCGAATGCACTAGTTCCCTTTCTTACCTTAATCATTATCCACTCCTTTACGAGGGTTGTGTCATGCGCTCTAAGGTTTTAATGGTCAGTAATTACAGAGTACGTAAGTCACCTTGTTTAGCTAAACCTGGTTCAGCTTCACCATTACCTTCACGCGATTCCAAGCCTATTAATCTGCAAATGTGTGATACTATGGCATGGCGATGGAGGAACTGACCTATTTGCGTGTTGAAGTCAACAGAAGTTGACTAGAGCGTGGATGGTGACACGAAAGATGGCTTGCGCATGTTATACGGAATAGCCAGCTAGCGGATAGACCGCGTAGAAGCGATTAATAAGATAGGGCTATGACAAGTGTCACTTTCTCTCTTGCCTATACTTTAATCGCAATTATCATGGGAAAATGTATTGCTGACTTACTCCTGCGTGACGTATGAGCTCCGATCCTTTTCTCGGTGACTCCCATAAATTGACTCGGCAAGCACATCCAGGCGGTTCATGGACGAGCGCAATTGGGCTGTTATGTGTCGATAGGACGTCGTAAGTCACTGGTAGAACTATATATGTACAAAACACAATGCTTGTCTGGCGAGATAAGGTTGCACTGCTCCCTCACGCAAGCACCGCTTCTCACAACGGGCCCGGGGCGTTTTACACACTTATTGAAAGGTCTAATTACCTAGGCAGTCGCCCATTATAGTATCAAGTCTCACAATATGCATTTTATAACACTCCTCCTCGCCCTCGTTGCTGCTCCCGCCGTTAATAGCTATCAGATCGACCCGAGCCTCAAGGATGGAGCTTATTTTATCCCACTCCTCACCAACTCGACCAAGTTTCGGGCCTCCCGGGAGATTTACGGGGAACCAATTCCCATCAGCTATGTCGCACCCTCTACGACTGTGTCCGAGCGCTCGGTAATCGGGGTGGTGCCAGTCCCCGCAACCACTCATGGCTGCTTCCACGCAATAGAGAGCCGCAAAGACCATGATCGGGCGGCCGAAATCCTCAGCAACTGGTGCGATAGCGGGGCCATGATCCCGCCGCTGCACACAAAGTACACAGACGTGGTTCCCGGGATCATGATAGCCCGATACGCCAGCTCCATCGCCTTTGCTTGCTCCTGGGCCCACAAGCAGGGCTGCGCTCCCAACGAAATCCAGGATGCTTGGTCTCAGATCACGAACAACTGTCATGGAGACCTCGAGGGCGGCGAGATTTGCGCGAAACATTGGAAGAAGTGCTACGGTCATAGTACGGTCACGTCAATGATTTGTAACGACTGGATCTAGATTCTCAAGGGGCCTTTCAGCCTATGAGGTGGTTGGAAATGTAAAGAAACATAAAGCCTTTATGGTCAACTACTTCTGGTTGTTTATGAAACAGCAATCATGTTCCCTGACGTCGTTCATTGGGTTCGTTTGTATATAGCTAGACGTCAAGGTATTAACGAGTTATATTCCTCAATAAGCACACAGGGTGTCACAGGTAGTGTGGTAGGTAGGGGCTGGTTGGGGGAACTGTTGAAAGAGAAGTCGGGAACAGCACGAGGTAATGGGCTGATTGTGTGTACATCAACTACCTAAGTATTCGGAATAGGAAAAGTGGGAGAATCGCCAACTTGCGAGTCGGAGATGTATGCCGCCGAGCCACGGATTTCGAAATACTAGTAGAAAATAAACCGCAACGTAAAAATCCTGGAGAGCTTCTGCCGCCGTTACGAGGTGCTAACGTAGAGAAGTTCCCGTACCCCTGTCTCCCAGAGCACGGACGCGAGCGGCCCATCTATCTCTAAAAGCATATAGGACTCCTCGTCAAAGCGTAGGTTTAGAACTGTACGGCATCAACAATACACATGCCAGTAACTGTGGGCTTTACGGACGTTAGTAGAGTGTACATAGGTAATATAGTAGGTTAGGATTAACGTTAGGAATTTCTTAGTAATACTAATAGCTTCAAATTCTGTTAGTAGCTATGAACGTAGTAAGAATGTATTAGTCCGAGTACTTACATGTCTGTATGGTTCGCACGAGAGAAGTATATGCCGCCACTCATCGTACCTGCAAGCCGCACACAGCAAACTTTTTTTCGTTCCATATCTATAATCTATAACAAGGGCTAGTGATAGGGCTTGAAATGGCTCCGGATTATCAATAATCTCCCAAGATGCCATAGGCCTTTGACCAGCTATTCCGAAGGCTCGGGGCTATATACATCAGTCGGCGACTATTCCGGCTCGCTTAATATTGCCTCAATTGCGCCATCCTTTCTATTGTCTCAGACTATAAGTGAGGGCTGAATTAGCATAATAATGTCTCGGTCTTCCTTTGAAATACGCCGAAACTAGCAAACCTTGCGTTCCAGCATGTCTTACGTGCTAGGTACGACGGTAGGGAACCGGGTAGGTTTACTCCCTACAGCTCTCGCAAAGCGGTAGTGCGGTAGGTAAAAAATGCGATATGTTGGGGATAATTCCCTATCCTAGTTATCTAGGTCAGCGAGCGACATGCCTGCCCGACATTACGACAATATCCGATATATGTCATAGTAACCTTATATGTAAGACACAACTAATTTGCGGCTCGATCCGGGTTGCCCCTCGCGGCGTCGCACTGTAAGCTAGTCACGGGCCGTCCCGTTACGGACCACCCCGGCGACATTCAAATTAGGTAAAGCTTTAAAAAATCAACATAGAAGTGGAGCTGATTAACGACACTCATACGTGGTTAGCACGGTCGAAGGCGTCATTCATAGCTTCCCAGAAGGATGTGCTCTTGAGTAAGATGATATTGACCATGTTGGCGTTGGCGGTACGAATCCCACTCTATTGGGCGCCTGTCTTGTGGCGTAGGGGAGTGTATCGGCGCTCGTAGAAAGCTCAAATTAGCTCTCCTGCCACTGAAACCATCATCTCTATTCAGAGCCTGAATGTTCGTGCAGAGGATGGCATTGACGCAGCTAACACCATAGTCAAGAGCATAATGGATACTCTCTATGCTATTTAAATATCGACAGACGGGAAATAGCTATAACGTCCACATTCCAACCGGTAAATCATCTATAGTACACTTCGGGTTATTAGGTAATAGATTATATTGCGTATATTAAGGGGGCGTGAGTGTTTCAGGCGATTTTTACGAACCGTGATCGGTGCGCAAAGGACCCAATACTGCCCGTACTAACTAAAAAGAAAATCCCCAAAACAAAGGACAACCCCCAAGTTGCTATCTAATGAGTGTGTAAGGGACGATGGGAGGGTACATGCGTAACTATACGATTCGAATACGCCCCGAGAAGTATGACTTGTGCGGTCAATCTCTGTAGGTCTCCAAAATTACTCCAAAATTACTAAATGAATAGTTCCCTCAATAATCGCGCCCCTTTCTCTACCAAACATTATTTCCTGCCACTGTGCCTCGCCTTGAGACAGAGTAAGCACTGGCTGTAACCAATCCTACCATTTGTCCAAGTCGCCGAACTTAGCAGCCGCTCATCTCGCTCGACAAGCACTGGGTAGTGCAGGTCGAGCCAATCAAGGTGTCGTTGGTCTCGCCGGAAACCCCAGTGTCTCCGCGGCATCCGTCCAGGACCTTCTGGGCGGCGTCGACAAGGTTGTCGAAAACGGCGTTTTGCACCGGCGTTCTCCAGGTCACGCAGCACAGGGCGTTGTTGTAGCGCCCGCACATCGCCCGCGGGCTATCGGGTACGCGTTCTAACGAGTCTCTGAGGTCGTTGACCAGGCTGGTGCACGCGTTTCTGTCCGCGAGGTGCTGGTCGTCGCAAACAAGCTGGTTGCTGCCGCATCTCGGGAGGAGGTCGAGGCCTCTGGCCGGCACCTCGGAGTGCGACTTCGCCGCGTCGCCGTAAACGGTAATCTTTGAAACACCGTCTTTACTGGTGACCTCCTTGAGCACAACGAGGCCGGCGGACTCGTCAACGGGAGCACATTCGGCAAAGAATGCGAAAGAGGAGACAACGAAGGCGAGAGTAGAGAACAGCATCTTGACGATTTTAGCTGACAAGTTGAGAATCTGTATAACAACAAAAGGGTCTGGTGTAGTGATGTGGTTGCTGTAATAACGGCCAGGTAATGACGCTTAGAGAGTAGAGTGGTATTGTAGTAGTTCTTCTGTGAATCCGATGTCTGTTGGATACCGAACAAAAAAACCAGAATTAAAGTTGGAATCCTAGGCCTTTATGTACACGAACAGACCTAGACAGCGACCATCGTTGAGGCTTGGTGATATCCCGAAGGCTTGCTATCTGTTTCCTGTTCCCACCTACTGAACAAAGGACTACAACGCCCTTGATTCACCTAGTTATTCGGAAACGGCCTTTCGCGATCCAGAGACAACTCTGAACCTAACACAGCAACTGCTCTCTGCATATTCTCTGAAAATGAGAGTAACTTCAGCCCGAAAACAGCCCCGAGCACCTCGAAAACAGTCGTGTTCCTAGACTTACAACAGCATGCCTAGCTACTATAGCGGGAAACTAAGAGAGATTGCGATGATTGTAATATTCTAGGTGCTAGGGCACCGGGATTTCTATGGCGTGGTACTTCTGGGAACACTGCGGCTGTTCCCAGATACCCTACAATCCCCCCAATTGCACTTTTACTAGCATATGTGCAACAGCCTCCCGTTGAATTGCGTCTTTATAATCAAGAATGACAACATATTTCCGGGATTAAGACCCCCGCGTGTTGGCCCGTTAACTCGTAGGCCTCTTGTTCAAATCTCAACGAGCCCAACAAGACATACCCAGGTACGCATGGGAAATGATCGATGACTTTTATAATTAAGAAAATATTTTTCATATCTTGTATGATAAGTTTCAAATAAATCTTTATTACTTTGTGTAGTAATTGTATCTTGTTAAGTAAGTAGGTACCTACAAACACGTAGATTTTTGGTCTCATGATGGTTCGTATTGGCTTACGGCCATTGCGGCCCACCGTGAGGTCGCGCTATAGTACCTATACCTACTAACATCACTATAATCATAGCGCTCTTACTCACTAGCAGCGCTATTATCGATGCTCTATTGGGGCGTGGCGGAGATTGAATTACGGACACCTAACATATGCCAATTACTAATTCCGGAATGATGGGATCTAGACTGGAATACAACGCAAATAGAAGGCTATTATTGCGCATGTACCAGATTCGGGGCGATGAGAAATCCGACGGCTCTCGACTTCTGTCTAGAATACCTTTCATAAGTATTCATTATGAATCATACTGAATCAGTGGGCCAGTCACCATTTCGATTGGTAGAAATTGCAAGCTCCAGTGGCAATGCAGCGGGGTTCTACTGCGGTAGCGTTGCTTTTCGACTGTAAACGGCCTAGTCCCGTGGCTTTGACAGCTCTCGTTCCTGACAGCTACTAAATTGTCGCTGATAGTATGGAGGTGGACGAAAGTGACTGAGGAGGATTGCATCGCGCAATTCAACAACTTTCTTTCCAGAGACCATTCGAGTTATACAAAACAAATAGATATATATATATATATATAAACAGATAGGAATTCAATTCAATCCAATCCAATCCATACCATTCCATCATCAGTAAAGACATCAACACCTGAGTCAACACTCGAGAACTACGACGCTTGAGCTCAGCTCAGTCTAAGACCGCAACCGATCTCCAGTTCAGCTATATGGTAGGCACAACAACAACTGCCACTTCGACAACAACTGCGACTTTACCAATGAGCTTATCGCCATCGCGTCTTGAAACCACATCGACACCCACATCCACTATGGACTCAACCGACTCTCCCATAGTGGCCGTGCCACCCTTCACACCTGGGCAATGCCTATTCTGTCCCACCCTCTCGCCAAGCTTCGCCGACAGTGTGGTACACATGCAAAAATCACACGGCCTGTTTATTCCACACCAGCAACATCTGGTCGTTGACCTCGAGACCTTGTTCAAGTACCTGCACCTCGTTATTTTCGGATACCGGGAATGCATACAATGCGGGACGGAGAGAGCTACCGTACAGGGTGTACAGCAGCACATGACCGGCAAGGGCCATTGCAGATTCGACGCGTCAGAACACGACTCGGAGTTTGCTGAGTTCTACGACTTTTCCGAGTCGGAAGACAACACAGAGAGCGACGTCGAGAGTGATGGCGAGCAGAAGAACCAAGAGGACACGGCGACAAGCTCAAACCGAAAGCCACTACTAGCCGACGAAGACTCGATCCGTTTACCGTCAGGCAGAATAATATCGAGGCATTCGTCGGCACAGGCCGGGCAGACATCCACTCAGTCGCGCCGTCGAGCCCGGAACCCTGCTTCACAACTAGAATACGCCCCGGCAGAACCCGACGCAGAGGCGGGGTCTAGCAAAGAGGAGCCTAGCTCGGATGTCCCTGACACACGGGTATTATCGAAGAGGGAGAAGCGAGAAAGGGCAAGGGTGACGCTACAGTTGGCAAATCTGAGTGAGAGCGACCGAAGCAGCTTGATGCACCTACCGGCTTCCGAGCAGCGCTCGATACTGGCGACGCAACACAGGCAGGCGGAGAAAGGGCAAAAGGAAGAGAGACGAAGGCAAGGGAAGATCGACCGGAAGGGGAACAAGAACTTGTACGCATATTGGCATACCGAGACACCTGTCTATCAATGTGGATAGATACGCCGGATGACTGCTCTCGATCTATTTGATTAGCGAGCATGGGTTCTCACGGCGGCGATACCTTCGCGCTTAGTCTCGCGAATTATCGTATATGCCCGATAATACGTCTTATTTCGCCTGATTTGTGACGGGACATCGATGCGCTATAGCCTCATAGTGACGATGCATTACCGGTTGAAACCCAGGGTGGTTGGAGGCCAGCAAGGACGGCTACTAGGTCGACGACTCTTGCGCCATAGACGATTCGTCGGCTTCAGATGGGCCTGGTCTCAGCAATGATGGGCGCGGAGCAGGACGCTTGGGCTGCCGAGCGACCGGACATAGAAGAGCGCTGGGTCTAGCCCACGCGCGGGAATGATGGATTTGGTAACATGAAGTACTGATACTCGCAAGTCAGGAGGGGCCTGTTAGCTTGCAGATTGGTTAGTTGGCTGCGAAACAGTACCATCCTTGTAGCTTTTAGCAACGTCTACATGGTTAATGCAGCCAATCAAAACAATTCCCCCACTACGCAGAATACCAACAAGTATTTTGGGACCAATAGAACGGCCACTCGCCAGCCAGGCCTCCGTCTCTAACCGCCTCCTTCATTTGTATACTTCCTGTGGCGTAGGTCGGCAATACCAGCAGTAAAACACCGGCCCACCTACGTTGGCCGCCCATGCCGCCTACGGTGGCCGCCCACCTTGCCTAAACAGGTATTAAGTGGACGTACTAAAAGCAGGTTAAGCGTAGTCTGCCTACGTTTATGTACCTTATATAACGCTTCCATACAAGCATACTATTAAAAAATAAATAAATAAATAAATAAAAATATTAAAAATATTAAAAAAATTATTATTAAATTTTTAATATTTTTATTTATATTAATTTTATCTTTTAATTAATTAGTAAGCTTTTATAGTAGTAAATATTTTTAAACAAATAATAGTACGATCAAGTTAGTACTTGTAGAACAGGTGAGTGGTACGGGCGGCCACCGTAGGCAGCATGGGCGGCCAACGTAGGTGGCCCCTAAAACACGTCGGTTTCATCGCTCCGCATTCGTTCAGCCGGGTTCTCGAGTGGCGCATAGCATAGCATAGCATCGGGGAAGTGGGAGGGGCTAACAGCTGCAGGATTGCTGCTTGCGAGTCACTACTATGTTCGGATAATCAAGTGTAGGTATGCATATTCACGAGAAAATGGGCCGAATGAAGGGTTCAACATAGGTGTGCCTTCATTCTTGTGATCGTATGAGGCCTTCTCCAGCATCACCTCGTGCTAGCGGACTGGGAGGAATAGACTAGATCTAAGCTAGCTACCTATCATATCTATACCTGCGTAGTTAGCTCGACCTCGACGCCACGGTAGAACATAACCCCTCAGCATAACCCCTCTAATCCCTGACTTATTCACGCTTACCAAATACCGCACCCAGGAGAACGGTACCACACATGATTTGTCCGGGCTTGATTACCTGGCGCGTCACTGGAGAGCATCCGTTCCCGTTAGGCGTACGTACATTATCGCTATCGCTATCCGGGGTCCGGACGGCCCGTCATACACCCCCCCCCGCCCTAAGCGCAACTACTCGGAATCTACTTTGTGCTCCGGGCGCCAAGTTGGCTGCTCAAGCATGACTTTTCCTCCTTTCTTCTCGTACCCCATTTGCCTGTCTCCCTTTAGTATTTTCCGTCAGTTCCCAAATTGCCGCTAAAACTCGCTCCCAACATGGCTGCTCACAAGACGGTTCTCATCACGGGGTGTAGTGACGGGGGTATCGGGTCCGCGCTGGCCGCCACCTTCCAACAGCGAGGTTATCACGTCTTCGCCACGGCGCGCGACCCGTCTAAAATGCGCGACCTCGAGGGCTTGCCCAACGTGACGTTTCTGACGCTGGATATCGTCAAGTCTGACGACATCAAAGCGGCGGTTGAAGCGGTCGCTAAGTATACCGGCGGTACCCTGGATTGCGTAGTCAGTAACGCGGGACGCAACCATTTTATGCCGATTCTAGACGAGGACCTTGATGTGGTCAGGAGACTCTTTGAGATCAACTTCATAGGTCCGGCCCCCTTTGTGCAAGCCCCTACGTAAATATCCGGAAAACTAATGCTCCGTAGGCCCCATTGCGCTGACTCAGGCCTTCGCCCCGTTGCTGATCAAAGCCCAGGGAATGGCTGTCTATATTGCGTCCATCTCTGGACACCTCAATATTCCCTATATGGGTTGGTGGTTATGCTGTTCATCGGCGCGTCCCCCCTCCTGCTAACGTTTGATGTGAAGGGACATATGCGGCATCAAAAGCATCTATTGAAATTGTAGCCGAAACTCTACGGCTTGAGCTGGGCCCGTTCGGTGTTGGAGTGCTCGAAGTAATTACAGGCGCAGTCAAGTCTAGGGGTCAAACGTATTTTGGCGACTTAAAGCTTCCAGACCAATCGGTACGTGTGCATTCATTCCTAGAATCCTCTACACCTTCCTACTCCAACTGTCCATTCTGAGTGCTAACCTTGTTATAGTAAGTAGCTCTAGCCCTTCGTTACAGGGTGTCCAGGCTGCGCGCCGACTAAGCTTTCTGGGCCGTGAAGATATGCTAATAGGTTATAGGTTGTATAAGAGCATTGAATCTACTTTTGTGAGCCGAGCGCAAGGCAACGACGGAGTGCCCAGGACGAATACCATGGAATATGCCAATGCGGTCGTAGATGATGTCGTCAAGCGAACTTCAGGCCGAGTTTGGTATGGTTCGAACGCTGATAGAGTCAAAATGAGCACAACCGCGACAGAAGTGCCACAATCGGCTATGGTGAGTTTCACGCAACGCATTTATGGGAGCAGGCTAACCTGAGAAAGGATGCCGGAGCTGTCGTAGGAACTGGCCTCGACGCTGTAGGCAAATAATTGGCAAGTAGGTACTTGATATTAGCGGTTGCAGTCGAATGGTCGTACGGCCAGCTGGCTTGTTATGTCAAGTGCAGCATGCGGTTCACCACTGCGGCGTGAATTTACGAGTTAAAGCGACGAAGAGAAATTTATTACCTAGAGGGTAACATTTATAAAGTGGAAGTGTGCGGGAAAGCGACTCAGCCGCCACCATGCTCTCCCGAGACAATTGAGAAACTTGAATTTGGCATAAACAACATGATATGTAGTTGAGTAACTTCTGTCAAATTGGGTAGCTAAGAAGATCTATTAAATTGGGTGGAAAATAAATGGTTGAGCCATCTAACCCCTATTCGCCATCGACTTTTAGCCTGGGCAAATCCATCGAAATAAGGCATTACGTTGCCTGCCAAGGACGTATCCTTCGCGGCTAGCCATTACGGCTATCGTAGACATGGAGTATATCATATAATATTTTAGTTCTTCGTTCTAGTTAGTTGCCAAGAGGGTCGGTGGTCGGTTGATCTCCCGTTACGCGGGGAGTTTCCCCAAACCCCCTCTTCACTATGCGGGGGTCTGGTTGATCATGTGGGCGGAACCGAACGTAGTCGCGGATCCGATCGGATGCTTTGGCGATGGAAACTATGGGTTTAAGCAACGTTAGTGCACTGGATGGTGGGATTGGAACTCGGAAGCGCCAAATAAACAATACTTATGCCGCTTTTGAAGTTGCGACTTCTGGCATTAGCTTAGTTGCAGCTCTAGGTCACTCAGATCTTGATATTCGTTACTATGAAGGCGGCAAGGTACTATGGCAAGGAAGACATCCGCATTGAGCAGGTGCCTGAGCCGACCGTTCGCCCGGGACAGATCAAGGTGAGTCGTCACATCGGCGACGGTGGTTGGGCTCTTTGCTTAAGCTGTTCTCTAGGTAGCCCCAGCGTTCGTAGGTCTCTGTGGAACGGATCTGCACGAATATCTCGGTGGCCCAAATTTCTGCCCCACGAGCCGGCATCCTATCACTGACGAGGCCATCCCCGTCACGCTCGGCCATGAGTTTTCCGGTGTCATCAAAGACATCGGCCCCGGAGTCACGGGTTTCAAGGTCGGCCAAACATGTGCCGTCCAGCCTACCATCTACTGTGGGCGTTGCGCGGCTTGTGAGAGCGGGGCCGAGAACGTCTGCCACGATGGCGGTTTCATCGGGCTCAGCGGCTGGGGCGGCGGGCTGAGTGAGGCCGTCTGCGTGAATGCGACAAACGTTTTCCCTCTGCCCGAAGACCTTCCGCTGGAAACTGGGGCTCTTGTCGAGCCGCTCGCTGTAGCTTGGCATGCGCTCTCTGCGGCCCCTGAGATCGGCCCCGATTCCACCGTGTTGATCATCGGAGGCGGCCCGATCGGCTTGGCTATGATCCTGTGTTTGAAGGCGAAAGGTGTCGAAGCCATCATCATGTCGGAAATTGCGACTTCTCGCCAGAATTTCGCAAAGCAGTTTGGCGCGACGCAAGTCGTCAATCCTGTATTTGATGACGTCGCGAAGGCTGTGCGAGATTTGAGTGACGGACGAGGCGTAGATGTCTCTTTCGACTGTGCTGGTGTCCCTGCTAGGTAAGTATTCCACTTCATCTAAGTTTCGTGCTTTAGAAGTGTCTTATAATGTCCTAGTATAAAGAGCGCTTGCAAGGCTGTTAAGGCCAAGGGGACCGTGGTGAACCTGGCCATTTGGGAAAAGGAAGTTCCCTTTAATCCGAATTGGATGACGGCGAAAGAGAGCACTTATAAGTCTGTACTTGGGTATCGGAGAAAGGATTTCGAAGCGGTTATAGAGAATTTAAGGACGGGTAAGAAAAGGCATGCAGACTTGTGTACATGGTCGCTAACATTCCTCCAGGCGCTATCAAGCCCAATGGCATGATTACCGCAAAGATCAAATTTGAGAATGTTGTCGAGGATGGCATCAAGAGACTTATTTCCGACAAAGATAATCATGTAAAGATTATTGTTGATGTGAATGCTAAATAATTGGCGCATAATAGGGAGATAATCAAGATAAACCCGATTGAACCGACTAAGTGTTTCTGATGTTTCTTATAAAAGTTCGCGGCTTCGCCACGGATTGACCGCAATTGCTAGTCAAGGCGCCACCAAAAGACGAAGAATCACACGCTATCCTGACAACACGATGCGACGATCTCAACCACCGGAGGTTAGATGATAGCTGCTAATTAATGTATTTTTCAGAGTTTCAAGCTACATATTACGGAATGGACACCTCTGAAGCCATACTTGATGAGCACGACATTATTTCCGTCCTATGGGAAAGCCAATAGTGGGACATCATGCATCATCGGACCATTTACGGTCTTTGGCCAGGTGGCGGAGTGGTTAACGCGGTAGACTAGAATTTCTAGATCATCTACTTCCTTCGGGAGCGTCTGTTCGAATCAGGCCCTGGTCGAGAGCGATTTTCTCATATTATTTTGAGCTTGTTCACTCCGAACGAGTGGAGTTTTTTTTTTTTTTTTTTTTTTTTTTTTTTTTTTTTTTTTCCAAGCCCTAGAAAAGTGGTTAAAAACTCTCCCGGCGCATAAGCCCAAGACCACCAACCGCCCTAAATGGTGGGTAACGAATATCGACAAACTGCGTGTGTGTACTAGGCGGATCTAGATACCGGGTTAGTAACTAGCAGCGTATAATACTGGGGGCTCATTCCTAGCGCCTTACGCAACACCCTGTCTTTTAGTGCGCGAGACGATATAAGCCCGTAAGAGGGTAAAGGGGTTGGGTTGTTACTCACCCCTATAGCACGAAGCACTTTGAATTGATAACTGAATAATACAAGGCGGAAAATTCAAAGCGCTATCTTGCAAGATAGTGATGGAATTATATACTTAGACAGAATGCTGGCTGAATCCCTCCTCAGGAGCATGCTCTGCTTGCTGGTTCTGTAACAGCCTAGCTAATATCTTGCCGATGCTTCTCGCCATCTCCGATTTCCTGCCTAAAAACCAAAGCGCTTTGATACAGGTGTCACAGCGCCCGAGGCCCTCCTTGTATTCGTCACTCTCTTGGCCCAGGATAGCCCACTCCTGGCGCCGTAGGTCCTCTGCTACCCCGAGGTGATATATAGATGCTTTAGTGAATGCTCTAATAAGTAACACGGTCCAAGGTTCCGTCAAGATAGAGCCTTCGTTGACGGCGAAATGATAGCCGGGCAGCTGCTCTGTTGGCATGCTGTCTATTTCTTGGGGTGTAGTCACGCGAGCGAGATCGGATAGTTCCGTCGCGCTGGACTTTCTAATCCTTCCTGCCAGGTTCACGTTGAGACGCTCCAGGCTCGCCGCTTCACTTCCGAGTCCATTTTGATCGACGAACTCAATCAAGTCCGCAAGCATCAGTGCACCGAGATGCCAGGGAATATGGATGCAGGGAAACCAGCTTTTGATACGTGAGGGAACAGAGTCGTAGTTTTTTATCAGGGATCGGAAAAACGCCCCGTGGGTTACGTTCCAGTATCTGTATATCTGTATTGTTTTCTGGATGATTTCCTCGATTCTGTGGCCTCGTTGCTGCTTCCTTAATGCATTCTGGAGGTACGAAACATGTCGGAAAAGTAAAACTTTGACCGCCGCTGATCTGGTAACGGCTTGGACGGAGGAGTCGTAGGGGCACGGCCAAGATAGCGTTGAGGGATTTGCCGGGTTGTCTTGAGCGAAGAGCTCAAGGTTCCAATAATAATTACGTTGTTGGTCTGTCGTAACAGATGAGGTATCGGCCGCATCATGTTGGCAGTCCTCGTCAGTCAAGGCAACGGGCCGCTCGTTCATTGATGAAGACACCGTGTCGAACATGACTGCAAGCCAGTACAATTGGCCAATAGTAACCCTATCCTCGACCGTCATCTTTGAAAGAGCGTCTTCTTGGTGTTGTGAAGAATAAGCGTAATTTTGTCTTAGAAACCCCGCCTCCTTCGCTTCAAGGTGATATCTTAGAACTTTTATCTTTCGACTTGCCCTCTCCGTATATACTGGCGGTCCGTCTTGGGATATGATTTCCATAATTTGGGGCATTGAAGTTCTCATGTCCCTGAGACTGTTACTCTTGGAAGATTCAGGAATTCCAGTCCTAGAATAATCGTCGGCCGCCCACGGCCTCTGAATTAGACCAAATATTAACTCTGCGTAGACAACTCGGTAAGATTCCACACTAGAAACATCCTCCAGCGCTCTCTTGGCTTGTTCCCAAAGCGAATTTTGAAAACACTGTTCGAATTCATCTACAAAGTCGTCGGCGACGTCCTCCAGCCGAGCCGAGTCGACGGTGTCTTGAGAAGTCGAGAACATCTTTTCCCTCCGCCGTTGGCCCTGAGCCCATTGAGTAGCAAACGCCATTATAACCAAGTTGAGCGCTTTAGAGGTCGCTTGGTTTTCGTTGTAGGTAAGTCGGATCAACCCTGTCGATTGAGCGACTCTATCGAGGAGCTTGACGCGACGATACATTGAATTCGTCCATGTTGGGCCTAGTTCGGTGGTATCGGGCCCGCCGCCTCGCATTAATACACTTGCGCCTGAATAAGGAGGTAGTTGAGGCCTTCTCGGCTGCATCTTATATGGACATGTATCCTTAGCTAGCCAACATGCGAGGTTGTTCTCCAAAACGTCATGGTATATTTGAAGAAGACTTTCTGTGATCAGATGGTTGTTAAAACTCGCCATTGGTCCCTGACTGGTACAGCTAGGGGAAACCGCGGTAGCGAGACGTTCAGACCAACCATCACTTCGTCGACGCGCTCGGTAGCTCTTTCGCAGGGACTTTTTCCTACGATACGCATCTTGCATCGCATGACTAGGGTAAGCGGGCATGGAATGAGACTGGGAGATCCCCGAGATAGTCGTGAGATGGTCAAAGTCTGTGGCCTGGGAAGTAGAATCCGGGTACAGCTGGGAGGAGGTATAGTCTTCCGACTGTCGGAAATAATCGGCGGACGCAGCCGGCCTCGCGGCTGTGAAGTTCTGTTCTTCAGCACGTAGATTTATCTCGAGACTAGGTTCCGTGTCGAATGTGTTTAACCGTCCCAAGCTAGGAAGAGACGCGCCCCAGTCTAAGGCATAATGATTTGGCGAGGGCGCTTCTAAGAACCCTAACGTGTTGCTTGAATTGATAGACATGAAATCATCCTGATTGTCGATTGCGTCTTGTCCAGATGAGAAACCACTGTCCAGAGGTACGTGGGGAGAGATAGAAGGGGGGGATCTTTCAGTTTGGACTGCCCAATGCGGGTTCAAACCGCATTGCTTCTTCGTTCTGGCACAGTAAGAGCATGGAAGGAGTTCTGTGCTCGGAGATAAGGTGGATTAGCTTCTTGGAGGTTGAAGAGCGGGCTCTGTCATGTCAGCTTTGGTGGCGTACCTAAAGAGAACCCTGAACCCGCTCTATTATTGATCCAGTATCCATCACAAGCCTTCTTGCTTCTTCTACATTGGTCGCATGAATTGTTTTGGCGCCTGGCTCTTATATCGGACATTGTTTGGCGTGCGAAATCGACAGGTTAAGTGAGGCTCTTTACGTCTAGAGAGTGGGTATCCGTTGTCGAGTGACCCAGAGGCCAGGCGAGACGACATAAAATAGGTCCACAGTGAGCCGAGTAATGATACACCTAACCGGAAACCCACGCTGTAGGTCACCTCTACATCTCGAGAGGGCCAAAGACGAGAAGAAATGGAAATGGGATGTGTACGATGAAGGATCCATTCCATTTCACCGAGTGTCCCGCACCACCGCACCGCGCTATACGGCGCTAGCGATTCCCATGCGGGGTGTTGATGCTGCTCCCCACGGGGTACTCGGACGGGGATTGGGCTGGAGTTGTGATCGACCCGCTCTAGATCTTCTAGTATCTGTCAGTCTATGCACTAGTATATCGCGAGAGTGTCGATTGGGTGGGTGGAGGTGTCCGTTGGAAGACATGGATTACTGTTACTTCATTGACTCCACAATAGCTTGTCTACAGATGAAAGGCCTATTCGTAATCAATGCTCCATATTATTTGAGAGTGGGAATATGCAGGGAAAGTATTTCCAGGCAATTCGTCTCTCTCTCCTTTTGAGGTAAACCATTCGAGTAATCACACTAGATTACCATCAACCTAGCCCGTCGACCGTATACTTCCGCTAGCTAGACACACCTTCGGGTTGCTCCCCCTAGAGTAAATCTCCTCAGTGCGCCCGACCTGCTGTATCTTTCCGTGCGGGTATCAGGGTCGATAAATCTCCGAGAGGCAACATGAACGGGAACTCGACACCTAGAAGCACCAGCGCCAAAAATATGTACCATCCTAGGAAAGACGCTGCCAACAAGAGACCAGCCCCGACATGTTGTAGCGTTTTCGCCCTCTCAGGGAGACCGTGAGCGACAGCGAAAAAAGAAGCTGAGAGAGCTCCAACTGTTTCCCCATCAAAGTTAGTTGTGTGCTGTAGTTGCCGTTAAAGAGGTACGGAAGTAGCGTCTTACACGTTGGGACCAGGAGAAGTAAAAGGACGAACAGTACTATGTTGGTCCGTAAACTAGCAACCGTGAAAACCGTACACAGCAACGCCATCGCTACCAGGAAGAAGGAAAACGTGGCATAAAACTGTGGCTCATCTAAGCCTTCCGCGGTGATCCCGGACGTGGAGTAAATGCCGTAAGCGCCATTCCCGGGAACGATGGTTGCGCCGAAGGTGAGCCAGAATCCTCCAAAGAGACAGAACACGGTGGCTGGAAAGGTGTTGCCTAAAGTATAAGTCAGTATAGTGAAGTAAGGGTAGATATATCCGTCTTGAGTTACCTAAAATCCACTCGCCAATTCCGCCAAGAAGCACTAGTAGGCCACCAAGAAAGAAGTACGAGCCACTCAAATAGTATCTTAGCTCTGAAACTCGGTTATATCTTGAGAGCTTGTCTTACACATTTGCGGCGCCGCCGAATCCGCCTGCGCTTTGCCACTCTAGCAGAACCATCGACAAAGGCGTCGAGCACAATAAGAACCCTCCCAGAGCTTTTAGTCCAGTTAGTTCCGGTTGGGTATATCCTGTGATAGCAACTTTGTCTGACTGACCTATGGGTGTCGGGTTTCCGAAAGTATGACGGAGCTGACCTTCGACACGGCTTTTGGGAGCTAGGTAGAGCTGCTCAAACAGCTCAGGGGAGATGGAGATACCACCTGCTGTTTGAGTACGGTCTAGCATCTCGTCACGATGCTCAGTTTGAACTTTGTGATCTTGATGGGACATGGTGTTTTGGGCGGTTGTGCATCAACTATAAGATGACTGAATAGGAAAAGGTAATATGGTCAGAACTGAGTCCAAAGATGAAGGCATCGCCAGGCTTATAGTTATACTCCTCCACATATCCGGGACTTCGGAAACTTAACCCCAGACTTTTGACAGTTAGTGTGGTCTGGGGAAAGGCTAGGATCTAGGTCCTTGTGATTTTAATTTGCGGAGTGACGAACCGACCTCGTATTGGTTAACAGTAGATTAATTACAAGAACAATAGACTTAAGTAAAGGGGCTCCGGCTCAATTCACGAGCCTAACAAGCATCAGTAGCCTAACTATGCGGGGGATGATCGGGTCCGACTGTCGATCGCGCGCCATCGAGCGGCTCCGCTGCTACGGTCGGCTTGGCTTCATTGGGTCGGCACCTCCGCACTCTCCATAGCCCCCGTCTGGGGAATCTCTAAGTGCCTTTTTAAGCCTGGGGTGATGTGAGGTCGTATAGAGAGTAGGTCACACTACACGTTCATTGAGAGCAACGAAGACACTTATTTAACACAGAAGCACTCCATCTGATTTCAACATAGAATATTCAACCACCAAACTCTTATTATTCTCGTCCCTAGTTATTGTCATTATGGCTACCGCCAAAGTTGAGCCTGTACCGCTTGTCCCCTCACACATGAGATGTGTGCCTGGATCCGTCAACATTAAGGTCGCCCGGTTCCCTTCCCCAACAAAACACGTCGAAGATGTGGATCCATCTAAGATTGCATCAAATCTAGTGGGAGACTTCAACAAAGCACTAGCGGTGAAAGACTATTCGGCTGTCGCGAATCTCTTTGCGGAAGATGGCTATTGGCGCGACCACCTTGCGCTATCATGGGTCTTCCGCACCATTCAGACGCCCCCACGGATTGTCGACTTCCTACAGAGTTGCACGAAATCCAGGGATGGCTTTCGGCTAAAATCTATAGATGTCGATGCTAGAACATCCACTGGAAGCCCTAAGATTGTCCCCGTGGATGCATCCGGGACAGTCTCCGGTATTCAATTCTTCATTAAAGTGGCTACGGTTCATGGGGCGGGCGTTGGACTTGCCCGTCTTGTCAAGCAAGATGGACAGTGGAAGATATTCACATTATACACCAGACTCGAAGAACTCGCGGGTCACGAGGAGGCAATAAGCCACAGACGGGTCAAAGGCGCTGAGCACGGTGGCAAGCCCGGTAGAAAGAACTGGGCTGAGAAAAGAGTGGCCGATGCTGAATTCACCGCTGGAAATGAACCAGCCGTCCTAGTAATCGGTAAGTTGTGGAGTCGAGGAATTTTAGTCTAACCATTCTCTAACGTTTCAATTACTAGGCGCTGGCCAAGCTGGCTTGACAGCCGCAGCACGGCTTAAAATGCTCGGCGTAGACACACTAATTATCGATCAAAATGAACGCGTGGGCGACAACTGGCGAAAACGCTATCACCAGCTCGTCCTCCACGATCCAGTCTGGTATGACCACATGCCGTACCTCAACTTCCCCGCACAGTGGCCCATCTTCACGCCGAAGGATAAGCTAGCTCAGTTCTTTGAGTCTTACGCCAATCTCCTCGAGCTCAATGTGTGGACGAAGACTGAGCTCGTCTACACAAAATGGGACGAGTCGAAAAAGGTGTGGACGGTGATCGTCAACCGAAAGCGCGAAGATGGGACAAGTGATATTCGAACCTTCCACCCTCGCCACCTTATTCAAGCCACCGGACACTCTGGCAAAAAGAATCAGCCGTCGATGAAAGGCGTAGAGAATTTCAAAGGCGATCGCCTATGCCACTCGTCCGAATTCCCCGGTGCCAGAGAGAATAGCCAGGGCAAAAAGGCTATCGTAGTTGGCTCTTGCAACTCGGCGCATGACATTGCGCAAGACTTTTTGGAAAAGGGGTATGACATCACCATTGTTCAGCGGTCGAGCACTCATGTGGTGTCATCTAAGGCCATCACGGAAATTGCTCTAAAAGGGCTTTACTCCGAGGACGGACCGCCGGTTGATGATGCCGACTTATTGCTGCATGGCCTGCCGACACCAGTGCTCAAGGCAATCCAAATCAAGGTAGCTGAAAGACAAGCTGAGTGTGATAAAGATATGCTCGATGGGCTAGATAAAGCTGGTTTCAAGGTGGATCGCGGTCCCGATGGTGCGGGTCTCTTTTTCAAATATTTCCAGCGTGGAGGTGGCTACTACATCGACGTCGGAGCATCTCAGCTCATTGCGGACGGTAAGATTAAGGTCAAGCAAGGGAAAGAGATTGATGAAGTGCTGCCACGTGGACTTCGGTTCGAAGACGGCACCGAACTGGAAGCTGACGAGATCGTTTTCGCTACGGGGTATCAAAACATGCGGACGCAGACGCGTCTTATGTTCGGAGACGAAGTCGCTGACAGAGTCGGTGATGTATGGGGATTCAATAGCGAAGGGGAAATTAGAACAATTTGGCAAAGGAGCGGACACCCAGGGTTCTGGTTTCACGGCGGGAATCTCGCGATGTGTCGATACTACTCTAGGCTGCTTGCGTTGCAAATCAAGGGGCTTGAGGAGGGGTTGTTTCTGGATGGCGAGATCTGAGCTGTCGAGCTGTAGCTTACATATCGAGGCAGTTTTCGGTCTCTAGTGATTAGCCTGTCAAGAGTTATTTTTTTTTCCAAAGCTGTCCGTATTTGTACTCGGACTTTAACACTACCTCTGTGAACATATCTTCCGACCTAATATGCACGTCAACACTTTAACCCCCCCCTTTTTTTTTTGGTTTTGAGAGACCCCTGTAGAGAATCGATTAAAGTCTCTCAACATCGATATTATCGTCGCATATAGAATTCAAAAGTACTGCAATTGAATCTCTCATTTTTTAAAAGGCGATAACTGGTTTAATTATACGGCGCGCTTTTTTAGATGTGTTGACTATTGTTTGGCCGAGCCGATCTATCCAACCTGTAAAGTCGACGTCTCCAACGCCTTGTTACTTATCCTCGTAGGATGTGTGCTTGCCAGAGGCATACGAGCC
This sequence comes from Xylariales sp. No.14919, assembly GCA_002003505.1. Classification (NCBI taxonomy): domain Eukaryota; kingdom Fungi; phylum Ascomycota; class Sordariomycetes; order Xylariales; species Xylariales sp. No.14919. The sequence goes on along the minus strand of BDMC01000016.1, from coordinate 110,739 downwards.
ACAATAGCCGTCTGGGAACTCTCAGCCGCTTCTCTCGTCACCCCGTATGATACATGCGCGCAAATAGATGAGGAAACGGTGCCTCCTTACACCAATCATCACGACCTCGGCTTGGGTCCCTACATAACTATGCCATTCTCGCCGCAGGTTTCATTCTACTTGCTGAAAGAAAACTGCATTGGGGAGGGCTAGTACTTCCGTGTAGCCTTAGAGGATATATAGCTTCGGAAACGGGAGAGGTGTATTATCTTCGATCTTGTGGGATTAGGGATGAGGTCTGCAAGCCGAACGATGGCAATTACTACGCGTGATAGGGTGCAAATGGCCGAGGGGGTTGTCTATTTCATTTCGATTGAGCCTCTTGGAGCCCTATTTTGATGTGATAAATAGCCACCCCTGGCCGAGGGACAAATGCCCCGTTCTGCACCTTTTCCCTCTCTAGTCTCATACTCCGTTCGGTATTCATCATGAACCCGAACTTTCAAGGCGAAGGTGGGAGCAACATCACGCCGATTACAACCGAAATATTACCACAATCACTCCGCGCCTTCCGACTGGTGGATTCGGTCCTTTATCTCAAATGGCGGGATATATGCGTAACTGGGCTCGACAAGATTGGGTCCGAAAATATTAATCATTGCTACTGGCCGCTGTTCCATCAAATTCATCATACTGGTGATCTGGGCGCGTCATCTATACTAGACATGGGATACGAAGTTAGCGGAGCCTAACCTACAAGCCATTCGTTGCCACATCGATTTCGACGTAGGCCCTCAAGGCGGGAGCATTCTACGAGCAGTTCCTAAAGGAGGGCGTGGTTTACTTTTAGTGCTGCCTAATGGTTACTACCTAGACGCTAGGTGCATGCTGTCTTGGTCTAGCACTTCCCTACGTTAAGCTTGGCGACTGATATCAGTTACCTTGGCGGTATCGGTGTTAATTGATATCCCCCTCAGGCGAGTAGAATAATACGTAGGATACCCGAAGTTTTAAAAGAGGGTGCAACTCTGGGACTAAACAACTTCTACCGGGGTTGGGGCTGGGGTGTATCTATTTGTGGTAAAGATTTCGGCAACTTGCCGAACGAGGCGAAATCTTTTTTTTTAAGAACAAAAAGAAGGATACGCCACACCCGCTTTTCTCCCTAGTCTACCTATCAACTGTACGGAGTGCACATGCTAGTAATAATAGGTAGCTCGGGGACTATAGAAGGCATGAAACCATCAAGCTTAACATCAAATACCTGTTGCTAGTTGAGTAATTAATGATTAATAATCCTTAGTATCAACAAGTCCTTCACCCTATCCCGTTCCACTTTAATCTGATAGAGACGGCACAGGAGGTCATGTTGGTTGGTAGTTAAACGGGGCTTGGTTAGAATCCCATCAGCGCTAATACCAAAGTGCGTTGGCACGCTCGTTCTGGCACATCCACTTGCTTCACCAGGCATAGCTCGTGCCGGCAGATCGTTGCTGAACCTCGTATAATTTAATATTGCGCTGTCAAACGGGTCATATTGTTGGTACTTATGCAGGAATAGTCGTCTCATCCGTAGCCCCAAATAGAAAGTTGTCAGATGCAGACTACCCTTGAGATTACCTAACCTTTGCACATACTATCTAGTACACTACATAGTAGTAGTAGTAGGCAGTCTGTATGCAGAGTAGAATGCAGTACCCATGGCCCCTTGTTTGATACAATCCATGCATACAGTGCCCATAGTCTACTACGTATAGAAGTTTGATGCAGAAGCTCCCCGCTGAAGGATTCCTACAACCAACAACAATGCGTGCATGAGGCGCGACTATTACTGATCATGTCGTGTAATACGACTACTAGTATATAACCATCCCCAGGCCCTAGGAACCGCCAAGATGTAGGTGATCTCGATCATCCAACTCTCTGTCACTCTTTTCAGAGCCACTCATTTTCGCGATGAAGTCATTCACTTTAAGTGCGGTAGCCCTAGCAGCCCTGTTGTCCGCCGTCGCCCCGGCATCCGCCGCAGTAGCCTCAAGGAATAGCAACGGGAAATCATGCGGTGGTTCGAGGCCTACTAACGGTACCACTACCGCAGCGCCCACGCCGACAGCGACCGAACCTTGTGTGGTAGCTCGAGATGCATTCATTTCACAAACCTCGGCTTCCCCGGGGGTGACGCCGACGATGGCGGCGTCGCTCGCTTACGACTGCCTGAAATCGGTCCCTGCCCACAAGGAGCCCGCCATTCAGCTATTGGACGCGCTGAAGCCGTTTCTTGAGTGGCAATCTGACCAGGCCGTTTTGAAGGACCCTCCATCTGACTACCCTTACCCTCCGGTTGACATATTTGAGGAACTGGAAAACATTCGTTCTAACCTCGAAGCGGACAAGTACAGCGGTGAGTTGGAATGGCAGGAGGAACTATTCAAGACCATTACGGGAAAGCCGCACGACGGCCACTTGGCCTACTATCCAGATCTGTTGACGGTGCCGTTTGAATGGGTTCGTCCCTGGACATTGGTGTCGGTAAGCGAGGACGGCACCTCGTTACCCGTGGTCAAGGTGCTCGAAGACGTAGTGTCACCCGGCGAGGAGTCCTCATATGTTACGGAAATCAACGGAGTGGATGCCGCTACATTTATCGAGGAGCGCGTGACCGATTCGTCCAACACGCAAGATCCTGACGCAGGATACAACACTATGTTCTTCAGCCAAGCCAATAAGGCCGGACTTCAAGCCAACGGCTACTTCGAAGGTGGCGGACGTGAGAGGTATGTTAGAATACTAAGCAATGACACAAATTGACTGTCAGTATTCTAAACACTGTCGAAACTAACATTGGGGAAGGTTTTTTTACCCCGGGAATGCCACAGTCCTAACTTTCGCAAACGGAACCACGGTTTCAAAGCCCAACATCGCCAAATTTCACTATGGCCCTTATGATTGGCACAATGTCAAGGACGCCGACACCATGCACAAAGAATTCTGTCGCGGAGCGTACCCCATCGAGTCGTCTCGCCCCTCTATCCGTGATGTTAAGTCGACTCGACGCACAGCTGCGCCGAAAAAGATCCACAGCTACCCCCAGCCCCCTGTTTCGCTAGCTCGTCGCCAGGACGAACCAAACAAGATCGACGGTTACCCGGAGCCTGTCCTCATTTCAGACGATCAGATAGTATCCGGCTACTTTATTGACGAGCCCGGCTTCGAGGACGTAGCGGTCTTAGTCATGCTCTCCTTCTCACCCTATGACTTCGTAGCGTTCCAAACCACTGTTCAGGACTTCTTTGCCGAAGCTGTCGAGGCGGGCAAGACGAAGCTCATCATTGACGTACAGGCCAACGGGGGCGGTACAATCCTTCAGGGCTACGACACCTTCCGCCAGATCTTTCCCGATATAGTTCAGGCTGGGCCCAGCAGGTGGCGATCGTCGCCCGGCTTCAACGCTCTGTCCGAGACATTGTCTCCCATATGCAGCAATTATACCCCCAAGGCCGACGAGTACCAGAATCTGGACATCCCTTGCACCACTGTGAACAACTGGCGCAACGACCTCAATGAGACAAACGGCCGCTTCACGTCATATGCCGATAAGTTCGGACCTCTGACGTCGGGTGGCGACAGCTACACCAACTACATGGAATGGGACCCCGCGAACCCAGTTTTAACGCGCCAGGCTTTCGGCACGGATATCACAGGGTACGGGCGTCGCACAAACTTCACCCGGCCATTCGGCGGTCCTGAGAACATCGTGCTGCTTTACGACGGGTACTGCGCCTCGACGTGCTCCATCTTCTCACAGTTCATGAGGCACGGCGCGGGCGTCAAGAGCATCGCTATGGGCGGCCGGCCCCAGGAGGGGCCAATCCAGGGCGTGGGCGGCGTGAAGGGCTCGCAAGTGTACCCGTTCCGACAGATGAGCGCCCTCGCAGAACTGGCGCTCGAGTACACCGAGGACCCGGCTATCGTGAAGGAGTTGCAGCGGCTCGACGCCACGTTAGTCAGCAGCCGGAGCCCGTTCCAGGTGCCCACGGTCAATGTCCGGGACGCAGTCCTTCCCGACGAGCTTGAGAGCGGCATTCCCACCCAATTCGTAACCGAACTTGCCGACTGCCGGCTGTACTGGACTGAGTCGATGATTCAAAACACCGGGGAGATCTGGAAGGCGGCGGCTCAAGCTGCCTTCAAGGGAGGCAAGTGCGCGGCCGGCGGGATTGAGCAGCCGCTGAAGAGGCCTCAGGTCACTGCGTCAAAGTCGCACGGGTACAGGAGACAGCCGCAGCCGGTCCGTAGTGGACAAGTGCTTTCTCCCGACTCCCTCATCATGCAGCACTTGCGCGTCCAGGTATCCGACTAGACTTCATATTGAGCTAGTAACTGTACATAGAGTCACTTTAATTTGTAGAAATAATCGAATGGCACATATGACTCCCAGGCCCAATGGGTGAGCCGCTAACTTTGGATAGGAGCTTTAACCCCCGCGAGGTGACCTTTTTATCCAACTAGATGACAGCGTTGGGCCCATTATCTACTTGAGGCTTGCTATAGTTAAACAGACCACCGCGTGATGAATTGCGACTAGGTGGTGACAGTGATATCAGTTATGCTAGGGATTAGGGGCAAGCTCCAAAAGATTATCTGTATCAAAACAATGTGATAAAACGAAACACGTGCAGCTTTTGATAGCGGGTAATGCAACACACCTTTTCTCTGTGGGAATAATAAACCTATAGAACATTGACCTAATGCTCGCCTGAAGCGGCCCCGAAGTTCTGGCAGATGAGATAAGCAAGGGGTAATACATTTGTAACGCCTAGTCCGGCCAGTATCTAGGTAGGCCGGCCCGTCGGAAGGTTGCAAATGCAGCTTCACTTATATATAGCCCCTAATTCAAAGCAGAAAATAATTCAGCCTTACACTCACAAATATCAGCTGCAATTGTAGTCACGGGGCGCGATGGCGCTTATGAAAGGGGCTGAACGCCCATTTATGTGTCTATTATAAGGGGCTGAATAATTAGTGGTACGGACACCAAACCGGTTTACTAGTAGGACTATTTTCAATTTTGCTACATCAGCCGCCCCCCAATGTGTTTGAAACAGCCCCCAAAAGTCAGTAAAATCGCCAAGGAAGCCTCAGCTCGCCCCGACTTGCGTCCGTGATGAGGGGATAAATCATGTGAGGAGGCCAAACACAAAAGAACGTAACATGTGGTAGTACAGGCCGGGCTTGAGAGAATCTATTAGAGTATCAGTTAACGTAGACCACGGCGATGAGGGGTCTATAGTCTATTATTAAATGTTGACAGCATATTTCTTACAGATAAGGGGGCCATACGCTATCGTTTCAAAGAGGCACATATGAGTGAAAGTCTCTATTCCATAAGTTGGCATTGACTTCAGCGTCGAAACATGTCATACATTACCTAGGACTTTCATAATTCGATCAACTAAAGGAGACCATATTAGATCTATGTATAAATACCCGCTACGCATAAGGCACCTAAGAAGAGTAATGCGCTTTTCAATATTCGAACACTACTCCCTTGCTAGCTATCAATACCCTACTCTCAGCCCAGCACCGTCCAAGTAACCAAAATGGCCGAGGAGACTCTTTCAAGAGACGAGTATTCTCCAGGAGCTACTCACCATGGCTTCCGGGGCAGCGTCGGACCACAACCTGGAGCCAATGCATTCGAGCGGCTCCATTCTTCACCTGCCAAGACCCAACAAGCATCTGATTCTGATACTCAGGCGACTTTCCAACGTACTCCACCGGGTGAATCGTCTGACCCATCTCTCATTATTCCAGTGGGGGTGGAGTTTCCCATTCACAATGATCGGGAACATCAACTAGAGCAGAATGACCAGAGCATTCGGTTATTTCCAAGGCTCCCGACTCCAACTAGTCCATCGCTAACGGAAACTAGTGTTGGTGATCTAGAAAGATACGCTTCAGTAATAGCGAAACCACCACAGGCGAAAATAAAACATGGCCGATGGGGGACCATCGGAGCGTGGGGTAGCTTTGTACTCATCGGAGGCTGTATCAGTATTCTAGCAGTCTTCACCTTTATCGCATTTCTGTGGTTTGGCGGCGGCCTTGACCGAGAAGCAGTAGGCGCCTCCAGGCTATGGCAGAACATCGTCTTGAGTGGCCGGATAGGTCAAGCAATCACCCTTTCATCCCTATTGTTGCGCATCGTGGTCTCTGCCCAGGCCGCATCTTGCACCTCACTCCTTGCAGCACTGTTTCTCGAGAAACGAGCCGTACCTATCTCATATTTGCCCCATTTCTCTATAGCCAGAGGCACCAATGATGGCCCAAGAGCACTGCTTCAGATGGTCATCGGGTCGAGCACCCGCCATATGCTGTTTACACTTGAGGCTCTACTTATGCTAGTCCTCGCCCTGGCTGCGTTAGGCCTACAATTCTCTTCGACTATCCTGCTTTCCGATTTGCGAAATGCTCCCATTGCCACTGACCCGAAACCTACGGCCCTCAAAACCACGCTCAGTGACACCGCCCAACTTGCGTACATGGACAATGTGGCCGATAATCCGGTCTTGGCTATCTATGGTGAGGCGCTGTCGAATGTTACAGTCGAGCCAGACGATTGGGGTCTCAGCGACACAGGGCTAAAACAACGTGCTCTGCTTCCGCTGGACTATGCTGAAAACCGGACAATGGTGAGGTCGTATCAGGGATCTGCTACGATAGGCAATAGTAGAGTGGCATGCATGCCACCAACAATTCATGGCAGTGCGGTGCCCGACCCCGAAGTCGACGGCACGGTTTTCACTGGTCGGGCACAAGGCACGCTCGATTATAACGGGAGCTTCCGCGCCGCAGCTCGGGACTCGGCAATTCCTTCTTGTCTAGAGTCAAAGTGTGAGCCCTTGCTTTTGGACTGTTCAGTCCCAGCGCTGGTATCAGGGAGCAGAGTGCCCCAGAGTTCGATCTGCATTATAGGGGCCGTCGGTGGAGATTACTGGCCACGGGCGGATGGTCCAAGCTGGAAAACTTCTGACGCCCCATGGGCGAACCGCAGCTCGATCTACTTGATTTTGTCGACAAACATGGGAAAGACTGAGTGGGAAACATTCCAAACGACGCCTCTTATTTCTATTCAGAAATATGGTGAGTGGACGAGTTACGAATTATTGCCGATGCGCTATGTCAATATCTCCATGTGCTTCGCCGGGTTCAATTTTGTCGACGCAAATGTTAGTATGGCTACTACCGCATCCCTGTCGGAGCCACAAGAGAGCTGGGTCGTCCCGGAAGCGAATGGAGGAAATACTAGGCTCTCTCGGCAGTTTTTAGGGGCAGACTTAAATCATCAAACTCCGGAAGAGAGAGGCATACTCACTCTAAACAATCCTGAAGTTGTCCCCAAGTCAGACTACTCTATACTTTCTGGCAACCAAACCAACAACCAATACAAAATAAATGTTCTTGAATGGTCTACTTACATGAGGGTTACGAATACCCTCAACCAGGTTGAGAATGGGCAGGCTGCGCATGCTACCAGTATCATGGCCTGCTTGTTCTGTTCAACAGTAGGCGTCTCGCAGAACCCGCTGATTGCGGCCATATTGACGGACATCATCAGCCAGACTAACCGCGCCGCGCTTATCATGGACAGCTGGATACTTATGGTCATGCAGGCGGTTTATTACGAAATACACCAATTCCTTGACGTAACCGAGGAAGTCCAAATCGGATTCACGAGAGCAGCAGAAGCACCGGGCCGTTGCTGGGATGAAAATGGCTGCCGAGGGTTCATCGCCGTATCGGCACTCATATTCATCCACATCGTGTGCGTCGCCTCTATCACAAGCCTATACCTCTCGCAAACGCGCTATTCGCGGCTCGGGAACATCTGGCATACAGTATCGCAGCTGCAATGCGCCGAGCTAGGCGGCGTTCTGCGAGAATCGAACAACGCCAAAGATGACGAAATTTCCAAGTTGCTCAAAGATAGCTCAGGGGACCATCTGATGAGGATCGACTTGTCCGCGGATGGTTCTCGGATTGAGGCTGTTAAATTCGAGGGTGACCCTAATGTGTTATCAAAGAAACACCATAGTTCCACTGAGAACAGGCTTAGACCTAGTCACTTCTTTCGGAATATTTTTTCTAGGAGACGGAAAGACGCCTGAGCCTCAGGTGGAGAAGCGCCTCATGACTTTCTATCCTTCCCCTTATCGACTTTTTGATTGTAATTACTTTCTGGGGTATTTCATTATATATATAGACGCTAATATACTGATAACATCATTGTTCCTATTCTTACAGTTTTCACGCTTGAAAACTTGAAAAGTTCCTGCGTTGACGTATTTTGCGCCTTATGCGTCGTATAGCGGGTGAATTTGAGGTGGTTTGAAGGGTACTAGGGATCTCTGGGACTAATATTAAGCCAAGCTATCGAGCCTCCCTTATCCCAAGAGCCGACTTAACGTAGACGCAACACCGTGCTCAAACAATATATGCAAGTAATATCCTCTATGGTCTCTTTATACTATTTTATGAAAATCTCAGGTTTTCTCTCGGGTCATCAGCGTTGGAGTTATTGAGTGTTTCAGACTCTACTACAGAATTATTCAGCCCCTACTTCAAGCTAAGACATACTGTCATAATCTGGGTACGGGAGTATAATAAACACTTATTGTTTCACGGAGAGCCTACACTGTCTATGCTGTCGAAGGAAGGCATGTCTTGTTTACGATGGAAATGGAAACACCGGTTTTATGGTAGGAAGACTCGGGGACCGGGCAGTCTTTTGTATGTAAATTGGTTCCTCGGGGGAAACATACCACGTATATTAAACTGCGGTAGCGCGAACTAGAATGGCGATGCTAAGCTCGAAGTTTCTACACTCATATTCCCCGAGATTGCTTAGTGTATTGAGGGTTATAACAACTATCGCTAATTCTCGTACAAACCCCTACCCCTCCTTCGGGGGAAATCATCCGCGGAGCATCCGGGGAGGTTCCCAACATATTCGAATGAATACTATTCCAACGTCGGTTCCATGTTCTCGCCCTAGCCTATCACCCAACCTGCCTCCCACCCACGGGTATATAAAGCCGGACGGCCCACCCTACCCACGGCTCGGTGCCTACTAATTAACATATATCGGACCATTGCTTATCTGACCTTGATATCCCGCCGAGATACCTTGTGTAAAGGTAAAAAAAATGCTTACTAGCACACCGAGATATTTCTACGTAAGGTTTGTAGCATACCTTGTAACGTTATTTTGCCCCCTTTTGTCCTTTTTTCCAGCTCTAAGGCTCTTCAAAAACACATCTAATTTGGTACTATACAATCTGAGGTACCCGATGATAGCCTTCGGGCCCACGATGGCAACTATCGCATCTCACGAATCCCCTCTTCCTTAAGTCCACGGAAATGGCGCAGGTAATCGTTTTGAGCTTGGGGTTATTTTCATCTAAGTAAATGTCAAAGGTTAAGCGATAGCTTAAATAATACTTTCTTTTTCGTACGTGCTGTGAGGTCCGGCCATAAGGTTTAGGTTGCAACGGAAGGTAATTTCGCAAAACACTCCCTGGGTGTTCCTCATACATTATTTAGGAGAACTCTAATAATAACCCTCTAGGTTAGCCAGATTCAGGTATAAAATATACCCAACCAAGTCTTTCCATCGTAAAAAAACACCGTCTCCCCCATTTATACCACGTTAGCATTGCGGCTTTTCTCGCCCCATACCCAGGCTACCCTGATTTGCCAGCACTCAAACACCACCGAACCCCTTCCAGTTATCCACCAACATGACAATCCCGAAAATCGCCCGCAATGCACTTTTTATCTTAGGATCACTCTTGAAGCGGCCCCATAGTAAACACAACCTGGACAGCTGCCTGTTACAATTACCGCCTGAATTAATTCTTTATATAGCCGATTTCCTTAGCCCTTCGGACCTTATCCTTTTTTCTCAAACTTGCTACCCTCTGCGGGCTATCCTCCAAAAATACATAAATACCGTCAAACTCTCTCGCACCGAGTATCTCTCATATCTCGCTGGTCATGCTAGAGAAGATCCTCGGAAGTGGGTATGCGGGAAATGCATGACTCTTCATCCTACTGTCGGGCTCGATACTCCGGCGGCTAACCTCCAGAGATCCTCCTGCCCCCGTCAATCACACGGAGAAATTCGGTACGATAATCGCCTTTATTACGGCCAAATACGACTCGAACACCACCATATCCAGCTTGCCCTGAAATATACTCGCCTACAAAAGTATAAATATAACTCCTATCTGCGAGCCCTATTAGCACCGCATTACGATCCAAACTTCAGCCCTAGAAACAACGCTCAACTTAAAACCCACTACTCAGCGCATCCTAAGATCGCCACGGCCCATAACGGCAATCTTACATTTCTGCTTCTATCTACCTGGCGATACCACAAAGGTCTTGGGAACATATCATTTGATAACATCGGGTACCTGCCAATCTGCCCTCATGTCATGATACATCCTTTTCGCACATGGGGCCCCCACGATCCGAGTTATGGCCTCCAGGAGGCATTAAAAATGGTACTCGGCGCTAAAGGCGACAGACAAGAGCATACGGGAGCGTGCCCTCGTTGTGCTACCGATTTCTCGGTCCGGCTTAACCCTCAGTTTCTGGACCTGCACGTTTGGCAGGATTTTGGGCCGGAGGGCTCTCCCGGAGACCTCGCTTGGGAAACCCACCGCGACGGCATCGGTTTAGATGGGGTTCCAAACTGCGGAGACTGGGGTCATATCTTGTATCACGAACCGGGAACGATAAGGAAGCTGTATGGGGATTATGGAAAATGTGAAAGCCAGGCCGTCGGGGCCAGGCTAGCTAACAAGGCAATGGGTATCTTCAATCAAATGGGACTCGAAGGGAGCTTGCTTTCCAAACCAGCAAAGGCTAACTACGATGTACCTAAATTATAGCGAGTTTAGTAGAGAGTATACTACTGCAATTATAGTGGGCGTGTGCCAAGAATCGCCAAGATGATGCTTAACGGCTAGCTGATTGGCGGAAATGCTACCGTCGCAGACCTTTATACCGAGTGTTCAATTTTTTGCTTAATCGTATTACCCGAATCGACAGCTGATGCCTCTCCTTAACGTTAGATCTCCGCGCCCATCCCAAGCATTCCGAGGAGAATCCAAACTCTTCTTCTCAAGGAGGCGGCGCTATGGATCACAGTGATGCTATACTTTCCGTCGAGTTCCGTCTCCGGGGTTCCACGGCCGCTTCCCTCTCCCCGTATGCCAAATCCTTTTCGACCGGTGAGAAAATAGAAGGGACGGCGACTCTCTGCCCACGCGAAAACATGCGTTTTCAGGACGTTAGCATCTCATTTTTGGGTATGTTGGTCTCGGGCGGGCCATGCTGATAGATCCTGGCGGCCAGCTCCGGTGGAGATTCGGACGTTTGGAAAAAGCCAGTTAGCTCGGTGGCTAATGCCTAGATGCGACAGGGGACGAGTACACGACAGTGCGTCATGCGAAAGCGCATCGCCAATTTCTGAACATGCGGCAGTCTGTGCCGGACGGTCTTCTTCCCACACTAAAATTGTTCACAAAGGGTCAGAAATACGACCTTGGATTCTCTTTCACGGTCCCTGATCATTTGTCTCTAAACGTTTGCGATCATGACACCGCGAGTCGCATCGTGAGACAGGCCCATTTGCGTCCGCCTCCGAGTTTTGGGGATCCTAACGTCGCCGGGTATGGCGGCAAACTCCTCAACGACTTTGCGCCGAGAGCGTGTATAGTTGTGTACACAATTCAGTTAACACTTCGCCACAATCATCCCATATCAGGACAGGCGGGTCGAACACTGACAAAAGGGTTGAAGGTACGGATCAAACCTACCACTCCCAGCCAACCCTTCCCTTTGCGAGAAGCAATTCTCTGCACTCACGACTTCCCATCGTACGGGAAGCGTACCGTTCTGCAGGGTTCGCGAAAGCCGATTTTGGGAACGCTTTCCATGGCGATAGAAGAGCCGACGACGTTTTGTCTTCCTTTGCGAGACCCCGTTATGATCATCAGCAGCTCCGTCAAGATACGCGTTGTCTATACCACAACGGGCGATCCCGTATTCCCACAGTTTAAATCCGTGGGAGGATATTTAACTTCCACGACGTTCTTTACCGCAACTTGCCACAAAGACTTTCCCGAAAAGGAGAAAGACTTCTTTGGCCGGCCGTCGAATTTCGACACCGTGCAATTTCAGCCGTTTTCCCATTCGTTTACCTCGTTGAATTGGGAACCCGACGGGACAGATCGTTATTCCGCAACTCTCCCAGTCCCCGTTCTCCTTCCTCGCGAAAACATCATTCCTACTTTCCATACTTGTTTGCTCTCCCGGTCGTATGACCTTTATTTAAAAGTGGTGGTAAAAGATAGCGCCCCATTTGAGTTCAAAGTCCCAGCTCATGTTTTCGCGAGGGAGGACCCATTGCATTTACCTTCGTACGGCGCGGCGGTCGAACTGAACTCGGGGACGGGGGATTTATATCCAGTGCCATACGACCTTCTAGAAGCTCGCGAGCTTTAGCAGAGGCCTCAAAAACACACACAGAACATATGATGGAGAAATTCCCCGTTGACGGGGCGATACATATGTTGTGAAATGGCCATAAATGTTATTCCATAATTACGAGATTAGAAGTAGTCTTTTTCACACCTAACGAGCCACAGTAATTTCCCCCGGGTGTTTTATTTTCGAGGGATTTATAGGTATATAGTCTTTAGTCAGCATATATAGTTAGCTGCATTATGTAATCGCTTCCTTGTAATTACTTGCGCATGGCGTCTTTATAAACACTCTAAGATTCCTTTGGGTTATTCCGTTTGTATCTAGAAGTTACCATGCATAGCGATGAGTATGGTTCACAACGTATGAGGGAATCGAATATCAGAGCCCGATTAAACCCCTAAAATTCAACAGTCAGCTCAGACCCCTACAGCAGCCACCTGCAAATACTTCTTCACGTATACCCGTATGCGTTCGAGCAACTCCGCCTTACGGGAATCTCCAATCCAGCTTCCCCTTACACTATTCTCCGCAATAACACACCATTCAGCAACAGAAAGCCGGTGCGCCTCCTGTACGGCACAGTAATTATCGAGAATATAGGCGCCAACATACGCCGGATCGTCGCTATTGATAGAGAATTTCACCCCAGCCTCGAGGAAGCGGCGCACAGGGACATGTTCCAAGGAAGGAACGCAACGCAGCAGCACGTTCGAAAGAGGGCAGAGAGTCAAAAGGATGCCCTCGCGGGCAACGCGCTGCATGAGTTCCGGGTCGTCGGCCAGCCGAATCCCATGGTCGATGCGCTGGACCCCGAGCTCCAGGGCAGCACTAATGTACGTCGGGTCGCCTACTTCGCCGACGTGCGCGGTGAGCGGGATACCCCTTTCCGCTGCTGCGGCGTATAGTTCGCGATACATGTCCTTCGGTGGGCCAATCTCCGTAGAAGAGCAGCCGAGACCGTGAACGACGCCCGTTTCGAAGTGTCGGGCGGAAATGAACTCGTCGTATACTTTTTCGGCTGATGAGACGGGCAAATGCCGCACGAAGCACATGATGAGCCGGGTGGTTAGGCCCAGCTCACGCTCGGCACGTCTGCATCCCTTCGAGAAGCCGTCCACGATCGTCTCGTAGGGAATCCCGCGCTCTCGGTGGACCTCTGGGTCGAAGAATACCTCGGCGTGGTGGACGCCGTCTCCGTGCGCCCTCTGGAAATACGTCCAGGCGAGGTCGGTGAAGTCCTGTTCATGCTGCAAGACAGTCATTCCCTGGAAGAAGAAGACCAGGAAATCGTCCAGGGAGGTGAAATTTTTATAGCGCTCCTTCAGGGTTGCAACAGAGGCGTAGGCCGGATTGGCTTCCAGATCGGGGAGAGGGACGCCATTGCGCTCAGCCAGTTGGAAAAATAGCTCCGGCGACAAACACCCTTCGAGGTGAGCGTGATGCTCGCATTTGGGGAGGCCCTGGAGGAAATCGTGCAGTGGGGATTGGCACATTATCAATGGTCTTTGGATGTAAGACGGGTTCATGCTGTCAGCGCACATCGCCGTTTCATCAGCGACATCCGGAGGAACGATTCGCCGAGAGCTAACGGAAGTTTCCGGTTTAGCCAACCGCTGCCCACGATAGTCCTCTCTACATGTCGCCTTTATCCCGCCATGACTGTTCTATTAATTGTCCTTCGTCTTCTCTACAGGCTGCCTGCAGTACCTTAGCTGTCAATAATATGCCCTAGCCTTTACTAATCCGCGCGTACAATAGAAAAGCGAGACGAAGAGTAAAAAACCTGTAGAGTAAATCTTTCAATTTAAAAATATATAGATGAGACCGTCTAACCCGCTGATTCTTGTCTATCTTATATTCTTTTTTTAACACAAGCATCAACCCACCGAGCTCAGGTTTCTAGGGAGACGGAGTCCTCAAACGGAAGTACTCTGAAGACTGTCAACAAAAACAATGAACTCGGCTTCTGCACTCGCGTCCTTGTGGAGGTGACCGCGAAACCAAGACGCCAGCTCTTGGGTTTTGCAGCGGCATACCACAATGCCACTAGAGCTCCAAGAAGTCACCCCGACTCCGGTATCTCTCCAATGCGCTAACCCGGTATCATTCTCCGGCGAATTGAATAGATCGATGCTTGGGCCCTCGCCAGCGCCCCCGGCGCACGAAGAACACGAAGATGTCAGATGAGCAACGAAACATACCACAATAGCGCTTGTGAGAAGGCTAGTTATGGCACAGGGGTTTTGGACCGCGTCGGGTAGACCGCTCCGGCAAATGGATTCGTGCTCGATAACTCTCGATATCTGCGCCGCGTTCCATACGGAGATCCGTGGGCAAGGAGACTTGATCCACGTGCGCAAGCGCTTCCTCGCCTCGTTGAGTCTAGTCGAGTTCTCATCGCCATTTGCTACAGTTTGTATGAGATTGACGGGCGCGTGCATGTGGAGGTGGTAGAGGTGCCCCAGGATCAAGGTGAGAGCACGCGAGGGATGGGCGTCATCGCCGTCCGTCGTCATGCGTGAAAAGTATTTCTGTTGCAACGCGCAATTCTCCTCCATCCTCATGCGCCAGAAGGAGACGTTCTGTCGCCATTTGAAAAAGGGGCTTCCCGGCAAATGCTTCGTGTATAATTCGTCGGCCGCGGAGCTGTGCGCCTCCCTGGCGGCTTCCCACACGCCGCTCCACAAGGCACACAGACCGAGATGGCTACCAGTGAGACCTAGTTGATATGGCGTCTCTATCTGTGGCTCGTCTTCGAGAATATCACGCAAAATGGATGAGAAGAGTACTTTCTGCCGACCGGCGGGTTCTTGCCATTGTAACTTGCGTCGCTCTACGTCGCTGATTGCCTCCCAGAGTCCCGTCGACATTGGCAATGGAATCTGAAGCTCTTGGTAACGGACTGTGGGTGGGTGATCCTGGAGAATACTAATGTACGTATCGGCACAGAAGACAGAAAATGCTAGCCTGTCAGGTTTCGCTGTTAGTCGAAACTTTGGCTTGTGAAATTTAGTGTGTAGCACTCCGTACCTATGAAGCTGTTCCCTTGCTAGCCACATTGACAGAGGGGAATGTTCTATCTCTTTATGATAAAGATATCGATCGTCGAAAACCCCGAGGCTGCGACAGGTAGATATCAGGATAGCATTGAGATAGGTAGTCCTAGCGGCCATGCCATGTTCTCGCTTTACGGGATTAGCCTACTTAGTTGACGCGGATAATGGGTTAGGTTACGTACCAGCCGACTGAGGCAATACACGACGCAGAGGAGGAGCGATTGGAGGAGGTGTAGAGAGGGATTAGACATCTGTAGCTTTCGTTACTATTTGTGTTTGCTGGTTGAGGGGCAAGATGAATGTACCAATTCTTCGCCGGTGACGGCGTTAAATACGGCATCAGCCAACTTTCCATGATCTGTGTTGCCTTCGTGGTACGCAGCAAGTAGTACAATGGAGCTCAAAAGACATTTTGATGCTTGCTCTATCTCAAAGGTCGATTGGTGGAGGATAGGCCAGTAGGGATGGACTCGGGCAAAGTAGACCTGCACAAGTCTCTGTATCTCAGATGCCGATAAATGAGCTCCTATGAGGTTATGATCCGGATCATCAACACCGAAGGATGAGTTGGAAGATGTGTGCAACTGCCGCTCATTTGGTGTCGAGTCGACAGTGTCCGCCAAGCTCTCCGAAGCCAAGGACAGTGGCTGGCTGGTCTGTGCTGGCTCCGGGGTGTTCACGGGCATTACTGTGTCACTGAAAAGGGAGTTTGGTATGTTCTCAGAATCTGCCAATGTCGCGATGTTGGTTGCCCACTCGGCCGTATACGCAATATTTGTACTCGCCGCACGAAGACCTCTGACCTCAGGTAGAAAGACGGGTGGTTGCCAGCATTGGTCTTGCGGCTGTGGCCATTGTGCATGCAACCCATCGGGAAGACCGCCATCGAAGCTGGCGGGAGTGTCTAGCCTGGAATGAAAGCCGAGGACGATATCCTCATTCCCATCTTTGCCTCGATCGGGAGTTGAGAGTTGGTCCACGGTAGAGGAGGTGACTGGGGTGAGGGGTTTAGAGGTTCCGGGTTGTGGCCCGTGACCGCTCACGTGGCGTCTCAGGACATCCCTGTGGCGAGGAAATAAATCACAGTGCTTAGCCTGGGGGGCCCATTGTCGGGACACGCGGTGTGCAGTGCGCGGTGGATTGGAATAGGTAACAAAGAGCGACAACCAACTTACCTTCGCACATAGCGTCGGCCACAGATATGGCATTGGTGCTCAGCATTTGGATTATGGGATTTGAGGTGCCGGGTAACGTGTTCCTTTCGGTTGAACAGCTTCCGACAGTCCGGCATGGGACACGGGAATCGCTTCTCACTTGGCTGCCGTGCCACGTTTTGTGCGATAGGGACGGACCGGCCCCGATCCCCCTCCATGGTCGGTGGTGGGACGGTAGTGGATTGTGACATTTGCGCTATAGCCGGACAGTCTCGACGCTATGCTCTCAAATCATGCGCCGTATACGTAAAGCGGTAGCGTTGATGACTACTGTATGAAAGACTGAGGTTGATAGTCTTGGTGGGATGTTCCTTTGTCAGCGGCGGACCCCGCGAAGAATCTGAATCTGACACCAAACGGACCAGACGCGGCTGCGCGGCGCAGTCCAAGCCACGTAATATGCGATATGAGATGCACGGGTGAGATGCAAGGGCCTCGCAGCCCGCTTGTGAAACATGCAGTACCTAGGTAGGTACTATTAGTAGTAGTAGTAGTAGTAGTAGTAGTAATAGGCTACAACATCCGTCGAGATAATCAGCCACGAAACAATAGGTACCACCGGTATTGGCTACGAGACGTCGAGAGAGCTAAGCGAGAGACAAGCTTACGTAATTACTGAGTGACACCACATATGTCATATACAATATATCCAAGACTTTTCGGTGAAGCAGCCTATGATTACTATACGAACTAACGCGTGCGACTACATGCTTTGCTAAGCTTATTATATAATAGTCGTCTTTGGCGTTTGATTGGTGTCTATTTAACCTTCTGTTCAGCCATGTGGAATATTGCAGCTTGGCCCACACTATTCTATGATTTTATGTACTCAGCAATATCTACTAACCTAGCAAAACACCATTTGCTAATTATATCTCACACCGTTACTTCAAGCCTCTGCGCCAACATATCATCAAGTGGCTTGTACGCATCCTCAAAGCCTTTAGTCTGCGGCGTTTCGAGAACGGATTTCCCTGCCGTCATGATGAGCCGCTCAGGTGCCGGATGTTCTAAATAAGGCCTTGCACGGGTCCTATGCGCCGCACGGAAAACCTGCATCGTACTTCCGTGTCAGCTAAAAATACTCATTGTCGCCATGCTTCTGCAGCACTTACCTTCATATGGTTTACGATCTTGAGGAACTCTTGCTTCAGAGCGGAGTCCTCGCTGTCATTCAGTTTGTCCCGTATCGAGTGCTTTTTGATCGCCAGGCATAGATTTCGCTGGTTTACGGGAATGTATCGATCCATGTTCTCGTCCGGTAGGTACCGGCCGAGGCCTAGAAAGGCGTCCACGGCTTGGAAGAAAAGCACGTGGTTGCCTGATAAGCCATCAAATTTGTCGAACTCGCCGTTAACCATTCTCCCAACACCCCACCCCTGAAATCCTTGCACGTAGCTGAGCCATACGGTACGGGATATGCGAGTGTCTTTCATGTTGTTGTAGAAAATCGCGAGCAATTCACGCAGTTGCCCTGTAATGCTCTCCAGGTGCTTCAGGGAAGCTTCCTTACGCCCCTGTTCGAAGGCGACGATAGTCAACACCATCTCGTGGTAAATCGGGAAACCCTATCGGGGCGTTAGTTGGGTTTTACTAAGCGGGGATATCTATCAGCTAGTAGAGAAATTTGTTACTCACTGACACCTCCACATCCAAGAACATACGAAAGAAAACATCTTCGGCTTGTTTGATGAGGTCCGACATGTTGATATTGATCTTGTAAATCCGGTCGCCGCTTTCATCAAAGTTAAGCAATACGTTTGCCGTGTTGTTTCCACTTTCCGCGGTCAGGCCGAAATGCCGCTGGAGATACGGCCAGGGGGCGTCCAGTTCCCGCGGAAAGTCCAGCACCATCTCGTTCTGCGCCTGCTTGACAACAGGGATGGTAGCCCATCTAATATTGAAGATTAGACGCATTGCTAAAAATTAAAGTGACTGGGTAAGAGATTTACCTGTATGCATGACGGCATACAGCTATACAGCAGTAAACCGCATTATACGCTTCGCGAGTGAAGGCCGAACGATCACCGGCCTCGAACCGCTTCAATGCGGCCTCTACTTCTGGAATGTTTACCCTCTGAGCCAGAAGTTTGCTCATGCTCCCGCGAAATTCCGCCATACGGTTTCCGTTGGCCTCGTCGTCGAGTGTGGGGTGAGCCGTTGACATGTTTGGGATAAGTTCCAGATAGATATCTTGGTAGGGCTGAAAACAAGAAGGGAGATCGTGGTGAGCAGATCTAGGAGGCCAATCACCCGCGCCATCTTCGCTAATCAGCCTAGAGAGGGCCGATGCAACTTCATTACGACTAGCGTACTTGTTGATGTCACGAATCTTATCGCTGTTTTTGGAATTGATTTGTGCCTTCTCTGGGCGTCGGAGCGCCCAAAGTGCGGCCCCGGTGGCGACAACCAGGAAAGAAAGGAGAAGCGTAATAAGTGCCATATCTCTGGTATGACTGGTATCTCAGAAACGGTTGATCTAGGCTGTATGATTGAGGATGAAATCAGGGATGCTGCAAAGTTTGCTGGCGCGAAGATTGATGCTTTCCTTTCTATATCGTGCGTTCGCCATCAGTTTATGTATCCGCCCCATATAGCCCCCAACGTCCTATACTTAGTAATACCACCGAGAATCGATAGTGTAGGTCCTCTGCGCAACAATAAGCATTCATGACACCCTATACTAGCGATTATGATACTTGAGGCTGGGCCGGGGCGCAAGTGACTGATCGGTCGAAGGCGCCATATCACGGCACGAGTTTCTACAACTCTGAAGACTAAGGACCTTGCATGTATAGATGCGATGGATTAGGTCCTTGCAGACCGCTTTTGGTAAGGCTACCTCGCGTAGCAGTGGCGCCTGCGATCAGACCCTAATCTAAATATATGGCATTAACATGAGACGTATGCCGTCGATACAGATCGTCCGTGTGACGAACATCTCATCGTACCATTGCGCAATTGATCCTTCAGATCCAATACACTAGCTTTCGCCGTACGGTAAGGCCTGTAGCTACACCGAGACCCGCGTTCGATATCGAACGATATTACTATATTATCTCGGCCCACTCGAGGTTTGGTAGGCTCCCACGTGTTTTATGAACGAAGGCGTCCAGCATACTCAAATTCCACGTGTATGCATGTAAGCGGCGTGCCTTGGGGTTGCAAGTCGACGGGGCTTCCGAATTCGGCGTTTTGATTACGTTAATAAGGATGACGCAAGGCCGTTGCCAATACTCCGGTTCGTAGGGGCGCATCCTCGATACAATCGGGCCTACAAGAATGGAACGGTTAGTAGGCCGACCTCTCAAACCAACAGTAACGAAGTAGGTACCTCCGGCCTTTTGCCGCGCTACCCTGCGGTCCTGCGGGTCAATATTAAGAAGGACGTCGAGGATTTCCCGCTATGCTGGTCTAGAGCCGCCGCGCTGACGGACGCCGAGTTTGCGGGGGCACGGGATCCTTGCTTAGGGCCTGGTCTACCCATGTCTCATCCGCTTCCACCTTGACCCGTAAACGTAAGGGTATAGTAAAATTGTTCTTGTAGGATTTCACGACTGGGAAGTCTGTCCATCCAGAAAAATGCCAGGGAGATTCTTATTTAGTCTCGTCGAATGAATAGGAGAAGAAATAGATGCCGCCGTGTGATCTGAATGCGCCGCATCGGTTAGGTAGCGTGACGTGTGGCGTGCTCTAGATAGCCGTCCGTCCGTCGTGTCAGCAAGAATGATGTGTGTGCCGTCTTATTGCTTCCTTCCTGTCACACCGACAAAGGGGGCGCGCCACATCCCATATCCCACATCCCATATATGCCACGCCACATGCCACATACCACACGCCACATACCACACGCCACATGCTTACCCCTAACTTATCCCATACCGCGATTCATCCCACATAATACGTGCGATCCCACCGAACCAACTTTTTTCTTTGACAAGCAGTTCGTTCCCGGGGACTTTCGCAAAGTACAACCCTATTTAAACTTACTATGCCAACCTGGACCTTTGTTTTAACCATGCTATACCATCTCCCTATCCTACAAGGGGGCACCATCATACCATTAGCAGCAGTGACTAGTTAGTGAATCCTGATCAATAGATGCTAGCATCATGAAGACGGAACCGGGGCTGGTCTTTGAAGACCAACGTTACGACGATACCATGGACGGCAATAATGGAGTTACCCATCTGTACAAGCCTCCTACGATTACCCAGATCAAGGAGGAGGACACGGATAATACCATGTCTGGCGACGCTATAGGGACTGAAATGGCAGCTGGGCAGTTGACACACTCACCTCCAAGTCAGATCCGACAGAACCTCATCCTCCTTCTCCTGACTTTGACACAACTGGTTCAAATCGCTCCTCTAGGTGTCGGGGTCAACTCTGGTCTTGCCATTGGGCAAGCGCTCGGAGCCGATCGCGTGCAATCGACATGGGTTGTGGCCTCTTTCCCTCTTACACAAGGGACGTTTGTCCTCATTGGTATGTATTCATCCATCTCACTATGGCAATGTCCATTCATCTTTCCGGACTCTAATAGTTTCTCTCAGGCGGCCGCCTCGGCGCGATATACGGGCACAAGAATATCCTGGTGGCGGGCTCCCTTATCTGGGTCATATGGGCGGCCCTCGGAGGTTACGCCACTAATCTCATCGCCGTGTG
Source organism: Xylariales sp. No.14919 (assembly GCA_002003505.1). NCBI lineage: Eukaryota > Fungi > Ascomycota > Sordariomycetes > Xylariales > Xylariales sp. No.14919. The sequence continues at coordinate 89,264 of BDMC01000016.1, read as the reverse complement.
TTTCTTTCGCGGCCTTTGCGGTATAGGAGGCGGCCTGATGACTCCTAACATCATAGCGCTAATTGGCATCACATTCCCTCCCGGCCAAAAGCGAAACCTGGGTTTTGCGCTCTTCGGTGCTATGGCGCCTGTTGGCGCGGCTGGCGGAGGCCTCATTGGGGCTATAGTGATCCAACTGGCCGAATGGAAGTGGGCTTTTTTCCTACTGTAAGGCCTGATCCCATCGCTCTTACTGTTGCTGTCGCTAATTCAACACCTTCTAGCGCACTTGTGGGAGCTGTCGTTTTCGGTGCAGCGAGTATAGCCATTCAAAACGATGCGCCCTTGGATCCGCATGGCAGCCTTGATATTATCGGCGCATATTTAGGAGTCGGAGGTTTAATCCTGTTCAACTTTGTCTGGAAGTGAGTGTTTTTCTCTCATTCAGCCTAGACAAAACATGACTAACCATTACTCAAAGCCAAGCTCCTATAGTCGGCTGGGCCACCGGTTACGAGATTGCACTGCTAATAATATCTGTGGCCCATTTCGTCGCCTTTGCCGTCTGGGAAAGCAAATTCGCAAAGGACCCGATTATGCCCTTTGACATCTGGAAGATGCCGTCTTTCGGTAGACTCATCGTTACCGTCGCTCTAGCGTTCATGAGCTTGGGCATCTTCCTCTGGTATATGAGCCAATTTATGCAACAAATTCGTGGAGATAGCCTCATAACAACCGGTCTCCAATATCTCCCGCTCACAATCGTCGGGGCGATCACTCCCTTCGTAGCCGCTTGGCTGATACCGCGAGTGCCTGCACAGGTCATTATTGGCCTCGGGTGTTTGGCCCTGGTCATCATCAATGCACTGTTGGCTACAACCAGACCCGACTTAACGTATTGGGCTATGTGCTTCCCTGCCATGTTCGTTTCAGCCTTCACGATTGATCTTATCGTGACGAGTGCGCAGATAGTCATCAGCAGCACTGTGCCGATGAAGCAACAAGGGATCGCGGGCTCGTTGGTGGGAACACTACTAGGGTACGGACTAAGTACAGGGTTGGGGTTCGCGGGAACAGTAGAAGTCCACACGTTCGACAACGGGAGGAACTTGCTTCGTGGGTACCATTCAGCAGCCTACCTAGCTATTGGAATGGCTGGAGGCGCCCTCATACTGTCCGCGTTGATTCGTATCCCAAAGAATACGCAGGAGGGCTGGCATGCGGACGATGCCGACGCCGCTGAGAGACACGCTGCAAGTTAGAAGGAAATACGTTCTAACTTGTAAGGAAATTACAGGGGTTGTAGCAAATGAGGGTAATATTGATGTCGTAGAGTAATAGAGACTGGTAAAGTAGAAACCACCGTAAGGAGTAATATATAAGCACTGTTCGCACCTACTCCTACAATCGGCCAAACCTCCCAACCACGAGCACCGCCGAGGGAAAACTCCAGACCCTTCAATACTACGAAATCCCTATTCAGACTATCTTTACACGAGAGTATTCTTGCGTATCCTATTATTTCTCCCGCGGCCAGTAGATCTGTGACTAGACCTTACATGACAGGCCAACAAACAGACAGACAGATAGACACATACACAAGTCACGGCTGGTCCCTACGAAGGGTCTCCAGGGGACCCATGTACCACCACACACATAATGCCTGATAATTCCGCAGGCCTTTAAAGTTCCTTGCTTCTCTCCTTTATCGTTGGATTAATATACGCAGTACACTTAGATACCCTAACTAGAGGCCTTGCCTTCCAAAGGACTCCTATCGTGACAACACATAATATTAATAGCATCTAACTGTCTACCGCGGGTTTACTTGGGTAATTTTCTAAAACGTTTCAGTTGACAACCATATCGTAATAAATCAAATAAACGAAAGAGGTCTATATAATCTTTAAGCAAGAGAAACGCAGAGGAATAGCAAGCCGGTCGCTTAAGCTATGCGTGCGTGCGGATATATAAGCGGGATCTTAACCTAAGGACTTTTCACCGAAATTCTCTGTTATATTAGACATTAGATCAGATAATTCGCGATTGCCGCAGTAAGAAACCAAACAGAAAATCTATAGCTCTTATTACTTTATAGCAGATGTAAGTGATATTGATGCTAATTATATTAGTAAGTAAAGGTGATAAAGACTAGGTGAGTGGAAACCACAGTGAGAGGTAGGGGCGGTTCCTAGCAGCTGTTGCGCAAGAGTAACTAAGGAGCGCCGGTATATGGAATGGAATGCGAGAAGACGAACTTAATGCAAATTACAGTAAGTCACGGGTAGGAGGCATGTTGCTGCGCCCCATGCCTTAGTCACTAGGAAAGCCACAAGGAAATTTGGTTCTTTTCTGGCTGCACTCCGCGCAGCCGTTTGTAAATAGCTTCTTTATTGGAGCCTTGACTTCTTGCATATTCCAGTCGCGACACAGTACTTGCTAGTCGTGGTAGTTTTACGCGGGGTTAATTCTGTTGTAGCATGGTGTGACTAGGTGCAAAAGTAGGGCTCTGCCAGCCTATCAGCTCTAGTATATTTTTTGGTCACAGTGAGATTCGAACATAGGCTCTAGGTTAGAGGGCTACAGGCTACAGTACGAAGTACACTATTTCTTCGCTAATAGGCGGACATTCGCTGGCGGGAACTAATATAAATGTCAGAATTGTAATAGTGCGTGGATCTTGACCTAAAGATTCTCCTAACAAGGAGGTTCTGCCGCAGTAGGAAATTCCACGTATGTATAGCTATCGATCTCCTATTCACCCGATTACCTCGCACAGCCACGCACGCATACGGATTCTACTATGGGTAGTGTTGGGTAAAGCATTCCAAGTTCAGGTACACTTGGCACAGATTGTCGTCTTTCTTGCGGCCCTAGGCAGTACTGCCTGGTCTGGCAAATCTTGTACCTTGATTGGTTGGTTGAACCATTCAAGGTTGTGTCGCAACCTCCATAACATATGGGCACGCAACAGCAATATCGTCGGCTACAGAAAAACTAGCTCAGATTTCAGACCTATGACTACAATACTAAATGCGTAAACAAAGAAAGCCTAGCATTAGACGGCAGGGGTTTATTGTATTCTGCGTGGCTCTGACTGCGCCGTCCTCTCTATGCGCCTAGTTGAGTTTGAGATAAACGAGAATGAGTTGGTGCTGAGCTTGAATGAGTTGGTGCTGACCTTGAATGAAGGTTCAGCACAGCTGAGATGGGGTGTATGCGTATCAAGGAACTTGCATACAGCCCGACGATCTCGGGTCGGTTCTGGTCAGACAGCCCGAAGCTTACATAGATTCGACAGCCCACCCCACTGCTCAGCCTCAAGGGATGAAGCATCGAAGTATCGAAGTAGCTGTAGGGGGTTGGACAACACATATATCTACCTAGGGAGGCAAAGGTAGGTATTACTTTTAATAAGATAGAAGGTGCAAATTCGATGTATATTAAAAACTGCCATCGCAGCTAATACAACCCAATCGTTCTTGCTTCCTATTCCACACACCCTCGCTTCACTTACGCCTCACTACTTCATCTACCCTATCCCACAATCAACATCCACCCAAATGGCATCACGCACCTGTATGTTCTACCTACCACTACCTAGGTAGTATCTAGCGTGCTAGGGATTAGGTCACTGACTAGCTCGAAGCTAACCCTTGTTCTGCTGATCCCGGGCCCGCTGCCCAGCTCAATGTCAACAATGACACTACAGGTATGTATGCATTATTGAACTATAACTAGTCTTATCCAATTTGGTTTACCTTCAGAGAATAGGCACGATAGTAGGCCTTGCTTCCTTTTCAGAGAAAGCATTTGGAGCGACGGCCCCTTCTGCGGGCACCAGCCCAGAGGCCGTCCAAGCCCTTGCGACCGTCACTATTGCGGTCGAACCTGACGAAATCAATGAGACACCCGCTGCCCATGCTGAAGAACAAGCTGCCTACGACGAAGGAGGCGCTGCATCTGTAGTCGATATCACGGCTCCAGTTCAACATGGGGATACTGAGGGTAGCCCTGACCGAGCCGTATCTACCAGAGCGACTCTCCTTGCCGACGGAGAAGCTGCTATGATGAAGATTGCGTCTGGTATTGAACAGGCCTACCGTCATCTAGACTCGGCGGTTGACCTGTCCACTCGCTTTATCGATAATATAGCCGACGTAAAGGAAGTGGCTCTCCGTGCCCGCAGAAACTCCATTAGAGAGGAAAACGAAGAGGCTCGCCGTGCCTGTGAAGGAAACATGAGAGCGTCGGAGGTGGCGGAATCGCGTCACTTTCTCGATATCCCTGTACATGACCAAGGCGACGGAGCCAATGAAGACTCAACTGGCCATGCCCACAGCGGCGGCAACAGAGACTTAACTGGCCCAGTTGAGATTGGCGATGCTTTCTCCGATCGCGCAATGCGTAAGCGACGTAAGTTTTCCCCTGTCTAAGTGAGTTTTTTCTAATCTTAATATTTTAACTTACTTACGAGGTGGCAATCGCTATTATTTAGTTGGGATTATCAGTGGTATCAGCGCCGCTGTTATCCTAACCACTGCATCGGCGTTAAAGGCTGCCGGATACGCCTATCGCGACATTCAGTGGCCGATTACCTTGGAGGTTATGATAGCTAGTATCTTCCTTACGCCGGCCTTCGCTAATTACATCGCTTAGTTAGCAACAATGGCGATAAGCGCGGCGGCTACGAGATGTTTCGTTAAGGCATCGAGTATTTTTGTGTATTTGATAGGATCCCTCATCGGGAGCTATATAGATGTATACTATGCTGTAAACCTTATAAGCACGGACTTAGGGACTGTGTCTGTGGTGGCTCGGCCACACATAAAACCATTAGGTATTACCTAAGTTACCAAACCTTGGTTAACCGGGATCACTCGGCACAAGCATTGTAGCGCACGTAGGTGATACTGATGTTGTAGAAGTAATGGAGCCTACCTAGGTAGTTGGTGGAAACTACCGTGAGGGGTAATAGTTGCCGAACTACCTAAGTATGCTGTAGGACAAGTGCGATACAGTGCCTATATTACCCTTCCACCTACGTACTGCTAGATCTTAGTTTTTTATTGTTGTTATCGTAAACATATTCTAAAGTAATAATATTTTAAAATACGTGACGGGGCGTAGCGTAGGGGTTTGAATTGCGGTGCGTGTGTATAGGTTATTTCTTCTTGATTTCTTGGATTATTCTAGAGGGTTAGGGGACCTACCACACGACTTTCCTTTGAGGATTTGGCCCGCCTGCTGCTATTTATATGCTAGGTTTATATTTTTCATACAAATGTTGAAGAGTTGGTATGAAAGCTTCTAGGACTGCAGGTTTTGAGATCCGAACATGGTGTGTTCCATGATCAGGTCTTTCCTCCGTGCTCACCTCCCCCACCATAGGTAGGTATTAAATAACGTACAAGCCAATACTACCTATACATAGGTAGGTAGGTAGTGAGAGCACCACCTAACAACCTCTTCCCCGCCCCTGCGCTACCTACCTAGGTAATCTACCTAGGTAGTTAAATAGCTGTTCCCAGCCCTACGCCAGCATCAGGGGCCCTCTAATTCATCATTCTCCCCCGATTAGGCGAAAGCAAGACCACTTGTGTTGGCTTTTCTGTCGGACGGCAATTATGCGTACGAACGCCGAGCAGTCGGTAGATAAGTCTCCAAGACAGCATGAAGGAAGGGCATTGCGAACCGGCGATGGTTCTCCTAGCCTCGCCTAGAGGCGTCGGTGCGTTACTATAGGTTTCCGCCCCCTCCTTTCCGCCTCAAGTCCACACAATGTTTGACTCATTACCAAAGTCCCACCACCCTCTCCCTCCTTTCTCATATATGGCTGCCCTCTTCTCCCAAGAGGAAGCCCATGTCTCCTCCTCTACCTCCCCGACCGGATCGTCCTGTGAGAACCGTCGGACTTTCCATGGCTCCCACGACTCACTCTGCCCACGGATATCCTCAAGGGCCATCAAGGAACTCAATGTGCCGAGCCGCGCCCGGTCCCACATCAAAAATCCCCATTTATGCAAGGTCCCTCGATTCTCTCTATAAATGCCTCCGAAAGCCCACTTCCATGCTGTGAAGGCGCCGTCGTCAGGGTCATCAAAAAAGGGACTCTTAAATGTGGAAGCATAGGATTGCGGGCTTTCTAAACCGGAACCTAGATTTTCACCAGGTATGTTGTTACGGTTTTTGTATAAGGCGCTGAAAAGGGTGTGGGCTCGTCGAGCTGGAATCTGGCCATGGTCGAAAAGCTTATACCGTTCGCCGTAAGTCTTCGTCTCCGCTAACTTCTCTATAGCAACCAATCCCTTGAAAAGAAAAGACTGGAGTGGCCATGAGCCAACCCATTGTGCAGGCACAACCTTAGAGGCTCCCCAGCCAACATCATGTTCCGCCATATCATTGAAAGCCGTAGAGAAAGATCAGCTCTGCTCTGGTACCTCGGTATATCTCGCTTCTTCTGGTCCTCTTACCTGGAGAAACCCGCGTAAATAGAAAGTCATGGGCACAGGCGATTTGCTCAACTTCCCAGTGCGCAAAGCTTTTAAATAAGTGTAACATGGCCCGTTCATTCTCCGCTCTCTGTACTCTATCCTCTATCCATAGGGAGATCTCGCGGAAGAGGGTGAAGAATATCTCGATGATATACAACGCCCGAATGACCCGGAGTTTCTCGGCCCTTGAGGGCTCTAGGAAGTGGGCAGTGTCACCATCCTCCCTTCTTGCGCAAGGGGGTCTTGGTATCTTGTCCTGGCGAAGTCCTCGGTCATCCTAGTTATGACGGAATGCAATCTCGAGACAGTGGCAGCCTGATCGAATGTCAAGGACATGATTATGGATTCGGTGTTTCTTTCCCGGAAATGATCTTTATAGAATAACGCCAAGGATTTAAGTGTTATTTCGGGCAATTGCGAGGCCCGCACCAGAGCGATTGCTTCGGGATGTGCATCCCCCAGACTCAGTTGGCCGGCTACGACGCGGTTTGCGATTAACAATGGACCCGAAGAGAATGCGTCATGGAGGAGACGGCAGCTGCGAATGGCGCAATGTAACGTCTTAATGCAGTCTGATTCACAGAGAATTAACATGGCTACCTCGAGGGGCACGCGATAGAGAGGCGATGTCTGAACTGTCGGTTCCCGCTCCATAGCGGACGAGCGTGCTGCAGCGGAGAAGGGGAAGAGAGGAAGGATGATACGTTTGGTGTAAATGCCGACCCTTGAGATGGATTCAGTTGTGCTTGAAGGAAAAGGAGGGGGGGGGGGGAGAAAGACAACGTGTGCGCAGCGTGGAACTTATATTGGGCATAACGCACGCAATGGTAAGCCCATGCCCAACACCTTCCGCAAATAAGAAGGCGGCAATGATAGGTCTAGAGACACCGTATTCTAGCTTCCTTAATTCTGCCTCGTCACTTGGGCTGTGCTATGCGAGGGATAAGTTGACTGGAGGATGCCTCGGCATCCCTTTGTAACACCGAAACTCGGGGGGGAGGCAGGGTCACGTATAACTAAGGGATGATGGCCTTAAGGGGGGAAGGGGTCATGTAATGATCCTTGGAACCGAAATACCCTAATGTGCATTCAACCTATAGAGATTGTCAACCGCCACATATTACAGGTTATTTTCTAGGCTTCGAAGGTTATACGCCAATGGAACCCTAACAATATTAAATAACCATCCTGTCGAAAACTCCAACACAGACCACAACTCAGCCCTTAGAATAGATAGATACACACTCTGCACCTGGCCCTAGATAACTATCTGGTATTGCCACACTTCTTCCTAGAATAACGGCACAAACTCGCTCTCTTCCTATTAAATCCCTCACTTACAAGGTCGAGGAAAGGGGTATCTTAGCTCGCTCGCCTCCTGGCATACTCTTTCTGCCCCCAATATAGCCCTCCACCGATAAGCCAAAGCACAATGAGCACAGCCGCAAGGACCGGTGCAAATATCGCACCCCGAACGACGACAAAGCCGCTCACAACGGCAAATATAGCAGGGATAAGGATAAATGGGCGATAAGGCCTGTGGAGACCCGGTTCTCGAACACGCAGCACGATGGCTCCTAGAACGGTGAGGAAGAAGAAAGAGTACTCGCCGAGGCCGTTGAAAGTGAGTAGGGCACGGAAATTGCCGAGGAGGATGTATAAAGCGGAAAGAACGGTGGACAGGATGATGGCGTTGACCGGTGCGTCTGAAGCGGCGACGTCCTGAGAATTCTCCGCGGTCTCGGATTCTTGCTCAACCCTTTTCCTGACGCCCACTTGACCTAGGCGGGCAAAGATTCGTGGGAGCCAGTCTTGGTTCGCGGCTGCTACCGCCATGCGGCCGGCGACGAAGGAGTTCCCTAAAAGGGAGCCGGCGACGACTAAACAGATGAAGATAGCGGCAACAATGCCGAAGCCTTGGCCAAGGAGACGCGTTATGGCGGTCTTTGTACTCCTATGTTAGCTCATGTCCGCTCGGGAGGGAAAAGGGAGTAAGCATACCACGGCCACGCTATCCGTCGTCGATACTACGTTCCATGGGAGTAGTATGTAGTAGGCCGCATTAGCCGTGATGAAGCAAAATACTATGGTAGGAACCGCGCTGTTGATGGCAAGTGGGAGTTGCTTGGCGGGTGCTGAAAGTTCGGCAGAGATGTAGATGGCCTGTTTGGCGTCAGCTTTCGACGATCAATGACTCTCACCCTCTCCGACGTGCTCACCTTGTCCCAGCCAGAATAGGCCCATAGTGCCCCGTACAGAGCTGTTGAGTAGTGCCCCAAGAGCTCCCAGGAGCCCAGGTTTCCCCAATCAGTTGTGCTTCCATCAGGATTTACGGTTGGCCGGTTTCCAAACCACTTCGACAATAACGGTTAGTAAGCCTCCTTGTAAGCAAGAATCTGGGGTTACCAAGGGGTTCCCCAGAGCCTCCGTAATGAAATCCTCACCACTTGACAACATTCAGAACGGGACTAAAAAGACATGGAATTACTCACGGGCTTCGTGAACCAATCCCGACCACCAACGTCGTCTCTATTCGGATGCGTAGCCTGGATAATGACAACAACAAGCCCGGCGAGGACGACGGCGGCAATAGTCGTAAATTTCGTTACGACGAAGAAACCATTCAGTCGCGTGCTGGTCTTCGTACTGATCGAGTTCGCCACGCTGATGACCACTAAGATGAGGATGGACAGGAGCTTATGCTCGATTCTGTCGGCTTGGTCGGTGATCCCGGCCGCCGAGTAGATGCTCTCTACAAAGACGATGCTGAGGATGGCTAGCGTCGCCGGCATTACGGCGACGATCCACGTCCAGGCTGCTAAGAAGCCGAACACGTCGCCGAAGATGTACCGTAAGTACGGCTGCACTCCGCCTAGATGCTACTGGGTTAGCGAAATGCTTCACACGCGGCGGAAGGAACGGCTGATTCATCTCTTACCTTCGCCGGGTATCGCCGTGCCCAACTCCGCCATAGTGGAAGCCCCCGTCCATGCTAATACGCCGCCGATAAGCCACACGACTAGCGCGGCGCCGGGTGAGGGGACGTGGGTGTCGATAGATCCGGGGGATGTGAAGATGCCGCTTCCTATCACAATACTAATCACGATAGCAAAAGCCTCGGCGGTCCCGAGGTTCTTAGAGAATGAAGATCCCTGGGCGTTATCGTCGGTTGCGGTAACATCACCCGGGAGTGAGGGGATCGGTTCATTATCGGACTCGTGAGCGGCTAGCAGCGGCCTCGTTTCCCCTTCAGATGCCATGTTGGATGGGCCTCACATGAATACCTGCACTGATATGTGAATAGCAGGATTCTTGCTAATATGAACCCGGCACAGAGTGAGCCGAATGAGGTCGAGGTTGGTATTGGCGGCGTTCGTTGTAGCGGCTAATTGTGGCTTGTTATGGTGTCATATGGCTGAACAGCCGGCTAACTGAATTGGGAATTGAAGCAGTCTCCACGATTAATTATATACCACCTATTATTTACTTGTCTTATAGTGTGGAAACCCCAGTTCTTGGGGACCTTTCTGGGATCGAATAAGTAAAGTGATAATAATTGTACATTCTATAGCGCATACCTACCCTTGATATTGATTACACCAGTCGGGGGAAAAAAGCAACAACCAAATGGTTGACTACGTACGGGATCCCATGGCGTTGTCTGAGCAGGACCTAGGCACTACCTAATCTACTTCGAGTGTCACGGGTTATTACAAACGCAAGTCCTTTGAGAATGGTTACACTTAGACTTACACGATAACACATACTCACGTTGAGCTCTAGTCCATGCCCTCCATGAGTTCGGTGCGATCTAACGTCATTCCCTTTTGGCCGATATATTCACGGAGGGCATCCCAGTCAGCACCCTCTTCCTCGCCCTGCCGCCATGATTCTTGGAATCCCCATGCACATGCTATTTTGTCTAATGCCGCTCTCTCTTCTTCCCTAATCCAACGCTTCCTTAGTGGCGTACCAGGAGCCCACGTCACCCGCTTCATTTGGTCGTTCGCCGTCATAACCGCAACTATGCCGAGAGAGGCCGTAAAACCGACGTAGGCGATAATTCCAGTAAATGCGACGCCCGTGGCCGTAGCGCTATCCATAGTTTGCTGCAGCCCCGAGAAATTCGTGGCCAGGATGTAGGCGGCGATGGGCGTAGTGACGAATGCGCCGAGGGGTAGCATCCCATGACGGAGAAGTTTGCTGCGAACGAAGGCCGTCGTTCCGTAGCTATTCTCGACAATACCGACGGCGGCATCGAGGTTCTTTGCCGCAATGGCTGTGTCGAGCGCAAGTTCGACTATTTTCGACTCGATAGCATTCTCGGCACGGTTGGGATTTTTCTCGGTGTAGCTCACGGGCACAGACCCCTCTCGCGGCAAGGGTTTTGAAGCAAGTAGCTGGAATACTTTAGGCAGAGTTTCCGGCTTCCCCAACTTCGCCTGGACTCTGACGTATTGTTCAAGTAGATTAGGTGTTATCACTACGTGAGGGTGAGCCAATGCTAAGTAGGCCGTCTCGGAGACTTTGTTGTCCAATATTTCCCATTTCGCGGAATCTTTAATTTCTTGGGGTAATTTGGAAGATTGTGTGGTTGTTTCCGCTGGCGTTTTCACCCTTTCGCTGCCATCTAGAGAGAGTAGGGTCGAGGCAGTAGAATCCGACTCGCCAATAGAGTGTGCGGTTTGGGGCCGCACCGAGTCGTCCGTAAGCCGGGTGGCCAACCATTCGCAAACCCCGAGAGCGTCGCTCACATTGTCCTCGGACGGAATGCCAGGCGTAGTAGTGATTTTCGATATGCTTGCATTTAGATGGCTCACGACCTCGGCGACGAATACCGGGTCGGGGGTCGGCGCAGTTGCTGTCGGCGGAGCTCCGCGGTCGGTTTCGGCTAGTGTATTCCCGCCCAACTCGCCCTTTCCTGCTTGGACCGGCTGGGTTCTGTGCTTGCTACCGGGTATTGCGGCGGAAGATAATGCGCGGGCTTGCGACGGTATAAATGGACTCGTCGCTCGGCGGGACTGGGAGGGAGGTTGAGATGGATTGCGAGCAGCAATTAGGGGTGTGGCGACTCGGCGGCGCTGTGAGGATAGCGACTCGCAGATCTGGCAGATGGCACGCGACCGCACGACGGGCCTAGATCGGTGCATGTTGGCGATGCTGTTGCTGCTAAGAGGGAATCCGTCACTGAGCCGGGCGCCGAGTTGCTAGCTAGGACATGGTTGAGCCACAATCTGTTGCATGCATGCCCTGCCCCGGATAAGCGCTTATCGTTATCGGCTCAGAATATGGGGAACGACGAACCCTCGGAAACGAACCCTCAGAAAATGGTCTTGGAATCAGCTACTGTTCGTCAAAATACCGCAAGTAGAAGAATCGTCAAAACTGTCCTTGCGGTAAGTGTCAACCTACTCGATACCATGAAATGCGGGTGAAATGTCTTTTTATTTCGCCGTGTAATTACACCCAAAGAAGGAGATGGTACCCCAGACCTATCGACGTTTGTACATATTATCACTTCCCTCAAGCAACCACTTACTTCACCGCCTTCTTTACATCACTCGTATTATAGTATAAAATGCAAGCCAGTCAGCCTTATTCTAAAGACCGCAGGTGGAATTACTGCAATTGCCATAGAAGAGGGCTCAACAGCTTCGATTGGGTTGTATTTTGATCCGTATAGTGGTAAACGGGTACGCCATACGATGCACGACACCATTAACACAAGCGGAACCACTACCTAGCCTAGGTAGAGACAGTAGTAGAAACCCGTGAGAGTCTATCGAAATCCGCCTCGTAGGGCTGACAGCTTTGTAAACTAGCTACTATATTCTGTCTTAGACTTACTTAACCTAGGTACCTATAAGCCATGGCCCAGAACATCCGCCCCTGGTTTCGCCAAGCAACGTGGGTTGCATCGGCGAGTGTCTAAGTACTGGTATGGGGCCAAGGTATTAAGGTCAAGCCTGTGTCAGACAGTTTCACGTCAGAGGGTCGAACCAGAGGACTTCCTCCGTAGGCGGCGATGGCACGCTGCAGTAACACCCTTGCAACTTCGGTTAACTAGCCGCAGTACTGCTCCGGGGTGTTTAGTATATAGAGCTTCATCCCACGGCATCCATGCCACCTAAATAGGGAACACTTCTGATCCTTCGTTTGAGGTACTTCAAGGGGACCCCTAACTGGCTTCATGGCCCCGGGTCCCATCGCCATGGCCGATTTTCCTCATGACAGGCATTTCTCCCCTCTCATGCTTTTTAGGAGAGAAATACTCGCCCCGAGCATGCTAGGTAGAGGAGGATATTCAAATCAACCGCGCGATTCATAGGAGCCATGCCATGTGTAAGTCAAGCTATAAACCGGGCCACGTCCCAAAAATCTCCAACCAGTATTCCATTGACACCGCCCCAGCGGCCCGTGAGTGCCCAGCGACAATCAACATCAGTAGCCAGGAGGACACCGAAGATGACGCCTTCTCAGCCTGTACCGGGGACCAAGGGTTCAACGGGCTCGTGATCAAGACCGAGGCCGAGGGCCTTGGCTTCGCCAACTTCACCGGCGGGTTCAACATCAGCGTCACGGCCAGCCCGCAATTGCAAATCCTCAGCTTCCCGGACCTCGCGGCGCTAGAGAAGCTCATCGTCGCCGACGCCCCGGCGCTCACGCAGATCTCGCTGCCGGAACTTCGCGCCGAGGCCGAGACGCTCGTGTACCCCGTCACGTACACCTTCACGCCGAGCATATCCATCTCGAACGCGCTGCAGTTCGGCGGCCTCAGCCTGCCGGCCTTGACGGAGCTCGGGGACTTGGTCATTCGGCATGTTCCGCGGCGGCAGTTGACGTCGGGGGGTCTGCGCAACATCACGATGGCGCGGTCCATCACGTCGGATAACACCCTCGAGTATCCCAGTCTGACGTCCGTCGGCACGTTGCGGCTCACTGGGTACGAAGACTGCGGGTATTTCCTGCCGAACCTGTCCAGCGTCGGGGACTTCACATTCACGAACGCCCTCGGGAGCAGACTGCAGACGTCAACGCTATCAGTCACGGGTTCGTTCACGCTCAACACATCACCATATCCCCGCGCCGCCAACGAGACGAAATTCGAGTTCCCGCCGCCCAGCCCGGATGTTTTCGACGCGAACGCTATCGACATCCGGAACTTAACTTCTGTAGGAGCTAACGCGACCATCGAGTCGAACACAAACGCGCAGATCGATCTCTCCGCTCTGGCGACCGTCGGCGGGGCGCTGTCTATCACGAACAACACCAACTGCAGCGTCGATTTGACGAAGCTGTCGCAGGCCGGGACGCTATCCATCATAGACAACGTGGACAGCACCATCCCGCGGCTCTTCAACCTCGAGAGGGCGGACAGCATACATCTGCGAGGGCGCATAGACACGTACGTCCAACCTTCGGCATACAACTATCATTTCTATCCCCAACTAACGCATTCTCGCAAATCCAATATAAAGATTCCAAGAGAAGGGGGAGCAGACGAGCTAACACAGCGAACAGATCCTCAGGCCCCAACATCCTCCCCTCCCTAACCTTCGTCTCGGGCACAGTAGCCATTGAATCCTGGAACGCAGACTTCAACTGCTCGCGGCTCGTCTCGCAGCAACAGCAAGGCCTAATCAACAACCTGTCCTGCAACGGGACAGACAACGGCACCACGACCTCGACCCCGCCGCCATCATCACCATCGACCCCAGCGGCTTCCTCCACAGGCCTATCAACGGGCGCATGGGCCGGGATAGGCGTGGGGATCGGGCTGGCCGTGATCGGGGGGCTCGGCGGGTGGCTATTCCTGTATTTCCGGCGGCGCTTCGCAGCACTCGAGGCCTCGGCCTCGGCCTCGCCCCTTCGACCCCCGTCGAGACCAAGATCCCCGCCCGCTATGGACAATACCCGCGCGGACGCGAACACGGCGACGCTAACCCTGAACGACGACGGCAGCACGGCCCGCCACGAAGCCGACGCCTCGGGCATGATCGTGGAGAAAGACAGCTACTACATCGTTTCGCACGAGCTGTACGTGCTGCCGGCGGAGCTGCCCGTCACCACCGTCGATTCCCGGTGACGGGCCGCGGGTACTACTTAACACTGCGAAAACGCATCTTGTAATTATTATACTTTATCAATTTACTCTTTTACTCCACGCAACCCGAAAACTATTATATCATGATGAAACATGCTTCTCAACAATAGCCGCAATACCATTGGGTAGGAGATCGGCACCGCATCGTCCACGTTCAGATGTCGAATGTTCCTTCAACTTATAGCTAAGTGGAAATGGGCACACCCATCAACAATTCGTACGGCACGACAGATCTAAGGCTATCGATCCACGGAAATAGTTACTTAGCTGTTAAAGGTTATTTTATTAAAATGTGCCAGCTTCCAACGCCCGTGCGTAACAAATTCGTCGCATTTGTTGCGCACCCCAGTGATCCTTCATCTAATCCCGATCGCTATCCCACCCTTTACAGTATCCATGCACCGCAAATTACATGCCTGTGGAAATTGATTCTTCAGCTTCTCGGCTTCGGTTCGGGGGAGGCTTGTTCTCTTTCCCGTTTTCACATACCCTATTCAGGCCGACTGTGCATTTGTAATTTGTAGATCATTCTAGTCTCGCCAAAAGTACATTAGGCTGAGCGTTCTTAGGCCGTAGAGGCCGTGGCTACTCGCCGCCGCCATGTATCCCCCTGAGTGCGCCACGGGAACTAGCCATCGAAGCGGAATCGGGAGCCTTCTAGCTGGCCAAGTCCATCTCGGGGGGCGATATATCTTCGGCGATATGTGTTTGTGAAGTCTTGCATGAGCGATCGAATCTGCCGAACGTCGCCGCTGTCGTTGGCATCGAGTCTACTCTTGATCTTCTCGGTCAGACGACCAACCTCAGCCGGGGTGATGGTTCCGGTCGGGAGCAACCGGAGAGTCGAATCAACTTGTGCCAACGTCTGTTCGGGAAAGATTTGGAACAAGGTAAGCAATGCACCACTGGCATCGGCAAAGCAATCACTAGGGAACGTAATCATCATGCCAGCTAGAATGCGTTTGACTAGCACTTCGCCTTGCGCGGTTACCAGTGCCTTCACGGTATCCCGGAGCTGTTCAACAACCTGAGGTGGGAAGTATTCGTTTGATCTTGGTGAGGTACCGGCACCCCACGCCAAAACGTCGCGGATATAGTGAAGGGTAGCCGATAGAGGCTCCCGCTGCTCCAATATCAAGACAGAGATAGCTGCTTCAAAAATGGGTGTGAAGAGGGTTGATGGGATGAACTTCTGAGGGTAATAGACCAGCCCGTCAACTACGAGGCGATAGAAATCTTCCGTGACGTCAGGTAGCTCCTGTGGTGTTAGGTTGCTGAGAAAGCGTAGCACATTGGTTGCTTGTGCTTCAAAAAAGGCGTAAATGCTTTCCGTCATGGCTGCGTCGACGTGGTCTCGCTCATCGGAGAACTCTCTTAGGATCGCGCCAGTCACCCAGAGGAAACAGCCCTGTCTAGAATTGGCAAACCCATTGGCAAGTTCGTTAGCCATGGCGGGTAGAATTGGTGCCATGGCTACTCTATGAGCTGTTACCATCAGCCTCCAGCAACGACACACTCTTTCGCATATTGGGGGGAAGTCGAGAAAGTTCGTGAGGACTTTGGCGAGAATAGGGAATACTTCTTGCCAATACTTGATTGCGGGGTCTTCTTCGTCTTTCTCAGCCGGCGGAATGGTAACTACAATATGCGCGAACATTGTGATCAGCTGCAGGTGGTCGGCAAGGGCAAGCTTCCCATCCTGATCGACGGCGTTATTGGCTTTAACCATCAATCTCTGGACCAATGGCTCACAAAACAGCTTGAGAAGCTTGTATAGTTCACCCTTCGGTTGCACTGACACAACATTTGCGGCCCCTTCCGTGATCTCCTCTTGACTGATTGCTGGGAGCTTGTCGAGGATTTGTTCATAGAACTGTTGCAGTTGAATCACCTGCTCGCTCAACAGGTGCTTGCAGTCGGTACAGAAATACCTCAGTGCCATGGAAGCAGCCTGGAGAATCTCCTTAGAGCCGGTCCCAAACGAGGCGACAATGTAGTTAAATTGAGGCATTAGGAAATCAGGATGTTCGGAAGTCCATTCGGTGTATCTGCCTAGCACCATGATGGTAGCGAAACGTAGCTTTTCATGGCTGGGCATCTGCACAAGAAGTGGCATAAGTTGTGGAAGAACGATGTTCTCACCCCTGTCAACCATCCGGCCCATCGCACGCATGGCGAACAGCGGTGCTTCAAGCTTCTGCCAGTGTGGCACATTGACGTCGGTAGCCATACTCGCGTAATTCTGCATCCAGAGTTTGATGGCGCCGAGTACCTTTGTGAGGCACTCGGTGACACCCAAGACCTCGCACGAGTCTTTAAGGGTATCTCCCATTTGATGCCGGAATTCCCGGAACTTTTCCTCTTGTTCCCGGTCCCCGTCAAACAAGTCCTTTTCGTTCCCCGATTCTACATCGGGGAACTGCAAGTGCTCTAGCAGTATGTCAACCAGCCTTGAGTAGACATCTGCAAGCTCGAGTCTCGCCTGGATATAACGTTCGATAACAAGATATTGCTTGAGCTCATACCAAAATTCGAATGTGTTATCGATGACATCCCTATCCTTATCCCTCGCGGCACATTCGAGAATGGCATCGACCAACGGCCTAAAATGAGTAGTTTCGCGCGCAATGGCGACAACCCAAGCAATACCTGCTTCTGAGAATACCCGAGTCAGGAATTTGTACGACTCGATGTCTTCTTCCTCGACGAGCTTCCGGATTTTTGGACGCAGCGCCAGGATTCTGGGAAGCAGCACTTGTATCGTATCGATATTCTCATCAACGTCTCTTGTCTCCCTGACAATCGTAGAAACACACTCTGCGGCTGCCTGCATAGACTTTTCCGTGTCCAGAGCCCCGAATATGAAGTTTAGTAGGGGCGAATTAACAATCTCGTTGATGGGGACCTCGCGTAGCCATGAGGTTATGCATTCGTAAAGCTGTGGGTTTGTTGCGGCTTCCGCTGTATCGCCAAGAATCAGCCCGATATTCCTGAGGGGTGAAGGTTGTGCGATTAACTTACGGGATGACTGGGCATAGTTTATAAGGAGTTGGACCACCTGGGGTGCATTGTCTTGCAGAAGTTCTGTCGTCCTTTGGTTGAGTTCGTCTTCCTAAACGAGAATCGATTAGACTATGATCCAACGCATGTCGTCCCACCACGGAGCGCCGCCGAAGAATGACAAGGCAAAAGTCGTGCTGGTATGTGTTTCGGTCCACGTACTGTCAAGGTGATTTTGCGTCCCTCGGTCACCTCTTCGGGTAGGACTCTGAGAAAATCCAGGATACAAGCGTGACTTTCGACTTGGTTACCTAGCGATGATACTACCACAGCTAGCACATCCTTCCAGTCCCTCATTTGAATGGCGAGGATGGCCAAGCACACGCAAAGCTGGACTCTTATGGGCTTGGGGCCGGGTGCGTATAAGTGTAGAAGCTCTAAAAGCTGGTTGCGCACGGCTACCATCTCGCTCGGGGGTACTTGACTCTGGAGGTCAAACGTGATCTATTGCCAGGCCCATCGGTTAGTTCAAGGGCGCTCGCGCAACATTCAGAACGTGGAGTAATGGGACGATGGGATGATGGCACCTTTCCCTTCAAAGTAGTGGCAGCAAATAACTTATCGGCGGGATCGGCGGTGGATTTCAGAATGTTAATGGTTTCAGCCCATGCGGCTGCCTAGTAATGGTAGGTCAGCGCTCAAAAATCTCATGCTTGTATCTTGCCTCGCCGTATACGAACCGACTTCTGGAACTCTCCCAAATATTTGGTAGCCCTCTCCTTCTTATCCGAGTCCCCACCCCGCATGGTCAGCATGGCCTGAAGCACATCTGCCAGATTAAAAGCCTGCTGCGCGCCGTTCGTAGCCATGATGCGCAACGTGTGTCGGGTGAGGTCAGGTCAAGAGCTGTGGGGTGGGTACGCAGAATGATGGCGGCAGGCGTTGCTGCCCTGCAAGATTCGCGACGATCGCAAGATGCGGACTCCCAGTACGAAAGGCAGACACCGGCGAATATGAGCGCACTACAGGTGACCTATATGAGCTGAAGCCGTGGGCGGAGGATAGCAGCTATCCAGAGAGGGTAGATGGGAGACAAGGCTCGCCGAGTGAGGGAAAAACGTAGAGTGGGAGTTGGGGGGGTTTAGAATGGGGAGCTTGGATATCGCAAGCAAGGAGGTAGAATGAATGGAAGGGAAAAGGGAGGGGCCAATAAAAATAATGTAGGTGTCGTAGTGCTGTTTCTGGGTTGCTCTCTCTACATGTACGTACCTAACCTAGGCTACCTGGTACGGAGTAGTCTAGAAGTCTACCGCTGAGTACTTACCTGGTACTATATGTAGGTTTAGGTACCTAGGTAGTCTTAGTCATATACGGAGTAGTGAATGTACCTCCCGAGGCGAAGCCCAGCTTCTATGCCTACCTACATGGTACTTATACTACCTAGGTAGGTACCTAGGTAGAGTCCTGTGGCTTAGGAGCTGGGTTAGCCGGATGGAGGGGTCAAAAGCTGTGGCGCGAACTCTTAGATCAATGCATTAAACCAGTATAACGGTGCCATCTGGACGAGACACGTACCCGCTCAATGAGTGAACAGGTAAATCGTCTGATAACATAGTTTACGCATTAATCGCGGCCGAGACCTGATTCATTAATTTTGATTGGCCAGAAGATAAACTAGGTAGATAAGCCATCCATCAGTACCTAACCTAGCTCTTTCTATTAGCCGCCTTTGTGTGTGTACCTCTATACCGGCCCAGGTAGGTCCGTAGCCTCGCCAAATTTCGGAATCGAGCAACGCCTCAACGCGCCCTGAAGCTGTCCACCAACCCCCACGTACAACAACGTCCTCTAAACTCCAGCAAACTTCGCCTGGTCAGTCAATCACCTTTGCCGACGCCTACCTGATTTTATTTCCGACAAAATGACTGGTCGCGGAGGCGGTGGCCGCAAGGTCTTACTACCACCCATCAACTTCATCTTCAAGCTCCTCCAAACCCACGCGCCTGTCAAGATCTGGCTATACGAGCAACTGTCAATTAGGATCGAGGGGAAGATCAGAGTATGCTACTTGTGCACCCGACCCTGTATCTACTATTTCGCACAAGCTGACGCGCATACTACAGGGTTTCGACGAGTTCATGAACCTGGTTATAGACGATGCAGTCGAGGTTAAGCAAGTCTCAAAGACAAATCCCGAGGAAAAGAGGAGAGAGCTAGGTGCGTTCAAGGCAGAGGATTCAGCCAGATAAATGAAAGGGGAGGCTAATTATTCCCAGGTCAAATTTTATTGAAGGGCGACAACGTGTCTTTGATCCAAGAAGCCGTATGATTACGAACGACAGTTCACAGCGAGGCGCACACAGATGATGATGACAAAAGAGGGCCTTTCCGTACAGTGTAGAGGCGGCATAATCCATCGCGGGAAGGCCCTGATGAACCGGCATGGGTTAAATGGACAAGGCACAAGTGGATGATCAGCATGCTTGTTCTAGTCTTTCCTATTGCCAGTAGACTGTTTGATTTGGCCATCACCTAAGACGATGCCATCTAATGGTTGATCATGAGGTCCAACAGGGACAGCCTCCCCAGATATCGGGGAGAGAAGCTGTTCCTTGAGAGCTAGAGCATATAACAATACAGACGGGCCATCATTAGATGAATTTTTCTCCGTCTTAGTAGCCAGTGCATAGCGGTGTAAGAAGTAATCGTAAAAGCCCTTGCCATGGCCGAGTCTCCGAACGGCGCCGGTCTCGGGGTCAAGGTCGAAAGCCACGCCGGGAAGGAGAATTAGATCGAGCGCTACATCAGCAGACCTCTCCCCATCCAACTCGCCTATGCTGCGCTGTCGCTCGTGGACGGTAGCACTGTCGACGCTCGGGATACCCCACCTGTCCCTCTTCAGGGACTCGTAGTCCTGAATGCCCCTCAGACTTACCATGTCCATAAGTCGCACCGGTCCTTCCCCCGGAGGCAAACCGGACTTGTGCAGGTAAGGCACGAAAACCTGCTTCCCACAAGCCAGGGCATGTCTGACGATAGGATCTGTTTGTATCTCACAGCCGGGCATGGATAGATAAACGCCTACTGTTTTCGCGTCCTGGTAGGGCCCGAATCTCGCTAAGGCATCAAAAGCAGCATTACCTAAACAGCAGTGGCGTGGTTTAGAGACGGGTAACCCAGATGTGAGGTGTGAGATGTGCAGTATGCGGGGTTGCTTACTCTGAGATGTGATAGCGTCGGGTGAGAGTTTGGAAAGCCGTTGCTTCGTCAGCGAGCGCAAGTGAGTCTTGGCCGCATGAAGTGACGACGAGTTCATTTCGGGTTGTTGGTGCTGTTGGTCGTCCGGCATGCTCGGTGAGGCGTAGTGTAAGGAAGCCTATCAAGGAAGCCAGCTAAAGAGTGGGTGGATGGGATGATTTTTGGGCCGGTTACGCCTGTTGTGGAGTTCCGACTGCACGTCGATACCTTAGGTGCTGTGAGGTATCTGTGTTTACGAAAGCCTATCTACCTATCTATCTCGACTGCCTAAGGTACCTATCTAAAGACAGTTCAGTACAGTATTAATACCTATAGCTAGGTAGGTAGGCAAACATGGCTCAACACGGACTGCGGGTACCTTGGGCAAGGGGGACGCCGACATGCAGACCTGCAAGTGGTATCACACTCCCTTCGCGTCGTTGGATGCTTGCACTGCTTGTTCACTAGGTAGTAGTACAGGTACGATCGGGACCGCCTTAATATGTTGCAACAGGGTAACTGAAAAGGGCAGCAGGGGTCAAAGAAACACACGAAAAAAAAAAAAAAAAAAGGAGCGGCGGCTATAGCCGTGGACAGAATATGATTAACGTGGGATGCTACTGTATAGTAGCTCTCGAGTCAAGGTTAAACTAGGTAAGGTTAGGTAATTAGGTAATGAATGGGTCGCCTTTACGGAGGGATATTCTGATAAGGCTAGATCGACGTGTATATCCGTATATATACCTGGTAGGTGAAGGTATACTACGGTTGCCACTATTCACTCAAGATTGTACTTACTTACTTGGTAGTATCGCTGGATATAATGTGGGCTTATAAGTAGCATCGTGGATCCCGACCAGAACCCGACCTGCCTAGGCGCTACCTGGATGGATGGATACCTACCCGGTCGTGCTGGTTACGGTAGTGGATGTAGCAGGGATCGGGGAGGTAGTGTTGGTTAGGTACTTACAGTTACTGTTACAGTGACCGTACAGTCACAGTACCCGCTGTAGCCCCAGCCGTAGGCCCCAGCAAAAGCCCCAGAAAACGCCCCAGCACCGGTACCTCCTTGTCTTTTTTGAGACATACATTACATGGTCATACACGGTAGGTAGTAACCGAAAAAGCATGTCTGTGGATGGAATACCTGCATTACATATGCGGATAACTAGGGCAAGGAACCGATCATGGAGTTTCCCTTTTTTTGTTGTTGGTATTTTTTTATCTAATCCATCAATCTAATCAATCTCCCTCTCTTTCTCAGTGCTACTGCTTGTGCTCCCTTTATGCCCGCCCGCCAACGTACGTTTGGATAGATTCACTCTATGACGTCTGGGCGAACGCCGATCCTGCCTTTTGAAACCCCACTCGGCTGAAGCCTAAACCCGCAACGAATCCGTAATATTAATTTTTTAAAGTTCTTTTCTTTACTCCATAGGATCAAGGCAGAAGTCCAGGCATATCTACCCGGGTTACCCAGGTTAGTAGTATACACTAGATAGGCGAGTGAGTGTTGTAGCTGGACCAAAATATGGTGCGTTTTAACCTATACTTTTCGCTTCTAGCCACCTATGGTGTTATCATGTTCCATAGCTAGGTAGACGATGTTGAGTAATACGCCAAATAGGTACCGTACTGTAGCTGCTAGACTGCTGTCCGTCTGTCTGTCCGTCTGTCTGTCTGTACTTGCCAACTTCCAACTCGGTCCGGTCTCACCATCCCATCCCATCCCACATCCATCCCAATACCCGCTTCTCCTACTACCTCACCCTACATACGTTACCTACCTACTTGATCAATAGCGTCTGTCCAGCCACCTAACCTGCTAACTAGTAGGTAATCAGGTAATCTATTACGGTAACGTGCTACACGGGCGCTTCTTATTTTTGCCCGTTAATCTTCCCCAAGGGTCCACCTCCTCCCACTCTATTCGTACGGCCCCATGACCGACTAATGCCTCGGGCTTCTACTACTCCTGCAAGAGCAAAGCGCCGCCATGATCCATCTTCATCTGTGCCACCAATTGACCCCCAGAATGGTCAAGCCTTCCCGCTTGAAGCGATCCCACCTCCTGTCCAGCCTGGCCGACCCATCCCTCCTCTAGCCAGTTCCAGTTCCCCGTCTGGGACCCTGTCCAACCCCCCCTCGAGCTCCACCACTTCAGCTGTTGTTTCTGCGAAAGCCCCCACGCCGAAATCTCACCCCAGCCGTCATTCGCCCACTGGGGATTACCGTCCAACATCAGTCCCAATACCAGCTCCCTCTCGGGTCTCAGATATCTCTCGTCCGCCCTCGCCCGCAACCGCTGCTGCTGCCGTTGCCGATGCCGATGATATAATTCCTGCCCCCCCTCGTGTCTCGAGCGATGCTTTTCATACCTCCTATTTCCCACTCGAGGCGAGCCCGCTGTCAGCCGTACATGGTCATAGAGGGACTATGTCCAAAGCACCGCTGCTCTTGCGCTCCTCACCGGGCTTTGGTACAGGGTCGTACGGCGCAGCACCCATCCCGCCCGAGGTAGATGATGGCGAGGACCAGCATGTCCGTACCCCCATCCGGCTGTCTAGGGAGAGTACTGAGACAACACGCGAGAGACACCACCAAGCTGCCGGCACAAGCCGTGCCTCGGCTTTCCACACGAGCACGTCCTCGCTAAGTCGTAGGCGAAGAAGCCAGTCAGACGAGATTAACAGAGCCTCAACAGTCGTGGGTGGCCTAGAAGGCCGCTTTGGCGTCTCCGACACTGCCGTAATCAACGACATCCTGTCTGATAATAAATCTGACACCTCTATTCCCGGGGAAGAGACTGGTTTACGGGAAGATGACGATGCTGCCGGTGAAGGGCAAGACGAAGATCCTCCCGATAATTCTCCATATCCCCAAGTCCGCGCTTCTGTCGCTCCAACTGACAATACCACTCTATCCATCAACACTCCTCGAATGTGGATATTGTCATGTCTATTCTCGATTCTCGGATCTTCCACGAATCTCTTTTTCTCCTTACGATACCCTAGTGTTGCAATTACTCCTGTTATAGCATTACTTCTTGTACACCCGCTTGGTCTCCTATGGGACTACCTGCTCAAACGACCCGATGACCCGCCGGAAGAATTCGTCGATGGTGTGCGCGTCTCCGCTGCAGCCCCGAGTGCTAGGGCAGCATCTAGTCTTGGTGGAGAGAAGAGAAACAGGGCCCAACGGCTTCGACTCTGGCTTGCTCAGGGGTCTTGGAACGAGAAGGAACATAGTTGCGTCTACGTAAGCAGCAATGTGTCATTTGGGTTCGCGTTTGCAACAGATATCATTGTTGAACAGACCCAATTCTACAAGCAGGAAGTCAGCATAGTCTATCAGCTCTTACTCACCCTATCGACGCAAATTTTGGGCTACACATTTGCCGGTTTGACTAGGAGGTTCTTGGTACGCCCTAGCGGCATGATCTGGCCCGGCACTCTGATGTCGGCAGCCATGTTTACCACGCTCCACAAAGAGCGGAACGAGCCAGCAAACGGATGGAAGATTAGTAGATGGAACTTTTTCTTCGTCATCTGGGTTTGTGCTTTCATCTTCTACTTCCTCCCAGGATTGTTAGTGCCAGCACTTAGTTACTTCAACGTTATTACGTGGTTTGCCCCCAAAAACGTCGTTGTAGCCAATTTATTTGGTGTGGTATCAGGCTTGGGTCTATTTCCCATCACATTTGACTGGGCGCAAATCGCGTATATCGGTTCTCCCTTGCTCACGCCCTTCTGGGCTTCCATGAATGTCATTGGCGGCCTGGTTATTGTCATGTGGATCATTGCGCCAATCGCGTATTATTGCAACCTATTCTATTCGTCATATATGCCCATCCTTTCGGCCTCGGTGTTCGATAATACAGGTCACATATACGACGTCGGTCGGATTCTTACCCCCGACTTTCTTTTCGACAAAGCCGCCTATTCGAAATATAGTCGAGTGTACCTGCCCATCACGTATGTGCTTAGCTATGGGCTCCAATTCGCCGGTTTAGCATCACTTTTGACGCATACAGCGTGTTGGCACGGGAAAGATATATGGACTCAGTGGAAGAGATCACTGAAAGGGGCCGGCGAAGAAAATGAGACACTCTATCAGCCTTTACAGACTGAGGGAAATGGAGTTGCATCTTTTCGAAGAAGCGAGAGCGCCACGTCATCAAGTGCAAATATCGAGGATCTACTCAATCGTGAAGATGTTCACAATCGTCTTATGAGGCGGTACAAGGATGCGCCGATTTATTGGTATTTATTAACATTTGTTTCAATGACGGCAATCGGTATTTTCGTCGTAGAATAGTAAGTGACCGTTTAATCAAGTACCTATTCCAAAAGCCCCGACTGACCCCCCGTTCTAGTTACCCCGTCCACCTGCCCTGGTATGGACTGCTGCTTGCGCTAGGAATATGTTCTATACTCTTTATCCCTATCGGCATTGTCATGGCAGTGACGAATCAGCACAGCAGTATTTATCTTATATGCCAACTCATCTGCGGTGTCGTGTTCCCCGGTCGACCGGTCGCAAACATGGTCTTTGTGACCTATGGATACATTTCTTCCGCGCAAGGCATCAAATTTGCCGCGGATTTAAAATTAGGCCATTACATGAAGATCCCACCTAGGATTCTATTCTTGGTGCAGATGGTAGCAACGATCATCTCATCGGTTACGCAGATCAGTGTTCTTAACTGGATGTTTCGTAACGTTCCAGGTATATGTACGCCTTCGGCTATAAACGGCTTCACCTGTCCCATTGCCCGCGTCCACTTCAACGGTTCCATATTATGGGGCGTCGTCGGGCCCGCGGAGTTCTTTGGGCCCAATGCAGTCTACAGGCCTTTGGTCTGGTGCTTCTTAATCGGCGCCATCGCCCCGATCCCTCTATGGCTTTACGGTCGACGGAAAAGAAATAGCATCGTTCGAAAGATCAACCTTCCGGTGCTGTTTGGGTCGCTTAGTTGGATCCCTCCAGCGACCGGTCTCAACTTCTCGGTGTGGGCGGTGGTCTGCTACATCTTCAACTACTTGATTAAGAATCGAGCGAATGCGTGGTGGGCCAAGTACACGATGACTCTTAGCGCGGCATTGGACTCGGGCTTGGCCTTCGGGATCGTCATCGTATTCTTTGGGTTCATTTATCCGGGCTTAATGGACGGCTTCAGCTGGTGGGGAACTGAGGTTTATAGGCAAGGCTGTGACTGGCAAGCTTGCGCATACCGCACGGTGCCGAACGGGTCGCATTTCGGACCCGGTTCCGGTTGGTAGATCACGACGGATGAATTACGGTATTCTTTATATGGGAACATTCCCTTCGGGTTCAAAAGGGATTAGCATCACTTGGCGTTTAGGCCATTGCAAGACGGAGTTTTGGGAGGCGCTATATCATGTATAGATCATTAAAATTAGAAGCCTGTATAACGCTCGAATGGTCTTACACTCGCGGGTTCCCGCTGAAACGTGACACACCATCAATCTGTGCTATGTAAGACAGCCTCGGTCTCCCGCCTTGTGCCTCGGGCTCTGTGTAGGCTCTCTACTAGAATCGAGTTGTTTGTCCCTTCCTTCCAACTATCCGAGTCTCACAGGGCAGCTGGGTACGGTGAGTCGGCCTCGGATAATAGGGTTCCGAGGTCCGATTTGGTATATCTATAATACAAAAGCAGACCCGGTATCTCCGTCTTATCTCCGGTAAATATTTGAAAGGTCTAAAGGGTTTCCTTTGGCGTCGGAAAAAATCGGTTATAATTCATCTATGTTCCGCAAGCTCATGCTCGGTTACCTCATGGGCTATTATTCTGTTGATGGATCGTGCCGGGAAGGCTGTGATGGTCTCTGGGTCGAATACTGCCATGTATGTTACCGCTCCGTATCGCCTTGCCAATCACGTGGGCGCGGAGCGGCAGCCCGAGCGCATACAAGGGCCCGCCCGATGAGCAGGAGCCGGCGCAAGCGGGGCGTGTCAAAGGTTTTTTTTGGGACTCCCGAGTGGGCGTTCGCAGGGTGCTGCGCCGGATGTTCCCCCCCCCCCAACTCTCGATAGGAAGTGCATGGAAAACTCAAAGACAACCGCCACCCTTAGCCATCTTTCTATAGGGTGGTCACGGAGGTTCTGAAATGCCCTATCATTGTTCGATCAACACAGTTCCTGGCGTCCTGTTATTCGCCTACGTACCTTGACTGCAAATACGGAAAGAGGAAATACTTCGATCTGCAGCACGATGGTTTAGTTGATGCGGTAAGCACGACTTGGACACGACCGGTCTCGCGGTCGATCAATAGCTTCCACGCCATAAGTATTTCATTGATTTAAAAAGAGTGACTAGATACATTGACACATTGTAACCCCAATATCGCATTTCCCCCCTTTCCGTGTTCCTTTTTATTTTATTTTTTTATGATAGGCCTGCCAATATGTTTGCTACGCTGTTGAAGCGCATGTTGTTGAAGCTGATTCGTTGAGCCAGAGTTGTCCTTCCCGTGGTTGATAAAAAGTTCAGTAAGCAAAAGGCGTAGAATGAAGCAGAATTGAAATCCCCCCCCCCCGAAACAGTCGGCGTCAGAGCAGTCCTACATCAGATGACGACGATTTCCCATCCTCGGCCCTGCTTGTTGATGGTCAAGCTAGAAGTGGGCTTGGCGCTGGAGGAGAGTTGCTTGACGTACGATCCGACCTGCTTTTGCACTTGATAGAGCGATGCGGAAGCGGGTAGGAAGGTGGGTTTGGCCGTGTGGGCAGCGACCGAAAAGAGGCCCTTGATGAGATCAATGGCGGCGCTGGCAGAGGTGACGATGGCGTCCCAGGTGCTCGTGATCTTGTCCCATATCCCCTGGAGAAACTCGACGATAGAATCAATGATGACCTTCAACGATTCGTAGACTTTCTCGACGAAGGCCAACACGATATCCAGGCCTTCGCCCCAAAGGTTGCTGGCAGAGTCACGGATGGGCTCGGGCAATGCCCCGATGTAGCTTATAGCGTCAACTCGCCCTTTCTCGATTGCATCGACGGCTCTTATCTTGGCCTTTTCGGCGGCAGCATTAATCGTTGCTTCCCACGCGGCTTGATCTGGCTGCTCGTTCTTCAAGCCCTCTACTTCGTCTGAGAAGTCCTTGTAATCTTTCTCGCTAGTGTCGACAGTGTCGGTGTTGATCTTGTCGATATCAGACACGACATCGGCTGGTAGGTCCTCGAGAGGGATTGGGGATCTCGCCTGCTTTGCCGTGAGAACATGGAAAGCGGTAAAGTTCTCGGTAGCAAGGCATAGCTTGGCGAGCCCAGCTCGTTTGTTGATGATGGTCTCCCAGCGAGAAGTCATGTTTGCGGCTGGACTGGATAAATTGATGGAAGAATGAGTATGTGAAGAAAGTCGGGAGCAATGGATCTTTGACGGCGAGTGATGGTGAAATTTGAAGAGGGGAAGACCTGAAGGTGCTCGGTGATGTCTAAGAAGTCAAAATAATTTTCCCGGACTGATGGGAACAGCGCTGATTTATATATTCGAGTCCCAACCTGAATTTTGTACCTAATATTTCTCTCTGCCTCTACCGCATCCCTATCCAACGTCTTCCGTAGAGCTGTTGATGGATGAATGAATCCGCATACTGCCCCAACGCTTCCCACCGGTTCAACTCTTCTAGCAGGAAATAATCGTATGTTTCTAGTCCTGTTACATTGCAGCCAGTTCCCGTTGTTCCAACCCGCCTTGCAGCAGCTATTTCAAAGTTTCCTATCCAATTGCTCCCTACCCCGCTAAGACACACGATCAGCATGTGCCATTTCCCGGGACCGAAGTGACTAGCGATTCTAGTGATGTAGGCGAAGATTTGGCGGGGAAGCTAAGCCGTGCGTTTTTACGCCACGTCTTTCAGGTTCAGTTCCCATTGAAGCCATATGCAGCTATATTACGTGATTCAAGTGTCATGGCACGATATCAATCTCGTATCAGTTGGAGTAATTCGCCATATACGCTGCCACGAGGCATGTCCTTTGGAGTAGGCTTCGACGAGCTCCTATGCGGTGCCACAACCTCCGGACTAAAGGACTGTTATGCATATTATTAGGTAGCAAGGAAACCTAAGTTAGACAACGTAGGGTCTTCGCGCCACAACTACTATTCATTACACCATATACTGAAGATTATGACACGCATTCGAGCGTCAGAATTAAGGCATACATGACAATAGAAAGCTTCACTGACTACAGTTCGTATATACCATAATTATTTATTCGGCGAAGCGTTAGGCGTACCAATCTTCCATTACTAATAATTAATAGACTGGATTCATAACCCCTCCGGATCAATTTGCGGTGGGCTATGCAGCATTTCTTAGTTTGCTAGACATCGCAGCATTCAGCTCTCGCTTCGTTCTCTTAGGCTCAGGTTTACCGTACGTTAATGATGTAGACGATCACGCCATATAAATTGTATCTACATGCATGATGCCGAATTCCCTTTACAATAACCATTCCTAGTATTTAAGGGTAGTCCCACAATAATAACATTGCTGATCAGCGTCGGTGACTAATATGTCTGTATGGTATTGTGCGCGGTTACTGCGCGGTGACCGAACTCTTAAGTTTCACGTGACACCACATTCTCGCTACCACGGAATCTACATATCATTATCAGCCAGCCTCCAAATATGTCAACACTCCAAGGACTTTGTATTCAGCAAGAAACTCTGAACGGTTTGTGGAACGATGCTAACTACCAATCTATACCGTTATTAGCTAGATATAAGCAACTTGACTTACTCAGTCAGCGCCATCGCTAATGAAGATCCACGTCTCCAAGGTGGCCTCTGCGCATTCTACTATTTCTGGGACCCTGGTAACTGTATTTGGCGCGGTTGTGTCCTTTTCCCCTTGCTGCACCCCATCGTTCTCCACAGGTGCCTCTCTTTCCTCGGGCGCGTTTCTCCTGAATTCTCCTGCGTTAACTACTTCGTCCAGTCGTAAAACCTTCTAAGCGCCGTGGCTTTTATCCGGGGTTAGCGCGCACTCGCCTAACCGTTCGAAAGCTAATTTACTCGACGTGGCTGCTAGGAGCGCCTTGGGCCTTTGCTGATCGTGGCGATAGCCTGTGTAGTCTGGGGGTGTCCGCGACGCCAACCCCAACTCTGTAGCGATGGCGGCCGCGTCCTCGGAAAGAGACATAGGATCACATTCGTGGTTCCAAATATTTAATTTGCAGGGATGTTCCACCCAGCGGTGACCTGTTCGGACGGTCCGTTCCGTTGCGAACTAGCTAGTGTTGTCAAATATTTCTTGCCTGGCTTTTCCAGGACACCTTGGAATGATTCCAAGACTTCTCATTGGGATTTTAAGCCTTCTCCCTAAGTATCGGAACCTCCAAAAAAGGCTCGTAATTAAAGGCTTGGGTTCATGTTCTGCTACCAACTCCTAATAATTTACCGCTGAGACTTGATGCATGAGGTTGTCATTAAAGAGGGTGGGGCCTGTCCCAGGTCGAGCTAGCTGACCAGTGTACTCTTTGGGATTTTATTGAGGCCAAGGGTTCCAAATGATAGTTAGATCCGTGAGTGTAGGCGCGTGGAAAGATGGTTAGTCTTCATCTGCAAATACTATTAGTTGTTTCTTGGCATGGTTATGGGTGATCCTAGGAACAGGATGTGCAGCTTCGGGAACCGCGCAATAGCCCGTAATAAAGCATCCACTATCACTCATACGGGCTCTAGGAGAGTGGCGTTTGTCGAATAGAGATATGTTGGGGTAAGGGAATCAATGGTGATTAAGTAATTGAGGCAAATCTTCCTCTCAGCTTTGTAGAGGGTTATTTTAAAAATAACACTGCTTAAATGGAGACGAAATACGATACTTCTCAACGTGTTGCTAGCCATATGAACAGAATAAGTAGGGGTATGGGAAATTACTAGGTTGGTTAATTCACGTGAGAGACTGTTCTGTTTGGCAACTGGGTACGGTAATAGTACGAGGAGTTAAGAGGCGTTGTAACTAAGTCTGTTTATGGGCAGCTTATTGTGATTCGAAGAATTAAATAATAATAGAACTTTGGTAGGTTTAATTAAGATAGCGTTTTGCTATATGATGGAAATATCCTGGTAGGCCGAAGGGCAAAAGTGGGATTAGAAGGGGAAGGGGACAGAAACAAGTAAAGAGGTACGAAAAAAAAGGCCCAAAAGAAAACCAAAATACAACATCAAGGCAACTCGAACTGGAGTGATAAATGTTACAAAAAGAATCCGCGGCTTAAGACAGGCTCAACATCCGTGGACCGGAAAACCCCTGAGTGCCTATGGCCCTGCCTCTGACACAATGGTTATTCCTGCCGACTACTTTACCACTCGGCCACATCGGGTCATGAGGGGAACGTCTTTGTTATGGACCTGCACACCTATTAATCATTATAACCTTCCCTAGGTACCTTGTGTAAGTAAAGCTGCGCGCGTAACTTGCGCGTAACCTACGCGTGCTGGAGGGGCAAGCATGTACCTAGGTACATATCTTACTTAATATGTCTCGCAGTAATTACCTCGGACAAGGTCATGGTGCGCATACCGAGGCTGTTAACAATTCGCCACACTCTTGGTAATTTCTTAAATAAAACCCCTGGCCAGAAGACTTCATGGTAAGCGTCATTGTCAAAACTGATAACCTAACTAGCTACCACCTGGCAGTCTGGGCATAATACTCCCACGCATAGACAGTTCCCATTATCTAAGGAACATGTGGACGTGTCATGGTCCTTAGTATAGGTGTGTAATCAACACCTGCTGTTGCGGAGAGCCTATGCTATCCACGTTGAGTGTATTACTAATATACATAACACCTCTGTGTTCTAGAGGTGTGACGGGCCAACTAGGTAGATAGCCAACAGGCAGCATAGAAGATTCTACACAATCAGAAGTAGAATCTCCTACAACCCTTACGCATTGATTGTCGATCTGCACCTTTCCTTATGGCACGGAACTCATCTCTCTTAGGTGGAACTCCGACATTGACGGCGGGCTTCGTCAGCCAAGTCCAGAGATTACTCATGTTATTTGAGAGAGGTTGATCTAAACCTAGCATACGGAATAAAACTCAATCATGAAAGAAGAAAGACGCGCTTGCGATTGTCTTGCCAGGTGTTATGATAGCTGATACAGAATCTTGAACAAAGAACTGGAAGTTGTATATAGTCAGGGGAAGTCTGAATACTTCGCCCCCTGATACCTCTGATAGTTGCGCAAGAGCAAAGGGCTCACTATACTCCTATAGAGCGACTCGTATTCTAACCGTTAGAGAGGCCCATGACATCAGGGGCTGCCGCGCTTTAGGTTTCAGCTTTGGAGATGCTGAGCGTTGATAGGAGTGGTGTGCAATATCTTGCGTAAAGTCTTTACTATGCTATCTCCAAATGGGTCTGAACACGCGCAGGTGGCTTGCACAGCCGCCAAGTAGATGACGAATCCAGCTACTAGTAAGTACTTAGGCAACCCTTCGCCCATGCGACGCAGTTTCTGGCCTGACTCAAACCTCTTCCTTATCATAGAGTGGCTACATATTATTTAGTCTGCTATTTCGACTTTGCGTAATTATCTCGATCTGGCGATTATCGACATCCCTATTTTCAGCTGTCGCGTGCCGCTATCTTGATAATGAAGATATGGACAGGGTTTGGTGGTGCGGAGCTCACATGCTCGCCATTGCCACCCGTCTCGAACTGCTTTTTGCCGGTGGACTAGCATTCGTAATGTCTGGGATGAGCTCTATGAACGACAAAATCGACCTACAAGATTTTGACGTACAGAAACACTTCGACTCATTTCGCGATTCAGGTCGTACGGTATCTCGAGCCTGGGGCTCTGGAGTCGTGGTAAGCAGCCTCGAGCTTTCAAGCAAATATGTAGATATCCAGTGACTGGCAACAGTTAGGGCATGGTGGTGTCAGAACTCAACATTGCCATCTTCTCAGCTTTGTGGAAGGCCGACAAAGCCGTAGGCCACTCGGCATACTTCCAAAGAAAGATCACGACTATAGCCTCCACTTGCGTAGCTATGATTTTAGTTATTGAGGAGATTATCATGGCCAAGGCCTTAGGCCATCAAGGTTCAGCTCTACTTGGAGGACATTGTGGCATCACATCGTTAGCCGCGTTAGTGTTGCCCTCCTGTGGTCGCACGTTCGATCAAGAAAGCCAATGTACTAACTCAAGCATTCCCTACTAGAACATTCACAGTGCTATCGGTGGTCGCAGATATAGTCAAAAAATACCCACTCGAGCGAGAAGATGCAGATGAGGATGAACTCATAGGGGAATCGCACGAATCCAACTCCAATAAGCCCGCCAGGCCATAATACAGCTTTCACTTATATCATCTCCGATGTAGATCTGATCGAGTTCAATGGCCAGGTGAGGAGCAAAATAAAGAGGGTTTCTCTTGAGAGCTCAGATATTGGCGTTATCGCGTATCTACCTATAACAAACCGGAAACTCGGTTGGGCGGTGGGTTAGACGACGTGTGCCCATTAACCGACCTTGACACTAAAATTGAATAAATTAACCATGGTGTAAAAATCTATAGCCTTGACTATGCGTAGCGTGGATTAACTTTCAACTCATTGATACATCACGCTTTACAAAGCCGCCCATCTGCCGCGACCTGTAATGCTTCACCACCCACCGCCGTACTTCCCCAGAACACGCTGTTTGGGTCGTATTTCCTCTTGATCACCAACAACTTCTCGTAATTGTCACCATAAAACGAGCTCTGCCAGTCTGCTTGACCAAAATTTGCTTCGTTGAGGTAAGCAGCTCTTCCCGGCACCAACTTGTCCAACGGTGGGCTCAGGATATCATTCACTACCCTTTGGGCTTCAACGTTAGCAGTGTAGTTAGTATGGTCGTATTGTCTACCACATGTAAGGTTAGCCAGCTCTACCAGTTTTTGTCGGACACGAGCACTGCATCAACTTACAAGCCGTAGAACGCTAGAGCTATCGAGTCACGCCAAGCAGGGTGAGCAGCGTTGGGGGAGGTCGGAGGTTTGCCGACGTTCATCGAGATCCCTGCGAAGGCGGCCAGGTTATCCGTCATAGAGTGAATAGCGCCAACTAAGTCCGAGGCAGAATCTTCAGTTGCCACTAGTGATCGAGGGATGATACGGCCTCCAAGATTGATGGCGCTTATATTCATAGTTGGGTTGAGAGTGTTATAAGTGTCCTCGAAGGTTGGAAAGTCCATCTGGTTAAAGGCTATAAGGTGTTATGTCAGTGACCCAACGTTGAGAATGAATGCTATTTGATATATCGGGAGTTTCAACATACCATACTCTATCTTTCTTTCATCAAGGGCTAGGAGCGTCGGTTGCAAGAGCTGTCTGAATTCGGCAGCGGTGCCATTGGGAAAATAGGTCTGCGGCATCAGGAACGTATTGCCAGGAACAACGATCCAGTATAGAGTGGCCCCAGCGTCAACGGCTGCCGGAAGGTTCATAATAAAAATCTGTAAGATGTCCCAGAAAGTGTCAGAAACTTCCGTGAAGCTCAGAGTGACAGCCGAAGTTGGCATGTTTTTATGTAGCTTGACGGTCATGGAGAGCACGGCGCCGTACGTGCCCCCGCCGCCACCTGAGAGTGCCCAGTACAGGTCCTGGTTTTGGGTTGGCGTTGCGGTAAGGAGCGTACCGTCGGCCGTGACGACTTCCCATTCTAAGACTTGGTCGGAGCCAAGACCAAACTTGGATGCGAGAGGGCTGGTGCCACCACCCTGCGTGTAACCGCCAGCTATACCGACGGTTTCACAGTCGCCTTCAACCACGACATAACCCTCAGCCGTCGCAGCTCGTTGGGCTTCACCCGCCACAACTCCGGCGCCAATCTTCATGGCTTTTCCGCGATAGGCCGGAGAGCTATAGTCAAAGATACGTGTGCCCTTGATGTAGTGCGTCCAAAGGGCTAGAGCACCAGCACCTGTCGACTTGCCCATATAGTCGTGCCCCGTGTTCCGTATGACGAGACGGATGTTGTGTTCTTTCGCAAAAGCTATCGTCTTAATATAGTCGGCTGCCCCGGATGCATTGACAGCATACGGCACATAAGTACCTATCTCGCAAGGGGCGTCTCGGGCCGTGAAAGGGTCACAGCTCATGTTGGCGAAAATGGATGCCATGACAGAGTGCGTGGTCTTTTCGTGCAGCTCGGGGCGAGGCCAGTTGGCTTGGATCTCACCACACTTCTCGGCGTCGTAGGCAACACCAGGGAAAGTATCGTGACAAGGACTGCCGATGGGTACCGTGGCTACTAGAGCCCCATGGACGGATTGATTTAGCGCTGCCCAGCTGGCAGGGGATGGCCAGCACTCATCGCCGGGGAAGCAACGACACTGGGCGTCTGAGGATAGAGTGAGAGCCCGCCATGCTACCGCAGCTACAATGGCAGCGGCGGACGTCCAAGTAACCATCTGGACACGCGTCTTGAAGTAGGACTTGTCAGCCATTGTCTAGAGATGGCGATTTCTCTGGGGTTCTAGATTACGAGAAGGGGTATGTACAACGAAATGGAAGATCAGATGTGATGGGGAGAGCGAAGCGTACATGATTGCAGCGTTGCAAAGAAGGAATAGCGGAGGGGGGATGTGAGGAATTTACCGGCGCTGCAGTATGAAGGAATGCTAATCACCAACAATTGCAACCATACTAGCGGAATTTGAACTATCTCTTGGCATTTTACCGATTTTCATGTGATGACCCTGAGTACCTCACTCAGCTGCGGTAGGTGCCTGGGAAGTTTTCGGCCGGAACCGCTGAGGGTTTCTTGGAGAAGAGGAGAGTGAGCGGGACCGTGGTAGCAGACCTTCTACTGCGCTACTGTACCTAAGAGCCTATAGGTATGCTCTCTTTATTCCTTTTTCAAGTTCTTGCCATAGGCACCACAATATGTGTGCAGTGAAAGAGATCCTGAAAGGATGCCACTTAAGCCTCGGGGAGTGTAGATGATGATATAACCAGCGTTCCCCACAAGCAAAACAAGTTAAAAAAACGAGTTTTTCTTGTTTTAACTGATTTAAGCCCATTTCTGGCCTGTTTGACTGACTTGGCTGGCTTTCGTACTTGACCTAAGTAACTCGGGTAGTTTTAGTAGCTATCTCTCTTCTGTATCGCGGCTTAAAGACCTTTGGAACTGGCTTAGGGCTAATGCTGAAGTCCATTTTATAGTCTGAATTGCGACGCGCAAGAATTGGGGTGCCAAGGGGTGTATTAGGTGTGGTGGTGGGTAAAAGCCCTTAAGTGGATTAGGTGGGTAGGTATTATATGAGGGTAGAGCCTAAAGGGGGGGAGGTCTCACCTCTGACCTTTTTAGTTAACCGTTTCTTATTAATAATACCCTTTAAAAATAAAACAAAAATGCTAAAAACAACCTGCAATTAATGAAAAGTAATTAACAATTAAATTTATTTTTTACTTTATTTCCGAAATAATTTAAAACTGTTTTTTTACTTTAATTTAGCAAGTTATTTGTTAGTTAAGTCAAGTATTACTTTCCTTATGAGGAACGCTATATATAATCTTTAGATACTAGATATTGAACGCTTGAACTGTACTTCCCCTAATATTGTGACGAGATTTTACCAAGCTTAAGCTTTGAATGCCTCCCCTTTGTTGGCTCCTAGGTATTATTCTAAGTCAATATCCAACACCACTACACACTAGTTTTCTCGGACTCTATGATCATGATCATTCTAATCCTATACTCCCTCCTTGCCGGGCTAATTGCTCATACCGGGGTTTTTATTCATGGGGAGTGGCATTTGAAGGCCCGCAAGATCGTTGCGGCTCATTTGATACTCGGAGCAGCCGCTTATCTACTATTAGACAATTTCAGTAACTCACCCTACGGCTCCGGCTACCAAATGGCCGTTAGTTTCATCAGCTATTTCGTCTCACTTTTCACTAGTATGACGGTATATCGTCTGCTATTTCACGCAATAGTTTCGTTCCCGGGCCCAAAGTTGGCAGCCGTTACGAAATTATGGCACGTCTTTCATATCACTGACTCGAGAAACTTCATCTTTATGGACAAGATTTACGAGAAGTACGGCACATTTGTGCGAACAGGTAAAGTCTTGGCTCACCTCACTGGTTACTAGTTGTCCTGGAAGGAACGATGTGCTTATAGTTAATATTTCGAAGGGCCGAATGAAATTACAATCTTCCACCCAGCAGCTATCCAGCTGTTGGATGGTTGGAATAACAAGAACACGAAAGACACGTGGTACGATATCATGCAGCCTCGAAGCTCGGCCATTTTCACTCGGGACGAGAATGATCATAGGGAAAGGCGGAAGCCTTGGGTTAAATCGCTGGCAACAAAGCGTACGTATGCCTTTCCTAGGCCCACAAGGTCTTTGAGTTTTCTGTGTCTTTTCTCTCCCCTCCCCAAGGAATATAATTCGCTTGCTATTATACTACAGTTACTGATTTGTTCGTTATCGTAAAGCTATGGATTCGCTTCGCCCCAGACTCGCAGGCTTAGCACAAACGCTCTCCGAGTGTATCTCTAAGTATGACGGAGAGCCCATCGTAGTCAACGATATAATGACCTGGTTCTCGTTTGACGCGATGTGGGAGGTCGTATTTGGGCAAGACTTCAATCTCATGAAGACCCGTGGAGGCCACCCAATTATCCGTCATCGAGATAACGCCTTCGCTCTTCTCGGGCCAGTCTACGTCGCGGACTGGATCGCTCATTTGGGATTTGACTTTGTACCATTTTACGGGAAAGTGCGTGATTGGTTTCACATGGTCGCTTTTTGTGATGAGCATATGAAAATGTGCATAACTGTAAGGATGATTTCTCCTGAACCTAGCCTTTATTCCGTCCCTCGAGGTGGAATCATCATGTGTTGAACTGATGTTATTCGCCACGAAGACGAAAGAGAAGCACGATAGACATCACTTAGCCTCATGGTTTATCGACGAATATCGCAATCTCAAAGGCAAATGGGATCCTGAAGCACGAGAACGGTTACTTAGCGGAACTGCAGTGTCAGCGGTTCTCGCTGGCAGGTAAGGTTCCTCCACCACTATCCAGAGTCTGGATTACGCTAAATTGCAGCCACAGCGATACTACTCGCGCCTCTCTGATCGTGACCTGGTGGTACCTTTGCAAATACACCGAACATGCCAACAAGATCCGATCAGAACTCATCGACGCTGACGTGGCCGATGCAAATGTGCTTGCGCGCCTACCACATCTCAACGGCGTCATCAACGAAACCTTGCGGCTGGTTCCACCGGCACTAACGGGGGCAGGACGAATTACTGGTCCATCTGGGCTTCTCGTAGACGACGTTCTGATCCCTCCGAATACCAGAGTAACCGCGCCAAAATACACCATTCACAGATGTAAGGTGATTCTCGTGCAACCGTCTCACTGTTCTGATATGAATGGCCTTCTGAGAATCGCAATTGAATAAGAGCTGACAGGAAGTGGTAGTGGAAGCGGCATTCCAGTATCCAGACGAGTTCATACCCGAGAGATGGTACTCTCGACCAGAGCTAATCCGCGACAAACGCGCTTTTGCCCCGTTCTCCGTCGGTGAGTGTGTGCCGCTTGGGAAGCTGCGACGATGTCACAATTATCATCGCTTTCTACAAGAGGAGAAGTTTCCCCTTTTATCCTAATTCCTGTGATATACGGACATATGCATGGTACACAACTTTGAGTGCTAACCTGGAGTTACCGGGTGGCAGGAAGCAGACAATGCGTCGGCAAGGGTCTCGCTTACGTCGAGCTACGGATGGTGACAGCCATCCTGGCGAAGAATTACAACGTCCGGTTCGCGCCAGGTTACAACCCGGACAGTATGTGGCGAGAGATGAGGGACCAAGTCACAGCACAGCCGGGGCCTCTAGTGTGCATCTTCGAGGCTCGAGAAGGACGGGCGTCGTGTTAGGAGGGTTACAGGAGCATTACATGACGTAGGTCACACCAATACAGCTTATAACACAGGTCGACAACCAGTGTACGACGTACGGCTAAAGCTGTAACTGGTAGTAGGTAGTATATAAGACGAAAACTGGAGACGACAAGATTTTTCGCCGAAGTAATTCTAATGGGGGAGAGCTCTAAGTATCTTTTCCAGTATTCGACGTACTGTTCTAAGTGCTCATGTGACAGATGTGACAGTCTTGATAAATGCTTGTCGGCATCGGAACCTTTGCGAGCTATCTCCAAGCGTCAGCTCCCTCCTAATGCGACAAAAAACAAGCAAGGAAAGCAAAAAGTGCATTAAGAAAATAGAAACATAATTCGCAAACCGTCGCTCCACTCGCTACTCCGTCCGGGCCCAGTCAAAGATTAGGAAATCACGTCGGGGTATACAATAGAGCACATTCCATCTAACCCCGAAAGGCTTTTCATTGTGAGATCCTTTTGTAACATTAAACAATATAAAAATATTACTCCATGAATGAATTATCTATCCATAATCCCAAGCGGTAGGGTTAAATGAAAGCATAAGAGGTGAGTTGAAACTGAGAAGGTAGAAAAACAGATGCGTCAATATTAGTAGGGGCAGCTCGGAGGGTATTGTGTCAATACCACATGAATAACTCATGCCTCCTAGTTCAAAATGGGCAACCCCGGATGTATAGTCAGGCTTCTACTCATGCGAATAAAGAATACATTCTTCTGGCTTGCGTCGCTGAGTAGATTCTGTTGTTGATATAGGTTGTGAGTGCCTGCAAGCTGCGAATCGTCTTCAACACCATCTCCGAGTATAAAACTGCCCAGCTTGGCCTCATCTTCTACCCTCACTACTAGGTTACCCATCTCCCCACCATCATACAACCATGTACCTTGACATCCTGTACCCAGCAAGAAACATGTATAGCATCAAAGTCCTCCTCGCTATAGCCGCACTCGCGGGCACTTCGCTGTCTCAGAAATCCGACAGTGGATTCTGCTCCGCGTACGTGACTTCTCTTTCCCCCATCTTCGCGGGCGATCCCACCACACCTCCGGCGATCGTCTCCTGGCTCGCCCAGAAAACGCCAACCGCCTCGCCTACAAATACGACCACCACACCGACGGTTACTACCACGCCGCCTCAAGTGACCCCTAATTTCGAACGACACGCGTCGTTCCTCTGCTCGATTGCTACAGAGCTGCCTTCCTCGCTTTTGTTTGACTTCCAGACTTACGCCGCAGGACTCCTGGACTACGGCAAGTCTCATAGTAGCGACTATGTGGCCTACGTTACAGACTATGTCCCGGAAGACGAGGTGGCCGCCATGACCAGCTATCTCAACCACGTCTTCACCGCCACGGATAACCTCTGCCCGCCTACTTCGACAGCTACGACCTTCTCAACCATCTTGAGCCGCTTTTCCGCCCGTATCGCCAAAGCCGCCGCAGCTACCAGGCCTACCGGTGCTGCTACCATGGTTTGAAACAGCCACAGCCATTTTGGGTCGGGAACTCGATTATCTGTCAGCTTGCGTTGTCACCTTCTTATATGGGAGCTGTGGTTTGAATCACTTCCACTTATCCAGGAGACGGTGATGCAAGATTACCGTTTATGAGGGAAGCTTGTATGTCTAAAAAAAGTCTTGAAGATTTATTACCCCCTTTAAGAGTGAGCTTTAAAAAGACAACAAAAGATTTATATATTAAAAAACTTTTTTAAAAAAAATTAAATTTAAAACTTTAATAAAAGCTTATTTTATAAACTTATATAATAACTATTTCATTAATATTAAAATTAACTATATATAACTATACATATAGTTATATTAATATAAATATTCTTTTATATTAAATATAGGTAATATCAGTGCTAAAGCTAGCTCTAGCGTTTCGGATTGGTATAAAAACTACTGTTATGCCATTCTATTATAAGCAGCCTAGTGCGTTTTATTTGCCATCCTCGGCCATATGTGGCCTTTTATAAGACTACTCCTGTCTAACAACTGCTGCGTCTAGTTCTTCAGAGGATGCTCTCGGACCAGGTGTGTAGTCGCTATAATACGTCTTTGCTACGAAAAGCTCTTTGGTATAATGTTTAAAGCTTACTGCAGTCTAGATTTAGAGAAAAGAACGACGGTTCTAACAGCAGAGCCTACAATCTACCAACCTTCAACCAAATCACAACTTCCTTCTCTAACGCATAGAATATTTCTTCCCGCAGCGATGAGTACCAATGGCCAGCATTGGGAATCTTTACCACCGTTGTGATTCTCCCCTCCTGGACTCACTGGCGGTCCCATGGTAGTTATTCTGGCCGTAAACTACCGACCCGCCATTGTTGTTGTGTACGCCTCCGTGAACATCCCTCCTCACATGGGTGCCAATATGGCCATTATTAGTCATTTCCTAAAGCCTTATAAGTAGGGATCTTTTAAGTTTGCGTGAGAATGTACGAACGTTGGCGGCCTCGTCGGTTTCCACCTTGGCTAATTCCTTAAGGTCTCCTATGATACACGCGTACCAAGGTCGCTTGGAATTGAACTTGCAGAGGTTGTCATGGTCTTCGGCAATGACTGGAGGTACCGTAGAGGTTCCGGGGACTGTGGCTGCCTCTTTATTTACTAGCTTCATAACCTAATTGTTAGCATCGGGAATTCGGGATAAAGACGAAGGAGGTTTAGCATACACCTTCCTGTTCTTCGCTGAACGGCCTGAATTTAATTTTATTGTCCTTGTCTGACAACCTTTTAGAAAGTTCTCCTAGCGTCTGAATCTCCCCACCGAAGCCATCTTTCGGGAGTCTATAAAGTTTCGCGATAGACTCAAGTATATCAGACAGTGCGAGGGTCGATTTCCTCTGGAAAGGCGTCCCAAACAAGACTAAGCCTTGAACACACTTAGAGATGCTTGGGTCTCCTCCAACCACTACCTATTTATTTCTGGTCAATCGAATTGTTTCATTTCTGTAGGAAAGTAGCTCTTTACCTGTGCAGCAAGGATGCCTCCAAGGCTGTGCGCGACGAAGACTATCGGACGTGGTGCCTGACAAGAGTTGAACGGTTAGCGACTTGGAAGTCAAAGAACGGACTAATACTTAATTACACTGTCTCCACTGCGTCGTTGTTTCAATTGCCCACAAAGATGACTGGCGTCTGTTTTGTAGTCCCAAAGATTCGCGTCCGCATGGTACCCGTAAGCTAGGATACGGGCTTTCGGAATATCGG
The DNA here is from genome assembly GCA_002003505.1 of Xylariales sp. No.14919. Taxonomy (NCBI): domain Eukaryota; kingdom Fungi; phylum Ascomycota; class Sordariomycetes; order Xylariales; species Xylariales sp. No.14919. The sequence goes on along the minus strand of BDMC01000016.1, from coordinate 47,273 downwards.
CGGCGAGGAAGTCCTTAGGCCAGATGACGTCGTTTCCCTGGTCTTTGGCGGTCCATCCCGAAAGCCCCTGTGCCCCGAACCTGGGAAGAAACACAATGCTAGAAATACGTATCAGAGCTTGGTACTGAGTTAATGAACAGGGAGTCTGAGTGTGGATTAATACTCAATATTTGCGTCCTTCCCTGGGTCAACAAGTATCAACTCGTTCTGAGCCATGTTTGGAGTCTTGTCTCTGGAATGACCAATGTGTCCCAAGCGACTTTTAATGCGGTCCATGTTTGCGTCAGAGTACACACTCCGTATACTTATATGCGATCATTCACGCCGTGCTCAGTTGCCGGGGGGTTCGGTCGGGCTGACGATCTTGAGTAGATGTTACCTGTGTTGATATCCCCCTCCTGAAAGCAGGCTGTGGCAAAGGATCAAAGTATGATTCGCCGGGTCACCAAGAAGTCCTCGGGGAATTGCATGTATTGTACACCTAGATACGCCACCAAGATTGGGCTATCCCGGTATACGTTGAAGATCTGGCTGAGCGATGTTGCATTTACTTATTGTTCACTTCAGCGACGATGACCCAGCCCCGAACAATTTAAGGCCACAGCGAACCCAACACAACCAAGCCTTGTGTTTGGCAAATAGACACATTACGACATGGTTTAGTGGCTGCTTACCCTATAGATATGGAATTGAATGTTAGCCAATCCCGGGAATCAGCTCTACCTTCTACTGTATGTCGTGTATGATCGTCAATAATACCACTGTAGCAGCACAGCCCGATATTTTTTACCTTGATTGCTATGCTGACCACCTGGTAGGCGGTTAGGCAGCCATCAAGGCGACGTGGTACATTTTTATTTGACACATGGAGAGTCCGAGGCAACAGCCTAGAACTCTCAGAGCCTTGCCACGGGATCACTGTATATGCATTTCATTGCGGCTGATAATACGTTGCATATCCAAAGAGGCGCCACAACTTCCCGCAAGTGCAGTTTCCAGATGCATGGCTTTTGCCTAGTTCTCTTATCAATGTTAATACTTCGCTAGTAAAGCTCGATGCGGTCCGACTGATCGATAAGATTATTGGGGAAGGTAGGTAATGTTTAATAAGGAATCCTGCATAATGCATTCGGTGAGAGCGGAGCATCGGGATATACAACTGCGACAGTACAGTAAATATATCATATGTGGGAATGCGGGTAGTCATATGCCGTGCTCCTTGACGATAAAAGTGGAAAAACGACGCTGGGATGGAGGGGGGGATTAAGAAGGGGAATCTACTAGATGCAACTGGCTGTTCGCATCTATTGTTCCTTACGCCTATCCAGATAATTCTGCAATTCTCCGATTGGTGATAAATGTGACTCCTTATGTTTCTCTTTATACCGATGACTATTATATTCCTTGTATCAGCGATTTATAAAGTTCGTGACTGTGATGTAAAAATCCGTTCATTTGGCGGCATTGGCTCTATCGCTAGCCAGACATCCTCCCCAGAGTTTTGCGATGAAGTGTTGAACAGCCAAGGTGCATGACAGAGGCCCAAGCGCCCGCTGCTTTTGGCCGCATGTTGGGGCATTCCAAAAGGGTCGATCGTCGGCTAAGACATGTGGCGTCTTCTAAATGGAACTGAACTGTCAGCTCACGGGTATTCGCCCCCTTGCGTAAGGGTTTCTCTCGCTTATTAGCAGAGAATTTTCTGCACATGTGCCAAAAATTGCATCTTTACCAATTTTCCGTTTGCGAGCGACCAATTACGATTTGCTCCAATGTCAACTCCGTCAAGGGAAAAGGGACAGTAGGAAACAAAAACAAGGCTGCTACGACCTAGTAGATACGAATACTCGCAGTAAAGCGCGAGGTGTTTTTTCCCATTCGTTGAAAGAAGAAGAAAAGCGGTGTGTCCGAATTCCCGTTTTTTGGTATTCGTTTCTGTATTCTGACCTCCCTAGCCATCGCCGCAAAAGCACCGAGCACGCTTTCGAGTACCATCATCTATCTATCTACAAGCAGGCAATGCCACCGCCCCCAGTCGCTTTACAAATCTCGCGGAGCCTAGGGGAAACCGGCAGTAGCAGTGCATCGCAGAATCTAAGTACCTCGGACATTATTGCTATTGCGGTTGGCGTGCCTTCAGGTATTTTCGCTTTGTTTGGGGTTTTTGTGGCCTTCCTAGCTTGGAAATACCCCGACCGATTCAGAAAGACAAAAAACAAGTGGATTTCCCTCAGTCGTCCCTATCCTAACAAGGATAACTGGACCAACTATGGGGATGTGGAAACCGTGGTTGGAGGGAATGTAGACGGCGGATTTCACCGCAACAATCACGGACAGATAATATATGGTTGATTACGGAGTACACGATGAAAGAAACTAGGAGCCAGGGACTAGGATGGCAGGAGGGTATGAGTGCAGGACGGAGAGACCCTTTGAGAAACCCTTTGAGAGAACGATGTGCCACTGCTTGGTAAGTCGATCGTTCTCAAGAGAGCGGCAGGATTTGGGGATTGGGGTTGGGCGCAACTGCTTTACGCTAACTAGATTTGTATGCCACATTCAATTAGACCGCTAACCCTAATGGGAACTAGGAACCTAATTTAGCCATGAGGCTCTTTACCGCTAATTAACTCTTTCAACCTCACGCTAATATTATATGTACGTCAAGGCAGGACGCCAAGCGCCCAGAGTTGTAGAAGAGTACACCAACATCATGAAGCTCTATTTCTGCCCGCGGTATGGGACGGGGGAGGACGGTGAAAGCACCCCGCAGTACAACCCTGATAACGCAACCCTGATAACCGTAAATCAATGATATTCAAGCGCGCGGACGATGGAATAAATGATCACCCATGCCCTAAAGCCCACACCTTGACTCCTATGCTTAAACGTTGTGCATGTGTGTGTTCAGTTTGTTGTGAACATAAGTGGAAAAACCCCCTCTTCAAGACGCCCATCACGAGTAATACCCAACTTGCCCTCGATTCCCGTCATGCACTCCTCCATTAGCGTCCCTCCCGACAAGAGTAAGAGTTCGAGGGTCGTGTATTTGCAGTGATGGACCACCATTTATAACTAGGTTGTTAGTTTAGGTCTTAGAAAGTAATGGGAGATACTTACATTCTAAGTTCATCTTATTGCCGTTAAAGATGATGTTTGGAGCGTCATTTCCGGGCCGGACTATTGCGAACGTCGCTATCCCTATAGCGAGAACTTTAGGTAGTATGAGTATTGCACTTAGGGCTTTGACTTTGGTGATAGAGAAAAAATACGCACCCGAAAAATGTAGCCCTAGGTTACTCCATACCGAGTCACGGGTGTATCCATCGTGGCCCGATGACATTATTATTTTGTAGCGATAATGACTTGCTCTGGGAGTTGTGGAGAGAACAGAGCGTGGGGACCCATCGGCCCTTGGAGATTTCGAGTGTTATAATATATCAAGATAGCATCCCCTCCCCCGCGCATAGCCTTGCGGCTATACTCAACTAGTGTCGTAATCGCGGGTAGAGGAGGTGTGATGAACACTTGTTGTGGCGCTGAGGACCTACACTATCTTGTTGGGTGTCATTACTAATATACAGAACACCCCTTTGCTCTGGAGGTGTGCCAATGTGACCTTTGTTCTCCTGAGATGCATAGTATGTATAGTCGGGAGCAGCGTACTCATCCTGGCCTTGTATGGCAAGGCGGAATCCACTCGGTCCCTCCGTGGCGCCGTCTTGGGGAGCGTCACCGTCCTAAAAATACTCTAATTTGATGATGAGATCGTACATCTAACCACACCGAAAGTCATCTTGGACGCCCGTTGAGTCATAGTGCCACCCATCCATCGGACTAGTGCGGATGAAGAGTCGGTTAGCAAATTGCATTTCTGTTCCGCTGATAAAGGAGGAGCTCTTTGCGTAATCATGTTCAAACTCCTATGTGAATATGTAAAAAGCTGGGGGGTGCTTTATCTATATATTGACTGCCCAAACCCAGCATCGGTTTAGAGTTAAAGAATCCATCGGGGAATTCATCGAGCTCCATACTACACCTCGCAGTCTGTGATTACGTCTATTCCCCTTTTAGCCTCAATTTACCTGACCCCAGCCTGTTCAGAGAGCGATCCAAATAACAAAACCCTAAGTAAATAGCATAAACGCGACTTGACTTGGCCAACCTCGCGTACAATCAACCGGAGGGAGCAATTAACAACATGGCGTCTAGCAAACAAGAGTTGGAAAATGGCTTTAAGGATGTAGATGAAATACTAAAGCAGATCGACGACGCTATGCAACAACAAGATGTTCATCAGACGGGCACCCTCAACAATCTGATTGTTAAGCTATTGAGCACAGGCAACTGCACGAGAAATGTGCGGTACTTAGACAAAGCAATCACCAAGATCCAGGAAATCATTCGATATATAGACAGCCACGAAGTTGTTGTGAAGCTGTTAAACAACTTGAGCAGCGCGCTGCTAATGAGGTATGAAAGGACTGGCGACGTCGAAGATCTAGAATCGGCCATTTCTAGCGTCATCAAGGCAATTGAAGCTACTCCCGATAGTGACCCCGACTTAACCAGCCGGGTCAGCAACCTCGTCAAGATGCAGTTGCAGAAATATCAGCGGACGGGCAATACAGACTATCTAGAGGAAGCCATTTCAAACGCACGCCAAGCACTCGAGAAAACCCCCATAGGCCGCCCAGGTCGAGTTTTCTTGTTGGCCAATCTCAGTACGGCTCTATCACAACGATACGAACAAACATGCGACGAAGAAACACTAGATGACGCCATTTCCCTAGCAGAAGAGGCAAATAATTTCACCACCGAACATAAACCAGATGTAGGCAGTGATTCGAGCAGCAACGTTAGAGACACGAAACAGTCGGAAGGGGCCGGCCGGTTAAGTAATCTTGGCAGCTTGCTATATATGCGGTATCAGCGGAGACACAATATATCGGACTTGGACGATGCGATTTCAAAAATGAAGGAAGCGGACGATCTTATGGCGCAAAACCACCCTGATTTTAAAAGCTTTCTCAATAATTTCGGGGCAATCCTGTTTAGCAAATATGAAAAAACGCGGGACGCGGGCGATTTGCTTGAAGCGATTTCTAAAGCCCGTGAAGCAGTCAGGGCCACTCCAGACTCTCATCCAGATCTTTCTGGCCGACTGAGCAACTTGAGTAATATGCTGTTCAAGCAGTACGAGGTAGCTCCTAACCAGGCACCCTCTAAGCAAGCATATCTGGAAGAAGCCGTTTCCGAGGGCCGCAAAGCAGTCAGACTCACTCCGGATTCCCACCCAGATCTCGCCGATCGGCTGAACAACTTGAGCAACATGTTGTTCAAGCAGTACAGGGAAACCTCTAACGAGAAGCACTTGAGAGAAGCCATTTCAGAAGCACGCAGAGCAGTCCATACGGCTTTAGAGCCTCAACGGGACCCCGAAACGGCCTTTAAAAGCCGAGACAGTATTACGCGTGAGAGCTTCAAAAGAGTCTTCAGTAGAGTGTGGAATACTATCCATCTTGAAAATTCAGCCGCTTTTGCCGTCCAATTAAGCAGCTTCAGCAGTATGTTGCTAGAACTATATGAAAAGACCGGGGAGCTGAAGCACCTAGACGAAGCTATTTCTGGTGAGCACTTCTTGGCTTTTCCCCCTCCTATTTCCGCGGCTTTCAGACAATCAACATTTCCTTCGGGGCCTATACCTTGTCTAGAAGCTCCCAAAAGCTTCGTTAAATATCGCCGAACTAACTTTGAGCGCTCAGTGGCACGCAGTGTGATCAGGGCGACTCCTTATCGCCATCCGGATATGGCCAGGCGGTTAGACCATCTGATGAAAATGCTTCTAGAGCGTTATGAAAAGTTGGATGACATAAAGGACCGTGATGAAGCCGGAACTCTCGCTATCGAGAGAGCCAATCTCGGCGATAATTGTTAGTCACAATGGGACATTATTGTAAATAGGTATCTACGGGATGCTTGGTCCTAGTACTGGGGGCATGAGATAATCTTAGAAATTATTGAGACCTTGCATGCTCAAGTAGGTGTAGAGGTTCGAAGTATTAGGATGAAAGCCTATCAATGTAGCTTACGCGCCTTGAAAGAGGTGAGTATGTAACTAGGTATTATAGATCTTAGCTTATGGTGAACACAGGGTTACATTTAATAATACGCGTACTTACTTCAGTGATATAAACCCCGCACGAAAGGGGGCTTACGTGCGTCGCGCCTATTGGATTTATGATGTCTGCCGGGTCAACCAAATAGCTTAGAAGTTTCAACTGGATAGCCGAATGCACCATCCCGTTTTTCGTGCTGCCATCCTCATATTGTGGCTGTCCTCAGCGTTACTTCACGGATAAGTAGATACAACAGAGCCTTAGGCTCGGATGACCAACTCCCCGAGTGATCCCATGTATAAATAGCACTAATGATCCCCTCTATCTGAGAGCCAGAACTTAGACTTTAGAGCATCTGAATACACTTCTGGTGATCACTCCTAGTGAGAGCACTGGTTCCTTCCCTTCTCCTGATCTATCCACACTTCCGCGAGACACATACCAGACCTAAATATACCTGCAGCGGGGCTTCCTATGGGCCGTCAAGGCTAGAGAGTCAACAATCGATCCCGCGTAATCGACGGTCAGACATTTCCATTGCAAAATCACATTGCAAATCCGGACCTTATCGCAAGAAGGCTTCCCAGCAATACTTGCGTTCTGATAACGGAAGATCATATTCCTTACAACTAATATTAACCCACGAAGACTTAAACATGGCTGCCAGCCCACCCGCTACGATTGAGGATAATATTATATCCACAATCCAACTCGGTCCGATTCTCAGAAGAGTCGCTGGGACTGCGAGTGACTGGATCGTCCATGCACGCATCCATGGGCTTGCCGGCCTGTTTATTGTGACTCTCGGAAGTCGTTCTATTTGGCAACTTCAGCTGGAACTGATTAATTTCGGTGACGAAAAGATTGCTTTCAGTTTAAAGAGGCCAGTACTGGAGGAAAGTGGGATAGTTGCCGTCGCAGTAAGCAAATAAAGAACACGTCGAGGGTCGAATTCTTATACTTTGAAGGCGTCGATAATTGTACAGATAGCCATCACAGCGTTATCCCTCAATGGACTCAGTCAGGCTCACTGGACTGCGCGGGGTTTCTTTGTGCTGAGTCTTCTGTCGGCCACGATGGCCGTATACTCTGCTAGCACTCAGTATCGCCTTTTTTGTCGATGCGTCACCGCCGAGGATATCGAACTAGTGATTAGCTCTTATAAACCGTCAAAGCCCCCCGAGTTCCCTTTCGACGCCGAACTGTCAACCTTTTTTGAAATCGGGAACCGACCTTCGATTGCTTCTGTTATTACCATATCTACACCGTTTCTCCTGCTAGGGGTTGCACTTCAGTTCTTCCTTATTGGGTTCGGTATTCGGCTAGGCTTTGTATGGACAAGGCAATTAGACCAAAGTGCCTCTAAGGGAGACAGCCTCGCAGTCTTTATCACGTATCTCGTCGGGCTAGGAACCCGTCACTCGATTGTCATGTTCTCTCAAGACCTGGGTCTCACAGAGGGAACCCTGTAAAAGTGGATAGTAGATCTCATGCATAGGCACGCGGAGAGAGAGGGGGGAGAGCTCGCTCAGAAGCAACATGAAGCGTCTGCGCCCCATGTCCCCGTTATAACTCCAACGCCTCAATCCGATTCACCTTATAAAGAGATTTCAAATGCGCTTCGCCAAACCGCGCAATTGAGAAAGGCATTAGCGGACTCCGAAGAGTACCTTGCAGGCCTCTATGAGCGGCTACCACAAAGCTCAACACAGTGACCTAAAGAGGTAAGCCGATGCGATGATCACCGTTGGTGAGGGGATAGTATATGTATCTGAGGATGTAACGTCATGGTTTGTTACAGGGTTAGATTGACGCTTCAGACTAATTTTTTTTCTGCGTTTTATATCAAATAAGGTCCCGTCGCGATAAATGTAGTGATATTGAGTCTACTTGGTCCACACTCACGGTGAGGGGGTGTTTGTACTGTGCCATCGTACTTTCTTCCCTATATAATATGTAATACGTTTGCTGATCTAAGAAGCATATCGATATAACAAAGGTTCGCGTCGCCCGTGAACGCTCTCCTTGGTAAACTACCCGAACATCTTCAATAGGCCCCAAAAGCCAAGACGAAACAGACACCTTGAAAATCCCTGTTTTCCTCACACCGTAGCCATTTCTAGGGAGTTTATAAATACTACTTTCAATGTATCTCTTTTCATAGTTTCCTTATTCAAGTCAGATTACATTTATATAACTTCACTTCAGTATATTTGAGTGATCCGCAAGCATGTCCGTAAGGGTCAATACCTAGGTACCTACAAGTATTTATGTCGATTCATTTCCCCTATTCCGTGACGGAAAACCATAGTTGTAAGAGCATGTCTTTCCACTGCAATTATCACTTCATCTGTCATTCCAAAAAACGATTAACATAATACGTACTATCACGGAACGATGTATGGGAGATTTTCCCGTATTCACATTTGATGCTGTTACGCGGCTTACGGTTTCCTTTTCAGAGATGAACGAATATAAATATGAGTTGATTGCCCACAGCCCCTCTCGCGTGTAGTTCATCAAGGACATCCTTGAGGGAACAGGGCATCATCGCTAAAGGCCGATATTAGCCGTGCAGAACTGTCGGTAAACTATTTGATAGGACTAGCCAACAGGATCACGTCTTTATGTCTACGGATTCTTCAAATTCACGAATTACGCCCATTAGTATAATATTAATATAGCAGGTAGGAGTTTAAGAATAGGCTCTACTATTTATGATAATCGCCGAAAGCGTCGCGTAGAGACCCGATGGAGGACAGCCAACCAAACGATACCTACTCTAAATTTGGCTGGGAGTGAGCGTAATATACGTCGACTTCTCTTGACCATGAAACAGCAGAACCGCAGGGAAATAATTCCATACTACGGGCATGGTGGAACGGCTTCAAGCCGAAAATTCAATTGGCTGCATTACTCGTACCGTCGCCGCGAGAACAACGATATCTTGGTCCGGGTCCTAATTCTTTCCAAACATGCCCCTCCGATTGTTTCGATATTGTAGACGACGATGCGGTTGTCGCTGGGGTGCACTATAAGTCTAGGGGGGTCACTTAAGCGCATACGAAGAGCTGGGGTAGCTATAAAGCGGCGTCTGAAGTCGTGGAACACACATCTAGGCACCAACGTCTACATTGGAGCCCAACCTCGACGGCTTCGCGCGTCTCTCGGAAAGTAATACATGCGGCTATGCGGTTGTCCGTCCTCCCTATTGGCCCCAAGGTTAAATCCCTCTTGCAGATACGCTGCCGGGGGGATGTTGGTAGCATCTAGGACAAATACGGGCGCCACCATACTCGTCCTTCAAGCTATATATAAAGTATGCTCTTAGTTGTGCACTTGTAAATTCGGATCCCATCAACAATCCAGTTTCGCGAATACCTCAGCACAAGAAAATTAACTGTATCGGAAAGTCGCACCATGTCCTCTATCTTTTGCTGTTCGGCGATCAAAGCATATCGCCCCGCGCGTCTCGACCATGAGGCCAAATTCAATCACTTCATGCGCTGGGCGGAGTCGGACCCCGTGGCACCCGCAAGCGGCTCCTCACTCGCCAGCGAAGCGCCGTACGCCATTCAGCTCGTAAGACAAGTGAACTACGGGCCACAAGAATCCGTCAGATACTTTATTCCGGTTGACGACAGCTCGGCCTTCCTCGAAGTCACAGAGGATGATCTGCTCTCGGCGAACTTCCAGAAGTTGAATTCGTAAAGAATCAAATCCGCCCCGGAGTTATACATATCTCTACTGACCATTAAACACCCGCAGGTTCAAAAATTTTAAGTGCGAGGAACACAACAAATTCTTCGAGCTCAGCTTGTACCAAGAGGATCCCATCAACGCGCACCATTGGCGAGCAAACCTCGAACGCCCGGCGAGAGACATTGACTTGGCGCTCCGAAAGAAAGAGGTCACATCAGAATTTGAAATAGAAGAAGAGGAGGAGGAAGAGGAATCCCCAGTCACAGCACCGAGCCAGAATCGTCCATCCCCTGATTTTGGACATGATATTTCCGTGTCCGAGTCCCGCGCCCCGCCCGTGCCAGGCCACCACATGAGTGAAGTTGAGAGTCAAGTAAGGGAGTCCCTGGCCCAACTCGTCGTTAGCTGTTCAGCCAAGTTTTCCACTTTGAAGCCAATCCTGAAGTTCGTTCTTCCAGGAGTTGGGCCCAACTTAGGCTCAAACCCGCTCCTCTCCTTAACCTCTCTCGACTGGGTGAACAGAGAACTCGACCTTGGCCTTGACTACGAGGATCTCTGGGAGTCCGAACTGACCAGCGAGAACATCAGCATCTTCCTGAATAGCTGCATTGAGCTCTCGAGTGGCGAATCAGTCAGATTAATGGAGATCGAAGATCTAGTGGACCGTGCGATATATCAGATGGACTCGCTGAAAGAAAAGCAAGTACTCGGCCGGATGAGGTTCGAAAGCATTGTGGATCGGGTTCTTGAATCAGATGCCTCCGTGGGATGGATATCCCATAATGGAAGCAAGATCAGGCATATTCTTGCCTTCGGCCCCAGCGAGGAGCTTCTTAGCAGTTGTCGGCGTAGGGACGAGGAAATGCAACAGAATCGACTCCACCGAAAGGACGCGGAGACCATCACAACGTGGTTCACGAAGGTTAATGAATCCCTGAATTCACCTTACAAGTGTATGGACTAATACATCAGCGACAGGAAAATCTTCTCGACGACGACAGTGATAATTATGGAAGACGTCATGGGTATGAGCACTACTGGGGTAACGAGCCAGTGAAGGACGACTTGGCCTGTGATACCGGATGCGGGTATTGCGGCCAATGTGTCGGATGACCCTGGGACCTGCGAGATCAAAGTTTTGGTTGGCTATCATTAGAGCAGTATTTCTTTTCATGCCTTTTTTTTAGCCTTAGTTCCGCTCTATTCCCAGATTATTCATATGCCGCCGGGGGGCCTATTTCCTAAGCCTAACACGAGATTGCTATACTAATGATAGCACTCTCGTAAAACATCATCACCACAGTCGGTGACACCACTTGTATTTACCTATTCTATTAATAACAAGTTCTCGGGGCACGAAGCTGGTTCACGGCTGGCCCACCCGGCACCCAGAACCGCCAGTAGTAAAAATTGACTGTCGAGATGCGAAGAGCTAAAAGACATAGTCGCGCTCCACGAAATAAAACATTGTATACAAAACTTATTTTAACCAACCCCTTTAATCCATCAAGGCCCCAAGCCGAAATGAGGAGAATTAAAGGAGCGAAAAGCGGTCAAACAGAAATTCATAACCTCAAACTCGAGTGCGAATTAGACGTGTAAGGCATAAAAGATAACGAACCTAGACCTTGACAACAGGCGTTTTAGGTGTCTTGACATAGTGATCCTCCAAGTGGCGGCGGCTGGGCAAACACCCGCGCTTGACCCTGTCGAACCTGATGACCGGCAAGTAAAGACACGTCGGGAGCCTAGCCGAAGTCGCGATCTTGCCAGCAATAAGCGAAAATGCCTATATTTTTGTTGAGAATAAGAATACAAACACACACACAGAGATATATATATATAGAAGAAAAGGGAACGGGAAAAAGGACAGCGTTTGCCTTATCGTGAGCATGAGATCCGATATATGGAAGGAGGAAGGACGGGACAGCAGATAGATAGACAATACGAGGGCCGGCTTACAAATATAGACGGCGACTTGTATACCCCATTAAAGCACGTGCCAGCGGCGCCGATGAGTTCCGCAACCATCATGTACCACGGAAGACAGAGTAAGCCGATCAAGATGGCGGAGCGCCTAGTCCTGCGGTAGAACCAATTTCTCTTGTCGTCCCTATAGTACTATCCTGCAGATTCAAGAATGGCGTGATAAACGTCCTCTCGGACACGGGTGGCGATGCTACTCCGAGCGTCTGACTTCTCAGACAGGTTGGGCCCGTGTGTCGATGGCGGGATGGCGGGATGGCGGCTGCTGGCATGTTCGGCGGAATGGGGAGAGTAGGTTTAGCACGAGAAGACGCTGTGAGTCACAGAGGGGATAGCGAAAGGCAGAGATAAAAAGTAAGAAAAAACAATTTGTAAACGATTGAGCACTCGAGAAAATTAAAGAGAGTTTTAACTTGATTACGAAATATAAGGTGTAGAATATCATCAGGACACACAGTCGGAACCGAAAGAAGCTATCGCCAGCAAACCCAACACAAACTACCCCTAGCCGGCCCCACGCATCCCATCTCAACCTTGCACAGGCGAAGCAACGAACAAGCCCAACGGCACCGCGCAACCGATAGCGTAATTCGGCATATCGACGACCTCGCACATGCGCAGATTCCCGGCAATGCTCACGAGCATGTACGCATCGGCCCGACTAAGCGCCTTCTCGGCCTCGAGCCAGTCGACGACGCCGCGGACCGCCTTCCGCGTGGCCTCGCGCAGGTCGCTGTCGACGCCGAGACACATGAACTCCCTGCCCGCGGGCGCCGCGGTGGCAGCAGCGGCATCCTCAGCCGTCAGAACCCACGGGCTCTTCACCCAGCTCTTCCCCTTCTCCACGGTGACGCGCACCGTGGCGCGCATGCGCGTCTCGATGGCCGTGCCGCAGACCTCGCCGTCGCCCTGCGCGGCGTGGCCGTCTCCGAGACTGAGCAGCGCCCCGGGGACTTTGACGGGTAGGTACAGGGAGCTGCCGACGCCGAGCGCGCGCGTGTCGATGTTGCCTCCGGTATCGAGGGGTGGGATCATGGAATGCTCGCCCTCAGCAGGCGCTATACCAACAAGCCCCAAAAAGGGGCGATACGGGATCCTGATCTCCTCCCCCCCACTCGCACCGTCCGCGGGCCGAAAAACGACATAGCCCCTATCCGCAACCCAGTCCTCCCGCCCGGGGCGTCCGAGGTCGAAGATCCTCGGCGCGGCCACGCCCGCGACGAAGTCCGCGTCCTCGCACAGCAGCCCGAAGCCCGGGAACACGGCGGTCCAGCCGTAGTCGACGGTGGGCTCGAGGGCGAGGAAGTCGACGCGCAGGACGTCGCCCGGCGCCGCGCCCTCGACGTAGATGGGGCCGACGCCCGGGTCCGCGAGCCCGACGTCGAAGGACGCCACCGCCGTCCCTGCCGCCGCGTTCTCGCGCGTGACTATCCTCTTGTTAGCTAGGCAATACCTACACTTTTCAACGCGTGGTAGACAGTCTCAGAGCGAGAAGGAGGGCAAAAAAACCATACCCCGCAAGGCATAGCCGAGGAAAACCCACGGAAAACGTACTCTGGTTCCCCCCGCCGTCCGGCAGTTCCAGCGTGATCTCGGACCCCGACGGCACCGTCAGGACGGGCGGGATGGCCCTCGACCAGCGCAGGTGCGAATGGTCCGGGTGATTATGCAGGTGGAAGTGGGGTTTCGCCATCGTTCCAAACAAACGGACCGCAACAACCCAGTTCTCAGTAGGTATGATGATATATCTATCTACTACCAAACCAGGGAAGGGAAGTTACCTACCCCTCGCTGCTCTCGCTGCCGTCCCTAATCTAAAAAGAAAAGACGAGGACTTATATTTCCTTATCGAAATAAGGTGTACGCACGCCCCTATTCCAGATCCTAAGTATATATCATGAATAATTTCACGAGTGTCGCTCCCCGATAAGGGCGGAAAGAGAAATGGGTAGGCAGGTAGCTATCTAGATGAGAGTACGTATATAAACGTCCCCTCCCCTAATGAGTCGCTTACCCGCTTGCCTGTTTCGGCCGTATTACTCCATCTAGTCCGGAATACCACGTCCGGCTACGACTATAGCTACGACTAAACGTAATTAGCTACGATAGATAAACCAAAGTTGGTAACATGTCGGCGGTGGCAGTCTAGCTAGCAACTACAGAGGTTGAAAATAGGAAGGCAAAGATGGCTCGTTTGTCCTGCACTCCCCTGTTTATGATCGACCCAGCCTTTCAGAACTAGGGGAAACCTCCGATCGTCACGCGACTATAGGCCGTACCCTGCCCATGCCGTAGATTTGACAGTAAATCGTAGCATGTATATTGCTAGACTCTGGCATCACTAGATACGTATAATGACTTGTTCGAACACTCATATGTACAATTCACATAGCACAATATCCTCGTCTAAATCATTATCAATTGTCCTCGAAACTATCAGCAGACCGGATGGATGGATGGCCGAATAACAGCTACAAAGTTCCACACTTAGTGCCTTTGTTTAGCTTTTCTGTACTACACCGCCGTAAATAAATCCATGCCAGCCTCAAAGACTCCGCAGCCTCCCCAAACGCGCCATCAATGCGTCGAGCCGTCTCATGATATTCGTCAAGATTGGCATGAGGTCGTAGTCTATAATCAAAGTGGGGAATCTTTTACAGCTTGTCGTAGTACTAGAGTATGAGGTTAGCGAATTGTCGCCTGTTCTAAAGGACCAAAGGAAACTTACGTTGCTAACATCCGGTACCTCGATCTTGATACCCTTACGCTTACGTGTTGACTCGATGAGCTGGCCGACCTTAGATGTCTTGTCGAGGGGCGAGCCACCGGGTAGGAGTTGCCAGTGGTCGAACACCATCTGGGGGAAGGCCTGTCCGGAAGTGGCCTGTCGGAGATCGGCGTTGAAACCGAAAGACTCCATGATGGGCAGGTAAGCCTTGATGGTGAACAGAGGAGTACCAGGGCGCTGCTCCTCGTTGAAGACGTGACCTCTTCTACGGGTAAGGACACCGTAAACGCCGCCCATGGCGTTCTCAGGCACCTGGATCTCGACCAGGAAGACAGGCTCCTGGATAGCGGGCTCAGCCAGCAGGGTAGCGGCGTAAAGCACACGTCTAGCGGTAGGAATGATTTGACCACCACCACGGTGAATAGCATCAGCGTGCAGAGTAACATCAAGGATGTTCCAGCGGACGCTACGCATGGGCTCTTCGGCAAGAGGACCTTCCCTGGTGGCCCACTGGAAACCGGACACGACGGAGTCCTTGATTTCGTTCAGGTACTGAACAGCCTTGGTCTGGTCAACCAGCAAGTTGGCGCCAGTGCCATCGGGACCGAAGCACCAAATCTTTCGGGCATCAGTGACGTCCCAGCCGAAGTCGTCAGCTAGAATACGAGCACGGGCCTTGAAATCATCACGAGGGGAGATCTTGCCCTCCTCAATAGTCTTGGCAAGCTCCTCAGCCATGGGCTCGGCAACCATGTATAGACGGTTGTGCTTGTTGGGGGACTTGGAGAGGGCGGTGATGGAGGATGTGCCACCAACAGTCTCACGGAGCTGGGTAACGGGGTCGGAGAAGATGAGAGGAACACCAGCGTGGTCTTCCTCGAGATCCTTCAAGCAAATCTCGAGATGCAGCTCACCAGCGCCAGCAACGACGTGCTCACCAGAGTCACTGGTGGAGGTGACGACGCAAGGGTCAGACTTAGACAGGCGCTTAAGACCTTCAACCAGCTTGGGCAGATCCTGGGCGTTCTTGACCTGGACGGATCGGGTGACGACGGGCGACACGGAGAACTTCATGACCTTAAGGTTGTGGGCGGTCTCGAGGTTGGTCAGAGTTCCAGACTTGAGCAGGAACTGGTCAATACCGACCAGACCAACAATGTTACCGGCGGGCATGTCATCAATAGGCTCGACCTTGCCACCCATCATCAGAACGGTACGCTGGATAGCCTTGATGAACAGATCCTCCTTCTTGCCAGGGGTGTAGTTAGGGCCCTGAATGCGGACCTTGATACCGGACTTGACAGTACCGGAGAAGACACGACCGAAAGCGTAGAAACGACCCTTATCGGAAGTCGGCACCATCTTGGAAACGTAGAGCATGAGAGGGCCCTTGGGGTCACAGTCACGGATACCAATGGCGGCCTCATCATCGGGGGGACCCTCGTACAGAGTCTCGGCACGGTACCTCTGAGCCGTGACGGGGGAAGGCAGGTGGAGAATCATCATCTCCAGAAGGGAGTCGGCAGCGGGCAAGAAAGTTCGCATGACAGCCTTGAGGAGCTGCTTGCCCTCCTTATCTCTATCCTCAGAGGGAAGCTTAAGGTCGAGCTTGGAAAGGAGAGTGGCGACCTCATCCTTCTTGAAGTTCATGACGGCGGAGAAAATCTTGAAGATGGGGTCCAAGATAAACTGGCTGAAGGCACGTTCAAGTTGCTTACCCTCGTGGGTACCCTTGTTGGTCCACTTCTTGGTAGCGGCGTTGAAGTAGTTGTCACCCTAATACAGCGTTAGCATCATCGCTTTGTCATCCGCTACTGGCGGGTGGGTGGCTGTGAGATGTAAAACTTACCCACAGACGCTCCATCATCTTGTTTCGGTCGACACCGAATTTCTTAGCATAACGGATAGCGAACTGACGGATAGTGAAGGCCCAGCCGTGAAGACCGGAACCGAAAGCGACGGTACCCTTCTCAGGGTAGACCTGGAGGTCGCCCATGTTCTTGTCGAGGTAGGTGGAGATAACGACGTTGACGGACTCAATGGTACGTAGGAAGGTCTGGTACAGATCCTCCTTGGAGACCTGAAGCTCGAGAAGAGCACGGTCAACCTTGTTAATGACAACAACGGGCTTGATACGCTCAGTCAGAGCCTGACGCAGGACAGTCTCGGTCTGGACGCAGACACCTTCAATGGTGTCGACGACGACGAGGGCACCATCAGTGACACGGAGAGCGGCGGTGACTTCGGATGAGAAATCGACGTGACCGGGCGAGTCGATGAGGTTGATCAAGAAATCGGTACCGTCGGACTTTTGGCCGACGATATCCTTCAGGTCGTCCTCGGAAGGCAGAGTACCGTATAGCGAGATAGCGGTAGACTTGATGGTGATACCACGTTCCTGCTCATCGGCTCTCGTATCTGTGGCTCTCGCATCACCGGCTTTGGCGGTGGAGATGATACCGGCCTTGGCCAGCAGGGAATCGGTCAAGGTGGACTTTCCATGATCGACGTGGGCAATGACGGACATGTTACGGACATTGCTCGGCTTGTCCATAAGCCCGCGGATCTCGTCAATCGTAAAGCTGCAGACGAAGAATGCATGGTAAGCGGGTTGTCGCGCAACAGGAGAAAAGGTTTATCTCCGGGCGGGGTATGGGAGTTTTTTTTTTTTTTTTTCCCTTCCAAGTTTCTTGACGCCGCCGCCGCCGACGCCGACGCATAATGGTCGACGTCAAAATAGCTCAAGCATGGGCGTTTTCTTGACTAGTGGAAGGAAATATGAATGCGGATGTATACTTACTTGACCATTTTGGCGGTATTGTGATGGTAACTTTACTATGAGAGAGGTCAGCGATAGGCTCCGGTAGATTTTCTCCCTCGCAATAGGGACGAAATCGAGAGCAAAGAGGGGTGACGGAACTATCGTTCCACTGTTCCACTGCTCGTCTCCTACTTCTACTTCTACTCTCTATCTCCCCGACATAGAAACAGAGCGAGCAGGTGAGTAAGACGGAAATACAGGGACGAAGAAATATACAGAAATACAGAAAGAAGAGAGAGGAATGACGAACCTAGAAAAGGGAGAGTAAAGTAGGAGATTGGGAAGAAATGCAATCGCAAGCAACCACCGACCAGCTGTGGGTTGTTGCGGAAGGCAGAGATTGCGACAAGCAAGCGGATGGAAGAATGCAAGTGCAAGTGCAAGTGCAAATGCTGTGGCGGGTAAGAAAAAAAAAACCGAGGAAAATTTGTAATGTGTAGTAGCCAGAAGGTAAGGCAGGTGGATGGGGTCGCGGGTTCGCTGGAGGGAGGCAAAGCAGAGCAAGAGAAGAGGCCAGGAAGGAGGGGTCAAATGCGCAGGGCGGGGCAAGCGATGATTAGCGGATTAGCGCACTATTTTGTGTGGTTCCGTCGAATTGAATTTCGATCTTGTGCTGGCCCAATCGAGAGAGGTGGCGTCACGATGTGGGCGGGTGCGGGGTACGTACCTCTCTCTCTCTCTCTCTCTCTCTCTCTCTCTCAGTACCTACTGCACTCCCTCCGCCTCTTCTTCGTACAGGCTGTTTATTTACTAGGTACTAGTACCTACAAGCTAGGCAGATGAGAGGTAGGTATAGCTATGTACCTTAGGTAGCTAGAGGTACCTTAGGAGGTAGCTTACCTTA
Source organism: Xylariales sp. No.14919 (assembly GCA_002003505.1). NCBI lineage: Eukaryota > Fungi > Ascomycota > Sordariomycetes > Xylariales > Xylariales sp. No.14919. Next base: position 29,076 of record BDMC01000016.1, on the reverse strand, counting down.
TAGCCTAACCCCGTCTCGTCTCGTCTTGGTGGCCCGATGGAATAAATATCCGGCACATCCCCGGTCATACCACATTCAACCGATTTATTTCAACCTACGGAGTACGGAGTACATACCCAAGGTTTTGTCTAGGACAGCGATACCCTTAGATTGGGGAGAAATTAGAATTCTTGCCGGATGTTGTCTGTCTCCAGGATGAAATCTAGACTTCAACAACATATTCTTCCCGCCATGCGCCATCATTTACTCTAAGCAAGATAGGTAGCTATCTACTGGTAGGCGGGGCAGCTATGATGACCCGCGACAGTGTAAGAGAACACGAACATTGGAACCTAGTATGAACACCAGCCACACGGGAAAGCCACAGCGGGGAACTGTCACCCATCCTTGTACGCAGAGCGAGGGCTAAAACCCTCGTGTGCTCCTCCCACTTACGTACTTACCTAGGTTAGGCGGTTACATCTGTAGCTACCTAGGTAGCTTAGGTACCTAGGTGGGTACCTAAGATAGCTCGGACATCGCCAGCAACAGAAGATAATCTGCAGTATGGGGGATACCTATGAAGGTAGTAAGAAGGAAACCTATAGGTGAATAGATAATAGCAGTATAAGGCCGGATTCTTTTAATTTTGAAGCAAACTTCTCTAAACCGGACGCAGTTGATTAGCACATCGGCTGTTTTCGATGTCAAAATATTGCCCCTACCAACCCCTCCAACCCCTCCAAACAGCACCCTCCCCTCCCCCCGGTTCCTTAAGTAGGTAGCTTAGGTAACGGATGTTTTGCAGCTCCAAGCAGACCTGTCCAAGTACTAGCACAAGGTTCCTAGCACTGCCCAAAACAGCCTCTTTCGGTCTGACCAATTCCACCCATTATTAAGCTCCAAGCTCCCCACTTTGAGCTTTTTTACTTTTTTTTTTTTTTTTTTAAACAAACTTGACTTCTAACTTGACTCTACCGAGATGACCCGCAGTCTTGCCCGCAGCAGTGTAACAAGCTTCTTTTCCTAGTCTAGTGTAAACGCTCGGGTTTGACCAATGCGGTCGACCGCGAAAAATTCATCGTTGGCTGGTCAGCAGCTTGATTGCCATGACTGACTGATTACATCATGATCTTCGAAGTCCTGGGTTTTCATAACTCGCCTTGCTTTTGGTCCGGTGGTCGAGGAGCCACAACCTTCATGTACAGGTAATACGGTGCTCGAAGGGCTGCATTTCAACATCGTTCATATAGGAACCTTATACAAAGTGAATCGTTTCCAAAAAGGCTTTGCACAAAATGATGGTAAACGGCATGTGTGATTTGAGTGAATAAAATGATACTTATGAAACATTCGCCTTGTAGAGATAGGCCAAACACTACCTAAGGTTACACCTATACCCAAAACTACTCTGATTTCTAACGCATTTTGCTTCGTAGATACTTACTCTTGCCCACCAAGAAGACATGTTACCGCCCTCTCCGTGCCGCTAAACCGACGCTCTATCTCGCTAGTACCTATTTACCTACTTACGCAGTAAGGGCGCGTAAGCGTGTCGATCACCACTCGGCTCTCACCCGTTCGATAGTCATGCTCTCGGAACGACTCATCGTCCCATCCCCGGAAGGGTCTGATTCACACCGCAAAAAGAGTTGCATCACGTATTCATAAAAGAAAACCAGTCACCCGGAGAGCGTATTGCACTTTATACTTTCAGGCTGACTCCTACCGCAATCAACGCTCAGCCTCAAACCGTAGCGAACCAATAATCAAAAAGTCTAATTTCAGAACCCCAACCCAGCACCGAAGAGTCAGCGGCAAAGCAAATGCCAACAATAACGCCCCCCTTAATGCCCCTGTCACTCATCCGCCTCCCTACACGACGCATGGCGGTTTTCCGAAGGAAAGAAAGAAAGAAAGAAAGGCAAGCAAAGGAAGACAGTAAACGGCGCGATCTAAGAAATTGAGTGAATCCAAAATGTATTGTTTCTTCGTATATAATATGCTACTAGTCCCATCGGGACCGCCATTAAAAACAAATACCTAAAACGCCTTGCTATAATGCATTCGGCCTAATCTTTTCTACAAACTGTCTCTATCTCGTCGAACACGACGGATATCATGACCCCAAAATCTTCGAATACGCATCCTCAACCTCGCCCGCCAGCTCAAGCAACGAGACGATGACGATCTGGTGCGTGAGGTTAGGTAATCGCTCTCTGTGCAGGCCGATCCATTCGAGGGGTGGCGTGGCCTCTCCCATGTCCCGCAGCTGGGGCGTCTCGATGATAGGTGGCTCGAGCGCCTCGTACTCGTACTTGGACTGGGGGACGTTGACTTCGGCCGTGATCTTCTGCTGCTCGCCGTCCTTCCTTTCCTGCTCCGGTTCTGGGACGCCTGTGACTTTGATGGCTGACATAGTCGGGAGCTCGCGACCCCAGACCTGAGCCAGCAACCTTGAATGTTTGGCCCACATACCACGGATATAGCTGATGCGTGAGTAGTTCCATCCAACCTCTACTTTGCCCTCAAAGGAACTCTTAAATTTATACTGGATGTTTCGGGACTTCGGCCTCTGCCACGTCTGCATGACCGCTTCTACCTTGGGCACTTTTAGGATAGTACCGCCTCGCGAGCCTGTAGCGTTCTGTACTACATGCTCAACCAGAATGTCCTTGAGTGCCCTGGGAGCTTCGGCCCCTCGGATACCTGCGAGGCCAATCCGCAGCTGGCCAAGAGTAAGGCCTAGAATACTGTGAATACGCTGCTCTTCCATACTCGCCGCGAATCTTGCTCGTGCGTTGAGGGCCTCCAGCTTGAAAACTTGGTGGTCGGAAAAGGTGCTGGGGAAGACCCCCAAGTTTAGTGCTCTTAGCGTAACCACAACATCGGTGTCCAGGGATATAGGTGATTTTGCGGCCTTTTCATCTGTGTCTACCTTGATGGGAGGAACCACTTCCGTCACAGTCTGACTGACTGCCGACTTTCGCTTCATATATCTCTCAATCTCCCGTAACGAGGTTTCATAGTTTGCCTTACGCTCTTGAATAAACTTCTGGATGGCTTTCCACAGCGCCGCACCTTGAGCTGCGGACCCAGTAATGCCAAAAACTTGGACAGCCTCACCATCAAATATAGCCACGAGGCGGTCGCCAGAGCGACCTTTGTGTTGACGGACATTATACATAAGAAATTCCATAGTGGTGATATCCGCCACGAGGAAAGCCTGGTAGTCAAAAGCGGCCTTTAGCTTGAACTCACTGAATCTGACGGATGCTTGGACTTGGGGTGTCTCATTCAAGGCTTGTTCCCGCTCTGGCCATTGTATCGAGGTCCGGAGTCTAAAATCATGGAGCGTCACAAACCCACTTAGCCGGCCATCACAGTTTATGCCAATCTCTTCGAATCCTAAGCACAGATTCTGTTCCCAGTCCGAGGTTTTCTTTGAAGATACCCAGAACTCCTTGATAGCAAATTCTGGTTTGCCGAGAGATTGGCCGAGGTCAACAGCAACATCTAGGGCAGCGATGGAGATCGTAGCTGTCCAAGGAAATGCCGCCGTTGCCGCTACTTGTTGGTATCTTTGTACTAGATGAGCTTGCGAAGTTGTCTCTCTGGTTGGTTCAGCTACAGGAACCGTCGAGCCTTGTCGTATCTCTCTCGGGACCCAAATCTCGCGAAAGAGTAGGAAGTCGTGGACCTGTCTAGCATTGATGGCCACTTTCATCGGGCTCATTTTGACGATGGCAGACAGGCCACTCGTACCACTAACATGTTTACTATTCATTAAGGAGAGCACGATCGAATCGACGTCAAAGCTACCGGTAGACTCTCGAGAATACACGTGTTGCACAGCCAGATGGATTTTTCTGAGAGTGCCGGATAAGGCAAAGAAATTGCCATGATCCGTAGAGTGAACCGTATTCATAGTCACGTAGATGTCGTCAATTCTTGCCGTTGCGGCGACCCTGCCGATAGGTTGGCAGCTAAGCGTAAATTCTTGCTTGCAGATACGTAAACCGAGGTTCAGGTTGATACGCCCCAAAACCGTACTTGGGTCAGCAGTGAGAATATTCTCTTCATCATTTGATTTCGGCTTAGGGGGGGTTTTCTCATTTGCCGCAGCTGGTTGAGACGGGATATCGCTAACGATCTCCTTGATACTCGACGTGATGTCCATGATGAGTGGAACGACTGCGGGCAAGAGCATGTTGCGAGACGGTTCGATTCTAATCTCCCCGTGTAAATTGGCGAGTTCTTTACCGTCGTCCCTATACTCCGCCTTCCACGCCAAGCCAGGAGTTCGAAGCTTGGTGGGACTCCCAGCCTCGTCGGCGCTAAACTGACCGTACTTTCCGGCTGGTGTCTGACGAGTAGCTTTCGAGCCAGTCGGGTCAAGCTGTTCTCTCTCAGAAGTTTGTCCAGATAAATTCACTACGGCACCGGCGAAGTGAGCGTCGAGTAGCAGAGACTCTAGCCTTTTCCTGCCGAAGAGAGAGCCTCTGGTCTCAACCACATCCTTCGCCGGCTTGTTTTCATCGTTATCTCGCGCTACTATCGGCGCCCAATGTTGCGAAGCACGTTGGACGTTTTGAATGGACAGTGTAATCGAGTCTTTGACATGTGTGGCAGGGACAATAAAGCCAGAGGTTAAGCGAAGGTCCAGGGATTTGCCCACTGCTTGGTACGCAAGTCGCCGGGTATCCGCGCCAGTAATAAAAGCCACGTTGAAGATCATCTCCGGCAATAACGCTGAGTTCGATGAACGTCGAGACTTATCCCCATCCGGTGGAACCATTTGAAGTTGAAGGTCCTCGATAGTTAGTCTGGCTGAGTTCTGCTTGCGTGTGGCGAATTCTATCATCTTCACCGATAAGAATAGATCTTCTTGGCCCGCCAGCACCTGTTCGGGGCTCGTGGTGACGAGCCAGCCAATCTGGATATTGCGAAATTGGAAGGAATACATGACCGAGGCAAAAAATGAATCAAATATGTCCCTTTCGACCTCTGGTTCGTCATCTGTGATGGCTATGCGGGGTTTAGATTGCCTCAACTTTCGCAAGTAGTCGAGCTCCCGCGACGTATCCAACCTTTTGAACTTATCACCCATATGCCCCAGGACGTCAACAAAGGTAGACACGGTGTCCGGTGAGAGATTGGCCGAAAATCCATCCGATATGAAGTCAAAAGCTCTCAATGCATTGCCATCATCAAGTTCACGAGTAGAGGCAGTGATCAGGGCCCCGAAAGCGAGGTTGCCGCAAGACCTTACGTCTCCATCGGACCCTTTCATGATATCAAAGCTAATCTTTCGGATATTAACATGAACTTCAGGATCATCCAATACGACAGATGGATCAATCCTGTTGGCGACTTCGAGATGGACACGATCAAGGAAAAACGAAAGGAGCGCATATTGCTCGGGACTCGATTTGATGGGTGCATTCCCAGATATCTTAACACCAGCCAGAGTCGCATGAACATTATATATCAGATTAGAATCGTCTTGTTTCGAAATAGGCGGTTGGGGCGCGGATGAGCCAAAAAGACCCCCCAGGCGGCCTTGTATGATCTTACCCTGCTGTTGGAGTTCATCGACGGCATTGGAAATTTCGGGTCGATTAAGTGCGGTAAGAAGGCTGTACACAGCAGACGCATCAAGTTCAACGAGCTCTAAAGAGGCGAACACTTCGATTGAGTGCTCTCCAGGCGTGCTCTGACTAATTACTCGGCCATTCATAGGAGGGATTTGCAGCAAAGAAATGCTTTGAGGTGTGCTACCGAACCTGACTTGCATATCGTGGGAATTCTCTTTGACGTCAAAATCAAACGTGATATGTTTGTTGGCGGCGGCAGCTATAGTCGCACGTGATACTGTACCCGTTATAATGTATGTTAGAGAATGTAAAAGGGGAACAGTGATGGTGTATGAGTCTAGGAACATTGCCAGGTTGAGAGAGAACGACGAAGGGAGGCCGGCAACTGGTTTCTTGGGCGTAGGCACCGAAGGAGGTCTGATTGTTTTTTGCTGAAGCTCACGGAGCCGTGTCACTTCGTCTATGATCAACAAATCTACCACCTCAGCCAGGACGATGGGGTCTTGCAAAATAGAAATATCGAGGCTTTGGCTGCTCGCTGCTGCTCTAATTGCATGTCCAGGGGGATTTTCCGCAGATAGTGACTCATGTGCAATGATGACACTTGGCTTGTTAAGATGGATAGTTCCCAGTCCTTGCGAGTGACTTAGAACATGTACATCTGCGGTAGCACAACTAAGTGCGACATTCGTCTCCACGGTACCTGGTCTAACCTGTCTACTCACTACCGACAACATGATGTTTTCACATCGGGGTTCAACCGTCAAGTTAATGGTATCAAGTGATATTGCACCTTGACCCAGCACAAAAACAAAATGAAACGGCTGTGACGACTGATTACTGATCGGGGTTTTCTGATCGGCATGTCGGTTGCCTTCGGGTAGCTGAGTCTCTGCGGCCAAGTACAGAGGCAAAAGTTGATCCACGAGCTCAGTAAGTTCCCAATTAAAGTTTATACCGACTTGCCCGCAATACAGATTAGCGATGGTTAGCGGTCCTTGAAATGCGGTCTGATGGTCAGGGTTCCCTTCTCCAGGGCTATGTCCGGTATTGACTCTCGCCGTAAGATCCAGAACTAAAATTTGATTTCTCTTTAGGGTCGGATCAAGGCTAAGTCGAAGCTCGTGTACTCTGCCAACGGCCATCCACGGAACATGACCCCAGTTAGAAGCCTCGTCTGGACGCTTCCCAAAAATATTGTCCAAAAGCACTGCATGGCTAGTATCCTCGAGATCCCAGCTTCTCCAGTGATCGAAAGTGGTTACGACCTGTTCTCTTACGTCTTTCGGAATCTCCATCGAACCACTCAGGCAGTCTCGCATAATATTTGCCTGGGAAGACGGAACCAACGTGGCCCACATGTAGCGCAGGCGTGCGACTAGTTTCCATGAATCATAGGTCCTCAAATGTTTCGTAGCTGCTCTTAGAACAGCCGATGGTCGAACGACGAAAGATGGATCGCCCGCTCGTTGTCCCTCCATGGTAACACTATGTGTGAAGTACTTCAAGCGCTCCTCGGCAACCGAAGACAGTGTTGAAAACAGTGCTCCTGTCTCCTGGACGAGCGAGTTGGTCCTATTAATTAGGGAGGCAAGGTACTCGATGCGGCCCGGCGAAGTTCGCATACGGATCGCGCCTATATCAGCATCCAAGTAGCTAATTTCCTTCGAGCCCATTACCGCCATCACACTCTTGACCTCAAGTAATGCTGCCCCTTGGGTCTTACCCAAGGAAACTAGCCTTTCAGAAGCGGTGAGAGTAATAGCGGCAAGTCGAAAATGAAATGAGGGCAGAGGATCGTTTGGCGAAATCGTACTGCTATCCACGTCGTCATATTTTTCGGATCGAATAGCAAACGTTAGGTCTTCTAGCGACACATCATATTGGTCCAGTTGGTGAGGAGAGGAGTCATCCACGTGCGAATTGTTCAAAAATCGTACAGTGGCGTGGGGTAGCCGCAAAACGATGTCTGTCATGGCACTACCAATTTTGCCCTGTTTTTGCATCGTAAATATGTCGGACATCGCTCCAACTTGCAAAGAGTCGAGTATATCTTCGGGCTGAGCGGGCTGAAATGCCCGCATCAGTGCCACTACGCAACGTAGCGATACGGCATCTAAAGAGAGGTCTACGCCAGATGGAAATTCAAAGAGTAAGCTGTCGTGGGAACGGTCTTGAGCGAGTTCCTCCGGGTCAATATCCTCCAACCCGAAATTTGAAATGCTCGGTCTCCTGTCCTTCCGGTCGTGATTGGTGCTTTGTGCCGTTGCATCGGTCAGGTTCAGTTGGGCTGTTTCCAGCGGGAAATGCGGCGCAATAAATTGGCTTGTGAAGGCTACGATCCTACGGACTGGATCCGCTCTGCCCGTAGCACCTAGGGGATCTTCCGATGGCAAACGTCGGCGAGGAGATTGGGAGTATTCACGAATCATTCTCCTTGAATCGCTTCTAGAGGTCCGGGAGGGCCCCGAATGAGTGAAGGAGCGTCGACCGGACTCTGAACTTTTTGATAACCCTCGCCGTATGCTATCCGCTCCGCTCGAGCTTGCGAACGAAAGAAACGAGCTCTTGTGACGGAGGCGTTTTGAGCCATGTGAAGAGTTAAACGATGAGGTCGACCTCTTATCATCAGCAACAGTAGACAAGACCGGCTGCGGGATTGTAGGAACACTTTGGGCGATAGGGTCTACGGGGTCTGTTTGGGGGTTGTCAAAAAGGTCTGGCATAAGGAGGAAGTCCGTTCGATGCGTCCGTTGATCATGTCGCCGTATGAGTTCCTGTTGCAATTGTCGTACCTTCGCAAACTCGTACTTCCTACCAATAAGGGCAAACTGGAAGTTCGTCCGGAAGAATATGTCTGCCTCTATGTGAGGTCTGAGTCTTGAATTGTGCCTCGCCGCAGACTCTGACTGAATACACGAAAACTCAAGTCGAGGGATCGAGACGTCAGCACGCCTCGAGTAGTGAGTTCTAGCCCAATCATTGTAGTATACTTGAATAGGTCCACTGGCGCATAGGAAAGCAGATTCTTCGACGTGCAGCCATACATGGAGGGAATCAACGTAAACGCGCAGGAATGTGACATCGTACACCACAATAGGAGATGCTAAGGCGTTCTCATCGTCATCAAACGAGAAGCCAAACGCCTTCCCACCTTGGGTAAGTGCTGCCATGAATTCAGCCGAACATTCTCCAGTAATCGCGCCAATGTTCAAATCCCAATTGCAGAGATAGGTTGGCTCTGTCGGAGGCAGCCCAAAAAGCCGATGACCGTAAACGGTGAGCCCATCAATGAACAGTTGTGTTTTTGATGCGAAGCTTGTAGGGCTGACAGCTTCCCCTTCCTCATCTCCCATGGAAAGACTAAGCGGGGCTAAAGACAAATCAAGGTCCATATAATAATTCGTAAATCGAAGATCAAGGGTTAACGACGCAGCTTCGATGGGGATGTGACGCCTAGCCGAATACAAATTTGCCGGTAGGAGAATCGTGGGATCATCGATGCGAATTGATAACATGACGTCCAAGTCGTTCGATTTCTTTGGTGGGGGGCGATTTGCTGCTTCGACATTAGAGCCTTGAGCTTCGACCCGAAGTGTCTGCTGATATTCGTCAAGCGTCTTGAAGTGAACGTGATCTCCAAAATAATTATCCTTCAGCAAGAGAAAATAGCGAATAAGGAAACCGTATAAGTAAAACGTCGGTGACTGGGCGGTGACGTCAAGCACAAGAGTATCAGTGTTGGCGACTGACGTCGTGGTATTATAATGGTAATTCGCATCAATAACAAGCTTTTCCAGATTTCCTACATCTTTAGATGCCAGGAAAGTCGCTTGTGTATTCCATGAAGGGGCGTGCAACGTGAGATCCAGAGTCTCAGTTTCGATCTTGAACGGCACGGCATTTTTCGAAGGTCGGAAGGTATCGAGGTCAATACGAGTGTCCACCTTTAGACAAGGGCTAGATAAAATAAGGTAGGTATTTTCATCCATGCTTATTGGATCATTAATAATATTAACATCATTGACATTGATGTAAAGTTTGAGATTCCGAAGGGTCAAATTTAACAAATACTTGAAAGGGGTAAAGAGCAGATACTCCGATGGGGGCCCAGTACCCCAGTCGTCGATAAGGTCAATTAGTAGGAACGTGTGTTCGCGCAGGATGAAAAGCTCCATGCCGTCACTGTCAATATCAAATCGCCAAGTGCGGAGGCCGTTCCATTTCAAGGGCGTAGAGAGATCACATGAGATGTGCTGAGCACCAGATCTCCACATTAGACCATGATTAACACTCGTTGATACCTCTGTTGAAGGCAGATCAATCTTCAGGACATTCCGGTATCCCGCTGGTCTTGGAAGCATGTCCATCTTATACGAAACCGTAGCGTTTGTTCCAATTTTGACGTCGAGCCAACCATAGGGGCGCTGTTCAGCCGCCGTGGTAGCAGCGGATTTTCGACTGCGCCCTCGACCCCGGCCACGTTGTTGTTCCTGCTCCCGCTGCTGCTCCATGGTGAGCCCTTCTTTCTTCCACCTCCAATTTTTGGAATCCTCTCGGGTGGGTATTCTGAGCGTAGCTTCGTCGTTAAGCTCTAGATAGAAGTTAAAAAGCGTAGGTACACGACCCGATCCGATGGGCAGTGGTCTAGCAGGAACGGCATCTTTAGAGAGGCTAGGAAAAAAGACTCTTTGTAGTTCGGCCCGTTGTCTGTCTGCCCATGGGCCATAATTGATAATTCCTCCTTTTAGGGCTAAACTAATCGCCCAAGCGGGTGGTGTAGACCCATTGACATAGTCAGGGCCATTCGGGTCCATGGGAGGTTGAACTCTCTCACTCTCCAGCACCTTTGAGGGGACATCCCAGTAAATTCTCAATGTGCCAGCTGGGCTATCGACAATAGTGTTAACTGCGGCGTAGTCGAGGGAGGACCACCTCGACTTATCGTCCCCTTCATCAGCGTTCAAGTAACGAGACAGCCCCTGCCAGTGGTTTAACCCAGGGATAGGTAGTTCTGCCGGTGCGGCGCCAGCCCTAGAGTCTACCGAGAAGGATTCCACTGATTTTCTCCAGTAAGGTATGAGATTCCGCAGTTGTCCAAGGACCCTGCGGCGTTGCCTTCGGAAAAAAAACCGATGGCTCCGGTCCTCATTAGAATCCAAAGCTGCCTGTTTCTCTCTGACGGCACGGGTCAGCTGGTCCTCCTTGTAACCATTATGTTCCACCATCTCCATTACGGGATGCTCGAAATTGATTTCGAAAAGTTGTCGGTAGGGATCGATAGTTTGACATTCTGCGGCATCGATCTCTCCAGATAGAGTCTCGGTTTTCACAATCAGAAGAGCCTTGGTATTATCATTCCCCATGACCAAAGCAGCCTTGTCGCATTCGAAGTGGATTGGATAAAATTGTAACATCAAGGGGAGCGCGACCTTATCCTCCAACGACCCCCCGCTCACAGAGCTAGACATGCTAGAGGCCTTATGATACCGGGTTCGAATACCGTCCTTCTCCTCGCCATCAAGACTCCCCTTCATCTCTTCATCGTCCTTAGAAATGCCCGACTCCATAGTATGCTTGCGCAACCGCTGGCGAGGCTTCGTGGAATCACTAGCACTTTTTCCGTCTGCGCTTAGTCTGACATCGTGGCCACGGCCGCCTCCGACCTTATTGTCATTATTACTATTATACGGTACAGAGTCGTCCATGGCATTGGTCATCGCATTGAATATCGAGTCGTATGCAGCGCTGCGGTTATACACAAACCATTCCAACCCAGAAACGGCAATATTGATACGGCATGGCAGCTTTTGCCGTCTATCACGGCCATTAGAGGCAACATCCTCATCATCGATCCTAGACCCCTGCTTGGCGCGATAGATTTGGGCATCACGAACCCTACGCAACCAGTATGACCAGGTAATATGACCATTCTGGATGAGTATAGTCTCGTTATTGCCGTGATAGCGCAGACCGATGAAGAAGAGACGGCCGCCGAGCAGGGACAATTGAAGGGCTTGTATGTCGATGTATATGCGGTATCGGTGCCATGTATACGTGCGAATAACGGCGGAGACAATCGAGGCAACTACTCTATTAAAGTACAGCAAGAAAAACACGGCTCTGATAGGAGATACCCGTATCAGTATTGTATTCGAGCGAAGCAAGCGAGTAGAGGGGAGGGCTAGAGCTTACAGCACCCCCGTTACGATGGTGTACCCGAGGAATTCGCTAAAGAAGGCATTAGTGGCCGCCATGCACTCTTGGTCTGACGATCCGAGAAGTAGGGAGTAGTTTACCCATTGAAGTTCCTCAGGGACGGTATCGTGGTTGAGCCAGGGCTCCCTTTGTCGGCCATGGCACGTCAGCTCCCCCGGCTCCTCCAGAAGCACGCGCTGCCCTCTGTGTTATGATGACCACTGTGATAGCGGAAGACATTTAGGTCGATGCCAGCGTCTGATCTAGCTGTCGGGCGAATTGGGATCCTCGTCTTGTCTGAGGCAGACACCTCGGCAGAGTGCTCATGCCTCGAGTACCGTAGACTAACGGGTTCGGTCGGGAGGCTTGTCAATGATGATAGAGGGAGCTGAGATGATGTGCATACAGCACTAAAGTAGGTACCTAATGCAGGTGTATTACAAGGTAGGCAGGTTAGGTGGTTTAGGTAGGTAGGTAGGTAGCGTAGGGGAGTATGATTATTATGACATGTGCCCGCATGTATGCTGTACAGACTTGGGATTAAACATCGAAGCCGGGGCAGGCAGGGGTAGAGACATTCTGTACATTCTGTACATGAACAACAGCGAATCAGAGCCCCTGATGGGTAGAGCTTGGAAGCTATTGTGGGTAACAGGACCGTAGGGCCTGGGGAAGTATGGGTACGAAACTGAGCACTAGCGTTTACCGTCGATTTTACGATGGCCATCCTGCACAGGTAGGTACCTAATACACCTAATACTGATACTATAGGCATGCTACATAGGTAATATGGTGGTATCAAAGAGCTCTCCACTCCACCAACCACAGGTACCGCTACCAATCTAACCTCTAACCATCATCGGCCATCAACATAGGTATCTGAATCTACCTATCTATCTATCTAGGTATCTAGTGTTCCTACACCATCTCTAGTGTGTAGTGTAGATCGCTCAGGACACGCGGACCGTTTACTCCCCACCATAGGCCATCGTCTCTACCTAGGTAGGCCTTCTTCCGCACCCTCGAAACAATTCTCGATGATGTCGTTTCTCCAATACCCAGGCAACTATCCTTGAATTACTCCCACACGCCTCAAGGCTCACGCCTCACGCCTCACACCTCACACCTCTAGCTGACGATATCGGTGGTGCGTCCCTGATCTAGAGGACCCGACCCAGGAGGCAGAGATGGCTGCTGGAGGTACTGGCGAGAAGTTCACCACCGCGACCACCATCGTCGCCGGTGTATTTTCTCTGGCCGCAACTGTGTTGTCTATCGTGTAAGTTGCACCACATGTATTCATACCTAACTCGAGAAGACGTGCTGATCCAGCCCACAACAGCTCAATATGGTTTCAACTGTATGGCCGCCTACCCCTGCCTACCTCCGCTCCGTATTCACATCACTGCAGGAAAAACTATCGTAAACCACTGCTCCAGCGATATGTCGTCCGTATTCTGCTCATGTAAGGGACCATGCTCTTCGCGGAGATTTAGAGTGAGTTCCAATGATTTTGACACCGTTTTAGGGTCCCCATTTACTCCATCAGCTCTTGGTCGAGTATGGTGTCGCTCAAGGCTGCCGCATTCCTCGACCCCATCAGAGATATCTACGAGGTTCGTCCAACTCTGAACCCTCCCACCCTCTACGTATTCTCGTAGATCTGACATGTCCGTGACTATGTAGGCGTTTACGATCTATACATTCTTCCAACTCCTCATCAACTATCTTGATGGAGAAAGAGCCCTTATCATTATGACCCACGGTCGCGCCCCCGTCCATCATCTATGGCCCCTCAACCACCTATTACCCAAGGTCGATATTTCCGATCCCTACACATTCCTAGCCATAAAGCGAGGCATTCTTCAATATGCATGGCTCAAGCCCATCTTGGCTCTTGCCGCCATCATCATGAAGGCAACTGGTATCTACCAAGAAGGTTATATTGGTGTGTCATCGGGTTATCTATGGAGCGGTATCATCTACAACATCAGCGTTACCGTCAGTCTTTATTCGCTCGGTCTATTTTGGGTCTGCATGCACGACGATCTACTGCCGTTCCGTCCCGTGCCCAAATTTCTGTGCATCAAGCTCATTATTTTTGCTTCCTATTGGCAGGGCTTCCTACTTTCTATTTTGGTGTGGATCGGCGCCATCCCAGATGATGTCCCAGAGTATACCCCAGATAATTTGGCGGCTGCCATTCAAGATGCTCTGATTTGTGTTGAAATGCCTGCTTTTGCTATAGCACATTGGTACGCCTTCTCGTGGCACGACTACGCTGACAACACTGTTTCCTCGGCGAGAATGCCCGTTAAATACGCCATGAGAGATGCATTTGGTGTTGTTGATCTAATCGAGGACTCTAAAGAGACCTTCAGAGGTGACAAGTACAGTTACCGCATATTTGATTCCAGTGGAAAGATCATCGCACATGAAGACTCGAGCTCTCGATTCGCCCGGCTTAAAGACGGCATGAGATATAAACGTGGGGGTGAAGCTAAGTATTGGATTCCAAAGCCAGGTGAGGTGCGAGGGGAAATGAGCGCGAATACGCCTCTCTTAAACTCAAACGGTGGGCCAAGTGGGAGTAATGGACCATCAAAATATACAGACGGCTCCGTCCCCGAGGCTGTGCTAGACCCCGACGACGAGAGCCTCTACGGAAAAGCTAGGGAATTAGAATTCGGTGATTGGAACGTGAGTGAAACTCTACATCCCGTGTCTTTTCGGTTGCTTACAATATGCTAGTATCCCGTGATCACCGCCAACGAGCCATCTAGAGATCTCTGGATATCGTCAGGTCCACGGGTGTATCAATCAGCCACCGGGGCATGGAATGCATCGCGATCATCATCGTCAATCAGCGTATCCAACAAGCCACCCGCTCTAAAAACTGCGAGCAGGGCAAATAGGACGAGCACAGGGTCCATCGAGACCCAAAACAACAAAGGCAAACAAAAGCAGCCAAAACCAGAGGTTACATCCCCTCCAGAACCTTCGGCACAAGCCGCCCAAGAAACGCAGAGCAAAGGGCCGCTCGGCGCACCAGTACTCAACACGAATGACCCTCAGATATTAGAAGAAGAGGCAGAGGAAGATGACCTCACAGATGAGACTTCCGATCAAGATAGATCAAGCCCCATATATACGACAGGGCAAGAAGACGAGTTCCGAAATGTCTGGGGCCACGAGCATTTATAAGTAAACCGTTGTTGAAGATTTGTTTTAGTTCTTGTTATCTCATTATTAGATACCCCGGTACAGTTTGGGCTTTTCGCACATAGCGATTTCTTACATGCTATCAAGGGCGTAGCAAAGGTTTTGTTTAGCAGGACATGAAATTAATTGCAAACATTTTGCCCATGCAACGCATAAATGATGCGAAAATTATAATGCTACCGATCTTGTTCGAAGTTTCTTTTATTGTGCCTCTTTCTCTCTTTTTATCTCTAGAATCGGCCAGTTCACACGACAAGCCTAGGTCAGTCAGTAGTACTGAATGAGCAAGCATATATATTCGGCGGAATAGGAGACTCTGGTCAAACATGTAATTCATTCACGCCTCGCTGGCAGGACTCGGCGGCAAGTCACCAGTTGCCCAGTCCGCGGGCTCGGGTCCGAGCACAAAGTCCATGGTCCCGCCATTAGCGAAGACGTCGTCCCACGAGACCCAGGCCTTGTCCCAGGCCTTCCCGTTCACGCTCAACGACTGCACGTAATACGACTCCTGGCCGACGTTCTCGGCCGTGATGGCGAGCTTCTTGCCGCCGCCCAGGTCGATGGCGAGGTCGGCGAACCACGGCGACGCGATCAGGAACGTCGTCTGGCCCGTCAGCGGGTACAGGCCGATCATGTTCCACAGCAGCCAGCTCTCCATGGCGCCGGCGTCCGAGTTGCCCGGCAGGCCGGTCTCCGTGGGCGCGTAGTACGACCGCGCGACGCCGCGCGCGTACTTGACGGACAGGTCCTGGCGGCCGGCGAAGTTGAACAGGTACGGCGTCGCGAAGCTCGGCTCGTTGCCCGGGTTGAACAGCGTGTGCCCGAAGGCGGCGTTGCCCGAGCTCAGGCCCGGCGTGAACATGGCCTCCAGCCGCGCCACGAAGGCCTCCGGCCCCCCGCTGTACGCGATCAGCGTCGCCACGTCGTGGTGCGCGTTGAACGAGTACTCCATCGGCAGCCCCTGGTAGTAGTCGTCGCCCCAGTAGCACCCGCCGCAGCTCAGCGGGTCCTGCGACACCCAGGCCCCGGAGCTGTCGCGCGGCCCCAGGAACCCGGTGAAGTTCAGCGCCGTCAGGTTCGCGTTCCATTGGTTCCGCCATTGCCGCGAGCGCGACAGGTATTTGGATGCTGCTGTGCTGTTGTCGAGCCCCGTGGCCACTTGGTACAGCGCGAAGTCGTTGAGGGCGCTGGGCGGGCGTTAGTAGATCGGGTTTAATCATGGAGTTGCAGAGAAAAGGGGCGAAGAGGGACAATGTGATGCCGATGTGGGAAATTAGCAGACTCACTATTCGACGGCGCGGCTCACCGAACGCCCATATTTCGTCGTGATGTAGCCGTGCTCGATCCAGTCCGGCAGAGCGCCGCGCCCTTCCTTCGTCGACGACGAGGTGTCTCTAGGGTCGTTGTTGTTCGGCGGCACGGTCTCGGCATCGGTCAGCATGGCCGCGAACCCGTCCTCCCAGTTTATAGCGCCGTGGACGCCCTTCACGTACGCGTCCGCGAGAACGTTGTCGGCGTTCGACCCGCCCTGCGTCGCGCCGTTGAAGAACGACGACCGCGCGTCCGGCATGAAGCCTTCGAATCGCCAGATGTCGATCAAGGAGCGTATCAGCTCCTCGTAGGCGGTTGGCTGCAGGATATGCAGTAGCGGTGTGTGCGAGCGGAACTAGGGTCACGTGAGAAGGCGGAAATACGAGTGCAGCGGAGCGAGAAGGCTTACAGTGTCCCAGAATGTGAAGATATCGTCGTAGTACGGCTCCGTGGACGACCAGAGAGGGTTCTCGCCCGTCTTGTTCGTCGGGATGAGGAGGAAGTGGTATAGCGAGGAGTACAGAAGCTGGAGATTGGTCGTGTTGGAGGTGTCTGTTGTGGTGATTTTAGACAGCACACCGTCAGTCCAGGCGGCCTTGACGTCCTCCTCTAAGGTGTCTAGGGTCGTGCCCGCCGGGATCTCTTTTTCTACGCTGCTGCAGGCCTGCTCGCTTGAGACGAAGGATACACCTACTCTTGAGGTGACGCTCGTGGAGTCGAACGTGAAGACCGCCCCTAGTCGTGATGTCGAGTTCTGGCTTGCGGAATCGCCGTACTCCGCTAGGGTTGTGCCTGTCGCACTTGACCCTAGAAAGGTCTTGAAGGTGGCGGCCTGGTCGAAATAGCCGCAGAAATGCACCGTCCACTTTGGGGCGCGGTTCCATCCCTATTCAACGATTAGTACATATACCAAGTTCACCTTCTGGTATACTTTATCATTGGCGCCATACATTATCATAGGACCCAGACCCCTCATAGCGGAGGCCATCATCTGTAGTGGTGACGGTGATGTTCCCGCCGAGATAGTTCTGCCCCAGCCCTTGGCCACGGTACGAAGAGAGAACGTGCGAGACGTCAACGACGACATTAGAAGCACCACCACTTTCCGGGAACTCATATACATACTTGCCAGCTCGGCCAGTGGCTCCCATCTCGACGGTAATCCCGTTAAATAGACTCGATTTGTAATATCCGAGCCGTGTCTCATCCGCCGTGCTCCGGTTGACGCTCAGGTCAGCCAAAGGGTTCGCGATAGTCCCCGCAACAGGCATTTGAGACACGACGCCGTACTTGGGGGCGCCGCCAGTTCCGCTCTCATGAAGCAGACTGAACCCAATGAAGTTCCCGCTCGGCTGATAGCCTGAATAGCTGTCGGAGCCGGTATACAGGTCTGGCCCGAACTTCACCATGCCGAGAGGCAGGCTGATGCCGGGGAATGTGTTTCCGCCATTGGAAGCGCCCGTCTATGGTTGATGTTAATCTCGAGGTAGTTCTCTTTCTTTGATTAGGCCTAGGACTCACTTTAGGCAGCACAAACTGCGTGAGGTCTTGCTCGGCATCTTGCGCCTGACATGGCGAAACCAACGATGAAGCCGTCGCCGCCACTACAGCGACTTTCGACGCGAATTGCGCAAGACATGGCATCATGGCTGATTGTCTGTCTACGTAATCATGAAGATATCAGAGTTGTGAGAAGTCCCGATCCACGGACTCCCCAATGAGTCCACTGAATGAATGAATGACTGACGGATGGAGGTCCGCTTCGCGATCAGCAACGTTTGAGCGCAAATCAGAGTCTCATAACTACATTCGTCCAAACTACCGTAGATAGCAACTTGCTTTTGACCACCAAGTAAGAGAGTAATACACTAGCTAGCTACACCTAAAATGAGCTCCCTTTCGCTTTATGCAATTACATCACGGGGCCTCGGGCCAGGCCGGAGAAAAGGGGCGCACGTTTCACCAGTCGTTTGTTTTTTTTTTACCTGGTTCTCCACAGCCCACGCCCCCGGCTTTCTCGCCCACCTCCTGCTATATCGGGGCATCGTGACGCTCCATGGCCCTGGCACATGGAAACAGCGCGAGCTGCGATTCGCCCGCTCGAAACAGTACAGTGGACCCCCCGCGTGCCGCCCTGCCGGTACCCCAGCCCCGATCCTCCTATGTCGATCCATAATTAGGCCGGCATCGTGTACCAGACCGGCGAATCGCTGGATTAGGTACCTGCTGAACTGCGTCTGTGCTTCGTCCGTGTAAGCGCAACACCGAGGTATAAAAATAGATAGAAACTGCCGAAAACGAACAACAGCCTGACATGCTCTGTGGTTGTTTCAGCCTGTCAGGAGGTACCTAGTATAGGTATGTTGTGATGACCTCAGGTACCCATTCAGTACCTTTTTAGTAGAAGTACTATATTAACCCATTTGGTACACTAGAGTAGCTCTTAGGTAAGCTATCCACTCCGGGAGCCACCAGGCCACGTACCAACGTTTAGGTAAGTAGTGTTTTCGACTTCCAACTCGCTACTTAGTATGTACTATACACACAATGACGTACGGAAGAGCGTGATAGTCTACGTGGGGAGAGGAGTACGCGGCAGGACCGGAAAGGCAAATACGGGCAGCGAAGTACTATCATTTCTCCTCAAATGCTAATGTCGGAATCTTTATCAAGCTCGGGATCACAAAGCTACGTTGAATATACCTACGAACCTAGAGAAACGTCGCAACTTGAGCTTGGGGGGAATTTTTAACTCGGATTTTTCAAAATTCCTAACTACATCCCGATTCCCGGCCCCAGTCACTGTGAGCCCGTGAACCGACAAGAGACAATTGCCCCTCGGGCGAGGGAGGTCAAACATAGTCCTCGAGGCCTCGAAAGCGGGTAAATGAAGCCGGTGTTCATCTTACCCGTGCCCTAGTCTAGGCCTCATGCTCAGACACTGAGTGTAGGGTCTTGTCATACGTAACACCATATATTAGCTGAAAGACTGGACGTGGTACACGGGATGCGCTGGACCGTAAATATCGCTACTTCGCAGAGTATTACCTGGACTACTGAGACCTCTTTCAGCTAATCTATCCCTTACTTTAAATACTGAGACATTCCTAAATGAAGCTATTCAGGCAACTTTAGGCGAGGGGGAATAGTCGCCGACTAGTGTATATAAACCTGGCAAGATCGCTATTCCAAGGTCCCTTTGTTCTGGAGAACCAAGGAGCCTTTGACACCCTAGACGATTATCATTAATATGAAGACATTCCAAGCCCTTCACAAGCCCTTGTTATAGGTCTAGGTTTCCATTCCGGGGTCTTGTTTAAGGGAATCCATTGGAGTCAAGCCGTTTGCCACGCTATTTCGCTATTCGCCTATCACTATGAAGTTGTAACTACTCTAACAGGTGTTGTCTAGGTTAGCCACCTAGTTTATACACGCCTCAGGTTATGACCCGTGCTATGCTAACCGTCACATCCGTAGACCAAAGAGATGTCCTATATTTTGGTAATAAACACTCAGCATAGGTAGTATAGGCTCTCTACACCACAACCAGAGTTCATTGCATCACTATACTGAGATTATGACACCGACCCTCGTTCAACGGGTGCCTCGACACGGGGAGCGAGCTCGAACTTCTCAGATGTGTCGATCACCAACCCAACGTCAATATAGCTACGTCTCGTCTGTCGAAAGAGATCTACAAGTTCGAGACGAAGGGCTTCGGCTATTTGCACGAGCTCGGAAGTCCAATCGCCACATTTCATGTCTGGAATCTTATGTAGAGGCACAAGACCAAACCGGGTGCCCGATATCGACGGTAACCCTAACTTTTCCGTACCAGGCACAAAATGCACAACGATGAACACTCTGCGGAGACCCCGCAATTGTGTAAGAACATAGCGATCAAGATTAGAGAGACGACGATTCGAATCATTTCTCCGCCTATAGTCCGGTGCACGAGCGTATATTGCCAATTGCCGGATGCGACGACTCCAGTGGTTGTCGTTTAGCCTTGGTACAGGCGCGTCAATTGGATCGCAGAAAAACCGGAGCTGGCCGGGAAGCCCGTAGTTGGAGCCCAGAAAGAAGACGTCTTTGTGGAAATTCATCCACGTGTGCACCGGTGACCGTCGAGGTTCGAGACGAAAGTCGCCTATTCCCCCATAAAAGCCCCAGGGGGCCAGGGGGCTTCGCTTCCAAGGTATACGGACAGGCGATTCCGGGGCCAGAGAGCTGACTGCAGTCGAGATCCTATGGTTCAAAGTAATCTTCCACTCGAAGGGACTCAGTGGTTCCCCGTCGTCGACATTGGGGTCCGCGGTTTGGGCTGTCGACTCAACTAACCTGCTCCTAGTTGAGTCGACCGCTACATAGTGCCGGTGGCTAGAAGCAATGAAGAGATAGTGGTAGACGGCTGGCTGATCGTCTTGCCAGAATTCCCATATCATCCGTTGTAGTTCGGGTGGTAATTCCCTGAAAAGATGGAACTCATCAGGCTTCTTTGGCTCCTTTTGCTTTATGGCGAGAGACTCCATGGTTTCGAGAGCACAAAACTACACAGAAGACTGTTAGGTTCAACTAATAACCAATATGCTATAGCTTTATGGAACTCCTACCTTTTATAATAGGCAGAAAAGGCCAATCGGGGTTTAATGACAGTGGGAGCTGTGTCATACGTAGTACGCGGAAGAAGCTGAGAAGCGTGATACGCAGTACGCGGCGTGCTCTCGAACGCGAGAGTCAATGGTCTTTTGTGTACTACATAGTAATACCGAGACCTCTTTCAGCTGTACATTCCTGTTTGTAAGTCGGATCTGGAGTTGCCTGGATTGGTGTCAGTCTAGGAAGGATGATAAGAGGAAGAAGAAGGTGATTTGAGCTTGTTTAAGTAGTCGTTCCATACCGCCTCGTGGACTGACGACTTCTTAGTAAGAACGAACAACATTAAGAGTTGGAAGGATAAATTATATCTCATCACACCGGCCTCCTTAATACCAATATTTCGAAGGTACTCTGCGTTGGCTGGCATCTAGGTTACTTTCGCAGTAACGTAGTCAGGGTTGCCATTGGTCGTGTGATAGGACACCGGCAGGAATATGGTACGTGAGCAGTGATATATACATTCTCGCTCAGAAAGGCAAAAAAGCACTATACACTCGTTCGTAGGATGGCAAACGAGGGCTGGGGGTGGCGAACAAAGGTGTTTCGTAGGAGTGTGTAAATCTATATGATCCTGCTAGCGATGACATCTGTTTATCTAATGCCATATCGGACACCTTAACTGAAGTCCTAAGATACCTAAATCTATATAAATAAATCTGAAGTTTACTCCGGGGCTTAGGAGACTCGATACCACTGCCCCCCTTAATTCTCTAGAGTCGGTTCAGGTAAATGATATCGGTCCGTCTACCTCTGTAAGGTTCACCCGCCCTGCCTGCCAAGGGCAGTGCCTGGTCATCCCGCTAGGTTGTCTACAAGTCTCAATTATATAATTATAACAATGGTCGCACAGCGGAGTAGGCCCAGCCAAAGACTGGAGGTTATTTAGCATTCGTATGCCATACAAACTGCATTGCTAAAAATAAGATACGGCCAGAGAAGGGGTGAGTTTGTTCGAGGATCCAGAAGCTTTCCGGACATAAGCTTCCGTCATGACCCTAATGTAGGGGTATGAAAGAGCCTTCTTCGTTTTGGGAGATGTGATAACTATTATCAAGGCTAGTGATTTCCCGTCTCGTGTGACGCCTTTAACTTAACTTAAGGTCCGGAGTAAAATGCTGTTCGATAGAGGTCTGGATTTACATATCGAGCCTGATCATAGGTACCTGAGTTACCTAGCCACGCCCCCCTGTACCTACAGTTAGCTTAGCACTTAACTTAATAGGTACCTACAACACACCTTGGACTCTCTCTACCTACATAATTTTACCTGAGGTACCTTACTTAGCTAAGGTAAGCAAATCTAGTACCTACATATATCTAGGAGGTACAGGTACCTAGGTTCTTACATACACCTAGGTCTAGGTAGTGTAGGGTTGCAAACAGTACCTACATGTAGATACTGGAACTTGCTTACCCTTCTATACCCCTCTTTTAGCTGGTATCTGGGGCCTGGGTCGAGTATTATTACCCAGGTACATTTAATACAATCAGGTATTTCAATACAATGATTTCACCCTCCGCCATAGTGACTACTATAGTAGGTACTTGGTACCTACCTACCTGGTATTCCAGCTCAAGGTGCCCATGTTACGGTACTGCTCACCCCACCGGCTTATTGCACCTATAATAAGTACCTAGGTACACTATCTACTTATCTATCTAGGTACCTAGGTAGGTTAGTAGAATATACCTAAGGCAATCTGCTAACCCCCCTAGGTAGTATGTATAGAGTTAGCGCGATAGATCCACAAATCCCCAGCGATGCCGCACAATATGGCTACTTCCTAGGTAGGTGGTGAAAACTTTCTACACCGCTTCACGATTCTGCCAGTTTTATTATTTCCCACCTTTCTGTCGCCTGGCCGATGTACGGGCACTACGCAGTAATAGCAATATGGGTCGCCGGCCCAATCCATTGATACTCGAGTTCTTCGAGAGAGGTGCAAAGCTAAACGACAACAGCAACCGCTACCATCACCGCTGCAAGGCCTGTGGCGAGGACTTCCCCAAGGGCCGCATCGACAGCCTTACTAACCACCTTACCAAGAAATGTCCTGCCATATCCGAGGCCGAGCGCATCAATGCCTGTCTGGCTCTCCACGGAATTAGCAATGCCGGAGGGAGACCCAAATACGATGGACTTCTACACTCCGGCCCTAACATGGGGCCCAATACCGGTCATGCCACTGGCCCTAACACCGCTTTTTCGGTAGCACAAACATCCAGTCAGCCTCAGGACCTAACTCACAGCCATTCCCATGCCCAGTCCCACGCTCAGAATCAAATATGGACCCCCTTGGAGACCCTAGCCGAGGTGTCTCGCCAGATCGAAGCTAACGAGAAACACGACGATCACGCATCTGCTTGCGCTCACGATCCTACATCCGAGGCCGTGCAAACTACCTTGGCCGCTGCCATTCCGAACCTCTCGTCCTCCGGAACCAATCCCTTCGAGCTGCAAGAACAATTCACTTTAGAGAACCCACCTCTAAGCTATAACAATCAGTCACAACACGAGAAGAAAGGTGCAAAATCCACTCCAACCCAGGCATCTTTTATTCCTGCCTTAGTATAGGTGATGCTAACTTCTAAATCATAGATACGACGCCCCAGAAAACATCCGAATTCGTCCACCATGAACTCTCTACCGAGGAACAACGACTCCAACAGTTTTTACAAGTCTCTGGATCTCCTCCGCAAACCGCCCTCTCAGTTGCTGCTGCCGCCGCCACGGCTCGACTTACCTCGTCACTACTTGACCCTCAATTGCTGAGTGATGCTGCGATTGCTGAGCAGATTGCCCAGGCGGCGCCCTCTGCCGATCTAATGATTGACTATCCAGAGCCCGAAAGAGAACAACCTACCCAAGTTACCCAACCCCGAGTCGTCCGGACTACACCGCCTTCTCCGGCGAATGCTGCCGAGTCGTCAACACCATGGGGTGGTATGACATATATGGCTGAGGATATTCACGGCCCCGCCACCGTCACCGACCATGCTCATCAATTGGGCCCTAACCTCAAAGGTGGTTATCGTATGGACACCATTACCAGCCCTGATGGATCTCGCCAGAAGCACAGCCGCGCAAAATTCGACAAGGAGCGTCGAATCGAGGTGCAAGAGGTACGACGTATTGGCGCATGTATTCGGTGTCGCATTCTACGGAAGGTGTGTTCAAAGGGCACTCCGTGCGATACCTGCAAGAAAGTGCTGTCCCCGCGCGTCTGGCGAACTGGTTGTGTCCGAACCAAGCTTTCGGAATTCATCGACCTGTATTCTGCGGGTGTGCAAGTTGTCATGGCCCAAAAGCGAATCAATGGGTACAAGACATCCTATCACCTGGAGAACACCGGTGTCGTGGTGGAGGCTTCGCATTTTCCCGAATCCGGGCATACCGTCACATTTCAAGTATTCCAGGGCTACCACAAAGAAGTAGATGAAAGCACTATGAAGTTGGACTCTCATTCGCCAGTGGTACTTCTTGATAATGACAGGGAAGATATTCCGGGGAAAGTCGAAGCTTACATGCGTAGTATGTTGCCGGAGTACATCACCCACGAGCCGTCCCCCCATGTTCGGGTGACGTTAGAGATCGCGGACCAAATTGCGAAGCAGACGAATGATGAACTCTTGAAGAGATCACTTGAGCTTTGGGGTATTGTAGAGATGATGGATCGTGAGCGGCAGTGGACGATGCTGGCCAAATCCCCGCAGCCCGAAGTCGAGGATCACTGGATTAAAGATGACACAGAGAGTGAGGCATACAGCAATATCTGCATGCAGCTCACTGCGGCTGCTGAGCGTAAAGCATCTTTAGCCAGCAGGAACCTGTTAAATGGCATCCAACGGAGTTTGCAGGATGGCAAGACGAGACTCGGATTTCCCATGTTTCTCACCGTCATGCTCTTCCTCAATTGTCTAGAGAAAACCACATGGGCTTTCAAGGCCTGGGACCAAGAAAATTTGCGCCCAAAGTGGCCTTTGGAGCGGCCACCTCGCAGCTACACGAATCAAGGACATGGCCTAACGGAACTTTTGAGAATGTTGCTTGTTATTCGTCATGTTCTTCCCAAAACCGTTCAATCCGATCCCGATGTGCCTATCGTGGCGGAAGGGGAGGGGCCGGATGTAAAGAAGTACTTTCATGATCTTAATGTAACCCGTAAGTTGTTGCTCCGATGGAATTGAGCTTGGTTTGAGATCAATATACTGATGCGATTTAGCTCGTTATCTGCGAATGCGATACCACGAGAACAATTTCCAGCCGACGGACTCTCGCTCATTAGAATTTCTTTTTTGCGCCCAGCTTTTGCTTCACTCTTTACCCACCCACAGCGAGTTTTATTCTCTACCCCGAGACGGACTTCAGGACACCCCTCATGAGGCACCTCCAATCGCCTCTCAAGACATACCCGAGGCGAATTCTCAAGAGATACCTCATGACGTCTAGTCATCGTCAGCTCCTCAAGAGGAATTTAGAAGACCCTCAGTGACGTCTGATGGCAACAAAGAAGCACTTCCCTTGTTGGCGTCTGAGGACGATGATGCGGCTCTTACGGGGTGGTTGTTCGACTTTGAGCCCCCCCCTCCCGGTGGCCCTTAAATCATAGGTCTTGTATTAGCTAGGGGCTCTTATGACCCTGGCTACGATTTAATTCGGCCGTATACGGTTGGTTGGCGAAGTCTTTGCTGATCAACACAAACTTTTGATTACAAACTTACTATATGATATCACGACGGGTTGCTTTTCTCACGCCTATACCATACGAAAATGAGCCACGACTTAATTTTTTATTTTTTTCCTTTTTTTCAACACGATGGAAATGCTTTGGGAGAAATGTAGAAAACGGATAGAAAAAAGTTGGCACGGAGAAAGAGTGAGTTAGCATGCAATGGATAGGAGGAAAGACATTGCTACAATGGTATGTCTCGCGACGCTTGCCCGGCCGGCATATAAGGGTGGACGGAAAAGCTTTTCCAAGCACACGGCGTTTCTGATAGACGGAGGTGATGGAATGCAAGGATAGTACTACCACAGAGTTTCTTCTTCTCTCGTTTTTTTTTTTTAAGGCTCTGTAGGACTCGGTCCCTTTCACTCGAATTAGAATATCCTTCTCAACTGCGCTTCGCCGTCGCCAGCTGGGGACTTGAATTTGAACTGCCCCTGTGATGGCTGGTGGAAACTTGTACGGATGGATACTTATGAATTGGTTGATTTGTAGATGCCGGCTAGTTAGTTGTTTACTCTTGGGGTGCTAGTTCCCTCGTTCCTCTCATTCCTCGGTATAGATATAGAAGTTGGATATTCTAACCAGACATGTATCGTTTACTATCCAATATAATAACTACCAACTTAAATCCTATCATAAATCACATTCACTGCAGTTGCTCGACCGCGTTCATAACCTCGTGCTCTTTGCGTGTTTTTGTTTATTTTGATTTTTTTTCATTGTTTTGGTTTCATGCATACACCTTTCGCTTGCCGTCGTTCCTGTTGGTACAAATCTATCCACCTAACCTATATCTAGCCTTAGGTATTTGTAGCTGCATTGCATTGCCTTGCCTGCTGCCCCATGCCTCATCCTGCCCGTTTCATTTCTAAATAGATAAAAATAAGGAACGAAGAGGTTTTATGCAAATTATCGAAGATGTGGATGCTGATGACGGAAGGGTATAAGGAGAAGGTGGTTTGGTTAGTTTGGGGGAGGGAGTTAGTCACGCTAAAGTGTGATGTGGTATCTACAGTTTGGAGATAATGGCGTTGGCGTAGTCGGCGGTTCCAGCCTTGCCGCCTAGATCGCCAGTCAGAGCCTTGCCTTCGGCTAGGGTATCGAAGGTGGCGCGCTCAATGCGGTCGGCGTACTCGGTCAGACCCATGTGGCGCAACATCATCATGGAGCTGAGAAGCAGGGCAGTAGGGTTAGCCAGGCCCTTGCCGGCAATATCGGGAGCTGAACCGTGGACAGCCTCGAAGATGGAGCATTCATCACCAATGTTGCCCGAAGGGGTCAGACCCAGGCCACCGATCAGACCGGCGCACATGTCGGAGAGAATGTCACCGTACAAGTTGGGCATGACGAGGACCTTGTCGTTGTAAGGTAGGGGGTCGGTGACCATCTTCAGGCAAGTGTTGTCGAGAAGCTCGGCATCGAACTCGATCTCAGGGAAATCTTTAGCAACGTCACGGGCCACGCGCAGGAAGAGACCATCGGACATCTTCATGATGGTGGCCTTGTGTACAACGCGGACCTTCTTGCGGCCGATCTCCTGGGCATGCTGGAAGGCGAATCGCAGCACACGCTCACTGGCTTCGCGAGTGATGAGCTTGATGCTCTGGACGACACCATCAACTACAACGTGCTCAATACCAGAGTACTCGCCCTCGGTGTTCTCACGGATCAAAACGGTATCGACGTTATCGTAGGGGGTCTTGTAGCCAGCCACGGAGCGGCAAGGTCGCAGGTTGGCGAAGAGGTTGAAGGTCCTTCGGAGGGTGAGGTTAAGAGAGACATGGCCCTTGCCAACGGGGGTCTGTCATCCGTTAGCCGCTTGTTCTTGTTTTATACGCATCCAAGCTACGTTTCTAGTTTCTACGCATGACGTACGGCCAGAGGTCCCTTCAGGGCGACCTTGTTTCTCTCGATACTCTCAATGGTGGCATCGGGGATGGCGGTCTTTCCATT
Source organism: Xylariales sp. No.14919 (assembly GCA_002003505.1). Lineage (NCBI taxonomy): Eukaryota > Fungi > Ascomycota > Sordariomycetes > Xylariales > Xylariales sp. No.14919. The sequence continues at coordinate 1,427 of BDMC01000016.1, read as the reverse complement.
CTTGAGTATAGGGGTAACATCAACAGGCTCCCAAGCAATTGGTGTCTGTGCAAAATTGGTAAGCTTCCGTCTGGCGCATAGAAAATGGGAGGTTATGCAACGTACCTTGGCGGCCTCAAAGATGTCCTTCACGGCCTGAGAGATCTCGGGACCGATACCATCACCCTCGATGATACTGACTGTGTAACGGCCCTATCAAGCGGCGTGTTAGTTTTGGAGGTTTTGCATTGGCACCATGGCAAATGTGCCACTTAAGAAGGGTTGCCAAGGCTGAGTTATTTTCGTCATGGTAACGATGTCGCAACGGGCGAATGGAAATAGTTGCTGCACGTACATCGGCGTTCTTGGTGCCTTGGAACTTGGCGACCTTGTCTGAGTAGAACCTCCGGTTCTGGAGATCGAAGCAGCAGCGGTTAGCGACTATGACCGAACTTGAGAGGAGCTTCCTGTCTTTTTTTTCCAAGACTGTTGGCTCACCTGGAAGGATAGAGTGGCAGTGGCTCGGGGAACAGCGGCAAAGCACTGGCGCCGTGCAGGGGCAGCGACAGCTCGAAGGGACAGCATGGCGGAGGAATTGAGAACGCAGCGAAGGAAAGAGAATTGTTGGCAGGAGATGTGGAATTTGAGGAAATATTGGCGGCGCAGGGGAAGTGTTGAATGTCAATGTCGCGCTCTACGTGGGGAATTTTCAAGAGCGGTTTTCCTGCGGCGGCAGACAGAAAGGCCTCGGGTGGTGTCGGGCAATCGGCCTCGCAGGGAGAATAACCGATCAGAAATACAGAAATACTGGGACAGGGATAGCTGGGGGACAGTTACCTAGCCTTAGGTAGGTACCTGTGTACCCTAGCCTTCAGGCGCCTCGAGTGTGCAACGTTGACATCTGATAACGCCAAAGGCTGGCTACGTTAGTCTAACTACGGATAGGTGCCCTCTACCTGTACTTAGTAAGATATGGGTACATACTTATAGCGTGGTAGGCTACATAAGGTATCCGAGTACCTAAGGTAAATACACAGATCAGTTGGTATCACCTGCCTACTAGGTACCTATCATGTACCAGCTCAGTAGGTTCTAAGGAAAATCGGGCTTAGCGCATTTGCCGCTTTTGCTCAGGCTCGGCATTATTTATGCAGAGAGAAAATGAACCTCAAAACTGTCCCAACTTGTCAACCAAGACGTACGAACGAAGCCCACTAATTAGGACGAGCTACGGGCGCAGCAGGGCTTCGTAGCTGACAGTCTGTAGGACCATGTCGCCTACTTGAGGGTATAACAACAAAGCGCTCGCTTTGAAAGGCTATCAAACTCTGCCGCACTCGGGCTCCGTTTAATAGTCCAGCTAAAAGCTACTTGGGAATCGAGAAGTGGTAAGAAGTAAGATAGCACGGGTTATTATAGCAAACTAAACTACCTCTTGTCAACAACTG